>CM024617.1:29438947-30059427 GCA_014182575.1 Eucalyptus decipiens
AGATCGGCGGCGTTGCCGTGGGAGTAGAGGAGGGTGGAGGTGGCCATGGGGTGCCGCACGTACACCGCCACAATCTCCGACCCCCGCCGCGTCGGCAGACGCAGCACCTCCACGTTCTCCCGGTGCGGGAACGGGCTCAGCAGCAGCAGCCCCGTCAGGTCGTCCGTCACCAGCTTGTACGACGGCGGGCTCGGCGGGAAGAAGGCGAACTTGGCGGCCATCGATGACGTCACGCCCCCCATGACGACGACGACGACGACGATGATCGCCCACCGATCACTCCCTCACTCCCCCACCCACTATGCTCTGCTCCTTCCACACCAAGAAGGAGGAGGAGAAAAAAAAAAGCAAACTTTCCGCCTTTCCCGGCTGCGCAACGACTCATAAAAAAACGGGCTTTTCTTTTCTGGCGGAATTCAGATCGACAGCCCTCCGTCCCCTTTTGCCTTTTCCATGCTTTGCTTTTGAGCTGAACTTGCGAGACAGAGAAGAGAGAGAGTAGAGAAAGAGACAGAGAGGATGAGTTCGTTTCTTCGTTCTTACTTAGAAGGAGTGAGCGTTCGGTGCTGTTGGGTTGTTAAAAGAAAGGAATTTCTTTATTTTTTAACATTTTTAATATTTTTATATTCTTATTTTCTAAGCTGCCTTCCATTTTTTATATTTTTTTTTATTTAAAAATGTAGGTCGGAAAGGGAAAAGGAAAGGGGACGGACCATTATTCAACGCGGGCGTTTTGTTTTAATAATTTATCCTTTTGCCCTTTTGGTGGGGTCCATTTTGCAAGGTGTTTTGATTAACTGCACTCCTTCATGCCTTTAGGCTTGTAAAAGGAAATTAATGAGTCTCCCACTCCTAATCGTTATGCACCGAAATGATGCACGGTACCAGCTCCGGGACGTCTTTCGGATTCAGGCGACGGACAGCGACACAATAAAGTAAGCGCCGATCGAAGAACAAGATCGAGTCGTCGGATCACAACTTCGACGTTGAATTATCGAGATGCGTAGACGAAATCCGCAAGGATCCGGATTGTTAAACCGAACAAGCAAAGTATATATATGCTTGAAACCGTCGCCAACCCATTTTGGCATGTGCCAAATTTCAACTTGAGCCGGACCGGGATTTCATAGCGAAAAACAAAATTCGGATCAAACCCTTTTCAGAGGATACGGCCAAAAGAGATAAGGAGGAGAAAAACAAGGATTCCTAAGCTCTATCTTAAGACAGATTAGATGGCTGGCAATTAGACTGTACTTAATTTGTGATGTTGTGTCCTTAGTTGTAATACAGCATGCAAGTGACTTTTTGGGCTGAGTTATCAAAGGGGAGGGAGTGGCGTGTGCAAGAGAAATTAACAGTTGAGGGCAAAAGAAAATTCAAATGCAAGTGGGGATCTGCGGAAAGAAAAAATGATTAATTTTGTACTATGATTGCGATGGACCCTCCCTTTGTCAATTACGTGGATTAAATTTATCGACCGAAAGGGATAGCTAAGTCCTACGGGTCCAGCTGGAGCAAAATTGGACCTCGTATTCCACTCCGATCCGACCCATGCGTCTCCTCATTTTTTCACTTCTCAAAGCTTTTCCCTCGTTTATATATATTATAAGGTATAACCACCTAAGTTATAAATTTGATTTGCAGATTATTAAATAACCAAAACGAAAATTATATTGTAATTTTTGACGTCTCTTATCATCGTGCTATGCACAATTGATGGTTTGAAGATCGAATTTGTCCTCATTAATTATGTTTAGCAAGAATTTCAAAAGCGCATCACAATTGATGATTTGAAGATCGAATATGTCCTCATTAAATATGTTTAAAAAGAATTTCAAAAGCACTCGTTAACGAAGAGTTTGTAACATATGTTCACCTCTAGACGGCACTTCAAGGAAAGACCATAGCTTTTAACATATTGAAGGTTTTGCTGTCCCTCTCGACTTTATACCTAATTAATCAACTTTGAAAAACAAAAAGGGCCGCTTCTAGATAGAGATGAACTCTCGCATCGTCCGAATGTGCTGATCCGCAGTTTGAATATAACTCGGTTCCACGGCTCCAAGCATCGAATACTTTTCTTTACTGGCGAACTGAATTCCATATACTTCTCCGCCTCTATTCCTCAATTGCGAATTTTGTCTCACCGATTCTCTAGGACGTGAATCAAGTCAATTACTTTTGGAGAAAAAGAATCTAATTCATTCTTTCCTTTTTCCTAACGAGCGAATTCTTCAACACCGAAAGGCATCATTGCATTAAAGGAAATGACAAGAATAGGGAGGAAAACACCAAGGCTTGATGAAGACGGTTTGGCAGAAACAGAGACACCCATTGACCGGGAAGCTCAACAGTCGCCATCACAAAGGTCGTCAAACGACGTTAAAGGATTCTCATTCGCTTTTCACACTTTTCAACTTTTCCCATCCCAAAAGAGATGCCAAAGAGAGCCCACGCCAGTAGCAAACAGCATTTTCCAAGAGGTGAAAATCCCTGTGCTGGACCAAGCATGGGTAAATCATCATGTTCTTTTGTCTGGTCCTCGAAAAGAAGATCTGATGGCAGTAAAACTGCCAAGTCTTAGACCGATTCACCTCATGTATCTACATATATAGTTACTTCTCCATATGTGTACAGCACATGCACCCAACCGACTCTCCAATTCATCATCAAAGGCATTGAGATTATCAATCGTCATCGTCAATCACCAAAGATCGTCCCATAGGCTCAATTTCAATCACGAGGTAAGAGGACACGCGAATCCCGCATTTGCCTTATCAATGCAGCAACTGAATAGCTGTCTATCTCATCGAACAAATAACCGATGTGCCCATGTGATCTCCACCGGTTCTAAGCTAGCTCACAGACAATTTACCTTTCGCTTTTGATCAGTGCAGGACTACTATGCATGGGAAGAAGACACAGCAAATTTACCTCGACATCTAATCAAGAACATGATAAGGGAGATTTCATTTATTAAAGACGTATCAAGACAAACAGAAAGGGGATTGCGAGAAAGTAACCGGATCGCATGTGCTACATGTTTAGTCAGTCAAACTAACCTGGTGGACCTCATGATATGAAAACATTTTCTACTTGAACCTTTCTGGTGGTAGGCCCTCTTTACAGTGCAAATGCAATGCATGATCCATCACAACTTAGGGGACCCAAATTCCTGGACTAAGGTCGGAACCCGGGTCATTGGCAAGAGCACCAATTATTCCCATAGAGAATGCGACTAAACAACAACCAACGTAATTAATGAGTAACGAGGAATGAGAGCAGGAACAGGAGGAACGCATGTTCATATCATCACGGGTCCCAGAAAATTGAGGCAGGTAAAGAGAAAGGAACGGGGCTCACTGCCACCTTAATCCATCTTCTCGTTCTTCCACTGATGGGATGACAAGACATGTCTCTCAGCAGAAACATAGATGCAGATCTGAGTGGTTCATATTGTTACCATCGTAGTATAGATATGTAGATTCAGCTCCTTTCAAGTACTTGCAACCAACGATCCATCAAAAAGCCAGAGAATCAGCCAAACGGTTAAGCATTCTCGGGTAAAAGTTATTTCTTTGAATTGCTTATTGAGCTCAGATATGAATAACTACTGACAGATGCAATAACATGGCTGGCAATGGACCAACAGATAATCATGCAATTTTTCAAACTAATTCTTCCACACAAATCCCCCATAGTAAAGTCACATGGCCGATAAGTAGGAGCATCAGAAGGAACTGATAAAAGTTCATAATACTCTTGCGGGTATGGAAGCATGATATCAGCAGGTTGTTGTTCATCCAGCGATCAAAGACCTCTTGCAACCAATCAGCTCAGCTCAGCTAAATCAATGAAGGTATGCACTGGGGTCAACGGTGTTTAATTACCTAAACCTGATCGAAGTATTCCAACTAGAGTTGAATCGGTTCTGGACTTGAAACCTAAAATTTATCCCGTTAGAACCGGTTCTCAATTTTTGAAACTTGGAACCTATACTATTTGTCCTATAACCTATCCTTTTTTTTTTGATACGGTTCTAGGGTCTACCCAGAAATCCGTTTCTAATCTTTTTTACTTCAGTTTCTCTAAAAACCGAGACAAGCAGTAGTTACAACAAAATGATATGAGCAGCAAAACGGCTCAAATTAAATTATCGATACAAAACAAATAGAAATATAAAGCAATAGACAAGTCATGTTCATTCAAGAAAGGTAAATCATCTTCTTCCAGCATCATTAAAAAAAAAAAAAGGTTCTAATCGTTCCTGGATGGGCGTGTGAGTTCAACATCAGATTTTTGGAATACCAGTTGCACAACCCGAATTCCAACACTCTTTCAAGCTTATATGGCAAGAAGTTTATCAAAGAAGCAATCATTGTTAATGCAAAAGCATTTGTCCACTTCATCTAATCAATACCCTATCTATGGCTCTTTCTCTACACTTTTGCAAGCGATCCATGTAAACAAGACAGCTATAATAGAAAAGGACCAACGGTATACAGTATAATCCTTAGGTAAAGGGCACTCAGGCAACCACCATCTCTCCACCAATTTAGCTGACAACTATTTCTTCTTCCCTCAGTCTAACTCTTATGCCTTATGTTATATAATCTTTTAATCTTCTGAATATCCTCATCATTCTGCAACTCCACTGATATTTCCATGATTTTCCCAATCATATCTTCTGCTGATAGCCTGATACACTGATCTACTAAAGAAATTTTCAAGCAATCAGTCTAAGTCCAAGCACCTGCCTTGGCCTCCATGCTGCCACAAAGAGTGCTGTCAAAAGCCACTATTCACATGTATGATACAAGTATATCTGTGCTCTTGCAGGCAAAGTACAGCCAAACATCTATTCAACATACTGAGCGACTGACAAGCTGAACTTCAAAGATCCAGGAAACACATCTTGGATACTTCAAAGGTAAATTAATGTGCTCATCATTGTCTTCTTAGCATTCAACTGAGGTTTGATGATTAAACTCATTCCGAACTTCAGCACCTTTTAATCCACTATGTGTATGCACTCTCATGGTGTCATGCATTTTAAGGTAATGAACCTTCCAATTGTTAACAATGTGGCCAATCTGATCTTGTAATACTGAGTCTTTTACAGTAGCTATCTCATGTTGTCAAACTCCCATTTGAACTGACCATGCTGATACAGAACTGCCCAACAGCCACTCATATATTAGTATGACCAAATTAAGATGCAGTATAGATGTCCATTCTGCCAGTATTACAAACGATATGTACTCTTGGGTAGAGTGCAGTACACTATTTATGAATGAACATGTTACATACATGGGCATGGCATGGTCAACCCATCGGCATAAAATTTGGAGTTCATTAATTCTAATCCTTAAACTATCCAACCTTAACTGGGGAACTCTATTCCCACCAATACAAAGCAAGGCGTGAACAATCGTGTAACAATTACTCAACCAAGCACCACCTACATTACCATCAGAAGGAGCACACCTTCAGGCACCTTCAGGCCCATAAGATTTGCCAAACCACTCAGGCAAACTGACCACAGCCAGACCAAGTAGCCACAATGCTTCATTTAATAGAGACACCAAGAACCCACGACAACAGATGCACGATGCACATTCAGAAGAAAGATACACAAATTTCTTGCCTTGGCAACAGGATAATGCAGAAGAAAGAGTGGAAAAGCTGATGCACCTGAGGTAAGGCAACATTCCCGACGGCAGAACATGAAACAAAGCACAATAACCTTACAAGCCGCGCACGAAAGATTAGGCAATGGGTACAGATCAAGATACAGCACACTCAATGGTGAAGGCAGGCCCAAAATTAAGAATGAAAAACTTATTTTCTCCGCCCAAAATCCGTCCGTCATACAAAACATAATGTCTCAGAAAAACCTTTAGAGCAAAAATCAGCTCAGAGCCACCCAATTTCAACATCGAACGATCTATTCCAGCCCTCAGAAGGATTCAAAACAGAGGATAAACAAAATCTAATCAAGTCATGTGAATCGTAATGGCCTAATGATCCAAGTACAATTCCCCCGGAGAATACCTAGGTCTGCCTCCTAAGCCGCTTCCGGAGCTTCTTATACTTGTGCTTGTTCATCTTCCTCTTCCTCTTCTTCTTCACGCTGTCGGCCCACACGGCGTTCGCGTCGCTCGAGCCCGCGCCATCCTCCTCTTCGCTCTCGACGGGAGAGCCCGAGGGAATCGGTCCTAGATAGAGCCCGAAGGGATAGGACGGGAAGACCGGCGGGGGGAGGAGCTGAGGCCCCGCCGCATTCTCCGTCCGACCAGATAAACCCCAGAGCGGGCCCAGGAGAGGGGTTTTCGGCGGCGAACCGTCGACCACCGCCGGCGGCGGCGGGAGTTGGCGCGAGGTGGCGGCGGCCCTTGCGGAGAGCGATCTTCTGAGGAGTCTCTGCAGAGAAGAAGAAGCAGAAGAAGCCGCCATTGAAGTACCAAATCCTGGGGTTCTCTCTGTCTCGATGCGCGGCGATTTTGAGACGCGAGAGGGAGAGCGGGGATGCCAAAAACGGCAGTCGGTCGATAAGCCGCACGTCGTTTCGGTCGTCCGTGTATTGTCTCTGGGCTGACCACGTCGTCCTCCTCGGACCATGGTCAGTCATCGGTCCACACCAAACTTTTGGTAACATTATATCCAATTTTTTGTCCCCTAATACTATGTTAAAACCACTTATTTGAGCTTCCTTAAATTCGCTTGGAGAATGCAGGCTCTTGGAGGCAAACTTGAATACTCTTCTAATTAAGTATGGCTTTCGAATTGTTGATATGATTCGATAAGAGTTTTCCCAATGTTTAATTGCATGGAATTCGGTCTCAAAGATGTGTGTTGAAAATTTTGCTCGAAGAAGAGGCGTTCAGCTCGGCGATGTTGTTTCTTGACCCAATTTGTTGAAGAGTTTTTTTTTTAATGTAGCTGTGATAGAGCACATATCATGTGATTCATAGGATGGTAACGATAATGACAATGACAATTTCGAGAAGACTGCAGATAGGGATAAATATCCTACAAATTCTAAAACTTAGCACAAAAGTATAATTGAGTACTCAAATTTTCAAAAAATGCAATCAAAATTTTAAAACTTGTTATGATAATACAATCGAATTCTAAAACTTTCCAAAAGTGTTATCAACGGAATGACTTAATTTGACTAATTTGACAAGTTTTAAAATTTAATTGCATTTTTGTAACAAGTTTTAAGATTTAATTATATTTTTTGAAAATTTTAGAACTAAATTATCATAGGCTTTCAAAAGCGCTTATTTTTTAAGATATAAAAGAGGAGAAGAGGGAGTGAAAATTTTTGAGAGGACAAATAACTCAAAAGAGGTTCACGCTCCCTGTTCTTATTTAATCTCAAACATCAGGGGTCGATCATTGGACATCATCCTTCACCTTCCAAACACCAATCAAAACAGGCGAATACAAGCACACGCATGGCTTTTTTTATTATGTCCCGCAAGACGATTCATATATGCCCCCTCCATAGGAAGGCTATTGACTGATTGATCACTCAGATGGTGGGAACAACCTCATCATGGCAGCAGGCGAAGGTGGTGAGCTTCTCCATGCGCCTCTGGCACTCGGGGCACCGCATGCTCTCCGGGATCCTCCCCCCCGCGCTCTGGAACTCGAACCGGCAGCACGGGAGTGTCACGTCGCGGATCTTGTCGTGGTGATCCTTGAACGCCACGTCGTACCCCTTGGTCACCACGTGCTCCTTCCACAGGTCGTACTCCAGCAGCGCCGGCAGGACCGTGGTCCCGTGCCCGTTCACCGTGATGGCTGACCCCCGGGATAGCAGTGCCCACCCCCCGGTCTTGTCGAAGCTGAGTAGCCTCTTGATCTGCTGCATCGTGGGGTCATCCTCATCCTCCTTCCCAAGTTGGATCTTCGAGAAGAGCATCGACTCAAGCCGGGTCCAGAAGTACCACACCAAGGTCAGGTCCTGCCAGGTGGAGCTCAGCTTCTCAACGTTGATGGTCGCAATCACTTGCCTCACCTTCTCTCGCTTGCTGCTCTTGCCCACATAGATCATCTCCAGCGGAATCCTTGCAGCCTGCGCGACCTGGCGTGCCGCCGCAGTGAACTTGCGGATCCACTCGATGTCATCGCCACCGTACAGGAATATGAACTTGCCATCTCTGATCTGATGATGGAAAAAAATGAAGATCTTAATGTCACAAACCATGGAATTAATATGATAAAAATGCTAACTTGACATGATAGTGAGTTACCCAATTCAGAATTGTTGGATCCATGCCATCCACAAGGAGCTCAAGCCTCCATTTCTCTTCTTTCCAAAGAGCCTCCTCTCTCAGTGTAGTGAAAGGGAAGGCATTGCTTCCCCAAATCCACATCATGTGAATGGCATTTGGGGACACAACCTTGCCTTGTGGGTCAAGCACCACGAGGATCGGCTTGTTCCTGAAGTGCCACTTCTCCTTGACGAACCGGATCACCAACTCGTCGATCAGGCTTGGGTGGTACACGGTATACCACGGCATTGTGGACTGCAGGGCCTCGAACTGCTTCTGCATTGGGCCGGTCCACTCGACCGAGCGGTCCACCATGGGGATCCACACCAACTCATACCGGTGGATCTCATGCCGGATTGCATGCAACTTGGACTCGCTGTGGATCTGCTCCAGGATGGACAGCTCGTCCTGCGAGATGTCCATCCCTGAGATCAGCAGCAATACGTTCTTCCTCCTCAGGACTTCGAGGTTGACCTGTATGTGGCAAGATAGAACAGAAACTCGTGGTCAAATCATTTTCGATATGAAGGGTTCACGGTTGTTGCATGATGGTGAGACTGGCTATAGAGATCGAACCCGTTGTCTTGTAGACCCCTCAACAAGTGGCAGAACATCGTCCTTGGGATAAATCAGAGCCTTCAGAATCTTCATATTGTCAATGTGGATGGTTTCAAAGAGGTTCCGGAGAGAATTATAGGCATCGAGACGCCGCTTTTCCTCTGCGTCACCGTTAACTTAGTTAAGCCTTCCTCGAAAAGGTTTCTCTCTCTTCAATTACTATACAAGAAAATAATAGAGGGTCTATATAGATCAGTGTCTCATTTATTACCGATGTGTTGGTAACATATGCCAATTTGCTTCTGCAAATGTTCATATATGTTCGTCAGTTTGTGAGCCAAGGTCGATAGCTCCCATGCCTCAGTTGTGGATGTTATGTACCTGCAGATTCTCACTCCCATGTTATGATTTCATGTGGGTGGCATCTACATAAATCCTCATTCAGAGATATACTTTCAGTACTATGATTAACTCTGCTGTTAACCCATCAGCTATATAATGCTTTCGATCTATGCCTTATAATTGAGTGCGACTAGAGAAGTTGAAATAGATTGAGAGCGCATACTCAAGGCCATAGCTAGTGAGGCTGATGATCTGGCTATAGCAAGCCACAGCGCTCCTTATGGTCCAGTAAACGGCAGTTGGGACGTGATTCATGGCAGCTGACAATGCAGGGAACTCGCTGGAGATGTAAGCTGAGGGAAGCTCCTTGAGGTCGACCACGCACTTCGTGACTTTAAGCATGGCCTGGATGAGGCTGTCGAGCGTGTCGAACCGGGACTTGAGTACGCCCGAGTACTCCATGATCATGGGCAGCTGCTTCAGGGTTGCCATCAGCTTGGCGAGCTGGTTGGTGGAGTAGACCTGGGCCAAGAGCCAGAACTCGCCATAGTTGAAGGCAAAGGCCGCCAGTGTCAGCACCAGCTTGGCGTCCCACGAGAAGGGGGCGAGCATGTTGCATATGGCGAGCGTGGTCGAATGTGCCTCGCCCCCAGTCAGCGCCTTCGCGTGTAGCTGGGGATCGGTCGCCAGCCAGCAAATGTCAGTAAATAGACTTGATTTTCAAACAAACAAATCGACCGCTCTTCATTTAATTTCGTGGCAGAATTCGAAATCAATGAAGCACAACATAAAATTTTTTCATAGACTACCTCGCTGGAAACCCGTTCGATGATATAGGACAATGCGTCGAGTAGGTCGGTGTCGCTGGCCCGGTAAGTCTGGTCCTCCATGCTTTCTGTGTGTGATGGTGATCCCTATACCCAGCAAGAGCCATGCATGCGTGATTTAGAATTAGAAACGAGAGATTATAGTACCCTTAAAAAATACAGATAATTGAGATTGATTATTTTCGCGATTTTTCTCGTTCTTTGTCAGAAATATGGCGAGTGATACTAAACTGGACAAATCTCTCCTAGGTAAATAAAGCATATCTGTAAAATGTCCTCTAAGCATTTGATCCAGCACACTCCAAGAAGGTAGAAAAAAAAGATTATTCCTACTCCATTACCTCGGCGGCAACGGTGTCAACATTCAAGGTCGAGCGGTTGAGGATGTCCTTCACGAGATGGAGGAGCGGCTTCACATCAACCTCGCGGCCATCGGGGGCGTGAGTCTCCTTGATCTGCTTCATCAATACGTTGTCGTCGGACATGGTGATCATGCTCCGATCCCCGCCCTTGATCAGCCTCTGCATGGAGGGCGGCATCATCTGGCCGGTCGTCGTCATGGCCATAACGGGGTCTGTAGACTCGAGAAAATAAAAAAAAACTGGGGTTTTATGAAAGAGGAGGAGATGTATTTCTATCTGGGTTTTGGGTGATTGATACAGCCCTAAGTCTGGTCTCTATTTATTGGCATGATAGGTGGAGTAAAGCCTGGGGATGAATCGACTTCCTTGCTTCCGATTGTAATTTGATGTTTTTTAAGTTAAACCGAAGCTTTGGCCTCTCTTTACACTTTGTCCAGCCTGGAAGATACTTGGGGACCATGCATGGGGCTTTTCTCTGTGGCCATCTTTGTGGAAATTTGATTAATTTCTTCCAATAATTAAATAATGAACACGGATGAGAAGTGACTAGGGAGAGCAAACTTGTTGCTCAAAAGAGTAGTGCAAATGTAAGGTTTACATATTAGCTTTTCGTGCCAAAAAGTAGTCCTCCTTAGCAGATAGTCAGGGCATGATTTTATTTAATCAGAGCCCCTTTTGCTTTCCTTGAAGTAGATTTGAATAGGCAATATCCTTTCTTCTTCTTTTTCAATCTTTTATGACAAGTCTTCAGTAGATTTATTGATACGACCATAGATTATGAGGAATTTTTTTATAAAAAAAATCTTGAACTTACTATATAGATGCCAATTTAATTTTAAATTTTTCAATATGATCAATTTAATCTTAAACATTTTAACGAATTGTTAATATATTCATTTTAGCTAATTTTGGCCGATAATTGCTGATGTGGATACTAATCATTCTATGCGGCATTAACGTCATTAACGTGGATAATTTTCACATTTTAATTTTTTTTTATTCTTTCCTTTTTTTTTTCCACCGTGGCTTGGCTCGTTGACCTCACTAGACTTAGCAGAATGAAAATAGAAAAAGAAAAGAGAAGAAAAAGTAAAAAATTATAAAAAAATTGTAAAGATTGTCAACATTAGTGCCGACTTCCAAGTAGGACAATCAATGTTCAATTTATCGATTTTCCCGTCAATGAAGGACTACATTGACAAAATGTTAATAGGTTTAGGATAAAATTTGACAAAGTTGAAAAGTTTTGAATTGATTTGACATTTATATGAATCGCTGGGCTACTACTTTTTGATTGGTGACATATGATAATTTGCTTCTAAAATTGCTCATTTATGTTCTTCAATTTGTGATCCAAGGTTGACAGCTCCCGTGCCTCAGTTGCGGATGTTATGTACCTGCAAATTCTCACTTCCATGTTGCGATTTCTTGTGGGAGGCATCTATGCAAATAATTATTTGTAGTTACATGGATTAACTCTGCTGTTGAGAAGCAAGTGGATGTACAAGTAAAATAATTACTCTTTTTATAAATAATATTACAAAATCTCTATACTATCACTACTCACTTTACTTGCTCACCCACTCACTTTACAAGCCACACACGAATACAACTCTGCACACACCCACTCAATCTCTATCACCCTACACTTACAATACACAAGACCCCTACACACACCCACACACCCACACACCTCACATACGCACTCCACACACTTCACACACAAGACTCTCTACCACAGCACTCTCCATGGACAAGAGCCCTATTTATAGGGCGTAAGGTCGGTCAATGAATTGCCTTCCACACTCTTCTTATTATTATTTTATTACAACTTTTTGATTATCTGTCAGCAATTACAGTGAGGAATTCTTTAGAGAGAAAAATTTGGAGGAGTAGAGAGTGAGAGAAATCTGGAGAATTCCAGAGAGAGGGGCGGTGCTTTTTTTTTTTTTTTTTTTTTTTTTTTTTTTTTTTTTCTGACACTCCCCCTCACCGACTACTCTCTCTTAGTATGGACATTGTGATCATACCAAGTTGCCTTCGAAACTCTTCGAATTTTACAGCTCCAAGACCTTTGGTGAAGATGTTTGCAACTTGATCATCTGTTTTGGCATACTCCATCTTTATCTCGCCTTGTAATACTTTTTCCCGCAAGAAATGATAGTGCACTTCTACATGCTTGGTCCTCGCATGGAAAATTGGATTCTCCGCTAAGCTTATGGCTGACAGATTATCACAATATATCCGTGTAGATTGATTTATTGGTTGATGAAGATCCTCCTTTAGTTGTACCAGCCATGTACTCTCTTGTGTTGCCATTGCTGCTGCTCTATACTCAGCTTCTATTGTAGATAGTGACACAGTTGCTTGTCTTTTGCTGTACCATGACACTACTGCTGATCCGAGGCTAAACATATATCCAGTAGTTGATCGTTGTGTGTCACGATCTTTGGCAAAGTCAGCATCGCAATAGCCTATGACTTCACATGATGCTTCTTTCTTATACAAAAGCCCAAAATCAAATGTACCCTTTACATACCTTAGTATGCGCTTGACTGCATCTAAGTGAGGCTTTCGTGGCTTCTCCATGAATCGGCTTGCTACTCCTTCTGCAAAGGCAATATCAGGCCGTGTTATGGGTAGGTAAATAAGGCTACCCACCAATTGCCAATTGCCTGTACATAGTTGAGTCTTCCAATTCTCGTCCTTCAATTGCACATAACTTTACATTTCCATCAATTGGAGTAGATATAGGTTTGCAATCAAGCATCCCGAACTCGTCTAAGAGGTCTCTTCCATACTTCTGCCGACATAGGAATAGTCCTTCATAGGTCTTCTCAATCTCGAGTCCTAGGAAATGTTTCAATTCTCCAAGCTCTTTCATCTGAAACTGTATTGATAGGTTGGTTCTGATCTGGCATATCTCTTCTTCATTATCTCCAGTGATGATTAGATCATCCACGTAGATTAACACTATTGCAAGCTTGCCATCTTCTGCCTTCACAAACAAGCTCGAGTTTGCTAGGGCTACATAGTAACCACTTTGTACCAAAAATTCAGCAATCTTCCCATATTATGCTCTCGGGGCTTGTTTTAAGCCATAGAGGGCTTTCTTTAACTTACAGACATAATCTGGATGAATGTTACTTTTGAAACCATATGGCTGCTCCATGTATATATCTCGATCTAGTTCTCCATGTAAGAAGGCATTCTTCACATCCATTTGCCATAATTTCCATGACTTGCTTGCTGCAAGTGCTAGTAAGACTCGAACTGTAGTGATCTTTGCTACTAGACTAAAGGTCTCATCATAATCTAGGCCATACTTTTGAGAGAATCCTCGAGCAACTAGTCGTACCTTATATCTTTCTATCGACCCATCTGGTTGAGTTTTAAGTTTATAAACCCATTTGCAAGATATAGGACGTACCTCTTTAGGTCTCGGCACTAAGTCCCATGTTTCCTCCATAGCTTTCCTCCATTCCACTCCTTGCGAGGCTTCCTCATTTGTGGACGACTCAACTACTTCGACATCTTTAGTTAGCGCCGCATTTGCATATTTGGGATTTGGTCTTCTTTGTCTTGTTGATCTCCTAACTTGAGGTTCCTGTTCTTCAAGTTCTTCCACCTGACTTGGTCGAAGCTCTTCTGTAGTTCTCGGATTTACACTAGTTCGCCATGGGCTCTTTAATTTTTTTGGTGACTGTGCTCTGACTTCTTTTCTTCCAATTACATTATCATTTCCTTCTTCAATTGGATGGCCCTTATCAATCTCGTCATTTTCTTCCATTCCTTCACGAATCTCTTCTTCAACTTGTTTTGAATTAGGTTGTGATGTCCATCAAGATGATAGTTTGTCGAACACCACATTTTTGGAAGTGTAACACCTCCCTGTTGTAGGGTCACAACACTTCCATCCTTTTTTTTTTTTTTTTATCATCGTAGCCCACGAATATGCAGCGAACTGCCTTTTTATCGAACTTGTTGCGAAGATGGCTTGGCACGAATGCATAACATACACACCCAAATATTCTAAAGTGACTTACCGTGGGCTTGCGATTCCACAACTTCTCATAAGGTGACATAAAGCCAAGCCTTGCTTGAGGTAGTCTGTTGATCACGTGCACTGCTGTCTTCATACTCTCAGCCCAAAACTTGGGTGGAACATTCTTCGCATGCAACATACTCCTGCATGTCTCCGCCAAATGCCGATTCTTTCTTTCGACAACTCCATTTTGTTGTGGCATATTTGGGCAAGTAAATTGTTGACGTATCTTCCATTCTTGAAGAAATTTTGTAAAGTCATCTAACTTATATTCTCCCCCATTATCCATGCGAATGCATAGTATTTTCTTGCCTACTTCATATTCTACTTTTGCTTTAAAATTCTTAAATTTGTTTAATGCCTCAGATTTTTCTTTTATGAAGTTAACCCAGACGTACCTGGAGAAATCATCGATGAATGTTATCATGTACTTTGATCCTCTGACCGACGGTTGCTTCACTAGTCCAAATACATCTGAGTGAATAAGCTCAAGAGGCATCCTAGCTCTGAATGTGGACTCCTCGTATGGAAGCTGATGTGCCTTCCCGTACTGGCATCCGACGCAGATGATGTCTTCTTGGACTTCCAAGTGGGGGAGACCTTTTAGCATACCTTTCTTCATCATCACCTTTAATTTATGGTAGCTCACGTGCCCAAGCCGTGCATGCCACAAATTGGGTGTTTCACTCTTTCGAGTTTTGTCCACATATGCTGTTTGAGCTGACATCACGTAGACAGACTCTAATCGATGCCCTTCCATGATTGGTGTACCAATAGGTTTCAAATTGCGGTACACCCTCTCTAGGACTGAACACCACATAATTGCCTGAGTCTGTAAGTTGTGCCACAGACAATAGATTCTTCTTCATTCTTTGCACATGGTACACATTTTTCAGTTTGACTTGATGCGAACTGAATCGGGGTGTTATCATCATTTGGCCGACATGGGTAATCGGCAACCTTGAGTTGTCTGCGGTGACAACTACTCGTCCACCTTTGTACTCGCACATGTTTGATAGCTTGCCTTGATCTCCGGTCATGTGATTTGAACACCCCAAGTAAATTATCCAATCTTCATCATAATCAATCAATTTATCACTTACCGTGATGAGGGCCATCGCATCTTCTAACTCTATGATGTAGGAGCTTGCAAGCTCTTCTTGTTCCTCCACTGCAAATGATGCTTGGAAATCCCACTCTTCTTCGCTATCATTTTCCTTAGATGCCGCAACGTTTCCTTCAACTCTTTTGAATAGACAATCCCTGGCAAAGTGACCTACTTTGTCACACGTGTAACACCGTCCATTATGCCTTATATTCTTCTTTTCTTCATTGTCATCCTTATCGCAGTCTTGATGAGCTTCCCCTAGCCGAGGTCCAGTTCCTTCTATTCGCTTTTGCCATTCTCCATGAATTTTCCATGGTTTGCCATCTCTTGCACCTACTCTATATCTATTCTAGCCCTTGAAATCTCTTTTGTTACTGAAGAGGGCACTTTCGTCCTCCTTAATTGTGACCTTAGAAATTTGTTTATCTAAGGCTTCTTGGTTGGCCAATATATTCTCCAACTCTATTAGAGTTGACTCATTTGCCCATCCATGGGTGGCCGTAACAATTCCATTATATTCCGGCCTTAACCCGTGAATTATTATTCTTCTCATTCTTGTCTCAGAAATAGCATTCTGAGGATCTAATTTTGAAATTTCTTCGTAAATAGATTTAACTTTAGAAAAGTATTGACTCATTGTTATACTTTGTTGCGAGATTGAGAGGAGCTCGTTCTCCAGGCATTGTAACTTGGTATCGTTTGTCCTTGCAAACAACGTCGCCAAGTTATCCCAGGCCTCCTTCGGGGTTGTTGCACTCTTTATGTGTTGCAATAATTCATCTTTAACAGTCACGGTAAGAACGTGAATAGCCTTACCTGATTTTATATTCCATTTTCTTAATTCGCTATCATTCGTGGGTGGGGTGGTGTTGCTCTCGCCAACAATATCCCAAAAATCTTGACCTAGCAAGTCATATTGTATGCGGGTACTCCAATTATTATAATTTGAGTTGTTAAGCTTCTCGATGCCACTTACCGAACTCGAGAAATCCGCCATGGTGACTTGAGGATATTGCCCCACACTATACCCAATGAGCCTGGTCCCAGACCAACCGACTTCACAATCCAAGATTGTGCACTGGCAGAACTCTGACATACTCCGCTCCTTGGCTCGACGAACCTGACCGCCTACTCACTTATAATGGTCCCCGACCACTGTCTTTGCACGGACTCCGACAACCTACTTTGATACCACTTTTTGAGAAGCAAGTGGATGTACAAGTAAAATAATTACTCTTTTTATAAACAATATTACAAACTCTCTATACTATCACTACTCACTTTACTTGCTCACCCACTCACTTCATAAACCACACACGAACACAACTCTGCACACACCCACTCAATCTCTATCACCCTACACTTACACTACACAAGACCCCTACACACACCCACACACCTCACGTACGCACTCCACACACTTCACACACAAGACTCTCTACCACACCACTCCCCATGGACAAGAGCCCTATTTATAGGGCGTAAGGTCGGTCAATGAACTGCCTTCCACACTCTTCCTATTATTATTTTATTACAACTTTCTGATTATCTGTTAGCAATTGCAGCTGAGGAATTCTCTAGAGATAAAAATCTGGAGGAGTAGAGAGTGAGAGAAATCTGGAGAATTCCAGAGAGAGAGGCGGTGCTTTTTTTCGGACATGCTGTTAACTCATTAGCTATAGAATGATTTGTAACTGTGCCTTATGAATTATAAATGAACACGAGGAGAGAAATCGAAATAACTCGAGAGCGCATACTCGTGGCTGAAGCAAGTGAAGTTAGTGATCCGGCTAGCGCAAGACATGGCGCTTCTTATGGTCCGGCAGACTGCATTTGGGACGTGGGCGATGGCGGCTGACTGGGCGGGGACTTCGCCAGAGCTATTAAGCTGAGGAAAGCTCCTTGAGGTCCACTACGAGCCTGGTGGCTTCAAACATGTCCTGGCTGAGGCTTTTGTGCACATCGAGCCTGGACCAGAATGGCGCACTCGAGTTCTGGTAATTTGCAACCTGTTTACAACCCAGCCCCAAATATATGAGTCAAAAAATGAGACCCATTTTTTGCTGGTAATTTGGATACTTTTCTCGTGATGCATAATTTTCAAATTGTCAAAATGTGATCGGTATATTTTAATGATGTATAATTTTTAAATTGTCGAAATGTGATCGGTATGTTTCAATGAGAGTTCTCCTTGTTTTCAATTAAATTGGTTAGTGTTCTCAAAGGCGTATGCTAAGAATAGGGTCAAAGAGAAGCGCTTGGTGCGAGTACTGTTTCTCAATCTAGCTTGATGAAGGATTCTCCATAATGTATTCCAATATGGGCTTTTCGGACTTTGATTTAGGATATCGAGAAGTGATAAATTCTACAATTAATGGCAATGCATCTTTAACCGAGGACTGGCAAGTAGTGATGATTTTTGGAGCAGCATAATGGTTCCGTTCAAGGCCATGACAGACTACCTGGGCATGCATTTGATGAAGTTGCTTCTTGGTCCTACATGACTAACGGAGTGATGAATTGTTCTTCCAACAGACGGTGAGGGAGCTCTTGCGAGCAAAATCTGGAATTAGCTTCGCTATGTTTGGCGCAATGGGGCCGTCTTTGGTCGATGCAAAACGAGTCTTGTTTAAGCTTCCCAGGCGAATAGGTTCAGAACTCCAGAAGTAGCAGCTAAGATCAATGCGGCGGTATTCAATCCATCCCCGAGATCACCTTCTTCTCCTACCTGTCCTCCTAAAATCTCTCCCTTCTTCTGATGCAACAAGTCAAATCGCCTCCTCCACTGGATTCTCCAAAGCAGGAAAATCGCTCGTCCGGCAGAAACTGATTCCGAATCTGTAATACTTAAGATTTTAGACCAGTCAAAATGAAGTGGTGGACCTGAAGAATTAAGAAAGCAATGATTCAAAGATAAATTTCCCAGGAGCAAAATGTTCTTCACTGAAAGCCATAATACACACTTTATTTCTATAGTACATACTGCTATTTATATTAAGAAGACAACCGGATTTTCTATTCTATATTCTGAACATCTAATCTTACGGATTGATTGGATCAATTAACCCGCAATTAGAATAATCAGAATCAAATCATATCTCATACTCTAATATAAACTTCTAATGATTAACCAATAATATTATTAACCTTATCAGCCTCAAACTTGAATTAGGTGGAAAACCTAGTCCTAGTTTGTATTATAACCTGCAATGATCAAAGTGTGGTCATGCTTTTGTAAATATGTTAGCAATTTGATGAGTAGCAGGAACATAGTGGACTTCAAGTAACTTGAGAGCGACTTTCTTTCAAATGAAATGAAAATTGATCTCCTTGTGCTTTGTCCTTGCATGAAGGACTAGATTTGCTGTCAATGAAATGGCCGAGTGGTTATCACTATAAAGCAAAGTCAGACCCATGAGTGGAATACCCAAATCTCTCAATACAAAAGAGGCCCATGTAAGATCTGCCGTGGCAGAAGCTAAGAACCTATATTCAGCCTCCGTCGATGACCTTGACATTATCACTTGCCATTTTATAGACCACGAAATAATATTCAATCTTAAGAAAGTGCAAAAGCCAGTCATTTGACCTTTGAATCTCAGAATAGCTAGCCCAATCAGAGTTCGCATACCCGTAAAAATTCAATGTGCTATTAGAGTGGAGACAAAACCCAGTTGCTAAGTTCTTTTCACATACTGCAACACCCGTTTTAACAGTTTGAAATCGCCATTTGTAGGAGAATGCATTTTCGATAGATTTGATTTACTAAATAAGAGATGTCTAGTCTTGTGATTGTTAGATATTGTAATCCACCCGTAAGACTTCAAAATGAGTGAGGATCATGAAAAGATTTCATGTCTTGTACCATTGGATGAGTTTTTATAGGCATTCAAGTCTCAGTCAGCTTATTGTCTTGCATTTATGCTTTTTGCAACAGATCACCAGCATATTTAGATTGTATTAGAAATATATTTGGACCAATAAACTTGGCTTCAAAACCGAGAAAATAGTGAAGTTGTTCGAGATAATTCATAGAAAAATTTATGCTTAAAGCTTTTATTAATTCTCGAAGTAGAGATGATGAGTTGCCCATCAAAAGAATGTCATCAAAGTATAATAGCAATACCAACGTGCACTGACCCGTGTGAAGAACAAACAACGACAGATTGGTAGAGCTGCAATGAAATCCCCATTCTAGCAAAAAGTTGCTGAATTTTTCAAACCAAGCTTGTGGAGCTTGTTTTAAACCATATAATGCCTTTTTGAGTAGACAAACCGAATTAGGCATTGTTGAACTGGCAAAGCCTAACGGTTGTTCCATAAACACTGTCTCATTCAATGACTTGTGAAGAAACACGTTCTTCACATCCAGTTGATGGATAAACCATCCTTTAATAATTGCCATAAAGAGGGCAATTCTCACGGTTGTTGGTATAACCACTGGATTGAAAGTTTCAGCAAAATTAACACATTCCCCTTGATTGTATTATTTCGCCCCAAATCGTGCTTTTAGTTTATCAAGGTTTCCTTTTGCATTCAACTTGGCTTTGAACACTCAATTACATCCGACAATGTTCATATTTGAAGATCTTGGTACCAGCTTCCATGATTGATTTAATTCGAGAGCCTTCGGTTCTGCAATCATAGCTTTTCTCCAACCCAGATGACTTACAGCTCCTTTAACTATTTTCGGCTCCTTTCAAATCTTACTGGCTGTAGAGAGAACATACTTTGGATTGGGCTTCCTTATTCCCGATTTCAACCTTGTTTGCATTGGATGAGTAGACTGTTGTTGGGTGGATAAATTGGTAAATCACTTGAGGTAGAGACTATTGCTTCTTCATGTGTTTCACAGTCTATGCATAGTTCTTGTGAGCCCAACTGTGGTTGCTGCACATTTGTCTCATTAGGCAGCTCATAATTTTGTTGTCCAGAGCTGTTATCATCAAATAGAAATCTTATGCTCTTGTGTAGTCATGTTTACCTTTCACTCACTATTGTTTCAGATTGTTTAATAAAGAATTTCACCCCTTGTAACCAACTCTGGTACAATTGTGAATACCTAGGAAAAACGGTCCCAAAATTATTAGAAAAAGGGAATTTTGTCTTATCAAATATCACGTGACGACTTACATATACCTTTCCTGTAGGTAGATAAAGACATCGATAACCTTTATATCTCTAACTATACTTGGGAAAAACACAGGGTAATAAATGTTGATCAAACTTTATTGCACCATATGGTCTAAGGTGTGGATAGTACTCACACCCAAATACTCAAAGAAATCTATAGTCAGGCTCTTTACCAAAGATCTTACCAAACAGACTACACATTCCCAACAATAGTAATGGTAGCAGATTAATGAGAAATGTGGCAGTTAGAAATGCATCAACCCAATAAATTAATAGTACTCATGCATGATAGAGCATAGAAAGACCCAACTCAATGATGTGCCGATGTTTCCTTTTGGCATTTCCATTTTGTTATGGTATATGTGGGAAAGAGACCAACATTTCAATTTCTTTCTCATTCAAATGATTAACAAACTAGCTACTATTAAATTCTCCTCCACCATCACATTGGAAAGATTTAATTCAACTTTCAAATTAGTTCTCAACAAGATTTTGGAGCATGACAAAGATGGAAAAGAACTCAGGCTTTCTCTTCATTGCATACACCCATGAGAATCGTGAAAAGTTGTATATGAAGACTACATAGAATTTAAACCATTGAAAAGATTCTATCGCAACAAGCCCCTAGACATCACAATAGATTTTTTCAAATGTTTTACTAGCTAGAGACTCCGAGATATTGAAAGGCAACTTGCTGCTTTTTCCAACTTGGCAGCTTTCACAGATTCTTTTTGTCACCTTTGTAGAAATGATCTTATTGTTGTCCTCCAGAAACTTTATTATTTGAAAGTTTGAGTGCCCAAGCTAAAGGTGACTTACTTCACTACTGGCAATCCGTTGTCTTTGAGAGTACCCACTTGTGTTTGTGCTTGATTTACCTTGTAAAGACTTTCATATTTCTTTCTCAAATTGATTACAGAATCCGTCAAATGGTCCTCAATAGATACACCAAGTTCATTAAAGATTAGTGAGCAGGGTAATCATCTGTCAACTTAGACACCGAAATTAAGTTTCTCTTAATCTCCAAGATCACCAAAACCTCATTTAAAGGAAATGAATGCAATTCAATTAATAAAGATGTTGAGCCAATATGTTTTAATGGGCAAACAAACTCCATTCCCCACCATTACCATGTCTAAACCATAGTAAGGAGAGAAAGAATTGAGGTTACCGGTTGATGACGTGATATGACTGTTGTCCTAGAATCTAGGAAACAATCTCCTCCTTGATCATCCTCCAAGTGAAGAGTAGCTAAGGCATTTGCTATCGGCTCACTTTGATAAGAATTATCAAAGCGATAACACCAACGTAGAGCATCATGTCCCGGCCTCTTGCATATCTGACATTGAAGCTTTGTATTATCCACATAAAACTATTTGTTCGAAGCAAAATTAGCACCCACATGCAGATACTCCTTTGAATTAGCAACCTTAGTTGGAGTGTTTGTATAGGGTCGGAAGCTTCGATTTTGAGAAAGTGAATTTGGTTTATACTTTCCATCAAATTGATAACCACTAGACTAATAACTACCATATAGATCACCAAAAGTTCATGATGGTCCATCGTTATGGAATTTGGGATAATTTCCGGACCTCCTTCCACGAAAACTATAGCCTCTTCCTCTATTGTTAAACCTGTCATTCCTTCTTTCAAAACTTTATTAAAATTTTGTTGGCCTGCAAAAACAATTGTTGAATTAAATGAACCCGAATCAACCTCACTGCTTACTTTAGACTAATTAAACTTTTCACCAGTAAATGCCAAATTAGGGTTTATTTGATTCAACAAGTAATTATGATGTCGCACTTCATATTTCTCGAGCTAAGCAATAATGTCTTTGTGGCTCAGTTCGGGTTTGAGACAATACATAGTTATCTTAAACGTCTCATAGTCACTTTTAAGACCTCTAAAACATCGAAGACCTTTGTGATTTCTTTGACCGCTTTTCTAATCATGTTTAACGGGTCACAAATCAATTTGAACTCACCCAAATACTTAGTTAAGGGCCTATTACGCTTTTGACAAGATTGAAGCTTACTCTTTAATTTGAATTCTTTGGTCACAAATCTCTGAGTAAAATGATTACACAATGTATTCCATACCTTAGAAGTCAATTCAAGATTGACTATGAATCCCAGCACATCCTTTGACACAGATCTAGTGATCCACGGTGACATAAGTTGGTTGTGTGATACCATTGTTGATACTCTGGATTAAGGACATATTCAGAATTTCCCCTTTTGTGCGTGAGATTTTGAATGGTGGAGGTTGAATTTGACCATTGATGAAATCCAATAGATCCTAGCTTCTAACGAAGCGAAGAAATTTTGTTTGCCATAGAAGGAAGTTTCCTTTGAAAAGTTTGATAGTCACAAATTTGAGAGGTTTACATGTATAGGGTATGGGTATCTTGGATTTGGGTTTTTCACCATGATCGTGTAAATAAAGAAGAGACAAACTCAAGGAAAAGGATGAAAACAAATATGATAAAACCAGCTCTTAGTATAAGGCTTCATACCATGAAGAAAATAAGAGGAATTAAGAAGTCAATTCAAAGTAAATTTCCCAGGAGAAGAATGTTTCTTCATTGAAATGCATAATACACAATTTGCTTCTACAGTACATATTGCTATTTATATTAAGAAGATAACTAGATTTCATATTCTATATTTTGAATAAAGATTACAGATTGACTAGATCAATTAACCCGCAATTAAAATAATTGGAATCAAATCATATCTCCTACTCTAATCTAATCTTCTGATGGTTCACCAATAATATTATTGACCTTATCAGGACCCACCAAAAAAGAAAAAGAAAAAAAAGGAAAAACTCAAGTGTTGAAAAGTCAAAGAGAAAAAGGAAAAGAAGGGGATGCTTTGCTTGTTTTAAATCAAGAGCTTTCAAGGATAGAAAGAAAGAGAGAAGGGGGAAGGAAAGAAAGAAATGAAAGGAGAAGAAGAAAAGGGAAGAAGAAAGGAATCGTTATGTGTTTACTCATCATGGGGACTTCACCAAGCCGAATCAACTATGTATTGCAACATCCGGTAAGTACTTGCGGCCCTCGTTCGTCTATTCGGATAGTTTTCAAAATTAGCGCTTAAATTCAAAATTATGTGAAAATTGACCTGCGAAGTCCGATCTTTGAGTTAAGGAGCTTCGTAATTTCATGAAGATAATGGATTATGTGTTGTAGAGCTGTGGGGATTGATGGAGGTTGATTTGAAGTAGCGGTTTGTGTTGGAAAAAATATTAGAATACATAAGATAATAATAATTATTGGAAATACATTACAAAAGATTAGAAAATAAAATGAAATGTCTGAGGCGTGCAAACATTGTCCTTAAGGATAATTCCGCCCCTCGGAGTACGAAACTCGGTGCGAAAGGCTTCGGCGGCTATCCTCCCAAGATACAACAGACCTTCTTCTATACTCCGCACTGAATATTAGAAGGAAACAGAACAACTTTTGTGTATAACCCAGCAAAAAGAAAAGGAAATATGTGAGGACATATTGTATCTACTATGTTTGTGGTTTGAAGTTTAATTTATATCTAAACAAGGAAAAGAGAGCCGTTAGGAGATCATCATAAATCAATTGGTAATTAAAAAGATGACCGTTAATACTCCGCACTGAATATTAGAAGGAAACAGAACAACTTTTGTGTATAACCCAGCAAAAAGAAAAGGAAATATGTGAGAACATATTGTATCTACTATGTTTGTGGTTTGAAGTTTAATTTATATCTAAACAAGGAAAAGAGAGCCGTTAGGAGATCATCATAAATCAATTGGTAATTAAAAAGATGACCGTTATAAAATAATGGAGAGTTTATGAAGTAATAAATCAAAAGTTATAAAGCCGTTAAACGACCGTTATACAACCATTAGATAGTCGTTATATGATTGTTGAAAAAACCGTTACAAAAATGATGACTTTCATGACGATTATAATTTCTAATAAATATTTCAAAACTACTGAAATATCCAACAATCCCCCACATATTTCAGAAAGTTTTGACAAGAAAATAGAATAATGCTGGGTTATTGGAGAGTAATGCATCAGAATTGGTGCTTATTAGGCTATGAACCAACCCTAGAAAGAATGAAATATAATTCACGAAATTATTGGTGAAGTTTGAAACTTCTATGAACCAAGAATTTCTTTTTGTGAATTATAATTTTCATCAATCACATTATACTCCCACAAACTTCGTTGTTCAACGCGGTTTTGCACTAATAGGCCATGCGCGTGCTTGGTTTATTCATAAGTGCTTTAGAGATTTTCGCCAAAAATTCTCATAGGAGCGGCCCCACTCCACACTTATATAGGTGATTCCATGAAGTGTATATTGCAGATTAATACACCACCAATAATGGCTATGGAATTTCATTAAGAGCTTAGCTCAACCTCTTTTTCCTTGCAATTTTGCACTATTTTCACCTTAGGAGGGACAATAATTTTTAATAGTGCACTAGATCAACAAATGACTTGTTATTACCCATATGAACCTAATTCATGGGATTACCAATCACATAGGTTGGGTTACTATCATTGTTGATTTTCTCCAGTTGGCTTGTCCTATTCCCTTCGATGTATAGTTAGAGGATTGGCCAAAATCCATTTCTGACTTCATATAATTAATTGATATAATTCCATCATTGAGCAGTTGCTTTACCACGTCATCCCTTAATTGGATGTGTCAATTTTTACCATATTTATGCATGGCTATTGCCTCTTGGCAATCATGATGTATAAACACAAAATGTGTCATTTTCCCAAAGGAATATTTGCTAAGAGTCTCTCAACTACTCAGCCTCATGAGTTTGACAAAAAGTTTCTCTTTGTCTCAAGAACTTGAATAGTTAACAATTTATCAAAGAATAGTAAATATTTTCTTCTCTTTCACCCATTGGAGCTTAGGAGGATAAGGCATTTTGTTTACACATATATGCCCGATAGCGCTTGAGTCTACCATCCATAATTTTGATTAGCCACAATATTGGCATGAGAATGACTCCATCAATTACTTCATCAAATCATCTACTTCAACCAAGTCGACTTTTGGCTTAGTAGGATTGCCATTTCCCCCACGATTTCATTCGATTGCTTTTATGTCAAGCACTTCCACTGGGTGAACACATATTTGTCAGTGGATTTTATCTCATATGAATCCAAGATCTAGTTAACATCACCATTTCATTATAATACAGTGGAACATCCACTATAATAAACTTGACAATAGTCGTCTTTTAACAAAATATTTTACAAAAGATATCAATCTTATTCAATATAGATCTATGATGGCTACGGATGCAAAGAAATAAAAAAGAAATTTCATCTCCACAACAATCACTAAAGGAGATTCTCTTTCCTAATGCAATAGCCAATCAAGTTTCTAATGATCATCATGTATGAATGGACATTCAACATAAATTGGCAAAGTAAATATTCTTACAAAGAACATTTTTTTTATATCATTACTACTGTCAATAGTACATGTTGCTCCAAAAATATTAACCAAAACTCAGAGGTTAGCAGAAATCCAAAATGAACTAATAATTTCACAAAATAACTGTAATACTTCCTCTGAGGTTATATATGAATCACCAAAAATGTCTCAACAATGCATACTCAATACAAAATATGTAATCAATTTAATTATGCAATAAAATACTATTTAATAATTCTATCAAAAGTTATGCGTGGAGAGAGAGAATTAACATATCTTCATGTATTTATCAAACATACACATTGTCATGCAGCAAATACCAACACATTTGTGAGCATATACATAGATAGAGGCCCACGCTGCATTCCCAAGCAAGCATGAATAAAGATATGCCACCAAATACCAACACAAACTCATGTCTACACTTACTTGAGCATATTGGCATGGACATCACCGACCGTCTAATGATTGTATGCACTCTAGCATATTCCCAAGAATGATGGGACAACACAAAATGACCGAAAGCTATTTTGTGTTAATGCTTGATACTGTCCCATGACAAACCACCCAAGAATATGTGATACTTGTCCTTCACCGTCTCCAAATCCTTGTTCAATTCCAAGGTCAGTGGAAGCACCAGCAATTCCAATTTTGAAAGCTATAAGGCAATTATCCTTAAGATTGTTGGAAAAAGTATTAGAATACATAAGATAATAATTATTATTGGAAATACATTACAAAAGATTAGAAAATAAAATGAAATGTCTGAGGCGTGCAAACACTGTCCTTAAGGATAATTCCACCCCTCGGAGTACGAAACTCGGTGTGAAAGGCTTTGGCGGCTATCCTCCCAAGATACAACAGATCTTCTTCTATACTCCGCACTCAATATTAGAAGGAAACATAACAACTTTTGTGTATAACCCAGCAAAAAAAAAGAAGGAAATATGTGAGAACATATTGTATCTACTATGTTTGTGGTTTGAAGTTTAATTTATATCTAAACAAGGAAAAGAGAGCCGTTAGGAGATCATCATAAATCAATTAGTAATTAAAAAGATGACCGTTATAAAATAATGGAGAGTTTATGAAGTAATAAATCAAAAGTTATAAAGCCGTTAGACGACCGTTATACAATCATTAGAAAGCTGTTATATGATCGTTGAAAAAACCGTTACAAAAATGATGACTTTCATGATGATCATAATTTTTAATAAATATTTCAAAACTACTGAAATATCCAACAGTTTGGTCCAAGCAAAATATTATAGTTTCACAAGCAAGTTTCGCGTTGAGTTTAAGCTTGAGTAATCACTTCAGGTGGGTGATTTATTAGAGTGTATAAGTTGTTTTATCAGTATTTAGGCGTAGTTTAGCTGTTTCGTAGTTGAGATAAAGTTTTATTTGGTTTCAACATTGATTCTCATTTAACTGTTGGGATTACAAAATCATTGGTTCATTTAGCTACGAGTAGTTTGATTTGGGCATTCCTAGGTGAATAGTGCTATATCGTCTTTGAATTTGAAAACTTATATTTTGAAAATGAAAAGTATGAGGTATGTTATGTGCACATTTAAATTGGCTAAAAGGCAAAAGTAATGTTTATAGCATATTTGATGTATAACTTTAGATTAGGCATTTACTACTTTTTATTCATTTGAAAATGATTTGAGAAATGTGTTATGCAAAGTGTTGTGAAAGTTTAAATGTATGTATTACGATGAGAACTAATTTATGGAATGGATCTTTAATGATTAGGGAAACGTTTAACAAGAGAGACATTTTGATATGTTATTGGGTTATGAAATGAATTTAAAAATGGTCTGAGAAATGTAACATGAAATCAAATCAATTTATGTATTATGTCTGATAAATAGGTAAGGAGAGATGATGCATTTTGGGTTTGTGAAACCTTTTTATAAAAGAATTGCGTTGACTTGAGTATGGTATATGAAAATTGATTTGATTTGGTATGTGAAACTAATTTATGATACGGATTTTGAATTGGTTTTATGGAGGAAATTAATTTGTGAAAAGTTATGTTTTGGTTTGCGAAGCCAATTGTGATATGGATTGGTAAAAAACTAAGTCTTACACGATAACGTAACTTTATGATAGCCATCTTTAGAGTTTTGTGATCAAGAGCTAAGTGCTATACGATATCGTAATATTGTGGGGGCCACTTCTTGATTCTTGTACTATTTGTTGGAGAAATCTTTCTGGAATATTTTGAAGCTGACAAAATGTTTCCATCAGTCTAGTCTGAAGATTTGCAGACTCTACTATTTAAAGTCTGAAGACCTCCGGACTGCCAGACTTAAGACTCAAAGTCTATTCTCATTGACAGTTTCTAATCCGTTGAAGAAAGGCTATCCAGAATTGAGTGATTCATTAAGGATTTGGCCTTATCGACTGGAGAAGATCTCTTGGCTGGATATGACATAACGGATTCCTTTATTCGAATCAAGATTGATTAAGGATCCGATGATTGGCGAAGTATATTTGGAAGGTTCTACTTATGGAAACCGAGATCCTGATTGTATGGGCGAGTAGGATTGATTAAGAAGAATCTATAACTGACATGTTTAGTCGTTTTACAGAAATCGTGAATGGTCTTGAAAATCAAGGTCAACCAATTTCTGATCCCATGAAGGTAAACAAGCTACTGCGTGGACTCTCCAAGGATTGGTATCATATAAAGATCTCAATAAGAGAGACACAAAGAATCATGCCACTATCTGTCGATGAGTTGGTTGGAACTCTTCAGTCTTATTAAGTGGAACGAATCAATGAAGACGAAGATCCTAAAGGTAAGAAATTCATTGCATTAAAATCCAATGATGATTATGATGTTACAGATTCTGAAGATGATATGGATGATGAGGAGCTTGCTCTCATGATAAGAAGATTCAGAAAGCTGAACAGAAAAGGAAGAATATTCAATTTAAAGAAACGGAGTTTTCAAAAGCAACAGACTAAGTTTGTTGAGGATGATGAATCAAACAAAGATGTAGTCTGCTTTGAATGTAAGAAAAAGGGACACATCAGACCCAACTGTCCTCTTCTAAGGAA
This sequence comes from Eucalyptus decipiens, assembly GCA_014182575.1. Lineage (NCBI taxonomy): Eukaryota > Viridiplantae > Streptophyta > Magnoliopsida > Myrtales > Myrtaceae > Eucalyptus > Eucalyptus decipiens. The sequence goes on from CM024617.1 coordinate 29,468,133, forward strand.
GAAGAAAGGAAAAGCTGAAAAGTATCGAAAGGCTCTTAAAGCGAAACCAGGTGATACGAGTGTGAAGAAAGTGATGATGATTATGCCAATATATGTTTGATGGCACAATTGGATTCGGATTCAAACTCCGAGACAGGACTCGAGATTCGACAGTGAATTTGAGGTGAGTAACTTCAAAATCCTTATTAAAGTTTCTAAATACATTGATGAGTTATGTTTTAGTCTTAAGACTTCTCTTAAAAGGATTTCCGAACTCAAAAAGGAAAATTCTGCACTGAAACAACAAGAAAATGTTTTAAAAGAAAAGGTTAAATGTTTAGACATGAATGTTTCTACTCTTAAAGAAAGCAAAGATAATCTTTTAAAAAAATGCATTTTTTAAAAAATAACTTATCAAATATTTCAAAAAGATTTTCAATAGGATCTCGAGAAACTTGAGAAAATTCTTTTAGTATAAAGACCTTATTTCAATAAATTTGGTTTAGGAATGACAGCAGAAACCATTCCTTTAATTGATTTTCCTAAAGTGAATGAAAGAATTAAGCAAAGACCCACAAGAGATGCTTACAAAAATCATTTCAAAAAGGTTTTTGTAAAACCAGTAGGTCGAAATGCTCTCAGATGTTTAAAGTGCAATAGTGCAAATCATTTTGAAAAGGAATGTCCTATGGTTTGGAAACCTGTTAAGAAAGTATGGGCAAAAACCGCATATTATACTAACACCAATGGACCCAAGAAAATATGGGTACCAAAGAAAGCTTGAGTCTCTTTTTTAAATGCATGTCACTATCAAGAAAAAGGTAAAATGGTATATGGATAGTGGATGCTCAAGATATATGACAGGAGATTCAAATTGCTTCATAAAGCTCGTTCAAGTAAATGGTGGAAAAGTCTCATTTGGAGGGAACAACAAAGGAAGAATTGTGGGATTTGGAACTGTAAAGATTGGAAACCTCACAATAAGCAATGTTTCCCTAGTGGAAGGACTCAACTACAATCTGCTCAGTATTAGTCAGCTGTGTGATACCGGTTTCAAAATAAACTTTTAAGAGGGAATATGTTCAGGAACCAGTAAAGATTATGCTCAGTCATTCATGGGTTGAAGACATGGAAATATCTACCTCTTGGATGTGAAATCAGATGAATCGCAATGTCTAATCTCAATTCAAGACGAAGCAAGTTTATGGCACAGAAAGCTTGGGCACATCAATATGAAGCAGATAGCCAAAATTTCAGCAAAGAAGCTTGTTCGTGGATTACCCAATTTATCGTACCAAAAGTCTGATCTATGTACATCATGCGTATTGGGAAAGCAGGTAAGAAATTCCTTTAAACCAATAAATCAAGTTTCCACTAATCGTGTACTTTAGCACGCATATGGATCTCTTTGGACCAACCGAACTTAGAGCATTGGAGGTAAGAAATATTACCTAGTAATTGTGGATGACTACTCACGATTTACTTGGGTATATTTCCTGACAAGTAAGTCTGAAACCTTTTCTTACTTTGAAAAGTTTGCTAAAAAGGTTCAAAATGAAAAATAGTATGTTATCTCAAGTATAAGAACAGACCATGGAGGTGAATTTGAAAATCAAGATTTTACAAAATTCTGTAATGAATCTGGTTTTCAGCATGTGTTCTCCTTTCCATATACTCCAGAGCAAAATGGAGTTGTGGAAAGAAAGAATAGATCGCTTCAAGAAATGGCTAGAACTATTTTAATTGAAAGTAACATATCTTCACGATTTTGGGCTGAAGCTGTTTCAACAGCATGTTATATTATCAATAGAGTGTTTCTAAGACCTATTCTGGAAAAAACCCTATGAGTTATTCAAAGGAAAGAAACCTATTGTTTCATATTTTCATGTATTTGGATGTAAATGCTTTATTTTGAAAAATGCAAATGATCGAGTTGGTAAGTTTGAAGAAAAAATCGGACGAAGGCATCTTCCTTGGATATTCTACCTCAAGCAAAGCCTACGAGTCTATAACAAGAAGAGTCAATCTGTGGAGGAATCAATGAATGTCAAATTCCAAGATTCTATGCAAAATGAATCTATTCGGACTCATCTTGAAGAATCTGAACACACTCCACTCTACAAAGTCTAAATCTCAAGAAGCGAGTTCAAACTCACGAAAGACCAGCAACAAGTGGTTATTGAAGATTCAAATGAAGGAAGTGATCATCAACTCCGACAAATCAACCGTGAACTGGAAGCATAAGTCCAGTCATCCCAAAGATCTCATTATTGACGACATTAATGAAGGAATTCGCACAAGATCCAAAAGGCGTGAAGAGTCTAGTGCTGTGGCTCTTATTTCTGAAATAGAACCCAAAAGCATAGAAGAAGCTTTATCTAATGAAAGCTGGATTGAAGCTATGCAAGAAGAACTCAGATAATTCAACATTAATGATGTCTGGGAGTTGACTCCTAAACCAAAATGTAAATCTATTATTGGAGCTAAATGGGTTTTCAGAACAAGATGAACGAGAAAGGAAAAGTCGTAAGAAACAAAGCAAGACTCGTTGCCAAGGGATATACGCAAGAAGAAGGGATAGACTATGATGAGACTTACGCACCAAAGAGCAAGGTTAGAAGTAATTCGATTATTACTTGCTTTTGCTTGTTATAAGAATTTCAGTTATTCCAAATGGACGTCAAAAGTGCTTTCTGAATGGATTTATCCATGAGGAAGTCTATGTGGAACAACCACTTGGGTTTGAAGACCCAAGGAAACCGGACTCAAAAGTATTCGACCGAAAATGCCTTGTATGGTTTAAAGCAAGCACCTCGAGCTTGGTACGACAGGCTGAATAAGTTTTTAATTTAAAACGACTTTGTCAAAGGTAAAGTAGACTTTACTCTGTTTATCAAAAGAGAAAGCAAAAGTTTTCTACTTGTTCAAATATATGTTGATGATATTATTTTTGGATCCTCTAATGAAAGTTTGTGCAAGAAATTCTCTAAGTCTATGCAGGATGAATTTGAAATGAGCATGATGGGTGAACTAACCTTCTTTCTTGGACTTCAAGTGAAACAATTGAAGGAAGAGACTTTTATTCATCAAGAAAAATATGCTAATGATCTTGTCAAAAAGTTTGGACTGGAAAATTGCAAAAAGACTGATATACCAATGTCAAGTTCCTTGAAGATAGACAAAGATGAAGGATGAAAGAAAGTTGACCAGAAGCTATACAGGAATATCATTAGTTCACTTCTTTATCTTACTGCTTCTAAACTTGACATTTTGTTTAGTGTTTGCATTTGTGCTAGATTTCAAGCAGACCCTAAAGAATCTCATCTAAGTGCTGCAAAGCGTATTATCAAATACATTGCTTCAACTTCAAGCCTCGGTCTTTGGTATCCTAAAAAGGGAGACTTTACTCTTCTTGGATACTCAGACGCAGATCTAGCTGGTTGCAGAGTTGATAGAAAGAGCACTTCGGGTACCTATCAACTACTTGGAAGCAGGATAGTGTCTTGGTTTTCAAGGAAGCAAAATACAGTAGATCTTTCTACAGCAGAAGCAGAGTATGTAGCTCTCGGAAGTTGTTGTTCACAAATTCTATGGATAAAACAACAGCTAAGAGATTTTGGAATTGAAGATTCATGCATTGGGATTAATTGTGATAACACCAGAGCAATCAATCTTACCAAAAATCCAATTCTTCACTCAAGAGCAAAGCATATAGAGATTCGACATCACTTCATTAGAGATCATGTTCAAAATGGAGAAGTTTCGATTCAGTTTATTGACTCAAAGAACCAACTGGCGGATATATTTACAAAGCCTTTGGAGAAAAATCAATTTGAAATCATCCATTCCAGACTCAACATATTGAAGCTTGAAGAAGTTAAAGTCTAGAGACTCTCAGACTCAAACAAACATGGTTCTTGACTGCAAGTTATTTTATTTTCTCTTATATTAAATCTCGGAAAGGTACGATCATCTATCTATAATTGATTTCTGCTATCTTCAATTTCCATGAAAAGTGCAATTTTTCCTTTTCAAAAGGAGTTAATTTTTCTTTAAAATGGCAGTTATCTATTTTTGAAAAAGGCGCTTATTTTTAAAGAGGCATCTTTTACTTTCCTTTACGACGTTTAGTATTCCCCTCTTCGACTGAGATATATACAGTCGGTTCCTCTTCGCTTAGCTCCAAAACCCTAAAAAGCATCGATCTTCCACTCCTGTCTTATTCTCTTGTTTAATCTTCGAAAAAGTTGTCATCTTTCTTGGGAAAGTCAAGTTCAGAATCTTTCAAAAACTGCGAAAGATGTCGTTTTCAAGAAAGTCTGAGGATTGCAAGCAGGGGACCACGGCAAATGAGTGAGGGGCCTACTCACTTTGATCTCACCGAGGAAGATGAGTCACCCAGTCAGCAGCATAGCCCACAACATTCTCACCAGCGTCATTCTCCACCAACTAGTCCACAGGGTGTTAGCCATCGATAGGAGGAAGAAATCGTTGAAGGTGCAGATCCTGTAAGAATTCAAAAGCCCTCTTTTATTTATAAGCTTTACCGTGCTTTAAAGAGGACCGGTACTCCATTGAACTACATCGATGAGTTTCTTAAGGACAATGGGTATGGAAATGAGTACATCTTTTTGCGAAATATGGAGCATTTGGGAATTGCCCCTAAAGGGTTGGCTGAAGAAACCCTTGCAAATATCCCAAGTGATCTGCGTGTTGGAGGACTGAATCCGGTAGATGGGAATGATGATGACAAGCTGTACAGCTAATTTCAATCGAGAATGGGTGTTGCGGCAAAAATTCGGGGAAAAAGGATAGAGTTGTTTCGATCGAAGGAACAGAATGATCGATACTCCAAATTGTTGAAGCGTGAGGTGATAAACCCTAGGAGTGTGGATTTTGATTTCCTTGATGCTTTGTGAATGTTAATTTGAGGGAAAAGTTCAGGTTTCTTCAACTTGAATGGTTACGTTTCGACACTATAGAAGCCTATGCTGAACTAACTGCATATTTCTATTCGAATCTTAGTTTCTTGGATGCGAATAGAATCTCTTTTAGTGTCCGAGATCAGGATTTTGTGGTGGATGTAGATATGCTGGCTGATGTGATTGGGGTTGAGAGAGGGAGATATCAACCCATCAATGTCTCTATTGCTTGTGCCACATTGGAACTTGTTAAGGATAGAAGGACAGATGGAAGGATTTCCTACTCAAGGATGCGTGCGTTCAACATTCTGCTTCACAAGATTGTGATTAATTGCCTCAGACCGAAATCTACTTCCAAGACTGATGTTTCAAACTCAGAGGCAAAGCTGATGTACGCCATCAATGTCTTTGGGAAAAGTTTTCTCTTTCTCACACTATTTTGTTCCACATGTATAGAGCAGTGGTGAAGGACAATGGTCAACTTCCTTATCCAGGTCTTGTGTCAAAGTTATTCAGACAGTTGAATGTTTAGCCTCCACAAATTCTCTGTGTTTGATAGTGTGATAAAATGGTGGTAGGACTGAAAATGGCGTCCAAAATGCGTCTGAAGGAACTCGATAAGGCATTGGAGAAATTTAAGGAGAAAACTCCTGTCAAAACTCATCAAGTCTCTTTGGCAGCAAAAAGAAAAGGGAATGAGCCCATGGTTGCTCCATCCAAAAAGAGAAGAGCTCTCATCGTTGAGGATGAAGATGATGAGGATGACATCACCATTTCTGCTATGGCATTGAAGAACTTGAGTCGTTCTGTTCCAGAATCAATGGAACGACATGAGAAAGAAGCAGAGGAGAGAGAAGAAGAAGAGATAGAAGTAGAGGAGAAAGAAGCAGAGGAGAGAGAAGAAGAGGAGAAAGAAGAAGAGGAGAGAGAAGCTGAAGAAAGAGATGCAGAGGATGAAAGGGTTGAAGAAGAAGAAGAAGAAAGAGGAAATCAAGAGGAAGGAGAGCATGAGGAACACTCTTCTCCACCTGAAGGCATGGAAACAGGGGGAGATGGTGAGAAAAGAAGAATGTCCTCATATCTTGCTACCAGTGAAGGAGTCAGCCGCTCTCCAGCAGATCCAGAGGACATCCATGCCTCTCAATTTCCTGAGGAGGGACATGATGCTTCATCGCCAAATCTGCGTGACTATGCTGATGTGCCATCGTCTGCCTTTACTCCATCTGATCGTGCGAAGCCGATGCGCACGTTGCATCGATAATTCAGCAGATTTTCGCGAGAATCCTTGATATTCTCTTGGAAATGCGGGGTCGGATATATGCTCCTGGGATGCGAGGTTCGAACTTGCAGAATGCAGACAAGCTTCTTGATTTCCTTGAATGATCGGATCCAAGCCCTTGCTCTTCAGATTCAAGCAACTGCTAAGGGTGAAGAGGTGGCTCAACTGAAGGAAGAATTGAAAAAGCTGGAAAGCATCGTCCAGTCAATGGGAGATTTCCAACTTATTCGCGTTCCCAAGCAATCTTGACTCTATTCTATTTCCATCTCAACCTTTTTTATGATGACAAAAAGGGGGAGAGATGCGAGATTTGAAAACTTTGAACTTTGAACTTAAACTTGTTGAACTTTTAGTTTGTTTTGATGTTTGACTTGACTTGTGTGTCTGGATGTGGATTGAATTTGGATTTGGATTTGACTACTTATATTAAGTACTATTGATATCTTATGAATGGCTTTACTCTCATGCAAGACTAACTTATTTTCTATGGTTGCAGATTCTAGTGTTATCATTAAGCCATTAATCTTTCTGAGATATCCATATTTGCTTGAGTAATGTTTTGCAGGTCAAAGTTATTCAAATCTGCAGGAAAGTTTTGTCACCATCAAAAAAGGGGAGATTGTTGGAGAAATCTTTCTTAAATATTTTGAAGCTGACAAAACGTTTCCATCAGTCTAGTCTAAAGATTTGCAGACTCTACTATTTAAAGTCTGAAGACCTTCGGATTGCCAGACTCAAGACTCAAAGTCTATTCTCATTGACAGTTTCTAATCCATTGAAGAATGGCTATCCAGAACTGAGTGATTCATTAAGGATTTGGCCTTATCGACTGGAGAAGATCTCTTGGCTGGATATGACATAACGGATTCCTTTATTCGAATCAAGATTGATTAAGGATCCGATGATTGGCGAAGTATACTTGGAAGGTTCTACTTATGGAAACCGAGATCCTGATTGTATGGGCGAGCAGGATTGATGGGCTATCGACATGTTCCTTTAATAGCTCGAATGATCTTCATAATTGATTCTGTCCAACGGGAAGATTGGAAGAATTCCTTTGGTAAGTGCCAACGGGTATGATGGCATAAAGGAGTATATAAGGAAGACGTTCCTATTGTTCGAGAGTGTGCACGATAGAAGAATTCCAAAGTCTGAAGCTCTTTGTTCTTAGTCAATTCATTTACTGAGTGAAATCTTGTACGCAAAAGAGAATCTATATTTTGAGATACCTTGAGGAAGTGTAGTAGAGTATCTACACTGTGGAATCAAGGGAAAGCATTACTGTAACATCTCTTTTGTTCATAGTGAAATCCAGCCGGTGGGCTGTCAGTGCGGAAGAGTGGACGTAGGCTTGGAATAAGCCGAATCACTATAAACCTTGTGTTCAATTTTCTCTTCCCTACTCTCTGCTTTACTTTGATCATAATTCGTTTTGTTAACTAAAGAAGAACTTCATTTCTATTATCTGCCTAGTATTGCTTTCGTATCTCAAGAAATTATTTTTACACCTATTCACCCCCCTCTAGGTGCTTATACTAGCAATATCACTATTGATATATATTGATCAAGGACTAAGTATTACATGATAACATAATTTCATAAGAGCCATCTCTAGGGCCTTATACTACCCAAAGGCTAAGTGTAACACGATGACATAGTCTCGTGAGAGTCACCTCTAAAGCCTTAAGATTTAATGTACTATGATATTGATCGATGGAATAGACCATCAATGTGTGATACAAGTTCCATCAATGGAATGTACAATTGACATGTGATAGAGGTTAATCAATGGACTCGGCTATTGATGCTTCAATTGTGTATGGATTTAAATGAGCATTCCTGACTTGTACCAGCTTTGTTGAAATGAAACAACTTATATGGGATACAATATGATTTTATACTTGAGTTTGAATTATGAAGTTCCGGTATTGCTTTGTATACATGCATAGTAGTTGCTCAATGTACTTAAGAAATGTACTACTCATTGAGTTATAATTGCTCACGTCTCTCTTTCCCAATCTTTTTAGGTTCTTTGGTTAGCAACCAATAGTGCCAACGAGCTATAATGGGGACTTTCGGGAGTTATACTTTGGATATGGTTTAAGGAGGTTGCATATGTAATTGTTGTTAATTTATTGGGCTCATTGAATTCTAGTTATACATATTCTTTTTGGTGGATTATAGAAACTTTAATATTGTAACCAACCTATTGATTTATCTAATATATTTATATATATAAGGATTGAGATATATATGTTGATATCAAGTTGTTAGTTGTTTGAGGTAACGTCCTTTGTGTAGAAGGACGGTCGTGTCTCCCCCATTCCTTTAGGATTTGGGATGTGACAAAATTGAAGCCTCACCCGTGGCTAGTAGTGTTGCAAAGGCCATGCACAACCCAATACGGCCTTGTCAATCACGGGCAAAGAAAAAAATGATATAAATTCAATTTTTTTTTTAATGTCAACTTAGCGCTGACTATGTCATGTAGGACAAGTGGCGTTCTTGTTGGTAATTTTCAACCAAAATTGGCCGGATGAACTCAATTGACAAATTATTAAAATGTTTAGAACTTAATTAGTAACATAAAAATGTTTCGGACTGAATTAGCCAAAATGTAATAGATTTAGGACTTTTTGGATAATTTTTTCCTAATGGTAATGACAATTTTAGGAAGATCATAATCATAGAAGATGGGAGGAGAAGAGGGAGAGCAAAATTGTGAGGGGACAAAGAACTCATGAGAGGTTCACATTCTATTCTTATTTAGTCTCAAACATCAGATGTTGACCATTGGACATCATCCTTCACACTCCAAACGCAAATCAAAACAAGGAAGTTCAAGCACACACGTGACTTTTTATTATGTCCCACAAGACATTCATATATTCCTCCTCCATATAAAGGCATTTGATTATTGATCACTCATAGGTGGTGGGAACAGCATCATCATGGCAGCAGACGAAGGTGGTGAGCTTCTCCATGAGTCTCTGGCACTCCGGGCACCGCATGCTCTCCGGGATCCTTCCCATCATGGTCGAGAACTCAAACCGGCAGCAAGGTTGCGTCTCGTTGTGGATCTTGTCGTGGTGCTCCTTGAACGCCACGTCGAAGCCCTTGGTCGAGACGTGCTCCTTCCACTGGTCGTACTCCAGCAGCGCCGGCAGGACCGTGGTTCCGTGCCCATTCACCGTGATGCTTGACCCCTTGCTCAGTACCGCCCACCCACCGGCCTTGTCGAAGCTGAGCAGCCTCTTGATCTGCTGCATCATGAGGTCGTCCTCGTCCACCTTCCCGAGCTGGATCTTCGAGAAGAGCATCGACTCGATCCGTGTCCAGAAGAACCACACTATGGCCAGGTCCTGCCAGGTGTAGCTCAGCTTCTCATTGTCGATGGTCACGATCGCGTGCTGCACTTGCTCTCGCTTGCTGCTTTTGCCCACATAGACCATCTCCAGGGGGATCCTTGCAGCCTGTGCGACCTGGCGTGCCGCTGTGGTGAACCTGCGGATCCACTCGATGTCATCGCCACCGTACAAGAATATGTACTTGCCTTCGCTAATCTGATGAGGGACAAAATTGAAGATCTCAATGTCATAAAACTTTGACTTAATAGGATAAAAATGCTAATTTATGATCGTGAGCTACCCAAGTCAGAATTGTTTGATCAATGCCATCGACAAGAAGCTCAAGCCTCCATGTCTCTTCCTTCCACAGAGCCTCCTCTTTCAGTGTAGTGAAAGGGAAGGCGTTGCTTCCCCAAATCCACATCATGTGAATGGCGTTGGGGCACACAACCTTGCCTTGAGGGTCAAGCAATACCAGGATGGGCTTTTTCCTGTAGTGCCACTTCTCCTTGATGAACCGGATCACTGCCTCGTCGATCAGGCTTGGGTGGTACACGGTATACCACGGCATTGTGGACTGCAGGGCCTCGAACTGCTTTTGCATTGGGTCAGTCCACTTGACGGAGCAGTCCACCATAGGGATCCACACCACCTCATACTGGTGGATCTCATGCTGTGTCGCGTGCAACTTGGACTCGCTGTGCATCTGCTCCAGGATGGACAGCTCGTCCTGTGAGATGTCTAGCCCCGAGATCAGCAGCAACACGTTCCTCCTCCTCAGGACATCGATGTTGACCTGGATGTCGCAAGATAGAACAGAAAATCGTGGTCAAATCATTTTTGATCTGAAGGGTTCATGGCAGTTGCATAATGGTGAGACTGGCCATAGAGATCGAACCCTTTTCTTTGAGTTGCCCTCGACAAGAGGCAGAATATCATCCTTGCGATAAATCAGAGCCTTCAGGATCTTCATATTGTCATTGTGGATGGTTTCAAAGAGATTCAGGAGGGTCTGATAGGCTTCGAGATACTGCTTTTCCTCTGCATCACCATAAACTCATTTAAGCCTTTCTCGAAAAAGGTTTCTTTCTCTTCAATTACTACATAGGAAATAAGAGGGTTTATATAGATCATTGGCTAATTGATTACCTATGTATTGGTTACATATGTCAATTTGCTTCTGCAAATGTTCATATATGTTCTTCAGTTTGTGATTCAAGGTTGACAGCTCCCATGCCTCAGTTGTGGATGCTATGTACCTGCAAATTCTCACTTCCGCGTTATTGATTTCTTGCAGGAGGCATCTATATAAATCATCATTCATAGATTTACTTCCAGTAATATGATTAACTCTGTTATTAATCCACTAGCTATAGAATGATTTGTATCTATGCTACGAGTGGAGAAATCGAAATGGCTCAAGAGCGCATACTCGTAGCCATAGGTTGTGAGGTTCGTGATCTGGCTAGCACAAGCCACAGCGCTCCTTATGGTCCAGTAGACGGCAGTTGTGACATGGGCCATGGCGTCTGACAACGCGGGGACTTCGCTGGAGATGTAAGCTGAGGGAAGCTCCTTGAGTTTCACGACGCACCTCGTGACTTCAAGCATGGCCTGGATGAGGCTGTTGAGCGCGTCCAGCCGGGATTTGAGTTCGCCCAAGTGATCCATGATCGAGGTCATCTGCTTCAGCATGGCCATCGCCTTGGCAAGCTGGTTGGAAGAGCGGGCCTGGGCCAAGAGCCAGAACTCGCCGTAGTCGAAGGCCAAGGCCGCCATGGTCAGTACCAGCTTGGCATCCCACGAGAAGTGGGCGAGCATATTGAATACGGCGAGTGTGTTCGCGTGATCGTCGACCCCAGTCAGTGCTTTCAAGTTTAGCTGAGGGTCGATTGCCGGCTAGAAAATGTCAGTAAAAGGACTTGATTTTCAAACAAATAATTGATTGCTTTCCATTTAATATCGAGGCAGTATTTGAAATCGATGAAGCGCAACGTAAAATTTGTTCGTAAACTATGTCGTCGGAAACCTGATCGATAATCCGGTTCTCCTCGAGTATGTCGTTCACGATTTCCCCGTGCACTGGCGATCCCTATGAACAGCAAGAGCCAAGCATGCATGATTTAGAATTAGAAACGAGAGATTATGAAACTCATAAGAAGAATATATCACTTGAGATTGATTATTGTCGTGATGTTGCTCGTTCTTCGTCAGATAAATGCTGAGCGCTATGAAAATGAACAACTCTTCCCAAGCGTTTGACTCCAGGTCAACACGAAAGGGCAGACAAAAAGCATCATACCCCCTCCATTACCGCGGCGGCATTAGTGTCAGCATTTAAGGTAGCGTGTTTGAGGATGTCCTCGACAATTTGGAGGACCCGCTTCACGTTAACCTCGATGCCGTCGGGGCGGTGCGTCTCCTCGACCTGCTTCATCATCACGTAGTCGCCAGACATCGTGATCATGCTCCGATCCCCGCCCTTGATCAACCTCTGCATGGCGGGCGGCATCATCTTGCCCGTGGTCATCATGGCCACAATGGCATATATGGGGTCTAGAAAAAATTTAACACTATGGTTTTGGGCAAGATAGGAAAAATATTGTGGTGTGGGTTTTGTGCGATTGATATTAGCCCTAGGCCTGGACTGTATTAATAGGAATGATAGATGGAGTAAAGCCTTGGAATGAATCGACTTCCTTGCTTCAACTGTAGTTAAATGTTCTGTACGTTAAATTGAAGCTTTGGCCTCTCTTTTTTTACACTTTGCCCTGCTGGTAAGATTCTCAAGGACCATGTGGGGAGCTTTTCTCCGTGTAATGTCCGAAGCAGAAAGTGATTTTTGTGGAATTCTGATTAATTTCTTCTACTAATTAAATAATGAACACGGATGAGATGTGACTGGGGAGAGTAAACCTGTTGCCCAAAAGAACAGTGCAAGTGTAGTGTGATTTAGTCATCTTTAGCATATAATCGGGGTATATATTTTTATATAATAATACTCTCTTTGGCTTTACTTGAAGTAGATGCGACAGGGCTGGGCAGAGTCCTCTCCTCTTCTTTTTTAATCTTTATGAAAAGTCTTTATTGGTATTATTGATAGGATCGCGGTTATCGAGAAGTTTATCAAATAAATTTTATTTATTTATTATGTAGATACTAATTCAATCATAATTTTCATTAAATATTTTAATAATTTGTTAATATAGTTATTGCAGCCAATTTTGGTTGGCAGTTGCTAACGTGGGTGCTAATTGTCTTCTGTGGCATGATCGATATTAACATAGATAATTTTTACATTTTTTTTTAATTTTCTAAAAGATTTATAATTTTTTGGGAAAAAGTCACGAAAAACCCTGAACTTTGCCCAAAGTAACACATTTACCATAAACTTTTTTTTTGTGACATGAAAAACCCCAAACTTTTCAAACCGTGACACATTCACTCCATCAAGGGCATTTTTGTCTTTTTATTCTATTTTTTCCTTTTTTTTTTTTTTTTTTTTTTCGGCGGAGGGAAGCCGGCGTTCGGCGAGGGTCACCCTTGCCGGCGTCGGGTGAGGGCGGCCCTTGCCAACGTCAAGCGAGGGGTGCCCTCGCTAGATTTGGTGAGGGTCGTCCTCGCTAGACGCAAGCAAGGGCAGGGACACCCTTGCCGACGTCGGGCGAGGGGTGCCCTCGCCAGATCTGGCGAGGGTCGTCCTTGCCAAACATAGGCGAGGGCAGGGACACCCTCGCCCGACACAGGCAAGGGCGGCCTTGGTCGGCGTCGGGCGAGGACGGTAGGGACACCCTCGCCCGACACAGGCGAGGGCGGCCTTGGCCGGCGTCAGGCGAGGATGGCCCTCGCCAGATCTGGGGGAGGGCACCCCTCGCCCGACGCAGCGAGGATGGCCCTCGCCCAACGCCGGCGAGGGCCGCCCTAGCCTGACGATGGTGAGGGTGACCCTCGTCGGACGCCGGTGTGGGCAGCCCTCGCCAGACGCCGGCTTCCCTCCGCCGGCCAACCAGTGGAGGGAATAGAGAAGAAAAAAAAGGAAAAAAATTTTAAAAAATGAAAAGACCAAAATGCCCTATAATTTTGGGGTAAATGTGTCACATAACAAAAGTTCAGGGTTTTTTGTGTCACAAAAAAAAAGTTTGGGGTAAATGTGTCACGGTTGGTAAAGTTCGGGATTTTTCACGTAAAAAAAAAAAGTTTGGGGTAAATGTGTCACTTTAGGCAAAGTTCATGATTTTTTGTGACTTTTTCCCTAATTTTTTTGATGCTGTTCTTTTCTTTTATTTCTTTCCTCACCGACACTCACAGGACTTTGTAGAACAAAAAGGGAAAAGAAAGAAAATAAAAAATAATTATTAAAAATTCAGAAACTTTTTTAAAAAAATTACAAAAATTGCGTCATAAGCATTTGACTCCAGGTCACCGCAAAAAGGCGGAGAAAAGAGATCATTCCTCCTCCGTTTACTTCCATGGCGCGGCTGAGGAAGCCGTTGACGATACAGAGGAGCGGCATCATGTCGAGCTCGCGGCGGTCGGGGGCGTGAATCTCCATGACCTGCTTCATCATCCCGTTGTTGTCCGACATCGTGATCATGCTCCGAGCTCCACCCTTGATCAGCCTCTGCATGGAGGACGGCATCGTCTTGTCGGTCATCGTCACGGCCATTAGGCCCATTACGGATATAAACTCTAGAGAAAATATAACACCGTGGTTTTAGGAAAGATTGGGAAAATGGTGTTATCTGAGTTTTCGGCGATTGATATATAGCCCTAAGTCTGGTCTCTATTGAAAGGAATGATAAATGAAGTAAAGCCTTGGGATGAATCGACTTCCCTGCTTCGAGTTGAATTGAAGCTTTGGCCTCCTCTTTTGTCATTTTTGGTCCAGCCTAGAAAGATGCTTGGGACCACGCATTAAGTTTTCTCCGCGTAATGTCCGATAAGATATGGTTAGAAGAATAAACCTGTTTTTCCAAAGAACATTACAAATGCAATACGGTTAAGGCTTTACATTTTAGCTCCACATGCCGAAAAGTAATGTTTGATTAATGTCTAATTAAATCCCTTGTTAGCGGCACGTAATCAGAGCACGATTCACATGATCAAGTTCCCTTTTGCTTTACTTGAAGTAGATGTGATTACGCAAAGTCCTTTCTTCTTCTTTTTTAATCTTTACGAAAGGTCTTTGCTGGATTTATTGATGGAGAACATCGATCTTTAGTAAACGTTTGATTACCCAAAAAAAAAAAAAAAAAAAACAATTATTCCTCCTCTCGGTTTAGTCTTGAAAGGTAAAACCATGTGCAAGCATGGTTTGCTTTTTGAAAGTTCATAAACATGCTTGATATGCATTATAGGTCAATTCCGTCATAAAGGATCATCTCTCAACGGTTATCAGTTTCGAATTTCTTCGGCTTTTTCTGTTTTCATACGCTTATCTACCTATCAATTTCGGAAGAAGGAAATTAATGGCATCATACTTTTCATAGAACGTTTTTATAATATCATAATTTTTCTATCACTTTTTTTTTTTGTGGGTAAAGGTAAGTAATATATTGATTTTGCAAGAAAGAATACAAGAGGGAGGCCCGGCACCAACAAAAACAGACACTCAAGAAGACAAAAGTCTAGAACGAGTGTAAGGATGCCATGGTTCTCAGAAAAAAGGAGCAACAACAACAAAAGGAAACAAAAGACAACGAAAACTAGAAAACCTCCATCAATCAAAAATAGAAGGATGAATGTTCCAGCTTCGTTGAAGTATTCTATTCATGGGCACGAACATTTTTAAAGGTCATAGCCTTATCTTTGATAGCCTTTTGAAGATGCATTTTCATCGCTGGAAGAAAGAGAGTCTGATTCCGAAAAAGCACATTGTTCCGCTCTTTCCAAATGATATAACACATTGCACCAAAACTAAATCGAGCCAGGATCTGATAAAAACTCTTCCCCATAAACCGCTTGGAAGCCCAGGCCACATTATCCACCCAAAGCTTGTTTCGCCACACTAGGTTGAATCTTGCCGCCCAAAATGAAATAAGACTATCTGAAGCACGGCAAGCAAAGAACAAATGATCTATAGAATCAGGTCTGCACGAACAAAGGGGGCAATTTGTAGGGGGGATCCTACCATAAGAGATGAGCAAAACTTGAGAGTCATACTTTCTGAAAAATGTTATTTAAGTTACATTGATGATTTCCCATGCACGAAAATCCTACATCACTGGCGGGAGAGATGCTGACAGCGCAGATGTTTTAAAACGACCCCTTTTAACCCCTTTGTTGCCCCCAGTTTGAGGATCTGGGACTAGGTCGCATTGATTAGTGCTCTCAGAGACATACGTTAAGAATTGGCTCAAAGAAGTAGCATTTGGCATGGGATACTATTTCTTAACCTAGTTTTGTGAAGATTTCTCCTCAATGTACTTCGGTGTGGTCTTTTTGGGTTTCGATTTGGATATCAGGAAGTGAGCAATACATCTTGAACTAAGGAACGATAAAATGGTAACTGCGATAGAGCATAGGGCATATGAATGATCAGTCAATCACACGATGATAATGGCAATTTCATGGAAGACCAGAAACGTAATAAAGGTGAAGAGAAGAGGGAATGCAAAATATTGAGAGGACAAAGAGCTCATCAAAGGTTCCCTCTTTCTATTCTTACTGAATCTCAAACATCAGATGTTGATTATTGGATATCAACCTTCACGCCCCAAACCCAAATCAAAACAAGGAAATTCAAGCGCACACATGGTCTTCCCACAAGACAATTCATACATTTCTCCTCCATATAAAGGCTTTGACTGACTGATCACTCAGAGATGCCGGCAGCTTCCTCATCATGGCAGCAGAAGAAGGAGGTGAGTTCCTCCATGAGACTCTGGCACTCTGGGCACCGCATGCTCGCCGGGATCTCCCCCTCCTTGCTCTGGAGGTCCAACCGGCAGCACAGGTGCCTCAAGTCTTGGATCTTGTCATGGTGCTCCTTGAACGCCACGTCGTACCCCTTGGTCACCACGTTCTCCTTCCACAGGTCGTACTCCAGCAGCGTCGGCAAGACTGTAGTCCCATGCCCGTTCATCATAATGCTTGATCCCTGGCTCAGCATTGCCCACCCCCCGGTGTTGTCGAAGCTAAGCAGCCTCTTGATTTGCTGCATAATGGGGTTGTGCTCATCTGCCTTCCCGAGCTGGATCTTCGAGAAGAGCATCGACGTGAGCCGGGTCCAGAATAACCACACCGTGGTCAGGTCCTGCCAGGTGTAGCTCAGCCTCTCATCATTGATGGTGGTGACCGCGCGCTGCACCTTCTCTTGGTTGCTGCTCTTGCCCACATAGACCATCTCTAGAGGGATCCTTGCAGTCTGAGCGACCAGGCGTGCCGCTGCAGTGAACTTGCGAATCCACTCAATGTCATCGCCACCGTACAGGAATATGTACTTGCCATCTCCAATCTGATTCGGCACAATATTGAAGATCTCAATGCCACAAAGCTTTGAACTAATATGATGAAAATGTCAACTTGACATGATTGTGAGTTACCCAATCCAGAATTGTTTGATCATTGCCTCTGACAAGAAGCTCAAGCGTCCATGTCTCTTCCTTCCACAGAGCACCCTCTCTCAGTGTAGTGAAAGGGAAGGCAATGCTTCCCCAAATCCACATCATGTGAATGGCATTGGGGCACACAACCTTGCCTTGTGGGTCAAGCACCACCAGGATGGGCTTGTTCCTGAAGTGCCACTTCTCCTTGACAAACTGGATCACCACCTTGCTGATCAGGCATGGGTGGAGCACGGTGAACCACGGCATCTTGGAGTGCTGGTCCTCGAACTGTTTCTGCTTTTGCTTGGTCCACTGGACTGAGCGGTCCACCAGGGGGATCCACACCATCTCATGCTGGTGGATCTCATTTGTTGTCTCGTGCAGCTTGGACTCCATGTGGATCTGATTCAGGATGGACAGCTCGTGCTGTGAGATGTCCAGCCCTGAGATCAGCAGCCACACGTTCTTCCCCTTCAGGACTTCGATGTTGACCTTTATCATTAGAAGATTTAATCCAAAAGCTTAAGCCATTAGATGGAGGGAGACCACATATATAGAAAAAGCATATAAGACTCTCAAGCAATTTGGGATATTTAAGCACGTATGTCATAAGATAGAACAGAAAATTTCACTCGAGTCATTGCAGGGTTAATAGTTACAAAATGATAAGACTTGATATGGAGATCGAACCCTTTTCTTTGTACTCTCATCCACAAGTGGCAGAATATCATCCTTGGGATAAATCAGAGCCTCCAGGATCTTCACATTGTCATTGTGCATGGCTTCAAGGTGATTCTGGAGAGTCTGATAGGCTTCATCATGCTGCTCAGTTTCCACTGCATCACCGTGAACTTGGTTAAGCCTTCTTTGGCAAGGTTTCTTCTCTTCATTTACTATGTACAAAAATAATGGGGGGTCTATATGGATCATTGGGCTACCGCTTACTAATCGGAGACATTTGATAATTGCCTTTTGAAAATTTTCATTTATGCTGTTCAGTTTGTGAGCCGACGTTGATAGCTCCCATGCCTTAGTTGTGGATGTAATGTACCTGCAAATTCTCAATTCAATGGCACGATTTCTTGTGAGAGGCATCTATGCAAATAATTATTCATGGTTACATGGTTAACTCTGTTGCTAACACATTAGCTATAGAATGATTTGTATCTGTGCCTTAGGAATTATAGATGAGTGCGAGGAGAGATTGAAATAATTTGAGGGCGCATACTTGTAGCTGAAGCTAGTAAGGTTGGTGATCTGGCTAGCACAAGACACAGCGCTTCTTATGGTCCAGTAGACGACATCTGGGACTTCGGCCATGGCAGTCGACAACTTGGAGACCTTGCTAGAGGAAAGCATCTCGAGTTCCCCCACGAATCCAGTGGCTTCAAGCATGGTCAGGATGAGGCTGTTGAGCTGGTTGAGCCGGGACCTGAGCGTGGGCAGCTGCTTCAGGATAGCCATCGACATGGCAAGCTGGTTGGAGGAGTAGACCTGGTTCAAGAGCCAGAAATTCCCGTAGTTGAAGGCGAAGGCCGCTAGGGTCAGCACCGGTTTGGCGTACCACGAGAAGTGGGTGAGCATCTTGAGTATGGAGAGCGTTGTCTCGTGAGCCTCATCCCCGGTTAGCGCCTTCTCGGATAGCTGAGGATCGGTTGCCAGGTGGCAAAAATCAGTCAAGAACTTGATTTTGTTGTAAAGAATTGATTGCACTTTTAATTTCATAACGGATTCGAAATCGATGGTATACAAATGGAACTTTTTATGAACCACCTGGCCGGAAATCCGACTGATTGTATAGGACGATTCGTTGAGCATGGTAGTCATTTCGTCCTTGTAAGTCTCGTCCGCCATGCATTCCGTGAACTCAAAAGAGAAACAAAATAATTGAGATCGATTATCGTGTGATATTGCTCATCCTTCGTGAGAGAAATAGCGAGTGACATTAAACTGAACAAATCTCTCCTAGCCAAATATACTGTAAGATTTACTCAAAGCATTCGATTCCCGGTCACCGCGAGAAGGCAGAAAAAAAAGAAATCATTCCTACTCTGTTACCAGGGGGGCGATGTCGGTGCCATCATCTAAGGTGGCCCGGGTGAGGATATCCTCAACTAAGTCGTGGAGCCGCTTCACGTCAAACTTGTCGCTGACGGGGGCTTGAGTCTCCCTGACCTTCTTCATCATCAGGTCCTTGTCAGACATTGTCATCATCGTCAGCGCGGGGGACGGCATCATCTTTGTCGTCGTGGCCATAACGGATGTATAAACTCCAAAAAAATTTGAACACTAAGGTTTTAGGAAGGAAAGGAAATATATTTTTATCTGGGTTTTGTGTCATTGGTATAGTCTTAAGGCTGGTTTCCATAAAGAAGGAATGATGGATGGAGTAAAGCCTTGGGATGAATCGACTTCCTTGCTTCAACTGTAGTTAAAATGCTTCTTACGTTAAACTGAAGCTCTGGCCTCTTTTTTGGGTCAGCATTGTTCCAGCCTGGGAAGATGCTTGGGACCATGCATGGAGCTTTCTCTGTGTAACGTCTGTTGCAGACAGTGATTTTTGTGGGGTTCTGATTAATTTCTCCTAACAATTAAATAATTAGCAGAGATGAGATATGGGTATGCAGGGTAATGTTTATTTAATGTCTAATTATTTCCTAGTTAGCAGCATATAATCAGAGTACGATTCATATAATCGACGTCCCTTTTGCTTTGCTCGAAGTAGATGTGACCAGACAAGTCCTTTCTTTTGTCTTCTTTTTTAAGCTTTATGAAAAATCTTTGCTGGATTTATTGATAGGACCATCGATTATTATTATTTTTTTTTGGTAAAAGATAGGACCATCGATTATTGATAACCGTTGGATGAATAAAAATATTCCTCCTCTCGGTACCCATGCGCAGGCACGGTTTGCGTTCTAAACGGTTATCGGATTCCGAATTTCCTTTAATTTACGATCCACTTATTTACCTATCCACTCAAGGAAAATGATATTTATAGTGTCATAACTTTCTTATAATACTCTTTTAGTATTGTCACGCCCCGAATCTCGAGCATTCGGACATCTCTCGGTGGTCCATAGAATTGCGACGTTCCCAGGACGCGTTGCTAAACCAATCGATTTATGCACATGCGGAGGCGAACTAATAACTCCAAACAACAATCAACATGGGATAGCAGAAGCAGGACAACCAATTATCACAAAACATATTTTATAAACACGTCAGGTTTATATACAAAACCAGTCAGTCTAACCAGTCTATACATAAGAGTCTAACTCAAAAAGGGCTACTGAGCCGCCTAAGCTCCGGACTCTTCAATCATGGGTTTCGGGTCCTCCATGACACCATCAGGGATGTTGATGTCTAATGGGTCGGCTATCTCTGCTGTGGGCTCTTCAACCTCAGGTCCCTGCTTCGCCTCGATGTTAGCTATAATATTGGCGTCCACGATAGGGTCGAATTCCACCACATACTCGTCATTGACGGCAGGCCCATCGAAATCGTCCAAGGGGCCGTCCCGAACCCCGTTAGGCTCGTGACGGAACCACGCTTTGAATCAAAGGGGTACCAACTGAGATAGGCCCTCATCGACCCAAATGGTAGTCACGACGAGCTCACGGGTCCAGTCGGGGGTCCCATGGATAGGGAGTATGGTAGGCTGGGTCTTCGCCTCCCGTGGCCACCCAAAACGAATGTGGCGCACCTCCATTTAAGGACCTGTAAAATTTAACTATGACGGGGTGAGACAATGTCTCAGCGAGTCTACACCTTAAACCTCGATTAGGAAGAGAATTCACCTAGAGGCAGCCTAATTATGCATTATATAAAACTTACCCTGCTTCAGCACCTCCCTGCACGTTAACATAGTTCATATAACATATGTATGCAGTAAATGCATTCACTAATTGGAACACTTCACTTTCATATATCAATCAATCACACGGGTCCCGATTATAAGGCTAAATTGTTATGACACGTTCCATTCTGTGCCACACAATTTTGTCCCATAATCAGGTGCGGTTATCTCACTCATTCAAGTGTTCCAATTAATTATGACCCAACGGTCACGGCCAACTCAACAGTCGGCGGTCATCCGGCATAATCGGGCGTTGTCCCGCTTTGTCAGATACGGCAACGTCTACATCTATACATCATTTCCGAAGGAGTATTGGCCCAGCCTTCACTATGACTGGCATCCATTAACACGGGGCATTCTTGAAGGAGCATCGTCCAGCGTAAACGCATTGTGACGGATCCCAATAGCGATCACACGCACCATCCAATCTCGGCCAAGGACATCGTACTTTGCATTCAAATGCCTTAATTTCAAATAATGTACATGGCATATTTTCTTCATATTAAAAATACCCGATAAAATAATTGTGGATGGACACATGATCAGATTGAACCATAAAATGTGGTATACTCTCTTTCAAAAATTCCACGATTTTATATAGTACTTCAAACCTTTTTGGCATAAAAAATCGACACCAGGTATTTTTCTAATTAAATACCAAAAAACCATATTTTTGAAATAATAATTCAAAAATTATCACTCAGCATCCAATTGCATAAATTAGCAATCGATTGCACAAACCAATACAACCATGACGATCAACACAAAATTCTGACGACCAACTATCTCGATATAATTTACGCTAAATAATAAATAATTAAATAAATTATATTTAATTAAATAAATTATAAAATAATTAAATTAAACTCTTAATTAATCTAGCTAAGCTAATCTAACCACCTAATTGAACTAATTAAATTAGTCTAACCAATCTAGCTACATATAAGCCTCTAAACTAACTAACTAAATTAACTAACCACCTAATTGCTAACTAGTCTAACTACATAATCTAATTAACTAACTAAACTAACCAAATCACCCTAACCTCACTTAAGACTAACTAATCCACTAATTAGCCCACTATTCCACCCTTAATTGTAATTAGCCTCATAATTAGAGATTAGGACGTAAACTCATTGGTTTAGTGAGCAAACGAGAACATGGCGACGGCGGCGCGACGGCGACCAAAACCTATGCCTACGGCAACACTAAAAGAGGTCTAAATCGGGTTGAAAAAGCCTTCAAGGCTCACGGCCCAACTGCTAGCTTTGATTATGACTTGGAGTTGGATGGGTTGAACCAATGGGCTAGAGTGGGGCAGGCAGGTGGCAAATGGCAAGCTGGATGGGCAGAGGGCCGGTGATAGACAACTATGTGGTCCGGCGGGTTGGGCAGGCGATGGCGGCCTCTCGATGGGACATCGTGGACGGCGGGTGACGGGCGCAAGGATAGGCGCGACTGGAGTTGGTCGCAGGGGACTTGGCTCGCGGCGATCGACTAGGATTGCAGACGGCTTGGACAGGCGGCGTGAGGGCTGGTGGTGGTTGGAGGCTTTAGTGGGGCTGGAGTGCACTGGAAATGGAGGTTGCAGCTAATGAAATGAAGAAGAAGCTGAGCAAGAAGAAGAAGTAAGGTTCTGCTGGGAAGGAGGGGGACAAGAAGCCTTGAAAGTCCACCCTAAATATCTAAACACTTGAGTGCAAGCCCCACAAGTCTTCAGCCTCATCCAGTAGCCAATTCCGTCACCAATCTTCACCAAAGGGCTTCAATTTGGTGCCCAAAATTCAGCAGCCAGTAGCCCCTACGAATTTTGCACCAATTCATCTCAATTCCTCACCAAACAACTTCAATTTAATGGTCACACATGCCATGGCAGCAGCCTAAAATAATTTCTCTTCAATCCCTCACAAACCAACTCACTTTGGTAGCCAAAATTCCACACCAAAGTGCTCATCCGAATTTCCTTGAATTTAATTGGCCAATTTTGATTTTCTGTCAAAATCCTGGGCTCACCGAAAACTCTTTAAAGGATGAGACGATGTCCTAAAATTAAATTGTGACACGCTCGAACTTTCGATTCTCGAAACCAAGTTTAATTTCATGGTTAATTTCGATCAGACGCGATTTTAGCGTGACTTAACCTACCAGGTAGCTTTTAGGAATTTTATTGCATTAGACTCGTGATTGGTAATTTTCAATCCACGTTTGTGCATCTTCGACTCATCAGCAACTTTCGGTTGTCGTGAAAATGTCAAGGTTTTCATTACGGGCACCTAGTACATAATTGACAAAAAAATTGGTTTAGTATCGTTCGACACGAATTTTGCAATCAGGTAGAATCACCCACAATCTAATTACATGCTTCTATCGAATCGACCTATCTTCAATCTCTAATCGATTATAACGATGCCATATTGACCATTGCTGATTAATACGGTCGAGTAGTCGATTTCTAATCGAATTCTCAAGTCTGTCGTGTTTATATCTCGTAATGGCTTCACCTGATAGATTAGTTATCTTGTTAGTGATCAGCTCAAAGAAAATGATTATAGGCACGTTGATGAAAAGCCCATTTCTTTCAATCGAAACAGGGTCGAAAATTCAGGATGTCACAGGTATTGTGACTTTTAAAAAAAATATTTACTAAACTTATATAGGCGATCTCCCATCCTTGAAGATCCTGCATGGTATTAATTTAATATTATATCATCCAACATGATTTGCCAAATCAATGATGACAATGGAAATATTTTTAAGACGATGCCATCCCTCTCTTGCCCATAGGTTGAGAATTTCGGACTAAATTAGGTTGTAATTCAAACCCTAGCCCTCTCTTTTCAGTTGCAAAGCTAATCAACACTTCATTTTGGACACCAAGCCGGTTGCCCTCCTCCTTTGGGCCGCCACCAACATCATCATCATCATCATCATCTATCCCACCCTCTCTCTTTCTCTAACTGTCTGCATGACAACATTTCTCTTCCTCAGAATTTCTGTTCTTTTGTTCCCCGGAACAAAAAAAGAACAAAAACCTGTTTGGTAAAACATTTGTTCCCGGGAACAATTTCTCTACTTTTCTCTTCCCGGGAAGAGTTTTGAGAAGTTAAAAAAAATTGTTTCTTGTTCCCGGGAACAATTTCTAGAAATGAGCTGCTTTTCTTTTTTAATTTTCTTTTATTTCCTTTTCTTGCCACGGCCACCGTCAACCGCCCGGAGCCACCGCCCACCGCCGCCCACTAGTCGCCGCCGGTCGCCGGTCGCCGCCGGCCGCGCGCCGCGGTCGCCGCCGGTCGCGCCGCCCGCCGCCGCCGTGCGGCTTGTCGCGGTGGCCGCTTGTCGCCCCCGCCGCCCGACCGCCGCCGGAAGCCCATCGGCCGCCCGGCCGCCGGAGGCGGCCGGCGGTCGTCGGCAGCCGATGGGCTTCCGGCGGCGGTCTGCGGTGGCGGTCGACGGCTGGCGGTCGTGCAGCAGCGGCGGCTGGCGGGCCGGCAGGGGCGGCGGGCGACGGCGGCCATCCGTCAGCAAAAATATAAAATGAATAAATACAAAAAAGAAATTGTTGCGTTACCAAACGCATTTCTATTCTTTTTCTATTCCAAGAGTAGAAATTTTGTGTCGTTATCAAACAGGTTTTTTTGCTCAGAAATTGTTCCCGGAACAGAAATAGAAAAGAACTATTTCTGGAAAAAAACTCTTCCCCAGCCAAGAAACGTTGTCATGCGTAGCCTAAGTCTTCAGCGCCCGCCATTCTCTCTCCACAACTAGCTTCGACATCGAACCTTCCAACAAGGCTCTTGTTTGGTTTCACCATCGCCATGTTTGCTGTTTGAACAAGGTGGGGTTGCCTCCTTGTCAAACAATATGTTCAAATTGAAACTGGAATTCGGGCCTAGGATTTTTCATAAGAAAATTAAGCCTAATTTCTCAATTTGGGGGAAGATTTTGGGTTTAGGATTTGGTTTATGGAGCAAACTGAGCATAAATTTCCAGTTTCAATTGCCCAACAATGTGTTTAATTTATATTTTGAGTGTTAACATCTTTGGCGATTTACATCAAATCAATTGCTGTAAAATAAAGATGCATGTAATTTTCCAAAAAAAAAAAAATGATTGATATCACTTAAATGATAGATTTTTAGAAGTTGTGAAGCTCAAATGAACGATTGAAAAGTTATAATACTAAACAAGAGCCGTACAAAAATTGTGACACTATTAATAGCCATTGTTAATCCGGTTGATAAAACCCAATGATGATTGCGACATGGGCAATTAGCGGAGAGTGAAGTTCAGTTCAATAGTTCATCGGACCTCGGAGATTGTAGGTTGCAAACACTTAGACTTATGGGGACCCTCTCAAGTTCTTTCCAAGGGTGGTCCTAGGTATGTGTCATCTTTTGTTGGTGACATTTCAACAAAAATCTGGATTTGTTTTCTTAAGCACAAGATCGAGCTGCATGGATCAAAAACCTAAAATGAAGGAAGACTATGTGCCTGAGAACTGATAAATGGTTGAAATTCTATTCTAAGGAGCTTTGTTGGTTTTGCACAAAGGAAAGCATAGTGAAACACCACACTATTGTTGACACATTGCAGTAATTATTTGATGTGGGACTTTCTTATACAATTCACACATGTACCTCAATAATGGAGGTGAGTGTTGGAGAAAGAGACCAAAGATGAATGTAAACATCGGTGATTTAAGTTAAGATATGTTGATGTAAAATGATTTCTAAATTAAGGGGAAGTAAACCTAATACTGAGCTCACATGTGTAAGTTGTTTTAAAGTATCCAATATCAGAGAATTTGTGTGGTGTAAAATTATTAATATATTCTAATTAGCTCATGACTCATTGGTTAAATTTTTGAATGAAAGTGGATTTACTTGGATATATTAATTGATTCTAAATTTTGGCTCAAATTTGGGCTAAAACTTTATGATATTCCTAGGTGAAGATATCAAGCTCCTGCAAGCACTTGTAATACTTAAATCTTTTTGAACAAGTCAAAAAGCAATGGTGGGACCCAGTTTTGTTTTAAAACAAAAAGAAGAAGAAGAAGAAAAAGGAAATAAAAGGTTGAAAAGTCAAATAAAGCAAGTGGTTGCTTAGCTCATTTAGAGAGGCAGAACTAGTTCGGGGAAGATAGAGAAAAGAAGAGAGAGGAAAGAAAAAGAAAGAAAAGAAGAGAGAGGAAATAAAAAGAAAAGAAAAAAAGAGAAAGGAAAGGGGAGATGATGAACAAGGTTTCACACGTGCACACCAATAGCACCTCACCAAGATAACTCGATTACGTAACACAACGCCCTATAAATATTTGTGCCCCTCGTTCTTCTAATTGAATTAGTTTTCGGGGTTAGGTCTGATTTTTGAGCTGTGAAGGTTTGGGTCTTCATGGGAATGGTGGATAATGACATTATGGAGCTGTGAGTTTGATAGGCACCGTTTTAGAGCAATAGTTATGTCAGAGCGAGATTTTAGGGTTTTGTATGCGAGTTTTGCATTGCATTTAGGTTTGAGTAGTCATTTCGAGTGAGCAATTTATTGTCGCGTGGGAGTTATTTTGTTAACGTTTAAGCTTAGTTTAGCCAAGCCATAGTCTAAATAATGTTTTACTTGGTTTTGATGTTATTCCTCGCTTATTTGTTAGGGCCACGAGTTCGACAATACAAGTAATACTTATTGATTGGTCATAGGCAACAAGGTTAATGGTACTATATCTTCTTTGAATATGTAAAACTCATATTCCGAAAATACTATGAATTATATATATAGTGTAAATTATGAAATGACATTGTTATTGCATAAAAGACAAATTGAGTATTTACTACTCTTTGATTATTTACGAATGTTCAAAAAGCATGCTATGCATAGCACTGTGAACAAATATATATATATATATACAATTGCTTTATGACTAGTTTATGGAAATGTTTATGAATGATTTGAGAACTGGTTGAGAAATGGCGGATTGTCATGTTGTGAAAAGTTATTTGTCGGGTTTATGAGATTGATTTCTTGATTGGATTTTTGGTATTGCAGGATGGTTGTTTAAGCTCAATAAGGTTGTGAACCAGGGTAGGATTTTGGGGTATGCATACCGATTTAGTATATCCTTCTTGACCGAGCCACCGGTTTTGTGAGTGGAGACTTTACCAAGGAGAGAATCTTGATCGTCTTGTCACCAAGCGTTGTGTCATGATCATAGTAGTATATTAAGCATTAAATTAGTCAATTGAATGGACCATTGACATGTTTTTGATAGAGGTTAATCGGTGGACTTGACCATTAATGCTTGAGTTATGATGATAGTTTAAATACACTTTTCACATTAGTGTAAAGCCTTGTTGTAAAAAGACAACTCATATATAATTCGATATGTATTTTATAATTTGAGTTTTGAGTTATGAAGTTTTGGTATTACTTTGTATACACGCACTGTGGTTGCTCGATTTGCTTAGAAGGTATGTACTACTCATTGAACTATAATTGCTCATTCCACTCGTTTCTAATTTTTGCAAGTCCCTCGTTTAGCAACAAGTAAGGTGAGCGCTATCAATGGGAAACTTTTGGGAATTGTTTTCTTTTTGGGTATGGCTTAAGGAAGTGGTGTATATAGTTGTTGTTATCTATTGGGTTAGCTGAGTTCTAGTTGTATATGTTCTTTTGGAGGATTATAGAAACTCTAATATTGTAACTAACCTGTTGGTTGATCTGATATGTATATATGGTTTGAGATATATATGATGATATTAGATTGTTAGTTATGTTTGAAGTGTGTTCTTCGTGTGGAAGGACAACCGTGTCATTCCCTTTCTTGTAGTTTTGAGATATGACACATCCTAACACCTTGTCGATCAAGCTTGGGTGGCAAATGGTGTATCACGAGGCTATGGGATACAAGGCCCCAAATTGCTTTTGCATTGAGTCGGTTCACTTGATCAAGTGGTCCACCATGGGGTACCAGACCACTTCATAGTGTAGATCTCGTGTCGTGTCACTTGCAACTTGGACTCTCTGTGGATCTGTTCTAGGAATGATAGCTCGTCCTGTAAGATGTCCAACCCCAAAATCAGCAACATGTTCCTCCTCTTTAAGGCTTCGATGTTGCCTATATGTCGCACAATAGAACAGAAAATCCATTCAAAGGCTTCATGGTTGTTATGAAATTATTAGACTGACAATAGAAATTAAACCCTCTTCTTTGAAGTCCCCCCACAAGCATCTAAACATCATTATTGGGATAAATCAAAGTCTTCAGGATCTTCATATGATTAACTCTATTTTTTTACCCATTAACCATAAATTGATTTGTATCTATGCCTTATTATCACACCCCGAAGACTACAAGGGTGAAGGTGACATAGTTGTCCTTCCACTTCACGGACGTAGCCTCAAATTAATACCAAAATTACACTTTCAAAAGTCCCTATCGATAGTGCTCTTGCTCTACTAATTGCTATTCAAAGAACTTGAAAAGGTTGAGAAAAAGAGGTGTGAGCAACCACAAGCTCAGTGAATAATGCATCTCTTCAAAGCAGGGTAAACAGCCACTATGTGCGTATGTATAATACTGCAAACTCATAAACCAACTCTTTGATATACATATCAAATCATAAATAGGTCATTTAATAATCAGAATTACTCGTTTAAACCATTCTCACTTGAATATCAATGATCAAGTCTATTAATTAATCTCATTCATAACAACGTCAACGATCAATTCCATTGATCCATTTCATATCAAAATACACGTTGATGATCCATCTATTGATCAATCTTTTGCTCAATATCAAATCATGGTCACGACACAATGCTTGATGATAAGCTGATCAAGATTCCCCTTTTGATAAGGTTTCCACTTACAAAGCCGGAGGCTTGGCCCAAAAGAATATCTTAACACGGTATGCATAGTCACAAGCCCCTCAATGGACTCAAGTGATATTTAGCACCAAACCCATTATCCTCAAATATTCATAAATTCAATCCATAAATCAATCTTATAACCCACAATACATTTCACAAATCAATCATATAACCTTTCGTAACTCAATTCATCTAATATAAATACTTTTTCGTAAAGCATTTCTCATATCATTTCATAAATCAAATTCACAAATCGATATGTATAACATTTTATAACATTTTTCATAAAACGTTTAATAAATTATCTTAGAACTCATTACGTAAATCAATTTGTAAAGTTATACATACATACATACATACATACATACATACATACAGATATATATATATATATATATATATATATATATATATATATATATTATATCATTGCACAATACGTTTCATAAAACCATTCTAAAATATTAAAAAGTATTAATTGCTCGATCCAAATTTTTATGCAATAAACATGCTCTTTCATTATTTATAATAACTCCAATCTCTGCCATTTTCAAGACATGATTCACAAATATGTAGAAGAGATAGCGCCACTCACTTGGATATGCCCAAAACCAATAAAAATGGTTACTCAATCCAATGAACTCACATTCCTATTTTATAAGTGAGAAATAGCGTCAAAACCAAGCAAAACGTTGTCTTAACTACGGCTCGGCTAAACTAAGCTCAAACACTAAGAAAATAACTTCCACCGTCAACAAATCACTTACTCGAAGTGATTATTTGAATCTAAATGCAACGCAAATTCACTTGCAAAACTCTAAAATTCCGTTCCAACAAAACTGTTGCTCTAAAACGGTTGTCAACTAACCCTACAGCTCCAGGACACCACAAACCTCTATTTCCATTTAATTCCATAGGTCGACAACTCAAAAATGAAACTATGTAGCTCAAATTTCCCAAAATTCCAATTGTTAATTTCTATCATATGTCCATGATGGATTGCGATTAATATACACCAATTTGTCTTAATGTGATATGATGGAGAGACACATTTTGGAAGAGTGTGAGGGAAATTATATAAATAACTTTTGGAGATAACCGCAATGGTTGGTTGGCAGAAAGAACGTTTTGATAAACAATTCTCTCTTATTCTCCTCTCTCCATCAAAGAACAAAAGGCAATTCTATTACTATTTTAAAAAGACAATCAACATTAACACTGTGGAACGTGAATACTTCTCCTGTAATTGTATTCAGACTATTGTGAAATCATATAGTCCATCATTTACTCATGATTCAACGTATGTTCTTTAATAATTAGTTTATTGCACATCGAAGAGGTTAGTCGTTTCTTCCATCAACTTTCTTCCAACATTAGTATCAGAGCTTATGTTATGATATGGGAATCGAGAGAATAAATTTCACATCGTTTGGATCTTCATTGCTCATAAATTGCAACATAAATCGTCGAAAACGAATCGGATGCGCGGAACGAGTTTGGAGGATGGACGGCCGTTCTGTTTGCCCCCGTTTTGACAATTTAGTTTTGGTAAAAAAAAAAATTTGATTACACAAGGTGAAAGATCTTGGTGAGACAAGCAGAACGATGGGTCAAACATTGCCATTTGACGCCACACATGTCGCCACGTGTAGCAAGAAGTTGCGGCATCGCCAGTCATGCGCCCTACACGCGGGCACACTTTGGGATTGCCTAGCGCATGAGCTCTATGTGTTCATTGGTCAATCGACGCATGTTGAAGTCAGCGATGACCTCAACCAATAGTTTGTAATCGTCTTAATACCATCATCGATGATGTCACCCGCCAGCTATTCATTGATCGACAACTGATTGACAATCCGACCCAACTGATAACCCAACCCAACCACCAACTTAACCTAACGACCTAGCCCGATTGATTGGTCAACCGGTCGAACCGGTTGGATCGGTTCGTTGATCAGACTGGTTGGACCAATTGGATCAACCTAGTAGAGCTGGCCTTGTTTTGGCGCCTGTGGATGCATGCGAGCTTTAATAGGTGAGTGATCAATGGCCTTTGGTTCGTATGGATGAGTGCTACATTATGGTATATTTATTTTACATGTTTGAGGCTTTTAAAGGTATAAAAATGAGTATAGAACTCTAAATACATGTATTTTTTAGGTATAAATGTATTGTTTATTTTCTCTAACCTATATTTGAGTATGGTTTTGGTAATACAGAACTTAGCCTACATGTAAATGATGACATATTGTGGCACCCCTTGATGGCCCCCAATCCGTTAGGGTCACCACATTGTTTCCTCTACTTGGATATCCCCCCTTTTTTTTTTCAAAGGACTTCGGAGAAGTCATATGGGGGTTCTTTCGTATGCTTGGTTGGTCCCTGCGCAAAAGTATGGCAGAAGCGTATCCAACAACTCCCTTTCCTATATTCAGAAAACAATGCACACCAACTAAACATTTTATAAGTTAAAGCTGAACATTTTTATTTACATAACTAGATGGACATCACGGGTCGGTACTTCAAAATGCCAAGTTTCCATACCCTGCTATTTTTCAAAAGGTAACCGACTTCTTTTCCAACAGTTAATTCCATAAGTCCATCAAGCGGTGTCGGCGTCCAAAAATCTTGCCTATGCTAATCCTCTCTCAAGGTCACACCCATCCGTCCGGTCCGTCTGCTGGCGGCAGTGGTGGCGGCCCCAGCGTGCGTCCATCTCGGCGTACAAAACGACAGGATATTCCTATAGTACAAGGCCGGCGGGAGGACCAATACCCGCACTCGAACGAACATCAGCCCTCGTACCTCGGGATGGTGATGCTCTAACCATTCGCACTGCAGGTCGACCGGAATCCCATAGAACGTACCGAGAGGTATAGGTAGCAGAGACATCTCGACTAGTTTGAAATGTTAATCCCCAAACGGGGTAAGTACAACCACCCAGCAGTTGAAGATCTACCAAGTTATACTATGCAAGCAATCACAATCCAAGTCCATGCAAGATAGATAAAATAGGTAATCAAAGAATGAGTGTGCATCAGATCGATAAGACTTTTGAAAAGCAATGGTAATGCAGTTTCAAAACCAGAATGTATCATTTCAATCGCACAAGTCCTGATCATAGGGCCAAACTGTTATGATACATCCCATTCCATATCATATAATTTAGCCCAATAACCAAACCACACACACACTTAGTAGAGCCATCAGTTTTAATATTCAAAAGGTTTCATCCCCTAGAGGACCAATGTTTGCGTCCTTCTGGGCATTCGCACCCAATCCTGGTGTCACGAAGTCCTCCGGCATTACACCACTAGGCCACCGGGCATCCAGAGCGTGTTACGTCACACCTCTAGGCATCTCGCACCCCAACTGGCATCACGAGGAATCTCCGGGGTGCTCCATGAAAATGGTTACCCCTGCCTTCCGGAATTACGTACCGACATACCACCAGGCCTTCCTCGAAATTACGTACCGATATACCACCGAGCATCTTGATGCTCCCGGGGAAAAACCTCTGAGCATGTATTCATAATACGACCAGGCATCCACAAGGCATCGACACATTCGATCCTTTGGGCATCCCGACTCCCGGGGCATCGTTGACCCGAGGGTCCAACGGAAACAATTAACATCTTAATTTTCAAAAACACTTTTCAACGCAACAACAACATGCTTTGAAATCATATGCCATTTCTATGTCAAAGAAATCCACTCACAAAATCTCAGCAATATAATATCAGTTCATAAATCCATTTTCACATTTCATCTTCAAAGCATTTCAAGAATCCATGTATAAAATCTCGGGTTGCACTTGTGCCTCACGGCCAAATTCCAAAAGAGTTATCAAACACAAATAGATTGAATTCAACACATTGGTAATTTGAAGCTACACTCCCGACTTCAAGATTTTCAAAGATCGGTTTGTGCAAAGATTTGTAATTTCGAAGGCACCAAAAATATTTTCTTTTCCTTTTTGAATCATTGATGAACGGCGCCTCGGTAAGTAAAAATTTCAGTATGAGTCGGGAGGTTTTCCAAATTGGTCTATGGCCAAGTTTTTGTTCAAAACAATAAATGAGTTTAAAACTTGTAGAGCAAGTCCAAAATGTCCACCCCAATCTCTAATGGTTTTAAAAGAATTGATACAAAATTTCAAATATGAAAGCACTGTACATTTTCTTAAAACAATTGAGGCCGGTGCCGTGGTAAGTAAAACTTCAAATACTGATCGGGAGGTTTTTCTTTCAATTCAAATCAGTGGCCGAATTCTTCAAGATATCATAGTCATAAAATCTGTTTTGAATGAAGTCCAAAGAAATCGAAACCATATATGAAAATCTGAGCATTTCCTCGACTCTTTAGCCTCAAAACGGTCTCGGTCGCTCAATAAATCATCATTCAGCATCAAAATCCAACAATCCAGCCTATCAATGCACTTTCTAAGACAGCAACAGCACTACACAAATATAGATTAGTAGACTTCAACTTGCTTCAAGTCCTACGATATTAACGGCAAAGGGTTCGGTGCGGTGGTGCGGCAGCTGCGGCTCAAGTGGAATGGCGGTCACGGCGCGATGGAAACAGCAATGGCGTCCAAGCACACGGTGGAGGGGCGATCCTTTTCCTCTTCACTCGCTGCCCTCTCTCGCGGATTCTCTCGCTCGTGATTCCGCTCGTTAAATCTCTCTCTCACTCGCCGCTGCTCACTCGCTCACTTTGCCTTATTTTTCTGCTCGGTTAGTCTCTCTCTCTTTCTCTCGCTCGCTCGTTTTGTTCCTCTTCTAGTTGACTAATTTAGTCGATAAACGCAGGTGTGGTGGCGGCAAGAAGCGGAGCCGGGTGGGGAAGACGTGGGCCTTCATTCGGTCTTCCTTTGCCAGCTCAAGGCCGTTGCTACGTGTCTTCCATGGGTGTATACTTCTGGCGTGACTTGTTGACCGAAGAAACGCCGTAGCTCACGCATGCACACGCCAGCTCAACCCTTCATGCACGGGACGTGGCTTCATCTCGGTCAAGATTCTTCTTCTTGTTGACCGGCGAAATGAAGAGGCGGCGTGGCTTCAAGGAATCGAATTCTTCAAGTCTTCATGAAGGGAAATAGAGAGAGACACGGCTGCATGGCCAAAAATGTGGCCATTTGCAAGGTCGTTTGTATGGCCGTCTAAGGAGAAAAATCGTATATGAAGCTATGTTGGTCCGCGGTCCTTTGCGGGGTAAATGGTTGGGAGGTCTTTGACAATTTTCATCGTAACTTTCACATACGCATGGCCGTTGTGGGCTACGGGCCTTCAGCTCGGTCAATTGGCGAGGTTGCTTGGGACTAATATCAATCATGTGCATGGCCGTGCATGGGAAATTTCTCTTCGAAAGTTGATGTTTCGGAATGACGGGTGGTGATGATACAATGACCTAATGCCATACCGACGATGACGATAACGAAATAATGTCCGTAAATGGTGCCAATGACGCAGTCTGTCGACACTCCCATCAACCCGTGACTAAGTGTTACTTGTTCGAGAACTGACGAAAACCCGGATGCCACACATATATATTGGGTAGAGCTTGTTTCGATGATAGCATGTATTTGATTTAACGTGCTAGTAATTTTATAATTCCAAACAAATTCAAATAATGGCTGGAGATCCTTGATTCTTTCATTATGTTATGAATTCCATTTTCGATCACAATTATTGCATGATTGTTTTGTACGTTGGTTCACATCATGCTATGTCTTTGGTATTTAATATAACATATGGAAATTACATGAGGTCATATAATTATTTTTTCTAGTGGGAGTCATTAGGTTGGTAGAATTTGAAGGAGTTCTCACTTAGAACTTGAAATTTGTACAAATTAAACTAATTAATGATAGTAGAACAATAGTATACTGAAACTGATTGGGACGTAGTAAACTTCTGTTTCGGTGTCTTTTGTTGAATTATCATTAATTTAGTTTGTCTTTGCTGTAAATTAAATGTGTGTTGATATAAAAAATGTGTTAGTATTGATTCTATGTTTGTTATGTCAATATGATTATAGCAATTGATTATGACTTCGGCATCCAAGACTATTGTGGCTGACCTCAATAAGGGTGAAAAACTAAATGGTGATAATTAAAATATTTGGCATTGAAAGGTTTAGTACATCCTTAAGGAGCAAGAGGCTTTGGAAACCCTCAACTACTCCATGGATGAACCTAAGCATGAAACTTCAGTTCAACACATAAGAGATCAAGAATCTTATCAAACTTGGAAAAAAGAAAAATAGCATTACTCGCATTACATTGCTAAATTGTATGCAAAATGATCTCATATGTGAGTCTGAAAGTTAAATAAAACTCAAATAATATGAACTACCTTAAAAGATAAGTTTAGGGGTACGTCTGTCATTAAGTTAAGGGGACTCACCATCAAGTTTGACACATATTGAAAGCGCCCAAATATAATAATGAGGCATCATTTTTGAGAGATATCAAACATAATACGTGAGTTGAAGTTGGCAGATCGCACCCTTACTAATGAACATTAAGTTTAGGTTGTTATAAGGTATCATCTTGATAAGTGAGAGCATATGAAAATCAACATGATGCACAATGAGAATATTGTCACTTTTGACAATATAACATGTTATTTAGAATTAGAGGATGAGCGCCTAGAGGCTGTGAGATCTTCTACCTAGGCTTATGTTGTTGAATCGGGTTCATGCAAAATTTCGGGTTTCAAGCGCAAGTGGAACCATAATTCAACAACAAAGGGAATAAGATTGATCAAGCACCCAAGAGAGTTAAGACCCTCCAACGCAAGAAGCGTGACAAGAAGAAGGACAATACTAAGATGAAGTGCTATAATTATAGCACGCTTAGTCATTTCGATTGTGAATGTACTAAGCCAAAAGTGAAACCCCATTACTCCATTATTTTAAGTAATGCTTTTATTTCTAGCACTATAATGTTTGCTGAATCTTGTCTTATGTGGACTGTGGACTTGGGAGCAACAGACCAAATAGTAAGAGACTAAGGAGCATTTGTGGCATATCATCGGATATAGCTTGGAAGAAGATAGATTTATGTTAGGAATAATTCAAGAGTTGAAGTGAATGGTGTTGGTACACGTAAATTAGTTTTACGTGGTGGTCGAAACCTATTCCTACATGATATTCTCTATGCTCTAGATATTCGATGAAACTTGATCTCCGTAATTATTCTTTTAAGCTTAGGTTATGTATTGAATTTCTATTATGATTGTGTTGACATTTTATTTGGAATAGTTTATTATGATTCTAATTAGGCATTGAATGGTTTCAAGTGTTAGACATTAACTATGACATATACAATGTTAATATTAATGATTGTTTTTCTTTAATTGCATTTTCTAATAATGTTGAGATTGATACAAGTACTTGGCATACTGGACTATGTCACATTATGTTACAAAAAAATGCAAAAGTTAGCTGGAGAAGACTTTTTAGGGTCACTTGTTAATATTGATCTACTCGTATATGAACAAGCAACTAGAAAACTATTTAGTAAAGGAACTAAAGCTGAACTTCCATTGCAATTCATACATTCTGACATTTGTGGGCCATTGAACGTGAGGACGAGGCATGGAGCCTCATTTTATCATTTTTATAAATGACTTTACACGTTTCAGTTATGTCTATCTGATCTCCCATAAGTTAGAAGTATTAGATTACTTTAGACGATATATAACGTTAATAGAGAATCGGTTAAACAAAACAACAAAAGTATTGATAACCGATCATGAACATGAGTATCTATTTAAGCAATTTAAGACTCTTTATGATGAAAAGGGAATTGTGAGACAATTGACTATTTCTAATACTTTGCGACAAAATGGGATTGTTGAGAGAAGGAATAGAATCATATTACAAATCGTTAGATTTATGATGGTGCAAGCAAATCCACCTATTTCATATTGGGGAGATGCATTATTGACTGTTACCTATATACTTAACCTGTGCTTTTAAGTCAGTTACTTCTATCTTTTATGAATTGTGGACTGGTAGGAAACTAAACTTAAGTAACCTACAATCCTGGGAGCGTACAATTTATATTTATGATTCTTCTCATAAATAAGGTAAATTATGCATTAGATGGAAGAAATGTATCTTTATAAGATATTTTGAATACTCTAAAGAATACATGTTTATAGGTGAACAAGCAGATAAGAATGTAATTGAAATGGAGTCACGAGATATTACGTTCTTAGAGAACGATTTTCTTAGCAGAGCTAAGATTGACAAGGACTTCAATTATATGAGATGGAAGATTCTGATAATACACCTACTAATGTTGTAGAGGAAAATGAAAATTTAACTCGACTTACAAGACATAGTGGGAGTGTTGTATCGTTTGGAGAGCTGAATTTGGAAGAAGTTCAGTTACGTAAAAGTAATTGTAAAAGTATTTCTTGTCGTCGTTTCTATATTAAAGATGAAGCATTTATGATTACTTCGCAAAATGATACCGAGCTTAAGACTGTCGAAGAGACTCTCTCATCCTCTGACAAAGAAGAATGGAGAAAAACTTTAGAAGATGAAATTGAGTCAATAAGAACAAGCCACATCTAGGACTTGGTTGATCTACCATTTAATCGTAAGACTATTGGAAACAAATGAGTTTTTAAGATTAAGTAAATAGCGGATGGAACTCGTTGAAAAGTATAAGACTCGTCTTATGACAAAATGATATACTCAATAAAATGGTATAGACTATTAAGAAATTTTTTCATCAGTAGTAAGATATGTATATACGCCTTATTTTAATCATTATTGCACATTTTGACCTAAAATTATATCAAATGGATATAAAGATGGTATTTTTCAATGGAGAATTAGATAAAGAAATTTATATGAAGCAATTAATAGGTTTTATAATTAAAAGCCAGGAGAGTAAAGTTTGCAAGCTTTATTGCTTAATATATGGCCTCAAGCAATCGTCTAAATAGTGATACT
The DNA here is from genome assembly GCA_014182575.1 of Eucalyptus decipiens. Lineage (NCBI taxonomy): Eukaryota > Viridiplantae > Streptophyta > Magnoliopsida > Myrtales > Myrtaceae > Eucalyptus > Eucalyptus decipiens. The sequence continues at coordinate 29,505,905 of CM024617.1, forward strand.
TTCATTTTCATCGAGCCATAACATCTTTTGGGATCACGATGATTAAAGAAGATCACTGTATATATGTCAAACGGTCTGAAAATAAATTTGTAATTTTATCACTTTATGTGGATGATATACTATTGCTCGAGAATGACAAAAGTTTGGTTATCATTATAAAAGAATGGTTGTCATCTAATTTTGAAATGAAGAACATCATATAAGCTACTTATATATTTGGAGTTAAGATCAAAAGAGATCGATTAATGAAACTCTTATATAATGAAGATTCTTGAGCGTTTTAATATGCAACATAGTAATCTTATAGATACCCTTGTCATGCAAGACGCAAGTCTGCGTACTAAAATGTGTCCTAAGACTCTAGAAAAAAAAATGAAACCCATTCCTTATGCTAGTGCGGTCAAAAATTTGATATATGTTATGATGTGTACTCGACTTGACATATATCATGCCGTGGGGTTAGTGAGCTGATATCAATTGAATCATAGTTAAGCACATTGAAAAGCAGTGAAGAGGATCTTGCGATACTTGAAAGGCACCATTGACTATCATCTTTGTTATTAATGGAATGATTTATGCTTATTGAGCTAATTAAATGTTGATAGGGAAAGAGACTTAGGTGAGTGTAAATCGACTTCTGGGTATGCGTTCCTACTCAATGAAGGTGTAATTTCTTGGAATAGCAAGAAATAAACATGCACGACCTTATCAACGATTGAGGCATATTTTATTGCATGCTCTACCATAGTGTAAGAAGTAGTATGGCTAAAAAGTTCATTGAAAAATTTAGCCATTATCATTGAGGTTTCAAGATTAGTGACAGTTTATTATGATAGTCAAGCAGCCATTGCTTTTGTTAAAGGTCCCAAGTATCATGGTAGGATGAAACACATTGTCATAAAGAACAACTTTGTAAGAGATATAATAGCATAGAAAAAAGTGACCGTAAAATACATTTCAACCAATAGAGTGGTTGTTGATTTGTTTACAAAGGTTGTTCCTAGAGACGATTTCTTGACTCACCGGATGTCTTTAGGGTAATGTAGAATGTGATATGTAATATTGTTGATGATCATTAGTTTATGTATATATAAATATATGTATTATACTTGTTTGTCTTTAGTGACTTGATGTTTCATCAATAAGTACAAATCTATTATAAAACTAGCATAAACATACATATATTGTTGAAAGGTATATCGGCATGCAACGATTGGCTCATTCACACGAGTAATCACCTCAAGTGTTATAGCTAACACATTGAAATAAGACGTTATGTACTATAAATGTTGAAAGAACAAGTTTAATACGTAAAATAACTTTACGTTGTCTTAATTGGAGTCAAGACGAGGTCTATGATTTGTGTGTGATAGGACTGAACATGATAATCCCACAATCATGTATACTTGGAGGATGTCGGATGTGAGTACTTAATTGGGTGCTATAAAAAATGAGCTAATATAGCACTCGAGCTAAACATGAGTATATGAGAAGTACATGACTATGTTTAGGCGAATATTTGTATAGTGGATGTGTTTAATAAATGACTTACACTCTTACATAAAGAGAAATCAATTATAACATGCAATTCATAATACATGTGCGTTGTACGACTAACAAGAGAAGGTGAGTGAAATTATCCATATTTACTCATCATTTGAGCTCTTGAGCCACTTTATAATTTACTTCAATTTATGCCATATGTTACTTTCTTCCAACACAATTTTTAGCTCTAAATTCAAAATATTACTCGAATTGGACGAACAACGGGCTCGAATGTTTACCGGACGTTTCGATACGTAGTAAGGCTGTGTTTGGTTCAGAATTTCCAAGGGGCTTTTAAGCCTGAAAGCCCTTTGGAGAAATGCTGGATTGTTTGGTTCAACTTTGAAACTGACTTTCAGCTTTCAACTTGCCTTCAAAATGCTGAAAGCCCAAAGTTAGTCCCTACTAACTTTGGGCTTTTAGCATTCCACCGAATGCTAAAATTATTTTTTCTCTTCCAAAAATACCCTCACTAATTCTTCATATTTTCGATTTGCCCCATAATTATTATTTTTTAATTGAAAAAGGAGGTAGCCCTTCATCGGATCGGCAAAGGGCTACGACCACCGGCGAGGGTCGCGAGACCCAGCTGAGGGCCGTCGGAGGTCGCCCGACCTCGGGCGACCCTCGGTAAGGGTTGCTCAACCTAGGGGCCGCGGGCTGCGTGTTGTGCGACCCTCACGAGACCTAGGCAAGGGCCACTTATGGGCGTGAGACCCAGGTGGCAGTTGCCTGGGTTGTGCGTCCCTTGGGTCAAGCAACCCTTGCCGAGGGTCGCCCTAGGTCGGGCGACCTCTGGTGGCCCTCGGTTGGGTCGTGCGACCCTCGTTGGAGGTCGCCCGACCTCAGGCGACCTCAGCTGATGGTTGCTAGTGAGCCAGATTTGGTTCATTGGTAGCCGTAGCCCTTCGTCGGTCCGTCAAAGGGTTTTGTTCAATTTTCCAAAAATAAAAAAGGATATTTATTATACCCATCAAAGCCTATTGAGAAAGTTTTTTTTTTTTTTTACCAAAAGCACATTTAACTCAAAGTCCATTTGCAAATTTTTTTTACCAAACACAATAGCATTTTCCCAAGTAGCTTTGGGCTTTCAGCATTTGCATTGGGCTCAAAGCCCCTTGCAAATGCTGAACCAAACGCAGCCTAAATTTGGCTCAACGAGGTGTTCATGGTGAGTAAGTGTGAGACCCTCCTCTTCTCCCCTTTCTTCTTCCTCTTCCATTCTTCTCTCTCTTGCTTTCTTTTCTAATAAGTGAGCTCTCGGTCTCTTATGTTGAATGTGCCCCTTTCTTTTCTTTTCTTGTTGACTTTTCAACCTCCTTTTTTTTTTTTCCTTTTATATTGTGTTTTGGTCTTCCTCTTTTTGACATTTTTTACTTGAGAACCCATATCTTACACTTACAATTGAGCACGGATAGAGAAATCCAAATAGCTTGAGAGTGCATACTTGTCGACCAAACTAGTGAGGGTGGCACTGGGTCCAAGCCATAGCACCAGCCACAATGCTCCTTATGGTCAAGCAGGCGGTCGTTGGGACATGGGTCGTGGTGGCTGACAATGCAGGGAACTTGGTTGGAGATGTATGTGTTGGAGAAAACTTCCTTGTTTTTTGAAGTTGACAAAACGTTTCTATCAGTCTAGTATGAAGACTTGTAGACTCAAATGTTAAAGTCTAACGAACTCCAGGCTCTATTATCAAAGTCTGAAGATTGCAAGACTCAAGTATACCCTCACCGACAGTTTCTAGACCGACGAAGAGAAGACTTATCCAAATGCAAGTTTATCTTTAAGGATTTGGTTCGTATGGTTTGTTGAAGATCTTACGGTTGGAGATAGCACATCGTAATCAATTATTTGAATCAATTCAGATAATTATATCTGTTGAATGGCGAAGTATACTTGGAATGTTCTACTTATGGAAATCTAGATCTTGATTGTATGGACGAACATGATTGGTGGGCTATCATCACATTCCTTAAATGACTCAAGATCTCCTTGATTGATTCTGTCCAATGGGTAGATTGGAAGAACTCTTTTGGAAAGTGCTAACGGTTGAAAATGCATGGAGGAGCATATAAGGAAGATGCTCAAGTTATTTGAGTGTGTGCGTGAAAGAAAAATTCCAAAGTCTGAAGTTCTTAGTTCTTACTATTTCAATCGCTGAGCTTAATTTGTACTCAAAAGAGAGATCATACACTTGTGAGACCTTGAAGAAGTGTAGTAGAGTTTCTACACTGTGAAGTCAAGGATATGAGACTGCAAAATCACTTTTGATTCTTAGTGAAATCCAGCCAGTGGACTTTCAATGCATGAGAGTGGACGTAGGCTTGATCTAAGCCGAACCACTATAAACCTTATGTTTCAATTATCTTTTTCTTAACTCCTTACTTTAATTCGTAGCTTTATATAACTGCTTATAGTCTTTTACATCCTCAGTCTATTATTCTCGAAAGACGAGTTAACTTGTTAAGTCTTGTGAAAATTCTCTTAAACACCTATTCATCTCCCTCTAGGTGTATTTACTAGCCTTATCAATTGGTATCAGAGCTTGTGTGCTCGTTTTATTGAAGTGTTTTACTTATGAGCTAAAGATTTATGGCTAGTATTTTGGCTTCAGTTTTGTTGAAGGCCAAAGCAACACTAGATCTCCTTACTTTGATGGAAAGGAATATAGCATATGGAAAAACAAGATGAAGGCATTCCTAAGATCGAAAGATCCTTTGGAATGTGATGTAGTAGAAAAATGAATCATTCCTAAAGCTGCATCAGTTTCAGAAAGAGGAAAAGAAGTTGCATACGCTAGAGAGTTGACACAAGAAGAAATAACCAAGAGACAAGCTCTTGATGCTAAAGCGATCTTCTCTCTATACTGTGCTTTATCTCCTACTGAGTATAACATAATTTCTTCTTGTGAAACAGCTAAAGAAGTCTGGGATAGGTTGCACGTTACCTATGAAGGAATTGATTGAGTTAAAGAAACAAAAATCAATATTCTACTCGGACAGTATGAAGCCTTCAAGATGAAGCCAGGAGAATCTATTACTGACATGTTTAGTCATTTCATAGAAATTGTAAACGGTCTATCATATCAGGAACATCCAATTTCAGGACCAATGAAGGTCAACAAACTGCTGCGTGAACTCTCCAAAGATTGGAATCACGTGAATACTTCGATAAGAGAAACCCAAATGATCATGTCTCTTACAGTTGATGAGCTTGTAGGCACACTTCAGTCATACGAAGTGGAGCAATTTAATGAGGAAGATCTCAAAGGTAAGAAGTCAATTGCTTTAAAATCTAACGATGATATTGATGCTACAGATTCTGAAGATGACATTGACGATGAAGAACTAGCACTCATGATAAGGAAGTTCAGGAAACTGAACAGAAAGGGAAGAAGATTATACTAAAAAAAGCAAGACACTCAAAAATTCTAGAACAAATCAACTGAGGTGTGACACCCCGAACCCTCCGCAGGTCATCACCAGCGCCGATGTTACACCTTATTACCTTTTTCTATCTTGTACTTAAAACAAGCGTCGCCAATCACAGGCATTTTTTTTTTTAAAAGCGGTCCCAGCGCGACTCATAGCGGAAGCAAATCAAACGTCACCATCTATCCCCCTACCAATCCATGATACAAATACACACCAGCTAAACATTAGGATTTTATAAACAACTTCGACGCTTTGCTTTACATACATATATATAGCAAGATAGGGTTCTCCTTGGGTCTGTACAAAACAAGAAAGGCAAGGACTCTGCCATGTCCTACCTAAAATCTCAAAAAGAAACCTCGACCCCTAACATCATGCGAGCACAAAACCCCCCCATCAGAAGCGTCGACTATCTACATCAAAAAGAGATCAAGCTCCTACTCATCGCGCGCAGGTCTCACACCCAACCCGGTGCATCAGGCGGTGGCAGCGGCAACATCCCTCGCATAGCTCCATCTCGTCGAACGTGCACAGAAATGAACTCTTGTATGATAGGACCCCCAGTCAGGCCTATGTCATACATCACTAGACATCGCACTCGGATAAAAGTCAGTCCGGGAACAGAGGGACAATCTATCTCCGCACACTCGACTTCTATATCAGACGGTAGACCATAAAATACCCCTCGCGAGACAGCAGGAAGAGGCATACTGCTAATCTGAAATGTTATTCCCCAAAAGGGGTGAGTACAACCACTCAGCAGATAGGGAAATCCAATAACAACTCAATGCACCATGCATATCATCATAAGATGCAGGCATTACTTACCTTGAAGTCATGCGTATTCATGCATCATCATATCATACATATCATCATCATCATGGTATCAGCTCATCATACATGTCATCATACATGTCACATATCATCATCATCATCATCATCATCATCATCATCGTATATCATACATCATTATCATCATCATGCATTTCATACCATGGATGATCATCATATCACATCACATATTATCAACATCATCATTAGCACCATGCATATCATCATGCATATCATCTCATAGGTGATCATCATATCACATCACATATCGTTATCATCACATCATCATGCATATCATCATGCACATCATACCATGGATGATCATCATATCACATCACATATCATCATCATCATGCATATAATATCATGAGTGATCATCATATCACATCACATCATCATCATCATGCATATCATCATGCATATAATATCATTGGTGATCATTATATCATATAATATCATCATCATCATCATGCATATAATATCATCATGCATATCATCATCATGCATTTAATATCCATCTTTTTCTTTAAATTTGATCACTACATCACTCATTCTCAATTATCATCCCTTCGGGCAGAGACCTCCGACAGGGTTCCCAGCATTCAGCCTCCCAGGTCACCGGGCTTCCGGCCCCCCACACTCCGGGCATCTCGCATCTCAACTAGCATCACGAGGCATTCCCTTCGGGCAGAAACCTCCAACAGGGCTTCCGGCCTTTACCCTTCTAGCCAGGCATCCCGCACCCCAATCCTGGTGTCGCGAGGAACCTCCGGGCATGTATCCAAGATACAACCGGACATCCGGCCCCCCACATTCCGGGCATCCTGAAACTCCCAAGGAATTCCGGCAATGCATCTCTGTACATTCCGGCCTCATCCTCCACCATCACCTCTTACTCACAAATCACTTTTCCACATTCATCATCCTTTTAATCTCATTATTACATGGCATATGATTCACACATGCATCACAATTCATGATCATACATATACCAATGTCATATAACAATGCATAATAAATAGAATTCATGGCCAATAAAATAATCCATTTTTATTTTATTATTATATTTATTTATTTTCATAAATAAATATTAAATTTAATATCTATGATTTTCCCAAAATCATAATATTCAAACAATCATTAAACAAACCAATAGGATGACAATTCCATACAAAATTCATGGCCAAATTGATTTTCACATCATTTCACAATTTCCACAAAATAGCACATGATATTCGGATAATGACCATGAATGCACAGTTTCCAAATAAATTCGATTAAAATACTCATACGGCCTCCAAAAATTACGAAATTTTACAGGATGATAGCCAAGACATTTTCGTGCAACTTTCATGAAGAACTCCAAGCCAGATTATTTTTATATTATTTTATACAACCTCACGAAGCTTCTGGAACCACTACCGCATCGTCCAGAATACACATCTCCGAAATATTAAGATTTCACCCATCTATTCTCTTTCGTTTCCTCTGAAATTTTTATGTATCAAGGTGTCCTTTACAAGTTTCATGAAAATATCTAAGTCAAATAACCAAAGTATGGTCACCATTTAAGTCCATGAAGTCTCGGGTGTCTCGAAATATATCACCAGAACCATCGTCTCCAAGATCTAGCCGACTCACTAGGCTATACTTGTTAATTTCTTTTCAAATTTGAGTATGTTGTAGTTTAGGATGTTACCTACAACTTCCATGAAGACATCGAAGTCAGATTTTCATCACAAACCAACATGCAACCAAGAATCCAACAAAAGGTCAGTGAAAACTTTACAGATCTGGGGTCTCCGTAGAATAGGACTTTAACCCCTCATACCTCCATAATTTTCCACGAAATTTCAGTATGTTATACTGCAAGATGTTAGCTACAACTTCCATGAAGACATCGAAGTCAAAATCGAACTCCAAACACACATGCAAGCTCGAACAAGTCACTGAATTCCACAAACCGAGCAAGAACAGTCACATGGCTTGAAAATAACCAACCCTTACCTCGGTTTCTCTCACAAAATCACTCAAAACCGAACATGCAAACCCATATACACACATGCAAGAGAAGTTAGAGGACTCCACTTGCCTCTAAACCGAACTAGCGACGAGCACACGGCGGCGAATTGGGCGGCACACGGGCGGACGGACGGCGAGCGGCGGCGACTCCTTCCTCTCGGCTCCTCCTCCCTTTCTCTCAAACTCTCTCTCTCTCTCACCCTTTCTCTCTCTTGGCCGAATGAACAAAGAACCGGCCACCTTCTCTCTCTCCATCCCTCTTATACTCCCTAAAGCTCATGATTGATAATGATTGCTTTGCCTAAAAACCAACCAATGCATGCTCTTGCCCCTTGCCACTTGTCATTTTGATTTTTTTGAATTTGATTGGGCTTCTTGGGCTTGGGCTTTTGGAGTTGGGCCATCCGGCCACTCCTCTTGGGCTGGTCGACAGCCTCCTTTGGGCTATAATGGGCCGACTAGCTTGGCCCACCAAGCTTTTGGCTAATGGGCCCAAGGCCCATTCGAAAATTAACCTCCTTTTTCTTTTTTTCTTTTTTTGAAATTCTTCTATAAATATTTTTGAATTCCAATTTTCATCTTGGCCAAAGTCTTGGGACATTTTCGATTATTGAAATTTAAATCATATGGCCAAGCATTAATCTATTAAATTTAAATTTCCACAATCACAAGCACAAATCATCAAATTAAAAGACTAATGGCTAAAACATAAGCCATTGAAATTCTACCACCTAATTAGAGACTTTAACACACCTTATGGCTTGGCTTTGAATTTCTGGGATGCCACATGAGGATGATGAAAGCAACAAAAATGTGATCTGTTTTGAATGCAAGAAAAATGGACACATTAGACCCAACTGTCCTTTGTTGAAGAAAAAGAAGAGAAGAGTTGAGAAATACAGAAATGCTCTCAAAGCAGAGACATGGAGTGGTACTGAATGTGAAATAAGTGATGAAGATTATGCAAATATATGTCTTATGGTAAAATCAGAATCAGATTCAGACTTTGAGATAGATTCAGATTCAGACAGTGAAATTAAGGTAAGCAATTTTAAAATTCCTACTAAAGTCTCGAAATACATTAATGAACTTTATCTTAGTCTTAAAACCTCTCTTAAAATGATTTCCGAGCTAAAAAGGGAGAATTCTACACTTAAGTAATATGAAATTTCTTGGAAAGAAAAGTTTGAAAATCTAGACAAAAGTTTTGTTGTCTTAAAAGAAAATGCAGACTCTTTTCAAAAGAAAATACATTTTTGAAACAGGACATTTCAAACGTCTAAAAAATGTTTTCAATAGGATCTGAAAAGTTGGAAAAGATTCTTTCAATACAAAGATCTTATTTCAATAAGTTAGGTTTGGGAATAACCCCAGAAACTATTTCTCTAATTGATTTTCCAAAAATAAATGAAATAATCAAACAAAGACCTACAAAATTTTTTACATAAACCATTTTTAAAAAGATATATTATTGAAACTAAGTGCGTTTTCAGGAACACGATTAATATAAATCAAGTCTCTTTTGGTGGAAATAGTAAAGGAAGAATTGTTGGAAGTGAAACTATAAAGATTGGAAGTCTCATAATCAATAACGTCTCATTGGTGAAAGGATTGAATTACAATCTACTCAGCATTAGCCAACTATGCGACACTGGATTTAAAATCAATTTTCAAGAAGGAATCTGTACGGGAACTAGTAAAGATCTTTCTCAGGCTTTTACTGGATGAAGACATGGGAATATTTATCTTCTGGATATAAAACTAGAAAGTTCTCAATATCTAATATCAATTCAAGATGAAGCAAACATTTGGTATAGAAAGCTTGGCCATATTAACATGAAGCAGATTGTTAAGATCTCCTCTAAGAAGTTTGTTCATGGACTGCCCAACCTGAAATACCAAAATCTGACTTACGCACCATGTGTTTTAGGAAAACAAGTTAGAAGTTTTTTTAAACCTATAAATCAAGTTTCTACTAATCGTGTTTTGGGAAAACATGTTAGAAGTTTTTTTAAACCTATATATCAAGTTTTGGATCAACCAGAACGCAAATCATTGGTGGAAAGAGATACTGCCTAGTAATTGTGGATGATTATTCTCGATTTACTTGGGTTTACTTTCTGGCAAGTAAAGCTAAAACCTTTTTTTACTTTTCAAAGTCTGCTAAGAAAGTTCATAATGAGAAATGATATGCTATTTCAAGCATACAGACAGACCATGGAGGTGAGTTTGAAAATCAAGACTTTGCCAAATTCTGTGATGAATCTAGTTTTCAACATGTTTTTTCTTCTCCATACACTCTAGAACAGAATGGAGTTGTATAAAGAAAGAATAAATCTTTGCAGGAAATGGGAGGAACTCTTTTAATTGAAAGTAATATCTCTTCTCGTTTTTGGGCTGAAACAGTTTCTACAGCTTACTATATTATTAACAGAGTATTCTTAAGGCATATTCTGAAGAAAACTCCTTATGAGTTATTCAAAGGGAAGAAGCCAATTGTTTCTTATTTTCATGTGTTTGATTGCAAGTGTTTTATTTTAAAGAATACAAATGATAAAACTGGTAAGTTTGAAGAAAAATCAGACGAAATAATTTTCCTTGGATACTCAACCTCAAGCAAAGCCTATAGAGTATTCAACAAGAAGAGTTAATTTGTAGAAGAATCTATGAACGTCAAGTTTCAAGACTCAATACAGAATCAACTGAATCACGCTTAACTTGAAGAATCTGAACCTACTTCAAATCCTACAAAGTCTACTATCTCTGAAGTAGTTCAGACATCTGAAGTTCAACAACAAGATGAACCAGAAGATTCAACTGAAACAGAGGGTTAATAGACTCACAAACCATCCAGCAATTGGAAGCATAAATCAAGTCATCCCAATGAACTCATCGTTGGCTACATCGATGAAGGAATTTAAATTAGATCCAAAAGGCATGAAGAGTCTAGTGCTTTAACACTTGTTTCTGAGATTGAACCCAAAATTGTAGAAGAAGCCTTGGCTAAAGGAAGTTAGATTGAAACTATGCAAGAAGAGCTCAGACAGTTCAGCACTAATGATATTTGGGAACTTATTCCTAAACCTAAAGGTAAGTCTATTATTGAAACTAAGTGCGTTTTCAGGAACAAGATGAATGAGAAAGGAAAAGTGGTCAGGAATAAAGCAAGACTCGTAGTCAAAGGATATACGCAAGAAGAACGGATAGACTATGACGAAACATATGCACTAGTAGTGAGGTTAGAAGCAATTAGATTATTACTTGCTTTTGCTTGCTATAAAAATTTCCGATTATTTTAAATGGACGTGAAAAGTGCATTCCTAAATGGATTTATCCAAGAAGAAGTCTATGTGGAACAACCACCTGGTTTCGAAGATCCAAGTAAGCCAGACTCAGTCTTCAGACTGAAAAAGGCTCTTTATGGATTAAAGCAAGCATCTCGAGCATGGTGTGACAGGTTAAGTAAATTTCTAATTCAAAATGGTTTTGATAAAGGTAAAGTAGATACTACATTGTTCATTAAAAAAGAAGGTATAGATTTTCTATTTGTTTAAATCTATGTTGATGATATCATTTTCGGATCACTTAATGAAAATTTGTGCAAGAAATTTTCTAAATCTATGTAGGATGGATTTGAGATAAGCATGATAGGTGAGTTAACTTTTTTTCTCGAATTACAAGTCAAACAATTGAAGAAGGGAATATTCATTCACTAAGAGAAATATGCGAAAGATCTTATCAAAAAGTTCGGTTTAGAGAATTGCAAGAAGACTGAGATACTTATGTCAAGTTCTTCAAAGCTGGATAAAGATGAAGAAGGAAAGAGTGTATACTAGAAGCTATATAGGAGCATAATTGGTTTACTTCTTTATCTTACTACATCTAGACCTGACATATTGTTTAGTGTTTGTATTTGTGCCAGATTCCAATCAAATCCTAAAGAATCTCACTTAACTACTGCAAAGCGCATCGTCAAATATATTGCAACAAATTCAAAGCTAGGACTGTGGTATCCAAAAGGAGACCTTACTCTCCATGGATATTCAGACGCAGACTTAGCAGATTACAAAGTGGATAGGAAGAGTACCTTTGGTACATGTCAACTACTTAGTAACAAGCTGGTATCATGGTTTTCAAGAAAACAAAGTACCGTAACTCTTTCAACAGCTGAAGCAAAACATGTGGCTCTTAGAAGTTGCTACTCTCAAATCTTGTGGATATGGCAATAGCTAAGAGACTTTAGAATTGAAGAATCATGCACCGAGATCAAATGTGACAACACTAGCGCCATAAATCTCACAAAGAATCCAATTATGCATTCGAGAGCAAAGCATATAAAGATTTGACATCACTTTATTAGAGATCATGTTCAGAATGGGGAAGTTATGATTCAATTTATAGACTTAAAGAATCAACTGGCAGACATATTCACAAAGCCGCTAAAGAAAAGTCTATTTGAGTCTATTTGCATAAGATTGAACATCACATTTTTTATCGAGTAAAGTCTGGAAGTGCTCAAGACTTTGAGGTAAAGTCTGAAGGTATTCAAACTTAGAATGACTAAAAATTATGACGGTAAGTTATTTCAATTCCAACATTTTAATTTTTAGATAAAAATTTAAAAAGGTACGGCTACTTTTTTTATCGCTAATTGATTGATATATTTTTAGAAATTATCTTTTTTGAGTTTTCGAATTTTTAGCAGTTTTATTTTTTCCTTTATGACAATTCGTTTACCTCACTTTACTTGCTTTATATACTGTTGAGATTCATCTTCTTCGTTTTTACTCTCAAACCCTAGAATACAAAAAATTGCACTTGCTCTCATTTTCCCTGTAGTTTATTCCAAAAAGTTTTCACATTTTCGAGCAAGTTTGGTAATTCCTCCCTTAAAGCAACAATGTCTTCAAGAAAGTCTTCGAGAATCGCAAGCAGGGGACTACGAAAAATGCCTGAGGGTCCTACGCATTTCGATTTGACCGAGGAAAAAGACTCTTCTCAACCGCAGCGACCAACTTAGCATCAATCTTCTCAACAACGTCAATCTCTTCTACCGACTTAACAAGAAGAAGAAATTTTGGAAGAAGACGAACCTGTAAGAACGCTGACTCCAAATGTTGCTTTCAAACTTTATTCTAAGTTGAAGGAATGAGGTACTGCTATGTCTTTGATTGATGAGTATTTGAGAGAGAGAGGCTACAAAAATGAAACTCTATTTTTGCACGATATGGAGAAAATGGGTATTGCAAAGAAAGGGTCGGCTGAAAAGGCCTTTGCTAATTTTCCAAGTGACCCGCATTTTGGCACCGCTAATCAGCCACAAGGACAGGATGAAGACGAATGAATGTTTACCCATTTTCAACTGAGGATGGGAGTGGCTGTTAATGCTGGAGGTAATGGAGCAAGCATTTTCCACTCTAAGGAGCACAAGAAAGTCTATTCAAAATTGCTTAAAAGAGGGGTGATGAACCCTAGGAGTGTTGACTTTGATTTTCTCAACTTAGTGAAAGTAAATCTGCGAGAGAAATTTGCACTTTTGTAATTGGAGCGTTTTTGCGCTGAATCTACAATTATTTATCCGGAACTCACAGCCTACTTCTACTCGAATTTATCCTTCTTGGATGCAAATAGTTTCTCTTTCACAGTCAGGGATAAGGAGTTTTTGGTAGATATTGACACTTTGGCTGACCTAATTGGGATGGAAAGAGCGTGTTTCCAACCAATTAGCGTATCCGTTGCTCATGCTACACTGGCATTGGTAAAAGACAGGGATGTTGAAGGCAAGATCTTCTACTCTAGGATGAATGCTTCCAACATCTTGTTGCACAAAATTGTGATCAACTGCATCCGACCAAAATCCACATCAAAGACTGATGTCTCTCGATCTGAAGCAAAATTGATGTATGCCATCATTGTTGGCTACAAATTCTCTCTGCCTCACACCATCCTCTTTCACATGTACAGGACAATGGTAAAAGACAATGGACAACTCCTTTATTATGCTCTTATCACGCGCATTTTCAGACTTTTTAAAAGTCACATCCCTGCAGCTTTATGTTTGACAAACATTTCTTCAATGGTGATTGGATTTAAAATGGTCACAAAGATGCGTCTGAAAGAGCTTAACAAGGTGTTAGAGTGCATGAAGGAGAAGTCTCCCGTCAAAGCGAAACAAGACTTTGCTGCAGCCAAAAGGAAATGCAAGGAGCCCATGGATGCTCCTGTAAAGAGGAAGAGAATTCTCACCTTGCAGGATGAAGAAGATGAGGATGAGATGGCTCTTTCAGCCTTAAGAAACTTGAAGAGTTTTGTCAGCTTTCAAGAGACAAAAGAAGAGCCAAAAGAAGAAGAAAAAGAGAGAGAAGAGACAAAGAAGGAAGATGAAGAATAGAGGAGGACCGAGGAAGGAAGAAGAGAAAAAGAAGAAGAGGAAGGAAGAAGAGAGGAAGAAACAGAAGAAATACGAGAAGAAGGTGAAAAAGGAAGAGAAAATGAGAGAGAACAGGGTCAAGAAGACTCTTTTGAGCCAACTTTGGTTGTCTCCTTATCAAGCGACTCTGAGATGGCAGGAACTGGAACTGCTGAAGCACATGACACAGACAAACATCACTCTGAAGTTGAAGTTGAACAAGAAGAAGATTTTACTACTCCACCTAAAGGCAAACAAACAGGGGGAGCTGTCGAACAACGGTGTATTTCTTCACCTATTTTTACTAGTGATGTGAGTCGTTTTGCAGCAGATCCAAAGGATGTGTATGCCTCTCATTATCCAGAAGCATCCACTCCTAGTCATGGTGGACAACCTGCTGAAGATCCATCCATTCTCAAAACTCCTGAAATAGACTCGGCTGGACCTAGTGTTGCATTAGAACAAACAACAGACTTTTCGAGACTGCTAGACATCCCGTTGGATGTAAGGAAACAGCAATATGCTATGGAGTATGAGATACAGGATCTCAAGAAAGATTTCATGGCCACTTCAGTGTCTTTGCAAGAACATTTAATCGCCCTAAAGAATCAAGTGCAGACTAATGTAAATGGTGAAGATTTACAGTCACTGAAAGAGCATTTTGCAAGGCTTAAGAAGATAGTGAATTCTATGACATAATTCCAACTTGTTCGCCTTCCAAAATAGCCATGATTTTGACCCCACTATTTTCAAACAACTCTTTTTATTCGTTCTCCACTTTTTTTGCTGTTGACAAAAAGAGGGAGAAGTTTGATGCAGATTTGACTTTGGATTATTTTGAATCTTTTCTTATGTTTGATTGTGGATTGGATTTAACTTTTGACTTTGGACTGCTTGACTGCTAAAGTGCTTTGATTTGATCTTATTTGATCTTTTGATGCTTGTAGTAACTTAGGCTGTGATAATGATTATGGAAGGATAATTATCTTGCAGAACTAACATGTTTTCTGTGGTTGCGGAATCGATATTATCCATGTCCTAATCTACTTATCTTTTATGAGATATCCTGTATTGCTTAAGTTTTATTTTGCAGGACAAAAGTTCTCAAATCTGCAGGAAAGTTTTGTTACCATAAAAAAATGGGAGATTGTTGGAGAAAACTTCCTTATTGTTTGAAGTTGACAAAATGTTTCCATCAGTCTAATCTGAAGACTTGTAAACTCAAGTGTTAAAGTCTGACGAACTCCAGACTTTGTTGTCAAAGTCAGAAGATTGCAAGACTCAAGACTCAAGTATACCCTTGCTGATAGTTTCTAGACCGACGAAGAGAAGACTTATCCAGATGCAAGTTTATCTTTAAGGATTCAGTTCGTATGGTTTGTTGAAAATCTTACGGCTAGAGATAGCACCTCGTAATCAATTATTTGAATTAATTTGGATAATTAGATCTGTTGAATGGCGAAGTATACTTGGAAGGTTCTACTTATGGACACCTAGATCCTGATTGTATGGACGAACATGATTGGTGGGCTATTATCACATTCCTTAAATGACTCGAGATCTCCTTATTAGAAGAACTCTTTTGGAAAGTGCTAACTGTTGAAAATGCATGGAGGATTATATAAGGAAGACGCTCAAGTTATTCGAGTGTGTGCGTGAAAGAAAAATTCCAAAGTCTGAAGCTCCTAATTCTTTACTATTTCAATTGCTGAGCTTAATTTTTACTCAAAAGAGAGATCATACACTTGTGAGACCTTGAGGAAGTGTAGTAGAGTTTCTACATTATGAAGTCAAGGACGTGAGACTGTAAAATCACTTTTGGTTCTTAGTGAAATCCAGCCAGTAGGCTGTCAGTGCAGGAGAGTGGACGTAGGCTTGATCTAAGCTGAACCACTATAAATCTTGTATTTCAATTTTCTTTTTCTTAATTTCTTACTTTAATTCGTAACTTTATATAATTGCTTATAGTCTTTTACATCTTCAATTTATTATTCTCGAAAGACGAGTTAACTTGTTAAGTTTTGCGAAAATTCTCTTAAACACCTATTCACCCCCTCTAGGTGTATTTACTAGCCCTATCAGTATGCTTAAAGAAGTTCCTTGAGGAGCACCATGCACCTTGTGACTTGAAGCATGGCTTGGATGAGGCTGTTGAGCGCTTTGAGCAGGTGCGCGCCTTAGTGCTCCATGGTCACGTTCATCTGCTTCAGGAGGGCCATTGGTTTGGCGAGCGGGTTGACGGAGTAGACCAGGGCCAAGAGCCAGAACTCACCATAGGCGAAGGCGAAAGCCAGCAGGATCAGCACCAGCTCGGCGTCCTACGAGAAGGGGTTGAGCATGTTGAATACGGCGAGCGCGGTCGCATGCTCCTCGCCCCTGGCCAGCGCCTTCACGGATAGCTGACAATCGGTTGCCAGCTGGCAACTGTCAGTAAAAAGACTTGATTTTCTAACAAAGAATTGACTGCTCTTCATTTGATATCGTGGCGGAATTCGAAATAGATCAAGCGCAAATTGATATTTTTTAAGAACAAACTCGCAAGAAATCCAACCGATGATATAGGACAAAGCATCTAGCATGACGTTGAAGCTGGCCTGACAAGTCTTGTCCTCAATGTTTTCCATGGCACTGGCGATCCCCACACACAGCAAGAGCCACGCATAAATGATTTAGAATTAGAAATGAGATATTATTATACTCACAGGAAAGGCATATAATTGAGATGGATTGATGTCGTGATGTTGCTTGTTCTTTGTCAGAGAAATTGCGAGGGAAATTGAACTGAACAAATCTCTCTTAGCTAAATTAAATATATCTGCGATACATTCTTAAAGCCTTTGATTCCAGGTCACGGTGAAAGAGATCATTCCTACTCCATTACCACGGTGGCGATGGTGTCAACCTTGAAGGTGGCGCAGTTCAGGATGTCCTCGACCTTGCGGGCGTTGGGGGCATGAGCATCCTCGACCTGCTTCATCATCGCAATGTCCATAAATTTCAGAGAAAATATAACACTGCGATTTTATTTAGTACGAGAATATTTTAATTATTATCAGGATTTTGTGAGATTGATATTGCCCTAAGTCTGGCCTCTACTTATCGGAATGATGGATGGAGTAAAGCCTTGGGATGAATCGACTTCCTTGCTTCAAACTGGGGTTAAATGTTTTGTGCGTTTAGTTAATTTTGGTCCAGCCCAGGAAGACGCTTGGGACCATGCATGGAGCTTGCTCCATGTAGGTCCGCTCGCAAGTCCCCTCGTTTATGATCATATTTGATCGGTTATCCGATGTCGAATTTCTTCTATTTTCCTATGTTATCGAATTATCTACCTCCTAATTTCAAGAAAACGAAACCAATGAAACCTTACCTTCATGTAATGCTTTATTTGGTGTTGTAACTTTTCAAGCGATTACTTAAGGGTCATTAATTTTATTTACTAAAATACATTGGCAATTTCCCTTATCTAAAATCCTACATCAGAATTCATTTAAGCTTACATCATCCGACATGCCTCACTGGAGAGATGATGACAAAGAAAATGTTTTAAAACAACATTGTTCAATCCATTTTTTCCTTTTTGTGGATACTGGGGAAGAGAGAAATTCTATATATTTCAATGTAAATAGAAAGAGAGTACATGGAGCCTATTTATTGGCTTGTATAAATGACAATCTAAGGAAAGCCGATCAGATCATATACGCATAATTACGGAGAATCAAAAGAAATCTCCTAAATATCTTTAGAAGATATCTAAATATCTCTAACAAATTTGAGGATGTGGGACTAAATTACATTGATCTATGGTCTCAAAGGCATGCGTTAAGAATTGGCTCAAAGAAGAGGTATTTGGCATGGAATACTATTTCTCAACGTAGTTCTGTGAAGAATTCTCCTCATTGTACTTCGGTGTGGCCTTTCCAGGTTCTGATTTGGATATGGAGAAGTGAGAAATCTTCACAATTAGTGTCAATACATCTTAAAATGAGGAATGTTAGTATAAGAGTTGTGATAGAGCATATGACAAGTTGTGGAATATTGACAAACGAATCGGATAAAATAGTTGGAAGGAAGGAAAGGAAATCGAACATCGAATTTATGTGGTTCGATCCGAGTATCGGAATCTATATTCACGGGATAGTATTACGGAATTCCACTATAGAAACCAAACGATATATCGGAAATTATAATCACTTGAATACTCAAATACTCACTCAGTATTTCCCAACTTCTAATTACATTTGATAGCTTATTTAGTATTTAACCCCTCATAATTTATAGTGAAATCTCACTCGAAGAATTAAATAAATTCTACTTACAAGAGTTTTTTTAGCTAAAAATACTCGTAATTACAACAACAAAAATTTCTCTTTGCCGAGAGCTTCTACCTTTTCTCCAGGAAGGCTCCCACGACTTCTCGCGCCCTGCTCTTGCTTGTCTTATGCGGTCCTCCTTTTATAGGAGAAACAAGACAAAAATGTGAACTCATTCAGGCGCCCACAATCAGCACCAACGCCCACCAAAATTCATGGGCATGCATGCACGCATTTAACGAGGCAGAAAACATGTGCCCATAATCTTTGAAGATAATAAAAAGTTGGGCCGCCGTCTTCCAAGATCATCTCCAAGACGTTCAACTCCTTTAATTAATGTTTTACCCTTTCTTTCCTTTTGTCGGCTTCAGCTGAATGAAATAGCAAAGGAAAGAAACAGGGAGTTAATGAAAGAAGACAAAACAAGCCCACTACTTTTTACTTTGGCCTTAGTCTTTAACGTCCATTTATGGCCATGCATGCACATCCATGTGCATGCAATTCAAGAGGAAGGTAAAATGGACTTGGGAGGCGTGCACATCTTTGACAAATATACACGTGCGGAGGGCCTTCATGCTTTGCTTCTTCATTGTCAATTTGTGCCTATCAATTTGTGCCGTACTTTGATCAATAGATACTTCTTGTGTGCATCGAATCAAACTCGAGACATAATTTTAACATGACATCTAATTCACATGACAATAATGACAATTTCATGGAAGATCAACAACATGATAGAGGTGAAGAGAAGAGGGAGCGCAAAATCTTGAGAGGACAAAGAACTCATAAGAGGTGCACTCTTTATTCTTATTTAATCTCAAACATCAGATGTTGATTATTGGACATCATCCTTCACACTCCGAACGCAAATCAAAACAAGGAAATTCAGGCACGCACATGGCTTTTTGATTGTGTCCCGCAGGACAATTCATATATCTCTCCTCCATATGAAGGCTTTTGATTGATTGATCACTCAGAGATGGTGGGAATAACCTCCTCATGGCAGCAGCCGAAGGTGGTGAGTTTCTCCATGAGTCTCTGGCAGTCGGGGCACCGCATGCTCTCCGGGATTCTTCCCCCCGTGCTCTGGAACTCGAACCGGCAGCACGGGTGCGTCACGTCGTGGATCTTGTCGTGGTGCTCCTTGAATGCCACATCGTACCCCTTGGTCGGCACGTGCTCCTTCCACTGGTCGTACTCCAGCAGCGCCGGCAGGACCGTGGTCCCGTGCCCGTTCACCACGATGCTTGACCCCTTGCTCAGTATCGCCCACCCCCCGGCCTTGTCAAAGCTGAGCAGCCTCTCGAGCTGCTGCATCAAGAGGTCATGCTCGTCCACCTTCCCAAGCTGGATCTTCGAGGAGAGCATCGACTCGAGACGAGTCCAGAACCGATCCAAGGTCAGGTCCTGCCAGGTGTAGCTCAGCTTCTCATCGTTGATGGCACGGCGTACCTCCCTTCGCTTGTTGCTCTTGCCCACATAGACCATCTCCAGGGGGATCCTCGCGGCCTGCGCGACCTGGTGCGCCACCGCGGTGAACTTGCGGATCCACTCGATGTCATCACCACCGTACAGGAATATGTACTTTTCATCTTCAATCTGACGAGGACAAAATTGAAGATCTCAAAGTCACAAACCTTTAAATTGATATGGGAAAGATGTTGACACGATTTTGAGTTACCCAATCCAGAATTTTTTGATCAATTTCATTGACAAGAAGCTCAAGCCTCCATGTCTCTGCCTTCCACAGAGCCTCCTCTGTCTCTGTAGTGAAAGGGAAGGCATTTATTCCCCAAATCCATATCATGTGAATGGCGTTGGGGCACACAACCTTGCCTCGTGGATCAAGCACCACCAGGATAGGCTTGCCCCTGAAGTGCCACTTCTCCTTGATGAACCGGATCACCCACGTCTCCATGTTCTGGGGCGGGGTGTACCAAGGCATCATGGACTGCAGGTCCTCGAACCGCTTCGGCATTTGGTCGGTCTGGTTGATGTCCACCCCGGGTATCCACACCATCTCATACTGGTGGATCTTAGGCCCTGTCGCGTGGCTCTTGCACTCGCTGTGGATCTTCTCCAGGATGGACAGCTTGTCCTCTGAGATGTCCAGCCCCGAGATCAGCAGCAACACGTTCTTGCTCCACAGGACATCAATGTCCACCTACACGTCGCAAGATGGAATAGAAAATGGCAGTCAGAGTCATTTTCCATTTTAAGGGTTCATAGTTGTCGCGAAATACTGAGACTGGCGATAGAGATCAAACCTCTCCCTTTGTCCGATCATGAAGTTTTCCAAAATCACCTCTTGGATTAATCAGAGCCTTCAGGATCGGCAGATTGTCAAGGGGGTCGTCTTTAAAGAGAGATTCGAGATTCTGATACAACGTCTCCTCTGCATCACCATTAATTCGGTAAACCCTTCTTCGAAAAGGTTTCTTTCTCTTCTATTGCTATATACGAAAATAATAGAGGGTCTGTATCGGTCAGTGGCTAACTGATTACCTCCCTGTTCGCAACATGAGTCAATTTGTTTCCCCAATTGTGTTCTAATCTCCTTCAGTTTGTCACCCAATGGCCCCCATCCCTCAGTTGTGTGTGATATGTTCCTGCAGAAATTTTCACTTCCACGTTATGATTTCTTATGGGAGGCACATGAATAGCCATTCGTACATTTATTGTCATGCATATGATTTACTCTGTGGTTAATCCGTTTGCTAGAATGATACAAATCTATGCCTTACAACTCAGCGTGAGTAGAGGAACTGAAATAGCTCGGCCCGAAGCTAGTGAGCTTGGTGATCCAGCTAGCACAAGCCACAGTACTCCTTATGGTCCAGTAGACGGCCATTGGGAGGAGTGCCATAGCGTCTGAAAACGCGGAGACCTTGTTGGTCATGTAAGATGATGGAAACTCCTTGATTTGTATCACAGACCTTGCGACGCTACGCATGTCCTGGATGAGTGTTTCGGAAGTGAAAACCTGGGACTTGAGCTCGCCCAACTGCGATTTGATCGTGGGCAGCCGCTTCAGGGTTGCAATCGCCCTGGCGAGCTGGTTGGAGGAATCCTGGGCCAAGAGCCAGAACTTGCCGTAGTCGAAGGCGAAGGCCGCCAGGGTCACCACAAGCTTGGTTTCCCATGAGAAGGTGGCAAGCATGTTGAGTATGGCGAGCGTGGTCCCATGCGGGTCGCCCCAAGTCAGCGCATTCGCAGATAGCTGAGTATCGGTTGCCAGAGGCCAAATGTCAGTAAAAAGATTCGATTTTCTAATGAAGAATTGATTCCTCTTTAATTTAATTTCAAGGCGGTATAATAATAATCGATGAAGCGCGAAATGAAACTTTTAATGAACAACCATGCAGGATATCCGATTGATGATGAGGTATGAATCTTTGAGCGTTTCTTCGATGCTGTGAACGTAAGTCTCGTCCTTCATGAATTCGGCGACATCCAGTGATCTCTACACACAGCAAGAGCCATGCACGCATGATTTAGAATCAGAAATGGAAGATCATGTAACTCATAAACTGAACAAATCTCTCCTAGCTAAATCACATAATATCTGTAGAATGTACTAAAAGCATCTGATTTCAGATCACCGCAAAAAGGTTAGACAGAAGAAGTCATTCCTACTCTATTACCTCGAGGGCGATTGATTTTTCAGTTGAGGTAGCGAGTTCAAAAATATGATCGACTAGTTTGAGGACCGGCTCCGCTGCGAACTTGACGTCGTCAGGGCCGTGGGTCTCCTTGACCTGCTTCACCATCAGGTCCTTGTCAGACATCGCCATCATGCTCCAAGCCCCGCCCTTGGATATACATAAAACTCTAGAATAAGTCTAGCACCATTGTTATAGGAAGGAAAGGAAACATATTGTTACGTGGGTTTGGTGTGATTGATTTAGCCCAAAGCCTGGTATCTATTAATAGGAGTGACAGATGGAGTAAAGCCCTTGGGATGAATCGACTTCCTTGCTTCACTTGTAATTTAATCCTTTGTACGGTAAATTGAAGCTTGGAGCTCTCTTTTTGTACATTTTGTCCAGCTTGGAAGATGCTTGGGCCCGTACATGGAGCTTTTCTCTGGGTAGCGTGCTAAGCAGACGAGAAAATATTGGCTGGGTTTTATCCTCCACGTAGGCGATGGGTAAGATCACTTAGGAGTCGACACGTGGCTCCACGTAGGCGACGGTGTGCTGCTCCTGGGGCCCACCCCTCTGACTCTCTCTCCTCCTCTACTCGTCTTTGTGACCTGTTGACTCATCCTCTCTCTCCTCTCTCTCTCCCCGTTCTCCGTTCCGTTGCGGGGAGAACAAAAAACGACCTTGTGCTTCCATTTGCTCTTCCCCTCCTTTGCTCTCTCTCCCCGTTCTCACCGACGCTCCTCCGCACGACGCCGACGCCCCTCCACCTCCGCCTCCTCCTCCACAAGTTGCGCGCGACGCCGACGCCGACGCCCTTTCCACCTCCGCCGATTGCCTCCGTCGCCCCCGACTCTGACGCCAACGCGGCCTCTGCCTCCGCCCCTGAACCCGACTTTGACGCCGACGCCCATCCGCTGGTTGCCTCCGTCGCCCCCGACTCCGACTCCGACACCGACGCCGACGTCGACGCAGCCTCCGCCTCCGCCCCTGAACCCGAGTTGGACGTCGAGGCCTCTCCGCCGGTTGCCTCTGTCGCCCCCGACTCCGATGCCTCCACCTCCGCCTCCGCCTCCACAAGTTGCCTCCGTCGCCCCCGACTCTGACGCGGACGCCTCCACCTCCGCCTCCGCGAGGGACATCGACGACCTGCCGAAGAACGCGGCCAACTCTCCTGTCGGTCCTTTCGGCACGAAGGTTAGTCTCATAGAGTGGATTGCGAATCCGAGATGTGCATTTTATCTCTTCGACATGTGTTCTTACTATGAGATGTGATAGTTTGTGTCTATAGACTGATCTGTTTACACTTGGAGTGCATTATTGGTCTCATGCTGCTTTTGATAGTTGTATTTTACTTATTATCTAATCACTGTTCGTTTGATGCGCTACAATAACGTCTCGCCTTTGATGTTTATATATTGATCTTTGCGCTGATGAGTTCCTTTCCATATTGTCGAGACATTCAAGTCAGAAGACTGCGGTCATAGGCACTTCTAAATGTTTGAATGGGAGAGTTTTTTTGTTTTTCTGACAATGTTGGATTAGTTAATCGCTATATGTTCAAATGGTGCGGATGTTTTGTCTTTTCTGTTTCTGAATGAGCGCTTGCTGTGAACTCATGCTGTCACTTTGCATTTAATTTTGTCGATCCAGTGAAACAAAGTGATAAATACAATCGACTATTTTTTTTCCCTATTTGCTAAGTGCTTATCACAAAATGAAATCATTGGCTCAACAGGACCAGTAAAGCTACATTGACCAATAATTTTGATCAGAACAGTACAGAATTTTTGGTCAATTATGCATTGCGAAAGTGCAATTTGGAGGCCTTACATGCATTGTTATGATATTGGTCAGTAAACAGAAAATGCAACTCAGTACTGGGAGTTTACAAAGTTGTAGAGGCATGTCGCTTGGTGGCTGATTGTTCATTTGCGAGTCCAAGTTTGACAACCAACGAAAGCTGTTTACCATTGATTATTGAGTTAAGGTAGGAGCCTGGATTTCCCGGAGGCAATGGTTCCTCAATTTCTACAGACATCAGCATAAATCCTCGCCAATCATTTGCTCCATCATGCAAGAAACCGGCCCTATAATTGCCCTCGACCTGTCTTTCTCGCGTGTGTCGAATAATCGGACAAGAACAGGGACGGGTTTGAGTTTCGCCAAGAACATTTCCTTCTTGCTTATTCATCGGTTAATACGTGACGAGGGGGAGAGAGGCGGGAAGAATGGGGAAAGAGAAAGCGGGTTTGGTTGCGTTGCTGATAATTGTGTCGAGCTGGTGTGTATCGTCGTCCTCCTACTCCTCTTCTTCTTCTTTCAGAGGTGATCTGAGCAGTGGCAAAAGGCGCCTTTGACTTTTGGGTCGGCGTCATCATCGCTGGTTCTCAATCGGGTCGGGTCATCCGTTGTCTTTCCACTCCATGGCAGAGAGAGAGAGAGAGGTGATGCACCTGCATTTGATGACCTGAAGATTCATCCAATCCAATGTCATAGTGACTTATGTCTCCCTAAGTGGTGACCATAGATACTATTATCACCCCACTTAGGAATTCCCGAAGTTTCGTATGTGGATCATCGATTAAATCTTTCACGCCAAGGGAAAATTGCTTGGAAGATTCTATATGGTTTTCATCACATTAAAGCGTCTCTTTCTCGAGGGAAGTTGTGTTTTATCGGTTTCCATACATTTTTATTCTATATGTCATAACGATGCAGTGCTTTTCTTCTCTTTCTTGATCGCTGGGTATTTCTCAATTGTTAACTTCATTCTCACTTTGCTTGTCATTCATTTTGTGTCCCTTTTCTGTCACACTTCGCTAATTGACTGTTCAATCTTTTGAAGCATAATGCTCCTCTCTTCATGCGATAATCAGATCTGAATATTATAAAACTTGTGTATTTGCCAAGACTGATGATCAAGTGAACTGCCTATTTCAGGTCATATAACACAACTGTCTTCATTGGGCAGCCACCAAAGCCTTACTTTCTTGATCCCGACACTTTGGTAGTGACCTCACATCGCTCCAATGTGATGCCCCTTGTGTACGATGCACCCAGGTAGATTTTATTAGTTTTCAGATGTCATATGATTTGTTTCTCAAATTTATGAATTTTTGTTGATAATCCTAAAACTTTGCTCAGATGTTTGTTTCGAATGGTCTCATGATGTTATGCAGGGTGATAAGTGCTAATAACTTCTCATCATTTTCTTATTGCAGACGCCACATCCACTTTATCGACCCAACAAGGACCTAGTAATCTGCAGGGACCCAATTTGCGCGTCCCTGCATTCAGGCGACTACAGATGTAACCACCTAGAGCAATGTGACTACGAGGTGGAGTATGCAGATGGCGGCTCTTCTCTTGGTGTACTTTCAAACGATGTCGTTCATTCCAAGGATATAAACTCCTTTCTCTTTTGCAGGTCCAGAAGGTTCTAAAATTCCACCAATGGAAAAGTCTCAAAATGCTTTAACTGTTGGTCCATCATTACGACTTCAAGGATTGTTAGTACCCTTCTTCTCTTTCAAACGATCATCCCTTGGTCAAGAGAATCAAGTTACCTCCATACCTTCACTGAGATATTTCACAGATTTTATGCTTTTTAAATTGCTTATCAAAAAAGAAAACATTCAGATTTTTGGCCACTGTATGTGGTATTACTGATTTCCAGGTTTTTTTTTTTTTTTTTTTAATGTGTTGCAGCTCTTTTAATTTTGTAGTTTTCTTTGTGGATTTTATTTAAATTTGTTTGTAAAGCTTTTTCAGTAGAACATTCGACATAATGTTGCTCATGTTCATTCATCTTCCTCGAAATGATGTTGGTCTACATGGAAAAGGCACCTTTATTTTCTCGCTTTCGGATCATCGACGAGGTAAATATGTTGTATTGCATTCTATTTTAGTGTCTGTTGGAGTGTCTTTTTGCTTCTTCTTTTTTCCCTTTAAGGCGATCGGTCGCATAATTTGACTTTTCTTCAATAGGAAAGACCTTAAATCTAAAAAAACATTTTTTATATTTATATTTTTTTGGTTTAAACACACAAAACCTTGAATAGAAGAGGTTAAGGTCTACATGTGTTGGCAATTCTTCCTTTTGGTAGTTAAGAGATCACATTTGTGTAATTTAGCAAGTTTTTGATTTTTAAATTGTTTGATTCTATGAATTACTATCTGTTGAGCCTAAAGAAATTTACTCTTCATGAGTTGCTGGTCATTGTAATCGTGCTCTGAAACTAATCTGCATCTAGACTAGTTGTTCTACATCACCTATCGTTGGACCCATAGCCGGTGTAGTGTCTGTTACATGCATCAGTTGCTTATGCTTTGTAATTATTCAGGGCATCGACAAACTAGGGCAAATACCTATGTATCCTATATTTTGGTCAAAATAGGACTTTTATATTACTGTTACTTTTTTAATACGTTGACATGCATCTATTTGCACAATCCACTGAAGTAACATCAGAACATTTCTTAATGGTTTCTGAAAAGCTGTTTCATGGATTCTCATAATTCGACTCATGCATTCAAGGATCACTGAGTCATCTTAAGTTCTGCTCTAAGGTACTTAATCTGCTTTGGCCTCATGCTCTCACTCTGTTTTTAGGAATTTGTCTACCTCAGCCATTATGGAAAGAATTCCAAGCAGGTGGCCACGTCATGTGTGGCATCCTCCATGGAAGAACTAAAGGGTGAGAATTGTGGCCTAATTTTTCTGGCAGCTAGAAGAAAGTTCTTGTTTTGTTTCAGTAATAGTTATGGTGTCATGTGATAATTATACATTTGAATTTATCATACAGCTGTGTTGTCCATGTTATCGTATCTGCAATTATTTGCTCACTTACTTGGCTTGTTATGTGTTTTGTTTTCTACTTTTTGTATGTGCAAGGTCATAAGTGGGCATTTGGGATGGGTGAGATCTATCGCATTTGGTCCTAGCAATCAATGATTCTGCACTGGCTCTGCAGATCGGACAATTAAGGTATTAAGCTTTTACAATTGTGCTTTTTGATGATTCCTGGTCTTCTTTTGTTTGTAAAATTTGCTGATCATAGATGCTCACTTTTAGTTCTTTGGTTGCTACCATTTGCTAATTTAAATTTTTATGTATAGTTCTTTTGGTTAGTTGAACGAGATGATTTGGTTAGTTGAATGAGATGATTGTTAGAATCATTGAGTCGCCAGAAAGTTGATCACTCTTTTCTATGGCAGCATTTTGTTCTAAAACTTTTTTGAAGTGGTATCCTTAATTCTAATGTTATTTCAAATTGCATGATCTCTGTGACTTAATTGTATAAAGTACAATTTGAGATGGAAATTGCTATTAAAAGTTTTGAAATAGATGAGCGTTGACGTTGCAGAGATGAATTCTAAATGCCCCCAACTGCAATGTATGAGCTTAAAGCTTTGAGTCATAATCATTAAGCATTTTGTTATAGGTCAAAGTTCTCAACAAACTTGCTTCAGCTCGAGCTTCAGGGAGCGAGGTAGCGGTAGCGAGAGTCTTGACAGATTTGGTAGAGGGTCTAGAAGAAGCAGCTGTTGCTGTAGAATTGAGGTTGAAGATCAACCAGTCATCCGGACTTAAAGGGAGGGTACGTGGTTTCTTGGTTTCTAGCAATGTCGTTTTCTTTTTCCTTCTCTAAGATCCTGATAGTGTAGAGGTTACAGATCTTTCCGAGACTATGGAGAGGTAGTGTTGAAGCACTTGGAGAACTCTATTGATTTAGACCCAAAGCTTCAGAAAGCTCCAGTAAATTATGAAGGAGTAAGTTTTGAATCGATGAAGTTATTCTTAATAGATTGGACCTCATCATTTCAGCAGGTATTTATATTGTGTCTCATCGTGTTCATATGCTGAGGAGACAAGTTAATGCTCTAATTCTCAATTAAAGTACATACGTTCTGAATGCTCCTAGGGATGGGCGCAAGAAGGAGAGTTAAACGTCGCAATGGAGTCCATGTTGGTTCTTGATTTGTATCTACTAGAGGAGTCAAAATTATAGTCCACAATGAGTTGAGCAAAATGTTGTGTGCTTACCAAAATAATATCTGAACTAGTGACCTCAGAGGAGTATTTTACTATAAAGTAAATGCAGGTCCATCATGCTATCTAGTTAATTCCTCTCTTCTTTTCTCCCCGAATAGCGCAAGACACTGGGTGAACTTTGCATTTTGCATGTGATGCTGATCTCTAGTCTGATTGCTGCTTAAACAGGTCCGGGTATCTGGGTTTGGAGGATGGTTCCTTCTGAGGCTCTTGCTTCATGATCCTGTTCTTCCTCTTAACATTGAGGTAGAGGAATCTCTTAAACTCCTTATGTATAGCATTCTCCATGCAACCAATCAAAATCACAACAAGGCATGGGGGACGTTCGGCCAGGAATGAAACAAAAGCATGAACCTGATTGACAGAACTCCACCAAAACAATTCATCACAAAATTAGAAGCAACCGTAGTTCCTACCCAGGAAGCAATGACCCACTTGCCGTCACTCCAGTCATGGTGAAGCCTCAGATTAGACTCATAGAAAATTAGTTCTTCATTGGATGTGCTGAAGTAGACAACATACTGAGAGCCTTTTAGAACTTTGGAAATTACACCGGCCCACCATCCGTCATTGTACCAAGCATCAACTTTGTCAAGCTGCTTGAAACGCCTGGCTGGAAGATGAGGAGGGTAGGGCCTGATATACCGTGAATATGCTTCTTCCCTCAAAGGTTCAGTTTCGTCATCTGTTTTCAAGGTTAGGTATTCGACCACATACTTGTCATTTCCTATATAGTCGATGACAATTGCGGAAAAGCAAGAACCCTCATAACCTTTTTCATCACTGCTGACCTCCACAGTTTTACCCTTTCCAAACTCGAGGGTGGCAATGATGTCCCTTTATCGAGTCTTATCTTGAATTTTATCTTGTGAGGCTTTAACTCCATCGTAGATGACTTCTCCTGCAAGTCAATTTTCAAGAACTACAAATGCGTTAGAAGAAAGATAGCAAAAATATAAAATATACTCAATGCTAGGTCTAACTGAGCATATAGAGTCATTCAGCCACCAAAGATACATAACAACTTGCCAGCATGTGCCGGCTAATGCCAATGGAGTCCCAAATCTGGTCCCCTGTGCAAAATATGCAATCAAATTGAAGCCAGCTATGCGAGAGTTCTATGAACATTTTTTGTCCCACTTCAGACCACAATGTGAAACAGCATTATCTAGCTTTCTTCTTTTTTTTTTTTTGGTTGGGGGGGGGAGAGGAGGGGGAGGGGGAGGCTCAAGGGGAGAGAGGTCATCCATTCAACTAAGAACATCTTCAAGCTCTCAAGACAGCCATACGAGCCATAGTTTCCTTGTGCATTTGGTTGCAACTTTTCTCGAAAAAATCAAGTAGCTTTCCCAAATTTTTTACCCACAAGTTCAAGATGTCATTGCTGTCTTTTGTTATATGTTCCAGACGACTCCCATCAGCTAGTCTATCTTTTATCACAAAAGTTGAGATTATTTTCCATCCTCTGCTTCACGCTCAAGACAAAGCAACCAAAGAGGATGCTGAGCAGCTCATTGTCCACACAATACAGGATAGTCAAAAGATGCATGAGCTCGAATTAACCAGCCATAGGATGGTTGTAGATGTACTCAATAGCAAGACGACAGGAGTCAATTTTATCAGCTTCCAAATCTGGGATTTCGAGCTTAAATTCTTCTTCCAGTGCCATTACAATCTCTACGTTGTCCAAGCTATCTAGACCCAAATCATTTTGGAAATGCACATCAGGAGTCACCTGCAAAAATAGAGAGAAACCCGTCTTATGAAATCCTTGCCAATTTGCAATGTCGTTTTTTCATTTAATCATCACACGAGATTGGAAGAGCAAGATGTTCTACATACAACCAACACTTCTTTTATACACGATTTTCCATTTAAGCTTCGGCACCCTTTTGGTGCCCCAAAACAACAGTTTTGTATGGAGAAGAGGAAGATAGCAATCAAGCACAGGACCTCTTTAATAAGAGGATGCAAATGAGTAACTTCACCTTAATAGTGTGCTCAAACTCCATCAATAAGTGAGATGTATTGGGAAGCAAATATAGTGACAAAAAAGAAACTGACCAAGCACTCAAGGAACTGAGAAAATATGAGCATAAAGCAATAGGGAAGGGAAAGAAAGAGAGACATAACAAATACATATCCTCAGCAGCAGTACATGACAATTGAAAGATGAAAATCAACTAAGATTCACCAAAAATAGAGTTATGACAAAAGAAATTAGAAAGCCAATTGCAACCGAATCAATCAAAGGCTCTTTAAATGTAGTGTGTAAATCCTTTGCAGAAAGTAACCAGACATACTTCAGAATCTGATGGCAAAAAGCTGATCTTTGCGTTTTCAGTGGAGCTCCAACATCTTTCAAGGACAACATACACCTATTGCCCTTGGAAATACAAAGGATTATCCATCAGAATTGGTCTTATTAAAAATTCCCATAAGCATCCATCTGTACTAATGTAGTTTAAAGGACATTCAGTCCAACATGTTATACATTTGATATTTAGGTTCTTTCCTCTTCCTCATTTTAGTTCTTTCTGTAGTTTCTCTTGTATACTGTGTGTAAGTATAAAAATATACTTGACTTTACTGACAGATCTTATATAAAAAAGCAGGGTAATTTTTAACAAAATGCCATCTCCAAGGAGCAGGAAAAACAGGTGATCTTTTCAATTGCTGGACATTCAACATAATTAGGGGAATAAAATATGATTGTCAAGATGGAATATCCAATTTATTAAAAAGTTCTAAAAAAACTAAACTTACAATATTTAGCCCATCTTGTTTGACACCTACACTAATTAACTATATATTCTAAGGGAATAAAATATCCCAATCATTATCGTTTATGAGTAAAATGACATAATCCTACTACTAATATGCATGGGCTAATAATGAGAGACATTGGGACTAAATTCCACACGAAAACAGTCACTTAATAAAACTAGATGACCAAATGCCCCCAGCTTTGTCACCAACCATCTCTACCTATTACTCATGCTACATCAAGCGAAGAGGAATCAGGAGCTTTTGTTGCCACATTCATTGCCTTGTATGAGCAAAACTCTACAAAATTCCTAGGGTAGACTGAAGGTTGCCTAGCACTTTCAGGTATCTCTTCATCAAAACGATGGCACAGTTCTTCAGCGGAAACTTTAAGGATCCTGAATATATAAGCAAGTAGATAAATCAAATCAATTTATAAGAAATACAAGAAAAAGCACCCAATCAGGCTAATAGTTAGATCGAGGTAGCTACACGAGTGCAAGGCTACAATCCTAAAAGTGCCATTTTCATTTTGAATGCCAATACCACTTTTTATCTAAACTCCTGAAGCCCACCTGGACTCATCATTCAGGTCCCCACTCAAGTAGAGTCAAAGATAAGCAGTGGCATATTCTAAGCATTGAGGAATATCAAATATTCCATTTGAGCAACTTTCCAGGATTAAGTTAAAGCTCCATATCTGAAACAATACTAAAGTAACAGTATGTACTGCCGCGCCCTATCAAAAACCACTTCTCTCTCCAGAATATTTGCCCAAAACCATAAAAAAAAAAAAAAGCAAGAAGTTGCTGACTGATTGCCCAAAACACATGGAAACACTCACGTCCGCACATGCATGTGCACATCGAAAACAAATGACTAATTCCCCTGAACATCTTTCATCTTCTCCAAGTTCATCATTGTTTAATCAGCACTAAATAAAAGACCGAAGGCAAAGGGACAGATGACTTAACACTAAGTTATAGACACTTCTCATCGGCATCTCGCTGAGCAAAACCATCAATTACATGCCTTAAACATCAAGCAAGCGTGAACAACATATAGGTTCCTCACAATCTCACGCAAACATTTTGGCAGCAACTACAATAGACAAGCTCATGTACGATTTTAGTCACTACCCGATGCTAACATAGGCCTAATATCAAAACCGCCATTCAAGCCCAATCAAGTCGGCACAAGCCATCATACATTACAGCTGCTAGGGGTGTGCAAAATACCTGGGAACCGCTCGGATTGCCCGGAATCGGACCGGAACCGCCCGGAACTGGCGGTTCTTGAGGGAACCGGTCCGGTTCCCAGTTCCAATTTATGGGAACCGGTGGGTACCGGTTCGGTTCCCGGTTCCATGGGCGGATCTGCCCACCTGCCCATCCGGACCGGACCGGAACCTTTTTAATATTAAAAAAAAAATTACTAAACGAAACCCTAGATCTCATCTCACTCCCTTCGTCTTCGGCTCCTAATCCTATCACCATTTCGCTGCATCTCCACGTACTTAAATTTGGTTTTTCTTTCTTTGGCTTGCTTTGATGTCACATAGTCATTCTATGTTGAAAACCAAAATTGTTTCCCGTCAAGATCGGTTCCATGGATCCACCCGAGAACCGGACCGGACCGACGGTCGGGTTCCCGGTGGATCCATGCAACAAACGGGTGGATCCCGATTTCAATTTTTCGGAACCGGTCCTTAGCGGGCAGTTCCCGGTTCTAGGTCGGGAACCACTCACCCGAACCATGCACACCCCTAACAGCTACCGTCACGGATTCAAATTTCACAAGCATTCCTAAGTCCACACTAAATTTTCAAAAAACAAAATGCATATCGTGGCATAGTCTGAACCTAAAGCCGTCGACGCTCTTTCAAACATTGCGCACCGAGCAGCACAAACCTCCGCCGACACCTCGAGGTACGTTTACTCGATAGAGAGTTCAAATCTCCCGGGAAAGCACATTCACTTTCAGCCTGGTCGCGAGCGAGCGAGCGAGCGGAGAAAGGAATCGGAAGCGGCGCTCACCTGGAACAGCGAGACGCGACGGAGTTGGCGACGGGGGAGAGGAAGGGGAGGGGCCTGAGGGCAGAGGCGGAGGGGCATTGGCATCGAAGTCTGGGGCGACGGATGCAACCGGCGGAGAGGCGTCAGCGTTCGACTCGGGTTTAGGGGCGGAGGCTGCGTCGGCGTCGGCGGAGGCTGCATCGGCGTTGGCATCGCGGTTCATTGGAAAGGGCGTCAGTGTCGGCGGAGGTGGAAAGGGCATCGGCGTCGGCATCGCAGGCAACCTGTGGAGGCGGAGGTAGAGGCGGAGGTGGAGGGGCGTCAACATCATGCGGAGGAGCGTCGGCGAGAACGGGGAGAGAGAGCAGAGGAGGGGAAGGGCAAATGGAAGCACAAGGTTCTTTTTTGTGCAACGGAACGGAGAACGGGGAAAGAGGGAGAGAGAAGAGGTGGGCGGGACCCAGCAGCAGGAAAAGGGGAAAAGAGCAGAACACTGCTCATCTTCCTCCTCTCGTCCGCGACTACTATTTCGCGAGCTTAGCACCAACGGCCAACCCGCCGGTCACCGTCGCGCCTGCACCACCGCGCGCCTCTAGGCCTCTAACGTTGCAGCAGCCCGCAAGTTTCCCTTGTTGCGCTTCCTCTTTTCGATCAATCGCGCCTCTGTTGTTCGACGCCACCAAAGTCCACATCGCCGGTCTACTGCTCCGCCTTTCTCCAGATTCGAACCCCTTGCTCTCACCGTCGTTGAAGTCCGGATCCACTCACCGCTGCTCCCACTTCGACTGACCCGCAGCCACGCCTCTGTCCCTGATGCTGACCCCCTGCTTCGCTTCTGCTGTCACCAATTTGCTGCTTCTGCCGGCACCAATTTGCTGCTTCTGCCGGCCCCGAGTCCTCCGCCCAAGCGCCCCTGCTCCACGAGTCCTTGCTGCCCAAGCGCCGCTGCTGCTCCTGCGACGAGCCATGCCTCCTGGTCCGAGCTGCTACTTCGCCTACCTTCCCGGCGTCCCCTGCAGCCTGCATCGCCTCTGCTCCGCCTTCGAGGCTGCTGCTGTTGCCAATCCGATTGCTAGCCTTGCTCCGAGTTCCCTTCCCGAGCTCCGCCACCTGCTGCCGCCGGAGTTTCTCCCCTGCCAGACCTCCGATCTGCTGCCACTCACCGGAGCCGGTGACCAGCCGCACGGACACAAAGCTTGAAGGGGAAAAAGAGAAAAAAAGAAAAAAGAAAAAAGGGAAATCAATTAGGTAGTTTTTCTTTTTTATATTATTTTCATTTATTTACTTTGTTTTTTTTTTATAGAATTATTCATAAATGAATGGTTGAGATTCCAACATGAAATAATCCCTCAAATTAGGGATTGACAGTCCGATTTTCTTGCCCAAAATCCGACTCGCAATCTCTTGCAAAAATTGACAATCCGATCTCATGCTCGAAATTCGATTCGCGATTTAATTTTAAAATTGACCAACCCAATCTCATGCGCGAGATATGGTTTGCTAATTTTTGGATATCAATATTATTTTGTTTGATTTGTTATCATAATATTTGGATCAATTTTATTTTCATAAAAGGAAAAAATCCAAAAAAATTCGAATTAGGATTAAGTTTGTTTTAGAATGTTCCTCCTCTTAGGATTATCTTGCATATTTAGAGTTGCAATCTTATTTCGAATTTTTAAACAAAAAATCCAAAAAAAGGCGTTAATTTAGGATGTTAGTTTTTTTTTTTAATTTGAATTGCATGTTTAATTATTTGGCAATTTTAATTTCGAATTTTATAAATAAAAAACACAAAAAAATCATCATGCATATATCATGTAGAATTAGAGCATTCTTAAGATGTGTTTCACTTTAAGTTTAAATCGATTTTGTAGATAGACTGCATCATAAGTTAAAGATTGCTAGGTTAATATAATATCTTAGTTTAAAGTGGGATTTAGTTTGACTTAATCCTTAGTTTAAATTGGATAGAATTTTAATCTAGATAGGTAATTTTTGCACCTTAATTTCGAATTTCATGAAAAATAAAAATTGTCTTAGAGTAGATTCATTTCATTCTCTAAGATAGTTTGCACTTTTTTAGGAATTGAAATATCAAATGCATGTCATTTAGTTTTTTTAGGCCCATTCAATTAGAAATTGCCCATCAATAGAATTAGCATTTTTCCGATTCGGCAGTTCGATCTATGATTTCTCATTCATGGACGTTGATAAGATCCTTCCATTTAGCAGCACCTTATGATGGCATAGCCTTAAAGTGAAGGGCGAGGTCATTTAGATTGCATTTAATTATTGCATTTAATTATTGCATTTCCTTAGGATTTACTTTCCTAATGTCATATAATTTAGGTCATGTTGCCACGTCATATAGCTTAGGTCATGTTGCCATGTCATATTAGATTATTAACATGCATCACATGATTCTCATTAAATAAAGTGAAAAAAAAATTGAAATTGCTTGTTAATTAAATATCATATTTAGGATTGCTGATGTAAATTCTCACTTAACACTGCAGATGCTTTCGTTGCCATGAGATAAATCCTGCATTATTTATTATTTGCTTTCCGGGATGCTAAATTGGTGGTTTGCGCACTCGCATGATAACCTCACATATTAGGAAGGTAAATTAAAACCAATTTAAGCTGCCTGCAAAATATTTTTTCGAAATAAAAGAAAAAGGTATCGAAAGGGTCTTAGAGAAATCTAGCGTAACAAAATCCCCGAACTCACAATCTCTGGTTTGTAGGAATAAAGTAAATCTCCTATTACTTTATTTGGGTTTTTAATCGATCCACCAAAATTAGATTAGTGGCGACTCATAATTGAAGAATCAATTGCATGTTAAAAACTTGAACCTAAGTCGCGAATTGGTATGGGCTTGGTAGAGCTCAAACTAAGTCTAGGCTTAGCAATTCATTAACCAAAACCCTAGGTGATTCACCCGAAAATTTGGTTATGACATTCCTCTTAACCCTAAAATGGCCAAATTACTGTTCATTGAAAAACCCACAAAAATACACCAAAAATTCAACAAAAACAAAGTAGAAGCACTACACTTGCTCTAATACCAAATGTTATACGTAAAAATCCTATACATAAAAACACGATCAAATGTAAATAAACCTCCAGCCACTGCTCGTATTCACGTTTGTCAGCAAGTCACGGAGATTCAACAAAATATGGGGCACACTCTACTAATCTAATCCCCTTGCATACTAATGATGTTTTTCAAATGATAGGGTTTACGTTAGACCTTGTAATTACCCTTAAGAAATGAATTATCGTTCTTTTTATATACCGTCTCCCATTAAGGCGGTTATTAAATGGGTGGTTATTATGAAGAGATATGAAGCGTGGAAAAATCATATGTGAAATAATCGTTACTTTAAAGAGAAAATGTGGGTTTAAGAATAAGGGATCACATTATATATATATATATAATATATATATATATATATATATAACACAGCACACACCTGAAGCTTTTTTTCTGCCAAATTTACTATTTTGCCCCTTCGCTATTTTGAAATTTTGTTTTGCCCTTTCTGCAATTTTACAATTCTACTCGTGATCGATCTATTTACTGTTTTCCCCTTGATGCATATATTTGCTATTTTGCCCTTTCATGCTTTTATGAATATTTTATGCATAAAATTAAATGTCCAATGATCCATATATTTTTAACTAATCAGAGAGTAGTCACAACATCTTTAATTAATTAAATTATGTATTAAAAGCCTCACGGATCATATTTAGAAATGGACAGTGATTATAGTTAATCTTATTAATATGATTAATTTAATCCTACATGAATTTTCATTATACTAATATAATTAATTATGATAAAATATCATATTATTTTTCTTAATTTACCTATGAGGATTAAGAAAAGCAATATAATATGATAATTTCTTCATAATGTAATTATGAATCTATTTAAATTAAAAACTTAGCCCACATGCAGTTTTTATATTATGTGATTTATTTGTGACATGTTTACATTGCTCAAACATGATTTATATATATTTTGTTTCAAATTTTGTGACATAAGCATGAATGTTTGATATGCAGTTTTGCAACTTATGAATTTCTCTGAATTTAAGTGTGATGTTCTCATATTGAATAGTGAAAACTATAAAATTTGGAATTAGTTAGTTCTTCTTCAATTATGGTAGATGGACATTGACTATACTATAAGGAAAGACAAACCATTTGTTCCTATTAATTCGAGCACTGCAATTGAGATAATTCTTTATGATCAATGAGAGCGGTCCAACCACCTTAATGCGATGTTTATAAGTGCTAAAATATCTCTTAATATATGTTGTTCAGTTACTCGGCATAACAATGTTAAAGCTTTATTGGAGGTCATTGATGTGCAATTTGAGACTGCAGCGAATGCGCATGCCATCACCCTGATTATGAAGTTTTCATCATTGAAGCTTACTAGTGTTAGAGGAGTGCATGAACACATCATGAAGATAAAAGACATTGCAACTTAACTTAAGAGCCTTGAAGTTAAGATATCTTAATCTCTCGTGTACTATATTCTGAACATTCTCCCGCAATAGTATGTACATTTGAAGATCTCTTACAACACACATAAGAATACATGGTCAATTAATGAACTTATGACTATGTGTATTCAAGAGGAAGAAAGACTGATTATGGAATTGAGAGAAAGTGCTCGTTTGGCAACACAAGGAAAGAATAAGAGTCATGGCAAGCACAAGAGAAAATGTAAGATACCTTTCCAAACTGACATTAAGAAAGAATCCAAATATTTCTTCGTAAAAAAAAAATGCATATAAAGAATGATTGCGTCGGATTTAATGCCTAGCTCAAGAAGAAGAAAGGTAATCTAATTTATTGTGTTTGTTATGAATCTAATATAACTGATTTGAGTTACAACACTTGTGGATTGATTCTGGATCTACAATTTACATTTCAAATTTCATACAGAATTTTCAAAACCACAAGAAGCCAATGGGAAGTGAAAAAAGTATCTATTTAGGAAATAAAATGCGTCTGCATGTGGAAGCTATAAAGACATGTAAACTAATTTTCAATAGTGGCTTTATTTTGAATTTGGAAATGACCTTTTATGTTCCTAGTTTCTCTAGAAACTTAATTTCAGTTTCAAGATGTGTATATTTGGGTTTTTACTTTTAACTTTTTAGATTCGAACTTCTGTTTTTAATTTAAATTTGAAATTGTTGGGAGTGGTACTTTGTCTGATAGTCTTTTTCGAATTAATATACGAGACAATGCTTATTATAACGCGATGCATGTTCATGATAAAACTGGTATAAAACAGTGTGTTGTGAATGAAGATTCCTCTATGTTGTGGCACTAAAGATTGACACATATCTCCATAGATAAAATTAAGCAATTGGTAAATTATGGATTACTCAGTATTTTAGATTTTACTAATTATGATATTTGTGTGGACTGCATAAAAGGAAAGCAGACCAACAAGACGAAGAAATGTGCCAAGAAGAGTATACAAATATTAGAAATTAGCTAAAAGGAGTATAGGACTATTATATATCATACATACGGGTATTTGTAATCTAGATATGGACTCGTATGGTCAGAAATACTCCATATCTTTCATAGATGATTACTCATGTTGTGACATTTTGAAATTCGATCCCGTTTCGATAAGTGAAATGGGCATTTCGTCGACGTGCCTATGGTCCTTTTTCTCTGAGCTGATCACTCACGAGTTAACTAACCTATTGAGCGAAGCCGTTAAGGGATGTATCCGCGGTAAAATCCCTAAAAGCTACTTAATTGGTTGGATTGGACTAAAATCGCGTCTGATCGATTCTAACCACAAAATTGAATTCGATTTCGGGAATCGAATATTCGAGCGTGTCATAATTTATTTTTAGGATCCCGTCTCATTGTCCGTCAAATTATTGACGAGTCCAAAATTTTGGGAAAGAAATTATTGAAGGAAAAATTGAAGATCGAAAGAAAATAGAAAGGGAAAGAGAAAAGAAGAGTAAGAATAATATTATTATTTTATTTCTTTTCTCTCTCTCCCTTTCTCTCTCTCTTCTCTCCCCACGTGATCTTTTCCCCCTCTTTCGGACCGTTCACCCCCTTTCCCCTTTTTCTTTTTCTCCCTTTCTTTTTCTCTCTCTTCTCTCCTCTCCCCTCCCCTTCGTGCGAACTCCTCCTCCCCACCGACCGCCTACCCCCTTGCCAATTTCAAATTGGCTTCTCTCTCTTTTTGACTAGTCAAAACACCTTATCTCTTCATTCTCTCTTCTTCTCTCTCCTCTCTCTTCTCCCCCATTTTCCCCCACGTGACCGAACCAACTCCTTTCTTCTTCCCCTCTTGTTCGTGAAAAACCAGAAGCTGAAGAAGAACGGAAGCAACAGCTCGCCGAAGCCGTTGCCGTTGCACTGGAGCTGGACCACCGCCCGCGCACGCCGTGTGCTCCGCCACCGCCCCCTTCGCCCCTCGCCGTCCCTGCCGTGCACCATTCAAGCCGTTCGGCCTCTTCCCGACCTTATTCCACCCCTGTCCGGCCACCTCCGGCCGCCGTTTGACGCCGTCGGACCTCCATTGGCCCCTCGCACCTTGTCGCCCTTGTTGAAGTGATTTGTGGCTGTTTTGTGTTCTTTTTCAGCTTGCGCAGCCACCCCACCAAGTGGGTTTCCAGCGCCTTTGGGCTCGCTTTTGGGCCATTTCTAGGCCCCGAACTTGAGGCCCGCTTTGGGGTTTATCGTTCCTCGCGTCATCCCCATCGGATTGATCCGAGTTGCGCGTGATTCCGGTGAGTAATCTCACTAATCCCTGCTTAGTTTACTAATTATGCTTAGGGGTTGGTTAGGTTTAATTAAATGCAATTAGGTGGTTAGATTAGTGATTATTAGACAATTGTGATGCATGTTAGACATTTTGATTGTGCAATTAGCAAGTAGACGTAGTCTACTATTTATTGAAAGCATCTCGGGATTTTTCCCGACCCTTAGCGGGCTTCAATTAGGCTTTTCGGGCCTAAATTGGATTTTTAGTAATTAATTATTAATTTTCGAAATTAATTAATTAATTAATTAATTTTCTGAAAATTCAACCTAGGATGGCTAGTGACTGGAATTTTATCTTTGGTGATCGTGGTGAAGTCCGTTTATTTAATTAGGCTTTATTTTGAGCTAAATTGAATTTTTAATATTTATTAATTAATTTTCAAAATTAATTAATTAATTATTTTTCGGAAATTAAGGCTGAGATGACTGACGACCAGAATTTCATGATGATTGATGTGGTGCAGTCCATTTATTTAATTGAGCTTTGAATCGTGCCAAATTAATTTAATTATGAAATTTTAGGATATGTTCCTATTGGGTTGATTTTGATTATCTAGTTGAGGAATTTAATCATGAAGTGCAATATCGTTAGTCGTGGTAAAGTGGTCGAGTGGGACCATAAAGCCATTAAATCTTGAAAGTGGTCGAGTGGGACCGTAAAGCCATTGAATATTGAAAGTGGTCAAGTGGGATTGTAAAGCTACTAAAGTGGTCGAGTGGGACCGTAAAGCCATTAAATATATGTTCCACCTATACTTAAGTTGTGTCCTGAGGATCGTGATTCGTAATTGGTAATTGAGATGGAATAATTGAAATGACCGGAAGTGGTTTTGTTGACATGTAATCGACTAGGTCGATTAATCGAGATATCAATCTTTGATGCGATTGCTTGGGTGCCTATTATGGATTGTACTGACTTGCAAGTGGGATATGAGGTCAAGGTAAGTCCTCTGACCTATGCGTGTTTAGGTAGCCTATAGTATAATGGTCTACTAATCGGGCCTTAGTGAGGTAGAATTTGCTGAGACGTAGTCTTATCCCGGTTGTGGGACAACATTTTAGGCCCATAGATGAACTCGAGGAGGAGGAATCGGAGAAGGAGAACACTGAAGTAAAACTTGAGGAGGAGAAA
This sequence comes from Eucalyptus decipiens, assembly GCA_014182575.1. Classification (NCBI taxonomy): domain Eukaryota; kingdom Viridiplantae; phylum Streptophyta; class Magnoliopsida; order Myrtales; family Myrtaceae; genus Eucalyptus; species Eucalyptus decipiens. The sequence goes on from CM024617.1 coordinate 29,546,906, forward strand.
GATTTTTGAAGAAGAAGATGATCCAGAAAAGGATCCTGAGTACGATCGGATGAGGACTGAGATCTCATCCTCTTTTGGGAATCATGTTTTGATGTGAATAGAGCGAAATTAGAAAGCCGTGAATAGTTTTCGAAATACTTTGAGTTATGTTCCGTATAAAAGTGTGGTTGTGAATTTTAATATGTAAAATATGGCCTTACTTTTCTATCCCATCGATTTACTGTCTGGAGATTTATAATTGCTTCCGCATGTGCTTAATAAATGAAAGGGTCGGCGATACATAGTCCTGGGATATCACATTATAAAATCAACCAAGCGAGAAGGATGTGTGCGTGCCCGAGGATCGGGGCGTGACACATGTTACATGTATCTCTACTTGCTTCATAATAAGCATGAAGTATCAGATGCCTTTAAGGTATTTAAGGCGATAGTAAAGAAACAAATATGGCAAGCAAATTAAAATCATGAGATTAGATAGAGGTGGAAAATTCTATGGCAAATACACTGAAGATGGATAAACACCTAGTCCATTTGCAAAATTTCTTTAAGAGTAAGGGGTAGTTGTCCAATATACTATACCTGGTTCTCTAGACCAAAACGGTATAGCAGAAAAAAAAAACCGAACTTTATTGGACATGGTATGAAGTATGCTTAGCGGCTCTAAACTTCTCAAATCCTTATACACTGAAACACTTAAGACGATAGTATACATATTAAATTGAGTTTTGACCAAGACTATTCCAAAGACACATTTTGAGTTACTTGAAGGTTGGAAACCGAGTTTGTGACATATACGCGTTTGGGAATGCTTGTCTGAAGTGACACTCTACAATTCACAAGAAAAAAAGTTGGATCTAATGACCATAAGAAGGTATTTCATTGGATATATCGAAAGGTCTAAGGGATGCATATCTTATTGTCTATCTCACACCACTAGGATTGTGGAATCAAGAAACGCTAAGTTTTTTGAAAATGACTTAATTAGTAGGAGCGATTGATCAGAAGACCTTGTTCCTAAAAAATATTATTCAGATACTCAACATTCCATCTCAAGTATAAGATTAGTTGTTGTTCATAACGCCCCTTTAGTTCAATTGGTTATTAAACAACCAATCATTGGAGTTTTACAACCTGCTGATATTGATCTAGCAGATCTAATTGTTCGGCAATTACCTGAAACTATTGAATAACCAGTTGAGCAACACGCTTCTCAAGAGAATGTTGATGCAACATTAACAAGATCTATTAGAAGAAGGAAATCAGTGATTCCTAGTAATTATATTGTGTATTTACAAGAATCTGACTATAATATTGAAGCCAAAAATCATCCTGAAATGTTTTCACAAGTCATAGACAATGATAAATCCAATTTGTAGTACAATGTCATGAAGGAAGATATGAGTTCTATATGGTATCTAACGAAGTCTAGGATTTGGTTGAGTTGCCTGATGGTGCGAAGATCATTAATTGTAAATGGGTCTTCAAAACTAAAAAGGATTTGTTGGGTAACATTGAAAGATATAAAGTTAGACTCGTCGCCAAATGATTCACTCTAAATGAAGGAATTGATTACATGGAAACATTTTCTCCTGTATCTAAAAAAGATTCTTTTTGTATTGTTTTGGCATTGGTTGTCCATTTCGATATGAAATTATATCAAATGGTTATGAAAACGGTGTTCCTCAATGTGGAACTAGAGGAGGAGGTTTACATGAAATAACCTGAAGGATTCTCCTCTTGGTAAAGGTAAGGAATTGGTGTGCAAACTTAAGAAATCTATATACAACTTGAAACAAGCATCCCGTCAATGGTACTTAAGGTTCCATGATATCATCTCTTCATTTGGTTTTGTAGAGAATGTTATAAATCAATGTATATACCAGAAGGTTAGTAGGAGCAGATTTGTTTCCTTGTGCTATATATGAATGATATTCTACTTGCAACCAATGATAATGGGTTACTACATGAAGTGAAATAATTTATCTCTAAAAGTTTTAGCATGAAGGATATGAGTAAAGTATCTTATGTTATTGGGATTAAGATTCATAGAGATAGACCTCGAAGAATTTTAAAACTACCTCAAGAAAACTATATCAATAAGGTCTTTGAGAGATTTAAGATAAAAGATTGTGCTCCAAGTATAGCACATATTGTGAAGGGTGATACGTTCAAGTTGAACCACTGCCCGAAAAACGATCTAGAAAGGGAACAAATGAATAACATTCTATATGCTTCTGCTGTCAGAAGCTTGATGGATGCTCAACTTTGCACTCGACCTGACATCGCTTTTACTGTGGGAATGTTGGGAATATATGAGAATAATCCAGGTATAGACCATTGAAAAGCTAGAAAGAAAGTGATGAGATACCTTCAAGGTACCAAAGGCTACATGCTTATGTATAGACGGACTAACAACCTGGAAATAGTTGGTTATTTGAACGTGGACTTTGCGGGTTGCGTTGATTCTCAAAAATCAACATCTGGATACATTTTTATGTTAACTAGTGGAGCCGTGTTATGGAGGAGTGTGAAGCACACTTTAACTGCTACTTCCACTATGGAGGTTGGGTTTGTTTCTTGTTTTGAGGCTATCTCGCATGGTGTATGGTTGAAGTGTTTTATTTCTAAGCTTAGAATTGTTGATTTTATTTCATTTTTGGGCTTATAATTGTTGATTTTATTTCTAGGCCATTAAGAATATATTATGACAATTCAATTGCAATTTTTATAGTTAAAAATGCCAAGTGGCAATCAAAGTAAGTATATCAACATCAAGTATTTACCCATAAGGAAACATGTTAAGGAGAATAAAGTTGTCATAAAGCACGTTAGCACTGAATTGATGATAGCTGATCCTTTAACTAAAGGCATCCAACCAATGAAATATAATGATCATATAACTAGTACGAGAATAGGTCCCATCATGTGATTTGTCGTCATATGGACGATTTCATTGTATGAAATTCTTATTCGGTTATAATGTTGATTTTCAATTTTTGGTGTACACATCTGTTGTTTATGAGAATAATATTTATCCTTGATTTTAGAATAAACATATGGTTTATTCATTAAGATGTGTTGTCACATATAGGTTAACATTAAAGAAATAAGATGCAATGTGATACATGGAAGATATTATTCGCTCTTATAGGACATGTCTCCATGATTAATGTGTTTTGTTTCTTTTCTTTAAGCATAAAGTTTTTCGTGGATTTGGTTGGATAATCTATATAATGAAAATGTTGGGATCAAGTGGGAGAATATTATATATATATAATGTGATCCCTTATTTTTGGATCCAATGTGACGGTTATACCACATGCAGTTTTTTCAAGCTTCGTACCTCTTCGTAACAATCACCCATTTGATAATTGCCTTGATGGAGGATCGTATATAAAATGAACAAAATCGTTCATTTATTAAAGGAAATCACAAGGTCTAACGCAAATTCTTTCATTTTGGAATACACTATCAGTATACGAGGGGATTGGGTTAGTAGAGTGTTGTGCCCCATATTTTGTTGAATCTCCGTGAATTTCAGACGAATGCAATTCTGAAAAGTGGCTGGAGGTTTGTTTATATTCGATCCTATTTTTCCGCATATGATTTTTATGTCTAACAGTGGAGCTAATCAGAAGGAGCCCTATCTTCAATTCCATGGTTGTCGACTTGGACATATATGTCAGAAATTGAACACAATAGCGAAATGAGAAAGAAAGTAAAAACAACGACTGGTATCCAAGGCAAGTCACGGATGTCGAACCTCATCTGCATACGAAGAACGGGAAGGAAACCAACCATGCTCTCGACTTTGTAAGGAAATATCGCTATTGCTAGCACAATCACCCGCATTTTCAAGGGACCATCGAAACCCAGCTACCTCCTGACAAGAAAAAATGGAGGAAAATAAGGAAACCTAGCACAAGGAAATCGGAGAAGCTAGGACTAGGCCAAAAATTTTAGGGTTCCAAACAAATGAAAATTTTGCATTTGCCGGCTCTTGCCAAGATCCGACACAAGATTTGAGTTGACCTAAATCTAGGTGGAGGGCCACAACCCTTGCCCAGATTTGGATGAGGGTTGCTGCACTTGCACCTATGGTCAGTGAGGGTCGTCGAAGGCCTCAGCAATCCCCATCGACCATCAGCAACCTGCCAATCCTTTCGGGTGATAACATAGGTTGGTCTTTTTTGTGTTTTTATAGAAGAAAAATCATCCTCTTTTTTTCTAATCTAATATAATTAAGATTTTGGTTCAAAAATTATGATTTGGACCAAACAATGTCATTCTAGTATTACATTTTATATTTTAGTAGGGTCAATGCTGTGTAGGAGATAGAGAATGATAAAATAAAATAAAAAATGAAAGCTATGAGGAGAGAGAAATTAATGAAGAAAGGTACATTAACAAATTCCATTAGCCAAGTTAAACGGAGTTAACGGAATGACTTGATTATACAAATTTGATAAATTTTAAAATTTGATTGCACTCATACTAAGTTTTAGCACTCAATCATACTTTCATGACAAATTTTATAATTTGTAGTGTATTTATCAGTTAAGGAAAAATGATAGTAACAATATAATTTTGAGAAAACATTCACTGAAATTGCATAGGCAATTTTCCTTGTTTGAAAATCCTACATAGCATTGGTTTAAATATTTCATCCCTCAACAAGGCTCGCTAGCAATTTTCCTTGTTCAAACCCTCTCTTGCCATCGAATTACAGATTCAGGACTACATTAGGTTGCAATTTAAACAGTAGCCCCTCTTTTTAGTTGCAAACCAAATATCAATACTTATATAACACCATGCTGGCTACCCTCCTTTGATCACCGCCACTCCGTCGCTGTCATCATCCCCCCCCGACTCTCTCTCTCTCTCTCAAGTTGCATTTGGTTCAGCTTTTCCAATGGACTTTTGGCTTCCAAGGCCTCTTAGGGAAAATGCTGGGGTGATTGACAAGTATTTTGAAGTGGTTTTCAGCCAAATGTTGTTCTTGAAAATGGTAAAAGCTCAAAACTATTCTCAGCCTCCGCTTTCCTATTGGACTTTTAGCCTCCAAGGCCTCTTAGGGAAAATGCTGGGGTGATTGACAAGTATTTTGAAGTGGTTTTCAGCCAAATGTTGTTCTTGAAAATGCTAAAAGCTCAAAACTTTTCTCAGCCAGATTTCCTAAATAGCATTTGCAAAATGCTGAAACTAGGATTAAAATACTTTTTCCTTCCAAAACTACCATCACCAATTATTTAGTTTTTTGGTTTTGCCTCTCTTTGAAATTGTTTATCTTCTTTGTGCGAGGCAGCCAATGAGGGTCATGTGACCTAGGTGGCTGCAGTTAGAGGTCGCACAACCTTAAGCAACTGCAGCCTAAGCCTCACAACATCAAGTGACCCTTGCACGTGGTCATACGACCTCAGACGACGGTAGCCTAGGTCATGCGACCCTCACCAGAGGTTGGACGACCTTGGCAAATGGCCACCGATGCTAGATCTGGCTCACTAGTGGCCTAAGCCCTTCGCCCGCATTGACGAAGGGTTTGAGTTTTTGAGTTTTTCTTAATGAAAAAATTATAAAACATGCAATCAAAACTCCTTGTAAAAGTTTTTTTGCCAAATACTATTTGAATCCAAAGTGGCTTTGCAAAGAGTTGCATTTTCCAAAAGATTTTGACTTTCAACATTTGCATTACACACAAAGTTCTCAGTGCCTACCATTTCTCCCTCCACAACTAGCTTTGATGTCAAACCTGCCGACGAGGCTCATGTTCGGTTTCACTAACGCCTTGGTTGCCGTTTAGACAAGACGAGCTACCTCCTTCAAATTGAAGCTTTTTTCGGACAAAATTTCTCAATTTGGGGAAAGATTTTAGGTATAAGGTTTGGTTAATGGAGCAATTTGTGTTGCCTAACAATGTGTTTAATCTGTATTTTAAGCATTGACATTTTCTGCTAGATATATGAAATTATTTATTATAAAATAAGGGTGTATGTACAACAAGCGGCTGATATCACTTGAGAGATAGAATTTTAGTGGCAATGTTAATATCCATTGTCAATCTAGTTGATAAAACCCAGAGTGCAAGGACACAGGAACTGCCACTGTATAATATTGTCCACTTTGGATCTCTAACCTCACAACTTTAAAATGCATTACACAGAATAGAGGACCCAAACATTATTAACTAGCCCAGAACTCCCCATTAAGGATGTGGGATAGGAGTCATGTGCTTAGCATCACTGCTTTTGGGTTACAGTTGCCCGCCGGCGCAGCCTCCCCTCCAATCCTAGCCACGCTGCCCACCCCGGGGTCTAGGTCGTCACACAGATTGGGTCCAAGACAGTGTGAATTTCCACGGCAAGCCATTGACGACGTGGGGTTGGAGGAGGGGAAAAGTGACCGCGATGGCGATGGTGGCGATGGTGGTTGACGTGAAGTGGAGGCGACCCTTGCAAAGAGTGATCTCAGAGGAGCCTCTGGAGTAAAGAAGAAGAAGAGGAGGAAGCCATTGAAGTAGCAATTCTTCGGGGTCTCTGTTTCGGAGCACAGCAATTGGGGGGGGGGGGGAGGCGATATGAACTGGCTATTTGTCAGTTGACAAGCTGCATGAGGTTTTGGTCGTCCATGCATTCTCCGGACTGACCATGTTGTCCTCCGCGGATCATAGCCATCCATCCGCATTCGGCACCAATTTTTTTGCTGATATCACGCCTAATTTTTATCTTAATACCATGTTAAAAGCACTTGTTAAGTTTCCTTAAACATTGCTAAATTTTGTGGGAATACGACCAACTATTCTAAAAACTAAAGGCGTGATTTAATATTTAATTATTCTAACATTCTTTCTCACGCTTAGTCGAGTCTTTTCATCTAATGTCTAGTGCTAAGCGCAAAAATTTAATTAGGAAGACAAATGGGGCATGAAAAAATTTAAACTTAGAAACTCCAACTCAGACACCATGTAAGATTTTGTTAAGACCACAACCAATTATTTTTAAAATTTAAGCTGTTAGATAAATGCCTGATTTAATATTTAATTATTCTAACAAATTTGTTTGGAGACTATAACGTCTTACTGTTAAGTACAATTTTAGAAGTGTCAAAATGTGGTCAATATGTTTGGTGCGACCTAGGAAGCACGGACACGTTGTCCGTGCTTCCGTGTCGTGTCCAACACGTGTCGGAGCGTGTCGGACACGTCGACACGCTCGGACACGATCGGACACGCGGTCAACTTTTCTTGACACGCGTGTCAACGCGTGTCCGGAAGACTGATGGAGGGTGGAGGTGAGGGAAGGCGAGGGAGCAAAGGCCGTGAGCGCTGGCGAGACGAAGCCACGAACGGACTACCGCGACGGCGGCGAGAGACGGCTAGAGAAAGAGCCGAACAGAGAGAAAGAAGAGAGAAGGCAAACTCCTGCCGGCGAGACGAAGCCACGAATGGACCACCGTGACGGCGAGAGATGGCCAGAGAGAGCGGCGAGGGCTGCCACTGTTGCGATGGATTGGCGACGAGAGGAAGAGGAGAGGAGGGAAGGGGTCGTGCGGCGAGCGGCAAGGAGGAAAAGGAAAAGGAGGGCTCGCGGCTTGTTAGGGTTTTTCATAAAGAAACCCAAAAAAAAAAAAAAGGCGTGAGGGGGGAGGGAAGTGACAGCTTACCTGTCACTGTCAAGTGGTGGGGGAGGGAAAAAAAGGTAAAATAAACTTGGGGTGGAGGGAAAAGGACGAACGGAAGGTGGGATGAATTTTGGGGTTGCTTTTTGAACTGGAAAATTAAATAAATGAAATTAAAAAATAATTTCGAAAAATAAAAGTATTGAATTTTAAATAATGATAAATTTTGATCACCGTAAAAAATCATGAATTTATTTAAATAAATTGATTCTAATTTCTTATTAATTATTAGTTTCATCGATAACTTTTGTTAAAATTAAAAAATGTTTCGCATTAACTATGAATATATCTTTCGAATTTCAAATGAATTGATTTGTTAATATTATTAGTGTAAATTTATTATAGTCTCTTTTTTAATTATTTATTTATTTATGAATTTGAATCAAATTAATTAAAAATAAAAATATTTATTTAATATACAACGTGTCGCAACGTGTCGGAATTCTTTATTTTTTAGAAATGACGTGTCGACGTGTCGTGTCATGTCGGACACTCGTGTCGTGTCGCGTGTCGGTGCTACCTAGGGTGCGACTACTGTTTCTCAATCTAGTTCCACGAAGAATTTTCCTCAGTGTACTTCAATATGGGCTTGCCGGACTTCGATTTTGGGTGTCGAGAAGTGAGAATTTAACAGTTAACGGTAGTACATCTCGAACTGAGGACTGACGAAATAGTAACTGCGATAGGGCATATAATTATGTGATTGACTGATCAATCACATAATGATAATGACAATTTCACGGAAGACCAAAAACATAATTAGAGGGGAGGAGAAGAGGGAGAGCACATTCTTGAGAGGACGAAGAACTCATAAGAGGTTCACACTCTCTATTCTTATTTAATCTCAAACATCAGATGTTGATCATTGGACATCATCCTTCACACTCCGAACGCAAATCAAAACAAGGAAATTCAGGCACGCACATGGCTTTTTTATTGTGTCCCGCAGGACAGTTCATATATCCCTCCTCCATATAAAGGCTTTTGATTGATTGATCACTCATAGATGGTGGGAACAACCTTCTCATGGCAGCAGATGAAGGTGGTGAGTTTCTCCATGAGTCTCTGGCACTCGGGGCACCGCAGGCTCTCCGGGATCCTTCCCCCCGTGCTCTGGAACTCGAATCGGCAGCACGGGTGCGTCACGTCGTGGATCTTGTCGTAGTGCTCCTTGAATGCCACGTCGTACCCCTTGGTCGGCACGTGCTCCTTCCACAGGTCGTACTCCAGCAGCGCCGGCAGGACCGTGGTCCCGTGCCCGTTCACCACGATGCTTGACCCCTTGCTCAGTATCGCCCACCCCCCGGCCTTGTCAAAGCTGAGCAACCTCTTGAGCTGCTGAATCAAGAGGCCATGCTCGTCCACCTTCCCCAGCTGGATCTTCGAGAAGAACATCGACTCGAGCCGGGTCCAGAAGTACCATACCAAGGTCAGGTCCTGCCAGGTGGAGCTCAGCTTCTCATCGTTGATGGTATCTATTGCGCGCTGCACCTGCTCTCGCTTGCTGCTCTTGCCCACATAGACCATCTCCAGGGGAATCCTCGCGGCCATCGCAACCTGGCGTGCCGCCGTGGTGAACTTACGGATCCACTCTATGTCATCACCACCGTAAAGGAATATGTACTTGCCTTCTCTAATCTGACGAGGACAAAATCGAAGATCTCCGTGTCACAAACCTTTTAGTTAAATATGATAAAAATGCTAACTTGACATGACCGAGAGTTACCCAATTCAGAATTGTTGGATCCATGCCATCGACAAGAAGCTCAAGCGTCCATTCCTCTTCTTTCCACAGAGCCTCCTCTCTCAGTGTAGTGAAGGGGAAGGCAATGCTTCCCCAAATCCACATCATGTGAATGGCATTGGGGGACACAACTTTGCCTTGTGGGTCAAGCACCACCAGGATGGGCTTGTTCCTGAAGTGCCATTGCTCCCTGATGAACCGGATCGCCACCTTGTGGATCAGGCTTGGGTGGTACACGGTGTACCACGGCATTCTTGACTGCAGGGCCTCGAACTGCTTCTGCATCGGGTCAGTCCACTTGACCGAGCGGTCCACAATAGGGATCCACACCACCTCATACTGGTTGATCTGACGCTGCGTCGTTTGCAACTTGGACTCGCTGTGGATCTGCTCCAGGATGGATAGCTCGTCCTGCGAGATGTCCAGCCCCGAGATCAGCAGCAACACATTCCTCCTTCTCAGGACTTCGAGGTTGACCTGTATGTCGCAAGATAGAAAAGAAACTCGCTGTCAAATCATTTTTTATTAGAAGGGTTCATGGTCGTCGCATAATGGTGAGACTGGCTATACCCTTTTCTTTGAGGTGCCCTCAACAAGAGGCAGAATATCATCCTTGAGATAAATCAGAGCCTTCAGGACCTTCATATTGTCAATGTGGATGGTTTCAAAGAGATTCAGGAGAGTCTGATAGGCTTCGAGATCCCGCTTTTCCTCTGCGTCACCATTAACTCGGTTAAGTCTTCTCCGAAAAGGTTTCTTTCTCTTCAATTACTACACAGGAAATAAAAAAGGGTTCATATAGACCAGTGGCTAATTGATTACCTATGTATTGTTTACATATGTCAATTTGCTTCTGCAAATGTTCATATATGTTCATCAGTTTGTGATCCATGGTTGACAGCTCCCATGCCTCAGTTGTGGATGATATGTACCTGCAAATTCTCGCTTCCATGTTATGATTTCATGTGGGAGGCATCTACATAAATATTCATTCAGAGATAAACTTTCAGTAATATGATGAAGTCTGCTATTAACCGATCAGCAATTATAATTCCTTATAATTGAACGAGAGTAGAGAAATCGAAACAGTTCGAGAGCGCATACTCAATGCCATAGCTAGTGAGGCTGGTGATCTGGCTAGCACAAGCCACAGCGCTCCTTATGGTCCAATAAACGGCAGTTGGGACGTGGGCCATGGCAGCTGTCAATGCGGGGACCTCGCTGGAGATGTAAGCTGAGGGAAGGTCCTTGAGGTCCACCACGCACCTCGCGACTTTAAGCATGGCCTGGATCAGGCCATTGAGTGCGTCGAATCGGGACTTGAGGGCGCCCGAGTGCTCCATGATCATGGGCAGCTGCTTCAGGATTGCCATCGACTTGGCGAGCTGGTTGGTAGGGTAGATCTGGGCCAAGAGCCAGAACTCGCCATAGTTGAAGGCGAAGGCCGCCAGTGTCAGCACCAGCTTGGCGTCCCACGAGAAGGGGGCGAGCATGTTGCATATGGAGAGCGTGGTCGCGTGCGCCTCGCCACCAGTCAGCGCTTTCGCGGATAGCTGAGGAACGGTTGCCAGCTGGCAGATGTCAGTAGAAAGACTTGTTTTTCTAACAAAGAACTGATTTCTCTTCATTTAATTTCATGGCGAAATTCGAAATAGATGAAGCGTACAAAATGACATTTTTCATAAATCACCTCGCTGGAAATCCGCTCGATGGTATAGGACAGCACGTCGAGCACGGCGTTGAAGCTTGCCTGGTAACCCTTGTCCTCCATGTTTTCAGCGTATGGGGATCCCTATACACAGCAAGAGCCATGCACGCAGGATTTAGAATGAGAAACAAGCGATTATAATACTCATAAGAAATACAGATAATTGAGACTGATTATTGTCGTGATATGGCTCGTTTTGTCAGAGACCTGGCGAGTGATACGAAACTGGGCAAGTCTCTCCTAGCTAAATAAAGTATATCTGTAAAATGTCATCAAAGCATTTGATCCAGTACACCGCAAGAAGGAAGATAAAAAAGATCATTCCTACTCCATTACCATGGTGAGGCCGGTGCCAGCATTCAAGGTAGCGCGGTTGAGGATGTCCTCGACGAGGAGGAGGAGTGGCTTCACATCAACCTCGCGGCCATCAGGGGCATGAGTGTCCGTGACCTGCTTCATCATCGCAGTGTCGTCGGACATCGTGATCATGCTCCGATCCCCGCCCTTGATCAGCCTCTGCATGGCGGGCGGCATCATCTTGCTGGCCGTCGTCAACGTGCCCGTGACGGGATGCTATGAGCTCTAGGAAAATTTTAACACTGCGGTTTTAGGAAAGACGGGATGAATATTGTTATCTGGGTTTTTCGTGATTGGCATAGCCCTAAGCCTGGTCTATATAAATAAGAATGATGGACGGCGTAAAGCCTAGGGATGAATCGACTTCTTTGCTTCAATTGTAATTTAATGTTTTGAACGTTAAACTGAAGCTTTGGCCTCTCTTTCTTCACGCTTTGCCCGGCTAATAAGATTCGTGGGACCATTTATGCAGCTTTTCTCTGGGTAATGTCCAAAGCAGACGGAGATTTTTGTGGAATTTCTGATTAATTTATTCGAATAATTAATTAATGAACACAGATGAGATATGATTTGGGGAGAGTAAAACGTGTTGCTCAAAAGAACAGTACAAATGTAGTATGGTTTAGGGGTTACGTTTTAGCTTTTCGTGCCCAAAAGTAATCATCCTTAGCATATTGCTTACTTGAAGTAGATGTGATTCGGCAAAGTCCTTTCTTCTTATTTTAATCTTTCTGTAGAGTATTTACTGGGTTCATTGATAGGATGATTGATAATTGGGAAAATTATTTCAAAAAAATCCTAAATTTATTATACAAATATCCATTCATTTATAAACTTTTTAATTTGACCTATCAAATCCTAAATCTTTTGATGATTTGTCAATATAATCATTCTAATAAAATTTCAATTGGCAACTAAAGTGGACAAAATTTTTGCATTTTTTAAAAATTATCTAAATGTTTTACAAAAGTTTCTTTTCTTTTCTTTTCTTTATTTTTTCCATTGACTCGTCGACCCTTACCAAACTTGGTAGAACAAAAAAAAGGACGTGAAAGAAAAGAAAAGAAAAAATTAAAAAAATTATTTTAAAAAATTTCTAAACTTTTATAAAGTTTTTTTCGTTGTTTTCTTTTTTTCCACTAGCTCGTTGACCATCGCCGGGCTTAATAGAACAAAAAAAGGACAAGAACGAAAAGAATATAAAAAATAAAATTTTCAAACTTTCAAAATTTTTTTTATAGAAATTGCAAAAATTATCAACATGAATACCTATCGTGCCACATAGGATTGCTAATATCCACATCAATAATTTTCGACACATGGACTATATTGGCAAATTGTCTATAGGTTTAAGGCTAAATTGATAAAATTGGCTTCCAGTCGATAGATTAAGGACTTTTTTGGTAATTATCCCTTCTTATTACTAGTAACTATTAGATTAAAAAAAAAAGAGGGGGCGGGGGGGATAAGTGCAATAGAAGTTCTAAAGTTTGTTACGAAAATGCAATTAAATTCTAAAACTTGTCAAATTGTTTTAATCGAGTCCTAAAGTTAACACCGTTAACTTTTTAACGGAAAATGCTGACATGGCGTGGACATGGCATTTTAAATAATTTTTCATTTTCCACATGGCTTTTATAATTATTTTTTATTCAATTTAAAAAAATTAGATTTAAAAACTAAAAAGAAAAGTTAAAATTTATTTTTAAAAATTGTTAAAAAAAAAGATTAAATTAGCAACTCCTCCCTCGCTGCCACGCCCATCGCTAGAGGGGCCGGCGACCTGGGTGGGGGTGGCCGGCCCTCGCCCGGCCCCAAGCGAGGGCCGGCAACCCTCGCTAAGCTCAGGCAAGGGTGCCTAGATTTGGGCACGTCGGCCATCACGGGGGGGCCGGCCTCAAGGGCCAGCAGCCGTCGCCCACCCTAGGCGAGTCATCGCCGGCCCCGAGCGAGGGCCGATGTGACATCCTGATTTTTCAAATATGATTTTAATTGAATAAATTGGGCCTTTCATCGATGCATCTATAGTGCTATTCTCCGAGCTGATCACTCATGAGATAACTAGACTATCTGGGAAAGTCATTAAGGGATTTTAATGCAAAAGACTTGAGAATTTGACCAGGAATCGACTGCTCGACCGTGCTAATTTGCAAGGGTAATTACGGCATACTTAAAAATCGATCAGAGATTAGAAATAGGTCGATTCGACTGAAATATGTGATCAAAATGTGGGTGATTCCACCTGATTGCAAAATTCTCATCGATCGGTACTAAATTGATTTTCTATCGTTTTGGGTACCCTATGTCCGTATTTGAAACCTTGAGATTTTCACGATAATCGAGAGTCGTTAATATGTCGAAAATGTACATTGTGACTCGAGATAATTCGATCATGGGTCAATTGCACTAAAAATTCCTAAAAACTACTCGGTAGGCCAAGTCACGTTAAAAGTGCGCCGGAGTAAAATAAACCGTGAATTTGAACCCGATTTCAGAAATTGAAAATTATGTGGTGTCACAAGCTATTTTAGAAACGTCGACTCATTTTCCGAAGATTTTTCAAAGATTCTGGGATTTTTGCGGAAAATCGATACGGACGTTGCGGAAAATCAGCGGAAATTCAGATGGGCTAAATCGATGGAAATTAGACTTCCAAGCCGAGCCTTTGAGTGATGGGGACTTGCAGAAAATTATACGGGATTTTTCTTCATCGAAATTGGACCTCAATTTGGGAAATTGAGTAATGAAATTTATCCTAAGATTGAGAAATTCAGAATAAGGCATGGGGCAGCATTTTAGGCACCAAAATGTGTTTAATTAGTGATAATTGATGTTGGAAAGTAATAGGAGACAAGGCCATCAATGGAGGGGATAAAATTTCTGACTTTGGGGCCCCTCCTTAGCTTCACGAGCACGCTTACCTGCTCTCTTCTCCTTTGGCGCATCTGCTTCTGCTTTCATTGATCTTTTCTTCAGCCGAAGCACCCTCACGATTTCAGCTCTTGCTTTCATTTCCCTGGCCCTTTGTTTTTCCCCCTCACGCCCGAAGCTTTCCCCAGAATTCAACCGAGCTGCCTCCGCGAGTCTGCCGCCCACCGAATTCTTCACCGAGCGGCCCATCCAGCATCTTCATTTTCGTTCCTGCGCTGCCACCGAACCAACGCCTCCACGATTTCCATTTGTCCAGCAACCGAATCTACACGTCCGCACGTCCTCCACCGGCGATTTCTTTCAGCTGCCACGTCCGAAGTTCCTCGCCAAAGAAGACCGAGCAATCTTCCACCGAACCGAAGCCTCACGAAGCAGCTGCTCCTTCGCCGTTGATCTTCACCGAGTCAGGCCCAACATCACCGTAGCTCAGCCCACATCAACGGCCCAGCAAATTGCCATTCTTCTGCAGCCCATCTTCACGCAAAGCCAGCCCATTTGAAGTCCATCAGCAGCCCATTTCAGCCCATCTTGAGGCCCGCGCAATCAAGCCTGTTCAGTACAGTGAAGCCCAGCCTGTTTCAGCAACAAATCTCAGTTGTTGGGCCAAGTTTAGGCCTGGCCCAAGTTTGTCGACGCCGCCGAAAATTTCAATTTCGGCCGCCGTCGAGTCGTCGTTGCGGTGAACCGGTTTCCGCAATTAACCGGTGAGTTTATACTCTAAACTCTGCTTAGTAGGCTAATGACATTTAAGGGGTGTTTAGATTTATTTTATTAGGAATTAGGTGGTTAGTTAGATTAAATTAGAAAAGTAATTATTTAATTGAGCATGTTAGGTGGTTAGCATGGTTTAGCTAAGGCCTAAATAAATTATAATGTTTATCTAGAAGGGTTCGGGAATTTCTTCGGGTCCGTATTGGTAATTAATTTAATAACTTTGGCCTAGGTTAGTATTTTTAGAAATTGAATTGCTTTATTCTATTAATTTTCGAATTTATTTATTTATTAATTATTTTTTCGAAAATTAGACAAGGGATATAGTGGTGACCAAAATTTCATGCTGATTGCAATGGTGTGGTTAATTTCTGCAATTGAGTGTTAAATTATGCAAATTGAGTGCTGATTAGATTGTTGGTATTTAATTCCAAAAATTGTGAATTTCCAATATTTATTCAGAAAATCCCGGGTGTCGGGTTTTGACACCGAAAATAGTTTTTAGTACTATATGAAATAGTGGGATTTTAAAAAGGAAGAATATCAATTTTTCTGGGTCAAGTTGACCGTGTACCCACATACGAGTAATTTCATGTGAATTTCTAATACGAAGAAAAAGGCCAGGCTCACCATTTTAATTGAAGCATTTGAGTGCAATGTACGGTGCCCTGGGCCATATTTGAGTGATCGTGTGGTGGTTAAGAGGAATCGTCCCGGCCTGTTGAGCTGGACGTTATCCCTATTTGGGATACCCTCTGGACAATAGGAAGCCGGTCATAGTAGATTCTGGACCCTATGCTCATTTGGGAAAGCCGTCTAAAAGAGACGTGTCGTGCTCAATGGGGTGAGACGAAGCCTGGCAATGCCAGAAGACCGCCGAACAGAGACTAGGCCGTGCTATATGCCGAGATCAAAACTAGGAACGCATGATTAATTGAGTGTGGTGTTTCAGTTATTGGAGCTTATTGTTGCTCATGCTCTCATGTTATTTGGGATATAAATTGTACTGACCTGCAAGGTGGATTGGAGACGAGGTAAGTCTCATTGATTGTGTGATTGTGTGATTATGACACTTCTAGGCATATTTCCCTCCTAATTGGGGTTTAGAGCTTAGACTCGCTAAGATTATATCTCACCCCGTTGTAGGACAACATTTTCAGGGTTGTCGAGTGGAGGACCTGGAGCTGAGAGGAGGTGATCGAAAGCTTAAGTCAGTTAGGACTGCTTCTTTTTGGAAGGCCAATTTGTTTTTAGTCTTTTGGACAGACTTTTGTACATGACTCAGTGTGAATATAAAAGTATGTTTGTTTATGAATTCGTATCCTGCTTTTCTATCCCGAGATGATTACTGTCAGGGGATTTCTTTTCGCTTCCGCATGTGCAATAAAATGGAAAGGGTTGGCGACTCGTCCTAGGGAGTCGCAAATTATTATCGACCAGATAGGGATGGACACGTGCTCGGAGTTCGGGGCGTGACAGCCGACGAGGCCTCACCCAAGGCGGGCAACAGTCACTAGCCCCTATAAGGGTTGGCGACAACTTGCCCAGGGCGGGCGAGGGTCGCCGACCCCTTGCGAGGGCCAGCAGGCCCAGATCTAGGCTCCCTCTCCCGAGCTTGGCGAGGGTCGGTGACCCCCGCCCAAGGCTGACGACCATCGCCGGCCTTTCTGGCGATGGGCGATGGCGAAGGAAGCTGGCCATTTTTTTTAAATTGTTTTGTTTTTTAAATAAATTTTAGCTTTTCTTTTCCAATTTTTAAATATATATTTTTTAAAAAGCCACATGGAAATAAAAAAAATCATTTTAAACGTCACATACGCGTCACGTCAGCATTTTTCATTAAAAAGGCTGACGGTGTTAACTTTAGAACTTGATTGAAACAATTTGACAAGTTTTAGGACTTGATTACACTTTTTACAAATTTTAAGACTCAATTGCATTTTCGTGACAAGTTTTAAGACTTTTATTACACTTATCCCTAAAAAAAAAAAATCCTTCTCTCAATACCCATCTGCAGACACGGTTTCTATTCTAAAGTTTGTAAATAATTTTGATAAACATTATATGGGTTCTCTCACAAGTCTCCATACCTAATCATCTTTTTATAGATATCAAATTTCGAATTCCTTCATGTAAGGATAAGTGCAACGAAAGTCTTGAAAGTTGTTACTAAAGTGTAATTAATTCATAAATCTAATCAAAAGCACAATCAATTACTATAACTTATCCGATAGGTGCAATCGAGTCTTTTTTTTTTAACTCTATTTAACTTCATTAACGAAAAAATGCAATGCGACTTTGATTGATTGATCACACTAGATACTAGAAGCGACATCATCACAAGTGAGCTCCGGCACTTGAGGCAATGCATCTCCGGGACCCTTCCCATTGTGAGCTAGAACTCGAACCGGCAACACAGGTGCATCATGTTGCGGATCTTGTCGTCCTACTCCTTGAACGCTAGGTCGTACCCCTTGGTCGGCATTTGCTCCTTCCACAGGTCATATATACTCCAGCAGCATTAGTAGGATTGTGATCCCATGCCCGTTAACCATCATGCTCGACCCCTTGCTTAGTACCCACCCAAACCCCAGCCTTGTCGAAGCTGAACAACCTCTTGATCTGCTGCGCCACAGGGTCGTACTTGTCCACCTTCCTGAGTTGGATTTCGACAAAAGCATCGACTCGAGCCAGGTCCTGAAGAACTACACCATGGTCAGAAACCTGCCAGGCATAGCTCAGCTTCTCAACGTTGATGGTCTCAATCACGCAACCGTACTTGCTCTGGCTTGTTGCTTTTGCCTAAGTAGACCATGTCTAGGGGGATCCTCGTGGCCTGCGCGACTTGGCGCACCGCCATTTGAACTTGCGGATCCACTCGATTTTGTTGCCGTTGTACAGGAATACGTACTTGCCATCTCTAATCCTATGAGAGACAAATTTGAAGATCTCAATGGCACAAACCTTTGAATCAATACCATCAAAAAGTTGGCTTGACATGATTGTCAGTTACCCAATTCATAATTGTTTGATCTATACCATTAAAAAGAAGCTCAGGCCTCCATGTATCTTCCTCCTTTAGGGCCTTCTCTCCCAATGTAGTGAAAGGTGATAAAGCTAGTATGAAGACCTAGAGAGGGGTGAATAGGTGTTAAAGAAGTTTTTGTAAGACTTAACAACTTAATTCGACTTTTATGAAAACAGTAGATTGAAGATGTAAAAGACTGTAAACAGTTATATAAGGCTGCAAATTAAAGTAAAGAGTTTAGGGAAAGAGAATTGAAACACAAGGTTTATAGTGGTTCGGCTTAGACCAAGCCTACGTCCACTCTCCCGCATTAACAGCCCACTAAAAATCAAAAGAGATTTTACAGTCTCACGTCCTTGATTCCACAGTGTAGAGTCTACACTTCCTCAAGGTCTCACAAGTATTTAATCTCTCTTTTGAGTATAGTTTATGCTCGACATATAGACACAGCAAATAATTAAGAGCTTCAGACTTTGGAATTTTTCTTTCATGCACATACTCGAATAACTTGAGTGTCCTTATATACTCCTCCATGCCATCATAACCGTTGGCACCTTCCAAAAGAGTTTTTCCAATCTACTCGTTGGACATAATCAATTAGGAATATCTCGAGTTATTTAAGAAATGTGATGATAGCCCACCAATCCTGCTCGCCCATACAATCAGGATCTAGGTTTCCACAAGTAGAACATTCCAAGTATACTTCGCCAATTAACGGATCTAATTATTCAAATAGATTTCAATAAAAATAATTGATCACGAGATGCTATCTCCAACCGTGAGATATTTTTCAACCTTACGAACCAAATCCTTAAAGATATACTTGCATTTGGATAAGCCTTCTTCATCGAATAAATCTTTGCTCCGTCGGTCTGGAAACTATCAGTGAGGGTAGACTTCAAATCTTGAGTCTGGAGGTCTTCAGACTTTGATGATAGAGTCTGCAAGTCTTCATATTAGACTGGTAGAAATATTTTGTCAACTTCAAAACAGATAAGGAAGTTTTCTCCAACAATCTCTCTATTTTTTATGGTGACAAAACTTTCCCGTAGATTTGGACACTTTGCCTTACAAAACAACACTTAAGCAAACTAAGATTCTTTATAAAAGATAATTAGAGATTAGAATAAGGATAGTGGCGATTCTGCAACCACAAAAAACGTGTTAGTCCTGTAAAAACAACTATCGTTACCATAATCAATAACATAGCTTAAGTTACTTGCAAGCATCATCAGTCCAAACCAATCCAAATCACAACCACACCAAACAAAAGATAAGTCCAACAGTAAAAATAAATAAATAAAATCAAATAAAATAAAATAAAAAATCATCAAATCTGCATCAAACCTCTCCCTCTTTTTGTCAACAGCAAAAAATGGAGAACAAATGAAAAAGAGTTGACTGAAAATAGAGAGAATTAAAGTTGTTTGGGAAGGTGAACAAGCTCGAATTCTTCCATAGAGTGCATCATCTTCTCAAACCTTTCAAAACTCTGCTTTAGTGACTGAAAATCTTTACCCTGCACTGTAGTCTCCACTTGATTCTTTAGGGCATTCAACTAATCGTGCAAAGACACTAAAGTGGCCATGAAAGCGTTCTTGAGATCCTACATCTCATATCCCATAGCATATTGCTGTTTCTTGACGTCCAATAGAATCTCTAGCAATCTCGAAAAGTCTGTTGTTTGAACTGTCGCAGCACTAGGACCAGCCGAGTTGATTCTAAGGATTTTGAGAATAGATGGAACTTCAACAGATTGTCCACCATGACTATGAGTGAAAGCTTCTGAATAATGCGAGGCATATACATCCTATGGGTCTGCTGTAGAACGACTTACATCACTAGTAAATAAAGGTAAAGAAATACATTTTGGTCCAATAGCTCCCCCTGTTTTATTGCCTTCAAGTGGAGTAGGTAAGATTTCTTCTTGATCAACTTCAACTTTAGAGTGATGCGCGTCAGTAGTTCCAGTTCCTGCCATCTCAAAATTACTAGACAAGGAGACGGCCAAAGTTGGCTCGAAAGAGTCTTCTTGACCCTGATCTTTTTCTCCTTCTCTTTCTTCTTCTTCCTCTTCCTCTTCTTCTTCTTCTTCTCTTCATTCTTCCTCTGTCCTACTCTGTTCTTCATCTTCCTTTTCTGTCTCTTCTCTCTCTTTTTCTCCTTCTTCTGGCTCTTCTCTTATCTCATGAAAGCTAACAAAACTCTTTAAGTTTCTTAAGGCTGAAAGAGTCATTTCATTCTCATCTTTCTTTTCTTCTTTACTGGAGCAACTATGGGCTCTTTGCATTTCCTTTTCGCTATAGTAGAGTCTTGTTTTGCTTTGACAAGAGACTTCTCATTCATACGCTCCAACACCTTGTTCAACTCTTTCAAACGCATCTTTGTGACCATTTTGAAACCAATCACCATTGAAAAGATGGTTGTTAAACATAATAGTGCAGAAATGTGAATTTTAAAGTGTCTAAAGAGACGCGTGATAAGAGCAGAATAAGGGAGTTGTCCTCTATCCTTCACTACTATTCAGTACATATGAAACAAGATGGTGTGAGGCAGAGAGAATTTAAATCCAGTATTGATGGCATACATCAATTTTGCTTCAAATCGAGAGACATCAGTCTTGGATATCGACTTGGGACAAATGCAGTTGATTATAATCTTGTTAAGCAAAATGTTAGAGGCATTCATTATTGTGTAGGAAATCTTGCCTTCAACATCCCTATCTTTCACCAATGATAGAGTAGCATGAGCAATAGACACACTAATTGGTTGGAAACTCGTTCTTTCCACCCCAATTATGTCAACCAACGTGTCCGTATCCACCATTGTCCTTCACTGTGAAAGAAAAACTGTTTGCATTCAAGAAAGATAAATTCGAGTAAAAGTATGCAGTGAGCTTTGGATAAGCAGCAGTGGATTCAGAACAAAACCGCTCCAATTGTAGTAGAGCAAGCTTCTCTCGCAGATTGACTTTTATCGAATCAAGGAAATCAAAGTCGACACTCCTAAGGTTCATAACCCCTCTCTTCATTAGGTTCGAATAAACCTTCTTGTGATTCTTCGATCTGAAAAGACTTGAACCATCACTAACATCATTTGCAGTAACACCTGTTCTAGGCTGAAAGAGGGTAAACATTCGTTCATCGTCGTCCAGTCCTTGTGGTTGATTTGCGGTGCCATAGAATGGGTCACCCGGGAAATTCGCAAAAGTTCTTTCAGCCATTCCTCTCTCTACAACTCCTAACCTTTCCAACTCCCGCAAGAATAAGGTTTCATTCTTGTATCCTCTATCTCTTAAAAATTCATCAATCAAGGACATCGGAGTTCCTCCTTTCTTCAAATTAGAGTAAAGTTTGAAAGCAACCTTGGGAGTTAGCATTCTTACAGGTTCAACCTCTTCTATAACTTCTTCGTCTGGTTGAATTGGTGGAGAAGACTAACGTTGCTGAAAAGGTTGTTGTTGACTCGAACGCAGTGGTGGAGAAGAATCTTCTTCCTCGGTCAAGTCGAAATGTGTAGGACCCTCAGGCATATGCTGTGGTCCCCTGCTTGCAATCCTTGAAGGCTTTCTTGAATACATTGTCGCTTCAAGGGAGAAATTTGCAATCTTGCTCGAAAAAGGTGAAAACTTTTGGACAAATCGAGAGTGAAAGTGAAAGCAAGTGGGAATTTTGTATTCTAGGGTTTCAGTGTAAAAACAAAGAAGATGAGTCTCGGCAATAGATAAAGCAAGTGAAGCGAGGTAAACTAAACGTCGTAAAAGGAAAAATAAAAATACCTTTTCAAAAATAACTTCCTTTTTGAAGATAACTGTCTTTTAGAAAAAGGAAAAACTTGGAAAGATAATTTCAATCAATTAGCAATTAATAAGTAACCGTACCTTCTCAAGTTTAAAATACTGGAATAGAAATAACTTACAGTCGTAACTCTTGGTCTTCTGAGTCTGAGCACCTTCAGACTTTACTTCTAAGTCTGAGCTCCTTTAGACTTTAATAGATAATAGATGTAATGTTCAGTTTGGTGCGAATAGACTCAAATAGGTTTTTCTCCAGAGGCTTTGTAAATATGTCCGCTAGTTGATTTTTTGAATCAACGAATTGAATCAAAACTTCTCCACTTTGAACATGATCTCTAATAAAGTGATGCCGAATCTCTATGTGCTTTGCTCTTTATTGAAGAATTGGATTCTTTGTTAGATTGATTGAGGTGGTGTTATCACATTTGATCTCGATGCATGAATCTTCGATTCCAAAGTCTCTCAATTGTTGTTTTATCCATAAGATTTGAGAACAGCAACTTTCAAGAGCCACATATTCTGCTTCTGCTGTTGAAAGAGCTACAATGCTTTGCTTCCTTAAGAACCAAGATACTATCCTATTTCCTAACAGTTGGCATGCACCAGATGTACTCTTTTTATTAACTCTGCAACCTACTAAATCTGCATCTAAATATCCAAATAGGGTAAAGACTCATTCTTTTGGATACCTCAGACCTAAATTTGAAGTAGTTGCAATGTATTTAATAATATGTTTTGCGACACTTAGATGAAACTCTTTTGGATCAGATTGGAATCTAGCACAAATGCAAACACTAAACAAAATGTCAGGTCTAAAAGAAGTAAGATAAAGAAGTGAATCAATGATACTTCTGTAAAGTTTCTGGTCAACTTTCTTTCCTCCTTCATCTTTATCCAACTTCGAAGAACTAGACATTAGTATTTCAGTCTTTTTGCAATTCTCCAATCCGAACTTTTTAATGAGTTCTTTCGCATATTTTTCTTGGTGAATGAAAATTCCTTCCTTCAATTGTTTTACTTGTAATCCGAGAAAAAATGATAGTTCATCCATCATGTTCATCTCAAATTCATCCTGCATAGATTTAGAAAACTTCTTGCACAAATTTTCGTTAGGTGATCCAAATATAATATCATCAAAATAAATTTGAACAAAGTAGAAAATTTTTACCTTCCTTTTTAATAAACAAAGTAGTATCCACCTTTCCTTTGACAAAACCATTTTGCATTAAGAAATTACTTAACCTGTCATACCAAGCTTGAGGTGCTTGTTTTAATTCATATAGAGCCCCTTTAAGTCTGAATACTGAGTCTGGTCTCTTTGGATCTTCAAATCTAGGAGGTTGTTCCACATAGACTTCTTCTTGGATAAATCCATTTAGGAATGCACTCTTGACGTCCATTTGGAATAATCTGAAATTTTTATAACAGGCAAAATCAAGCAATAATCTAATTACTTCTAACCTGGTTACTGGTGCGTAGGTTTCATCATAATCTATCCATTTTTCTTGCGTATATCATTTGGCAACGAGTCTTGCTTTGTTCCTGATCACTTTTCCTTTTTCATCCAACTTGTTTCTAAAAACCCATTTAGCTTCAATAATGGATTTACCTTTTGGTTTAGGAGTTAATTCCCATACATCATTAATGCTGAACTGTCTAAGTTCTTCTTACATTGCTTCAATCCAGCTTTCATCAACTAAAACTTCTTCTATGCTTTTGGGTTTTATTTCAAAAATAAGTGTCACGATGCTAGACTCCTCTTGCCTTTTGGATCTAGTGCGAATCCCTTCATCAATATCACCAATGATGAGTTCTTTGGGATGACTAGACTTGTGCTTCCAGTTACTTGTTGGTCTGACAGTTTGGTGATCTTCTTCTTCCGTTCGTTGTTGATTTTTAGAGGTCTGAGCTGCTTCAGGGGGGGTAGACTTTGTAGAGATTTGAGCAGGTTCAGATTCTTCAAGATGAATCTGAATCAATTGATTCTGCAAATAGTCTTGGAATTTGACATTCATTGATTCTTCCACAGACTAAGTCCTTTTGTTGAATACTCTGTAGGCTTTGCTGGTGGTTAAATATCCAAAGAAGATTTATTTGTCTAATTTCTCTTCAAACTTACCAGTTTGATCATTTGCATTTTTCAAAACAAATTTGCAACAAAATACATGAAAGTAAGAAACAATTGGCTTCTTTCCTTTAAATAACTCATAAGGATTTTTCTCCATAATAGGCCTTAAAAAGACTTTGTTAATAATATAGCATGATGTAGAAACTGTTTCTGCCCAAAAATGAGAGGAAATATTACTTTCTATTAAAAGAGTTCTCTCCATCTCCTGCAAATATCTATTCTTTCTTTCCATAACACCATTCTGTTTTGGTGTGTATAGAGAGGAGAAAACATGCTGAAAACCTGATTCATCACAAAATTTTGCAAAGTCTTGATTTTCAAACTCACCTCCATGATCTATCCGTATGCTTGAAATAACATATCATTTCTCGTTCTGAACTTTTTTAGCAAATTTTGAAAAGTAAGAAAATGTTTCAGACTTACTTACCATAAAGTATACCCAGTTGAATCGTGAATAATCATCCACGATTACCAGACAATATCTCTTTCCGCCTATGCTTTTTGTTCTGGTTGGCCCAAAGAGATCCATATGTAGAAATTGCAAAACACGATTAGTAGAAACCTGATTTATTAAGTTAAAAGAACTTCTAACCTGCTTTCCCAATACACATGGTGTGCATAAGTCAGATTTTTGAAACTTCAGGTTAGGCAGCCCTCGAACAAGGTTCTTAGAAGAAATCTAGGCAATCTGCTTCGTGTTGATATGGCCAAGCTTTCGATGCCAAAGATTTGCTTCATCTTGAATTGAGATTAGACATTGAGACTTTTCTGTTTTTATATCCAAAAGATAGATGTTCACATGTCTTCGTCCAGTAAAAGATTGTGAAAGATCTTTACTGGTTCCCGAACATATTCCTTTTTGAAAATTGATTTTGAATCCAGTGTCGCACAATTGACTAATGCTAAGCAAATTGTAATTTAGTCCTTCCACCAAGAAAACATTGTTGATTGTGAGACTTCCAATTTTTACAGTTCCACACCTAACAATTTTTCTCTTGCTGTTTCCACCAAAAGATACTCTTCCACCATTTATTTGCACAAATTTTATAAAACAACTTGAATCTCCAATCATATGTCTTGAACAGCCACTATCCAAATACCATTTAACATTTTTCTTAATAGTGACCTGCAATTAAAAAAGAAACTCAAGTTTTCTTTTGTACCCACATTTTCCTAGAGAAGTTAGTGCAATAAGCAGTCTTTGCCCATTCCTTCTTAACAAGTCTCCAAACCATATGACATTCTTTCTCAAAATATTCTGAGTTGTTGCTGTTAGGGAAATCCCTTATGATGTGTTGAAGATGACAAAACAAATCAAAAGCTACTAATGCATTTAATGGTTACATAATAGACTATGCAGCTTTACCAACAAAAAAAAACATAATAGACTATGCAGATGATAGAATATGTAAAGGATATTGTCAAAGTCTAAAGATGGCCAGAAGATTGAACATAAGACATGTCCAAAGTATATTCTAAAGATTTCCAGACTTCTGTATCAAAGTCTGAAGACTGCCAGACTTTAGTGTAAAAGTCTGTTTACTCTGATAAATTCTAGACTGAACATGAATGAAGAACCAGAAGACAGACCCTATGCTGAAGCTGAACTAGAAGACAGACTCTATGCTGAAGCTGAACTTATTCAGACTGTGTTCAGACCTTAAAGCTAAATTTGTTCAGAAACAAAATATGTTCAAACTCATACCTATTACTTAGGTCCTTGTTTGTGTCTTTGTGACCTCTTATCGTCTATATAAGACGAGGAGGGTGTAATGTGTTGGGCAGAGTCCCCTGAAAAAAGAAAAGTGTGTGCTTTGAAAATCTCTTATGGCTTTCTAAATCTCTCTTCTTCTCCAGCCTGGTAGGATCCTCCAAGAAATGCAGCTTGGGTAGGTTAGAACCGATTCCATCCTGGCATCTTTGGGTGTCTCTAGGCTCTGAACTAAAGGGCTAAGTGGTTTTCTGCTAAAAGGCTATCCCTGAAGGGCTTGAACGGGAGTTGTTCGCCCACTGTGGGAAGGCATACCTGCAGAGAATTGTTCTTGGCTCTCCCTGGTTCTAAGTCTAGGTCCATTCACTGGTATCAGAGCCATGGTTTCGTTTTTAAGGTTATCCATTCCATGCGCTTGGTAGGTGAATCCAGTGCTGAGAATATCTTTTCTCATCATGTCTACACAACCAGAAATTCTTGAAGCACCTATTTCTCTTACTTCATCCCCTTCATCTTCAACCTCTCCCGAGTTTCGTGTTTCTAATGCTTCTAAGATAGACTATCTCTATGAAGTCTCTCTTAGTGATGAAACCAAGATCTCTGAAACCCAACTTCCCCTTATGAACCCTTACTCAGCTTTTGCCAAACCACATACATCTTTCTCACCCATCCGTTCCATCCGCCAATTAATCCACCAAACCCCAAAGCAAGTAAAGGAGTACGTCCAGTCCTCCAAATTCGACCAGCATCCCATTCCTGCCACTGAAAAAGAGTACTTCGTCACTCTTCAAATCCCTCCAGAGTTCCCCAGACAATGGGCTCAACAGGGATATACCCATGTCCACTATGGTGCTGTTAGACTTGCCCTAACCTTTCATGGTCGTAAAGGTTTGCCAGTTGTGGCAAGAATAGCATTGTTGGATACCAGGTTTTTACAATATCAACATGCTTGCATCGGCACTGTCCAAACCACTTTAAATGCCAGAACAGTCTTCGTGACTTTGTATCCGAACTTCAACATCGCTATTTCAGATCCTCAGCTACTCTCTTTTCTAAAAGTTCAAGTCCAGCTCACTAGAGCCCCTCAAACTGCTGAATCAGTTGCCACAACACTTCACTACCAGATGGTTTATCGAGTGCAGAACCATGCCCTTGATCTCAACTTCAATAATGGTAATGAAGATGCTCTGTTTATCTCCATGCAAAATGATCAGGCATCGTGCATCCATGTTCCTAGACAGATCCCAAAGGATACGTTGGCCAAGCTCCTCCCGAGACTTGGATTACCAACTACGAAAAGCTACACCAAAGATAACAAGCCTTTCCAGTCCACGAACTCAGAGTTCGTTCGGAAAAAAGATGGAACTGTTTCCATCAAATTTGGCAAGGAAAAGGAAGAAAGTCCCTTTATCTTCCAAACCCTCTTCATGATTGAACCATGCGTTCCTCAACCCATTTCCGAGCCAGATCCAAAAAAGCTTGTTAGACACTTTGACGGTGATGGACATCCTGTCCATTACTATAAAGACAATTATGGTCATTGCTTTTGGGATCCCTTTTGCCAATGTTCCCATTGCACAAATTCCCCTGACGAGGTAGATCCTTTAGCAAGATCTCCACCCCGACGGAAAAAGCCAAAAAATAAGGTGTACCAAAGATACTTAAACGGAGATCCCTCCATTGATACTCTTGGTGAGTGTGACAAGTACCAGTACATGGTTTCTTATGCTCCACCTCCACCATCAGAGTTCAATACTACACCTGAAGTCCCACCAGATCCATCAAAATCACCTCCACCATCTCCTCCTTAGAAAAAGCAAGCCCTCTCCCCGTTTTATAAGCCAATCCAAAGATGGGCCAAGAAACATTCTTACCCATTTGAGGCTCCAGCAGAAACACCTCCCACTTCTTCTATTGCCATGTTCCAAGAAACTGATTTTCCCCCTCTTGCCAGAGAAAGTTCAAAACTTTCGTTTCCTGCTCTAGAGGAATTCATTGATCCACAAAACAAATATCGTCATGTTCCGAAAATAGCAACCCCCACTGATGTGGATGAACAGGGAAGACATAAAAAGATTTATGCTGCTGAAGCTGTTCTAAATTGGCAATCAGAGACTCTGTTGGCACAAAACAATGCCTTTAAGGTAATTGATTCCAAGATTGGAAACGTGCAACAAGATCTTCGAAGATATGATGAAAGCACAAAGAAGATACTTTCTGATTTCCAGAAACGGCTTCATACCTTGGAATCGGAACAACATCTTGGGTATCATTATCTTGAAAGTCCAAAGTCAGAAATTGAAAAACTCAAGAAGCAAATCCCACTTCCAACTTCTTGAAGAAGGAAGATTTAGACCTTTCGATCCATTGGCACCTTCTGTTAGAACCGGGTATGTACCTCCACCACCACACACCTCTATTTTTGCCACTATCTCAGAAGATCCCTACAGAAGAGCACCAGACATGGCACAAATACGAAATCGCCTCAAGGCCCCGCGAAGGATAAAGGGAAAGAAAAAATGCGCCTACGTAATCAAGTTCGCTTGTGATAAGAGAGAGGCCAAATCGATGATGTTATCAAATCCCTTGGAATCATTTCTAAAGGATTTGAGTACTCAGGAATCTAACCCCGCCATACAACAACCAGATTTTGCCATTCCGTAAAAGCGGACCTTGCTTCGGCAGAACAAACTTCTCCCGATACCGAGTCGATTCGGTATCTCTCTCCTCCTCTTCATCCTTCTCAATTCCTACAGTTGATCCCCTTCCCGTTGATTCCCTTCCTATTGTGCCGTCACTTCATCAATATTCATGGCTGATCCTCCTGATGATGAAATGGAATCAAACTATTCTCGACCCGAATATGGTCGACGAGCAATCCCGCTCGACCTACATCCGTAGCATCCAAACAATTCTTCACCATTGATGATATTCCTTATCCCAAATGGCCGAAAGACTTGAAGAATTTCATACTTGGTTGAATACCCACCCATTACCAACCATGACACGAATGATGTCCTTTACCACTTTGTTACAAGATTCACAGGAAGTCTCAAACTTTGGTGGCAATCACTTTTAGAACAAGACCAGATACATTTTCTGATGTCACCAAACTTTAGCCATGCCATCACCCTCTTATATCATGTTTTTGTGGGAAAACCCACTGATCTCATAGAGATAAAAAAGGAGAGAATTCTTTGAAAGAAGATGCTGCTCCCTCCAGAAAAGGCATCTTGACAAGCATTACCGACTAATGCTTCAACTTTTTATCAAGTCGGAGCGGATCCAAATCAAGCATGTTTTCCTTACTTCCATTCCTAAAGAGCTATCTCAGATGGTTGAAAGATCGTTTTTCGGAAAACAAAGGAGAGTACAAGATATTCCCTTGGGAGAAATACAACAAGAAATCCACCTGTGCCTTGAAGAATATTGTTTAAAGCGCCAGATGGTCCGCACCTACATCACAAATGACAAGCGCCTTGAATCAGCTTGTTCCCGTCAGAAGTTAAAAATCAAATGCTCCAAGCAAGACTGTGATGGTACTTGTGGCAAGTATTCCCGAAAAAAGAAGCATTACAAGAAGTTCTGGTGGAACAAACCCAAACATGGCTCCAAGCATTTCCGAAAAAAGAAGAAATGGCGATACCTACGCAAAAGGAAAGATCGCACAGGTCGCAAGAAATCAAACCGTTGCTACATCTGCAACCAGAAAGGACATTTTGCCAAAAATTGTCCTCAAGCGAGAAAATGTCAGAATCATCTAATTCATCACATTGAGAATGAAACAGGCATTTCTCTTGAAAATGATGATATTGAATCATTATTCTCTGCTGAAGAAGAACCATATGAACAAACTCTTTGTGCCATTCCACTGTATCAAACTTCTAGTGAGAATGAGTCAGACTCAGAGTCTGAAGACATTTTTCACATTTCACCCACATCTCCATAACCAAATCTTGATATCTTCTCAAGCCAAACTCATTGTCCTCATTTCCCAATAAAAATTCTCACCTCAAAGTTTGCCAAACCAATCACTGTTATTGCTCTCATTGATACTGGAGCAAGTTGTTCCATTTTAGATACTAAAGTTCTTCCTGAAGAATTCTGGACTCCTTATATCGATATTTCAACTCGGCTTCGAAGATACTTTCTCCACAAGCGTCGAACCACTCCAAGAATCGTCCCGTTTTTCCTCAGTGTTCCATAACCACAAAAAATTTTGGATCAAGTCTCCCCAATAAAGATCTGATAATTTGGTGGGATATTATGACTCAAATCTCTCAGCTTCGCATCATTCCTGGAAAAGGTCTTAGATATAAAGACCAATTCTCTGAATTTGTCAACATTCAGAGACTTTTCTCTATTCATATGAGTCTACTTGATCCAATCATGCAAAAGTTGTTAGAATCTTGTTCGGAATCCCATTCAGAATTTGCCTAAAAATGTCCCCATCCTTTGTGGAAAAATCCAGAGTTCTTTGTTTGCCTTCCCTTCAAGAAAAATGAAGACATAAATCCGACTAAGGCAAGTCATACGGGAATGAATCCAGAACATCTGGTTTTAGCCCAAAAGGAATGCTCAGAACTATTACAACAAGGCCTTATTGAAATCTCCAATTCTCAATGGGCTTGTGAAGCTTTTTATGTCAATAAACGAGCTGAGCAAAATAGAGGAAAAATGAGACTGGTAATCAACTATCAGCCTCTCAATCTTTTTCTCCAGGATGACAAATACCCTCTACCATCCAGAGACTCTCTCTTTGCTGGCCTGACCAAGGCCCATATCTATTCCAAATTCGACCTTAAAGCCGGATTTTGGCAACTGGGCATCCACCCTGAAGACAGATCCAAAACAGGATTCTGTATCCCGAACCAAAGCATTTCCAAAGTGGAAAGTCCTTCCTTTTGGCCTAAAGGTAGCACCATCCCTTTTTCAAAAGGCCATGTGTCGTATTTTCCAACCAATCTTGTCAACTCGCAGCCGTATACATTGACGACATTCTCGCTCTACAGTCCCCGATGAGCAAATCACATTGTCAACTCCTTGAGCAATTTGCAGAATTGTGAAGAAACATGGTATCATGCTTTCTCAAAGAAAGATGAATATCGCCCGACGTAAATCGAATTTCTTGGTATGCACCTTAACAAGGGTACGTACTACCCAGGGCCACATATTGCTCAAGAATTATTGAAGTTTCCTGAAGATAACTTCACCACAAAACAAGTTCAGCAATTTCTTGGGATAATTAATTATCTCAGAGATTTTGTCCCAAATATTGCAAAGCTTTTGATTCCTTTGCAATCCATGCTGAAGAAGAATCCCCCACCTTGGGGAAAACTCCAGACTAAAGCAGTTGCTGAGCTTAAGGAGATTATGCAAAATCTCCCACCACTGCAAATACCATCAACGGGAAGAAGAATTATTCAAACAGACGCTAGTGATGAATACTGGGCAGCCATCCTATTTGAAGAAATTGATGGTAAGAGACACCTCTGTGCTCATAAAAGTGGAAAGTTTTCTCAAGCTGAAATGCATTACCACTCCACTTTTAAAGAAATCTTGGCAAAAAAATGGAATCAAAAAGTTTGAGTTTCATCTCATCGGCCATCACTTCTTGGTAGAATTAGACATGGCATTTTTTCCTCGATGACCAAGTTTAAACAGAATGATTCCAAATTCTCAGCCGCTTCGATGGGCTGAATGGTTTTCAAAATACTCTTTTGAAACCAAACACATTCCCGGCAAAAAGAATGTACTTGCCGACTTTTTGTCAAGACCCAAAGCACCAGCTGAAATCAACATGTACATCAAGCGACCCGCCTTCCATATGCTCAATTATGGTGTAAAATACAAGATTGAGAAGATCAAAGACTTGTCAAGCTGGAAATATCCCCGGAGATTGTTCAACACATCCGAATGACAATCTTGCTGAAAATCTGGAAAATCTTATGTGGCAATGTCACACAGATCTTTCGATTCAATGGAGGTTCGATTCTCTATCCTTCGGGTCAAATTTAAATTATCCTTTCATTCATCCTCTCATCCGGAAGGAAGATGATTTCCCGACCAGCTCAAGACGCTGTTATGGTACTTAACCAATAAGTACTTGATAGCTATTGAAATTCCAACCAGGAGATTCATTGCAAACCTCACCAGGATATTTTTACTCGGAAGGAATGTAGAAGAAGAAAGCGATAAAAACCTCTTAGACTTGGAAAGAGAACTGAGAACCATGACACCAAATCCTGAAGTCCACACCATCCTGTTTTTCCGACGTCCATGGCATTTTTTCACAAATAATGGCACAATTATCGATAATGCACAGGAAATTGGGACCACATCTTACAAACCCCATCTGAATAGCAGGGAAGCTCGAATTTACAAATCTTATCCAAGATCTGTCAAATTTTGCGAAAACGAGTACCGACAACTCCAGAGAATCCTATGTCAAGAAAACAAAACCATTCCTGAAGACGTTTGGAATAATGCACCCACTACGTGGGATCATTATGACCTAGCACCAGAAGCTAGGGAAGCACTCGAGCAATACAGACAAGCTGCATCGTCCCAAGAGCATGAAATGACAGGAACATATGATATTGGTCAATCCACCCAGGACCCCTATGCTCGCTTTGGAGGTCCTCTATCTCAGGATCCCTATGACCAAGGACCTTCGTCCTTATTCCAGAACATGGACATATCCTTTTATGCACAGCCATCCAATTGGCCTCAGCCAAGCATTCCTGCCGACACTCAAGAAGATGACAACACAAACTGGGCTGAAGAAGAAGCATCACATTGGGCTCATGAAGAAGCATCCTCATCACAAAGGTTGAGCCAAATCCTCTCACCTGAGGATCTTGAAGCCCTTGAACAAAAATACAAGGCACATCTCCTAGAAGACAGTTCTGATGACTCAGTCTGTAGCTACAATGCTCGTGACGGACGAGATCGCTGAACCCGTACATCTTCACTGTAGCAAGTCACTATTCACTTTCACTGTAGCACTAGGCTAGGGAAAGTACTGTTCACAGTACGGTCACTGTTCATAGTGTGCAAATAATTCCCTCCCGGAAGTTTCCAGTGCCTCTGTTTGTATCCGGACCTATTACTTAGGTCCTTGTTTGTGTCTTTGTGACCTCTTATCGTCTATATAAGACGAGGAGGGTGTAATGTGTTGGGAAGAGTCCCCTGAAAAAAGAAAAGTGTGTGCTTTGAAAATCTCTTATGGCTTTCTAAATCTCTCTTCTTCTCCAGCCTGGTAGGATCCTCCAAGAAATGCAGCTTGGGTAGGTTAGAACCGATTCCATCCTGGCATCTTTGGGTGTCTCTAGGCTCTGAACTAAAGGGCTAAGTGGTTTTCTGCTAAAAGGCTATCCCTGAAGGGCTTGAACGGGAGTTGTTCGCCCATTGTGGGAAGGCATACCTGCAGAGAATTGTTCTTGGCTCTCCCTGGTTCTAAGTCTAGGTCCATTCACTGGTAGGCTTTACATCCAGATTCAACAGAACGTAACACAAGCCCTAATCATATAACGGCTTGTGATCTGGTTTGGATTCTACATCAAGATTGATTTGATTAACTCAATCTAATTGATTGACAATTGGATATTGAAGACAAGAACTTTCTATGCGGAGAAGCTCTACTTATGGAAACCAAGATTATGTTTATATGAGCGATCGGAATCAATTTGGAATTTTACTTTTGTCACTCAACGGCTACCAAATCTTCTAGTTACAAATCTATCCAATGGGTAAATTGGAAGACGATCCTCGAGATACTGTCCAATGGCTAGTTTGGAAGTGGATGAGTATTTAAGGAGATCAAGGACCAATGAGCAAGTAAGAGACGGAGCATATAATTTATAATTCCAAAATCTGAGCGACATTCGATCATACGCTTATCTCTTATGAGCTTAAACATTTGTGATCGTGAGAGAAATACCAAAAGAGTGACTTAGTGAGATAGTGTGATCTACTACTAAGTGTTTACACTCAAAGTTGTAATCTCTTATTGATTGCATAGTGGAATCCAGCCAAGAAGGTTGTTAGCGCGGGAGAGTAGACGTAGGCTTGGATTAAGCCGAACCACTATAAACCTTATGTTCTTATTCTCATCCCTGAACTCCTTTATTTTGTTCGTAATTCTATTTAACTGTTAAAGTCTGATCTCGCTCAAAGCCTGCTGCTCTTCAGACTCAATTTAAAAGCCTGTTGTTATTCAGACTCAAGTTAAAAGTAAAAGTTTTCACTGCATTTTGCAGATCTATTTTTACACCTATTCACCCCCCCTCTAGGTATTCTTACTATCACTTTCAATTACACTTAGAACATTTGAGAGCACTTCGCCCAACAGGTTTACAAAGATTTTTTGAAAATGATTTTTGTAAAAAGTTTTTGTAGGCCTTTGTTTGATTCTTTCTTTCACTTTTGGAAAATCAATTAGAGGAACAGTTTTAGAAGTCATTCCCAAACCTGATTTGTTAAAGTAGGGTCTTTGTACTGAAAGAATCTTTTTTCTAATTTCTTAGATCCTATTGAAAACCTTTTTGAAATATTTGAAATGTCATTTTTCAAAAATGTATTTTCTTTTGAAAGAGAGTCTGCATTTTCTTTTAAAGTAACAAAAATTTTATCTAAATTTTTAAATTTTTCTTTCCATAAAATTTCATGTTGCTTTAGTGTAAAATTCTCCCTTTTTAGCTCGGAAATTCTCTTGAGAGAGGCTTTGAGATTAAGACATAATTCATCAATGTATTTCGAAACTTTAGTAGGGATTTTTAAATTACTTACTTCGATTTCACTATCTGAGTCTGAATCTGATTATGATTTTGCCATTAGACAAATATTGGCATAATCTTTCTCACTTTCTTCGCATTCAGTATCACTCTATGTCTCTACCTTGAGAGCCTTGCTGTATTTCTCAGCTTTTCCTTTCTTTTTCTTCAACATGGGATAGTTGGGTCTAATGTGTCCATTTTTCTTGCATTTAAATCACATCTTTATTAGCTTCATCATCCTCAGTTGATGGAAAGGAATACAACGTGTGGAAGAACAAAATGAAAGCATTTCTAAGATCCAGAGATCCCTTGCAATGGGATGTTGTGGAAAAAGGAATCAATCTCACTACTGCGTCTACATCAAATAAGAATGGCAAGGACAAAGAAACCAACCCCCCGCTCCTATGTCTCGGACGGAGATGTCCAAAAGAGAAGCTCTTGATGCGAAAGCAATTTATTCTTTATATTGTGCATTGTCTCCTGCTAAATGTAATAGAATCTCTTCATGTGAAACAGCAAAAGAAGTTTGGGATAGACTTCATGCTACATATGAAGGCACTAATCGTGTAAAAGAGACAAAAATAAACTTCCTGCTCGGCAAATATGAATCATTCAAGATGAAGTAAGGAGAGTTGATTGGAGATATGTTTAGCCGTCTTACAAAAATTGTAAATGGTTTAGCATATCAAGGTCAGCAAATTTCTGCCTCAATGAAGGTCAACAAACTCTCGCGAGATCTCTCAAAAGAATAGAAACATGTCAAGACCTCAATCCGGGAGGCTTAAAGGATTATGCCACTCTCCGTTGATGAATTGATCGGCACTCTTCAATCCTATGAAGTGGAACAACTCAACGACGAAGATCCGGAAGGTAAGAAGTCCATCTCTTTAATATCTAACATTGTTTTTTATGAAACAAACTCAAAAAATGACTTAGACGACGAAGAACTTGCTTTTATGATCAAGAAATTCAAAAAGCTGAGTAGAAAATGAAAGAAATTCGATGGAAGAAGACAATACAAGCATAATGGGCTGAAAAGAACAATGAAAGAAGATGATGAGCAATGAAATATATGCTTGATGGCACATTCAGAATCTGAGTCTGACTCAGACACAGACTCAGAATCCAATGAGACAATCGAGGTAAGCCATTCAAAAATTCCTCTCAAAGTTTCAAAATATATAAATGAGCTTTGCTTAATTCTCAAATGTTCTCTTAAAAGGATCTCCAAACTTAAAAAGGAGAATTCTCGGCTTAGGCAACAGGATCTTTCTCAAAAAGAAAATTTTGAAATTTTGCAAAAAGATTTCCTACAAATAAAAGAAAGTCGAGATTTACTTGTCAAAGAAAATGATTCTTTAAAGAAAGAATTTTCAAATATTTTGACAAGATTTTCAAATGGATCAAAAACATTAGAGCATATCCTTTCCATACAAGTACATTACTATAATAAGTTGGGACTTGGTTTTAATAAGGAAAGTGATGCTCTAATAGATTTTCCTAAAGTCAAAGAGAGACTTAGAAAAATAGCTCCTAGACTTTCGTACAATAAGCATTTTGAAAGAATTTTTACAAAACCTGTTGGTCGAGATGCCCTCAAACGTTTAAATTGTCCTAAAGTCTAGAGACCTATTAAGAAAGATTGGATAAAAACAGCATACTCTACTAACTCTCATGGACCCAAGAAAAAATGGGTACCAAAGAAAAGATGAGTTATTTTTTGCAGGATATAAAGAAGAAAGAAGAAAGAGAATTTTTCTTACCTTTTACCAAAAAAAAAAAAAAAAAAGAAGAAGAAGAAAGAGAATATGGTAAGGAAGGTAAATTTTTTAATTTGATTTGGGCACATAATTCTCATATTCAACATATCCTTGGTTGATTGAGATTTTATAATTATAATATTTTGTTTCATTGAAGAAAAAATCATATGATTTGTTTTTGTGATTCGTGAGTTCCGATTTGATCCAATATGTGTGATTTATTTTTTGAGTTGAGATTTAATTTAATACGTGTGATTATTTTTTATATCTTGCTTAAAGACAAATGAATTTATTTGGATTGATTTTGTACTATCAGATTTTGTCATATTTTTGCAAAGTAAAAATCTATTTTACGTGATATTAATTTATTATGCAAAATATTCTTTCTCTTTGATTTTATCGTGCTTTGACTAAGTGAGAATTTCTTTTTCAAGATATTATTGTGCATATTGTTATAATGAGAATATTTGATTATTCATGGAAATTTATATTTTGTTCTAACGAAATTGAAGGATCCAAATTGATGGATACCAAAAAGGAAATGAGTGCATTACAGGAAATTCTATGAGAGAAGAATGATTGCAAGTTTTCGCAGGTGCAATCAAAAAGAATTTGCAGGTGACAAAAGAATCTTCCATATGAATTTTGAAAAGCTTGATTTAAAAATCATGGAGATTCTATACTATCTTCTGGAGGTTCAAAAATTCCCTTCATTGTGCAAAGTTTTTGCAAATTGTTGA
The DNA here is from genome assembly GCA_014182575.1 of Eucalyptus decipiens. Lineage (NCBI taxonomy): Eukaryota > Viridiplantae > Streptophyta > Magnoliopsida > Myrtales > Myrtaceae > Eucalyptus > Eucalyptus decipiens. The sequence goes on from CM024617.1 coordinate 29,583,971, forward strand.
GGAAATCCCTTATGTGTCGTACAAAAGGTTGAGTAGTTCAGAATTTTAATAATTGATATTTTATATATGCTATTCAATTTATTTGAAGAAAAGGCATTATATATTATGTGGATATTATTACAACTTATTTGTGCAAAAAAGTTTATTAAGTTGATGCAGGTTGAATTCGAGACGAGCTTGCTTGAAGAAAATAAATTTTGCCTCGAATTTTAAAATGCAAATGATCGTTGTGGATATTGTTGCTACGAAAGGAAATAATGGAAAAATATTCAGCTCAACGTGTACAAGCCACAATTAGTGCTATTCGCAAATATTGTCATGATGACAAGGGGAGAAAATGAATCCAAGAGAAATGAAAGAATCGTGATCATCTCAAAAAGGCAACGAATTGAGGGGGAGCATTGATCAATTATGGAAAAATCTTTTTGAATTGATCGTGATCTTGTTATGGAAGGAAAGAAAAGGTAAATGCGTCAGAATTTAAGTTCTACAAAATCCGGTTAGTGCATCTCTTATTACCTTTTGTCATTAACAAATATCTTATTGATATTATCATTTTATTATGACAAAAAGGATAAGTGAATTTTATAATGCATCCGTGATTTTTATTGGATATTTGTTGATATATATGATCAAAGTGAGTTATATTACATTTCTTTAATATTCGACTTACTTTATAAATATATTTTTTTAATTGTGCAAGATATATTTGTTATCATTTTATATTCTCTACATGATACTAATTCTATTGTTATCGCTTTTTGATTATGACAAAAAGGGGGAGAGGATATAAATATGCATATGTGTTGATATTTATTGAGCTGCGATTATCTTTACATATATAATTATATGCTCAATCTATTTGATATCTTGAATTACATTATTCTTTAAGATTGCCTTGATTTATTATTATCTTTAAAAGCATGATTACACATCTGCATATTCAGAGATTGTTTTGCATCATCAAAAAGGGGGAGATTGTTAGGAAAATCCCTTATGATGTTTTGAAAATGACAAAATAAATCAAAGACTACTAATGTGTTTAATGGTTAAGTAATAAACCATACAGATGATAGAACATGTAAAGGATATTGTCAAAGTCTGAAGACGGCCAGAAGACTTAACGTAAGACATATCCAAAGTATTTTCCTAAAGATTTCCAAACTTCTGTGTCAAAATCTGAAAACTGCCAGACTTTAGTGTAAAAGTCTGTTCACTCTGATAAATTCCAAACTGAACGTGAATGAAGAACTAGAAGACAGACTCTATGCTGAAGCTGAACTAGAAGACAGACTCTATGCTGAAGCCGAACTTATTCAGACTGTGTTCAAACCTTAAAGCTAAATCTGTTCAGAAGCAGAATATGTTTAGACTCAGATTGTAAAGTCTATTGCACTCAGACTTTACATCCAGATTCGACAGAACGTAGCACAAGCCCTAATCAAATAACGGCTAGTGATCTGGTTTGGATTCTATATCAAGATTGATTTGATTGACTCAATCTAATTGATTGACAATTGGATATTAAAGACAATAACTTTTTATACGGAGAAGCTTTACTTATGGAAACCAAGATTCTGTTTATATGGACGATCGGAATCAATTTGAAATTCTACTTTTGTCACTCAACGGCTACCAAATCTTTTAGATACAGATTTGTCCAATGGGTAAATTGGAAAACGATCCTCGAGATACTATCCAATGGCTAGTTTGGAAGTGGAAGAGTATTTAAGGAGATCAAGGACCAATGAGCAAGTAAGAGACGGAGTGTGTAATTTATAATTCCAAGGTCTAAGCGACCTTCGATCATATACTTGTCTCTTGTGAGCTTAAACATTTATAATCGTGAGAGAAATACCAAAAGAGTGACTTAGTGAGATAATGTAATCTATTACTAAGTGTTTGCACTCAAAGTTGTAATCTATGTTGATTGCATAGTGGAATCCAGCCAAGAAGGCTGTTAGCGTGGAAGAGTGGACGCAAGCTTAGATTAAGCCGAACCACTATAAACCTTGTGTTCTTATTCTCATCCCTGAACTCTTTTATTTTGTTCGTAATAATATTTAACTGCTAAAGTCTGATCTCGCTCAAAGCCTACTGCTCTTCAGACTCAGTTTCAAAAATCGGTTGTTATTCAAACTCAGGTTAAAAGTAAAGATTTTCACTGCATTTTGCAGAATCTGTTTTTACACCTATTCACCCCCTCTAGGTGTTCTTACTAGTACTTTCAATTGCACTTAGAACATTTGAGAGTATTTCGCCCAACAGGTTTTACAAAGATTTTTTGAAAATGAATTTTGTAAAAAGTTTTTGTAGGCCTTTGTTTAATTCTTTCTTTCACTTTTGGAAAATCAATTAGAGGAATAGTTTTAGAAGTCATTCCCAAGCCTGATTTGTTAAAGCATGGTCTTTGTATTGAAAGAATTTTTTCTAGTTTCTCAGATCCTATTGAAAACCTTTTTGAAATATTTGAAATGTCATTTTTCAAAAATGTATTTTCTTTTGAAAGAGAGTGTGTATTTTCTTTTAAAGTAACAAAAATTTTATCTAAATTTTCAAACTTTTATTTCTATAAAATTTCCTGTTGCTTCAATGTAAAATTCTCCCTTTTTAGCTCGAAAATCCTCTTGAGAGAGGCTTTGAGCTTAAGACACAGTTCATTAATGTATTTCGAAACTTTAGTAAGGATTTTTAAATTACTTATATCGATTTCACTATCTAAGTCTAAATCTGTATCTATTTCGGAGTCTGAGTCTGATTCTGATTTTGCCATTAGACAAATATTTGCATAATCTTTCATCACTTTTTTCGCATTCAGCATCACTCCATGTCTCTGCCTTGAGAGCCTTCCTGTATTTCTCAGCTTTTCCTTTCTTTTTCTTCAATATGGGACAATTGGGTCTGATGTGTCCCTTTTTCTTGCATTCAAATCACATCTTTATTAGCTTCATCATCCTCAGTTGATTTGTTTTGAAACTTTTGAGTGCTTTGTTTCTTCCAATTGAATTTTCTTCCATTTTTGTTTAGTTTCCTGAACCTCTTTATCATAAGAGCTAACTCTATCATCTTCAGAATCTGTAGCATCAGAATCATCGTTAGATCTCAAAGCAATTGATTTCTTACCTTTGGGATCTTCTTCCTCGTTGATTTGCTCCACTTCATAGGACTGAAGTGTGCCAACCAATTCGTCTACAGAAAGTGGCATAGTCCTTTGTGTTTCCCATATTGAAGTCTTTACATGATTCCAGTCTTTGGAAAGTCCACGCAGCAACTTGTTAACCTTCATGGGTCTTGAGATTGGTTGTCCCTAATACTCTAAACCATTTACAATTTCTATAAAACAACTAAACATGTCAGTGATAGATTCTCTCAGCTTCATCTTGAAGGCTTCATATTGCCCGAGTAAAATATTGATCCTTGTTTCCTTCACTCAATCAGTTCTTTCATAGGTAATATGCAGCTTGTCCCAGACTTCTTTGGCTGTTTCACAAGAAGATATTCTGTTATATTCAGTAGGAGATAATGCACAATATAATGAGTAAATTGCTTTAGCATCAAGAGCTTGTCTCTTGGTTATTTCTTCTTGAGTCATCTTGCTAGCGTCTACAACTTCTTTTCCCCTTTCTGAAACTGATGTAGCTTTATGAATAATTCTTTTTTCTACCACATCCCATTCTAGAGGATCTTTCGATCTTAGGAATATGGTGGTCTTGTGTTGCTTTGGCCTTCAACCAATCCTGGAGCCAATATACTAGTCATAGATCTTTAACTCGGAAGTAAAAACACTTCAAATAAATGAGCACACTGACTCTAATACCAATTGATAAAGTTAGTATGAACACCTAGAGGGGGTGAATATGTGTTAAAGAAGTTTTTGTAAGACTTAACAACTTAATTCGACTTTTATGAAAACAGTAGACTGAAGATGTAAAATACTATAAACAGTTATATAAGGCTGCGAATTAAAGTAAAGAGTTTAGGGAAAGAAAATTGAAACATAAGATTTATAGTGGTTCGGTTTAAACCAAGCCTACGTCCACTTTCCCGCACTGATAGCCCACTGGCTAGATTCCACTAAAAATCAAAAGAGATTTTACAGTCTCACGACCTTGATTCCACAGTGTAGAGTCTACACTTCCTCAATGTCTCACAAGTATTTGATCTCTCTTTTGAGTACAATTTATGCTCGACAAATTGACACGGCAAAGAACTAAGAGTTTCAAACTTTAGAATTTTTCTTTCGCGCACACACTCAAATAACTTGAGCATCCTCCTTATATACTCCTCCATGCCATCATAACCATTAGCACCTTCCAAAGGAGTTCTTCCAATCTACCAGTTGAATAGAATCAATTAGGAAGATCTCGAGTTACTTAAGGAATGTAATGATAGCCCACCAATCATGCTCGCCCATACAATTAGGATCTAGGTTTCCATAAATAGAACCTTCCAAGTATACTTTACCAATCAACGAATCTAATTATTCAAATTGATTTCAATAAGAATAATTGATCACGAGATGCTATCTCCAACTGTGAGATATTCTTCAACCGTACGAACCAAATCCTTAAAGATATACTTGCATATGGATAAGCCTTTTTCATCAAATAAATATTTTCTTTGTCGGTCTGGAAACTATCAGTGAGGGTAGACTTTAAATCTTGAGTCTGGAGATCTTCAAACTTTGACGATAGAGTCTACAAGTCTTCAGGCTAGACTGATGAAAACGTTTTGTCAACTTCAAAACAGAAAAGGAAGTTTTCTCCAACAAAAGGGAATGCATTACTTTCCCAAATTCACGTCATAATAGAGCAAATAATAGAATTATCGAATCTTCTCCCATTTTCTGAGTGGGTTCTCTATAGAGATTGTGAGATAATATTTTGGGTTTGTTTTGAGTGTAATCTAGGGAATTGGGCGATTGTGAACTTCGTATTCTTTGGATTCATAATGGAATCCTTGCAACTAGCTCTCCCAATTGAATTGGTACCAATGCCTAGATTGAACCACATTATTTTTTAGTGTTCTTTAATGTTCCTCATCAATTTCACTAGTCATTTTCTCCTTCTTGCGTTAAGCATAAATTGCAAGATCCATTAGCTTTTGCATTAATTTTGACAATGATTGGTGTTGGAACTAAGGTTAAGGTTTCCGAAGCAAATTTGGGGCTTTGCTTGTCTTGTCATTGTATGGAAATTATGTTATTGCAATTATATCCAAAGTGAAAGTAGAAATTGGGGAGTTCTACGGAAGGAACAACTTTCGATTGTGGAGCTTTAAGATGTGTGCACTTTTAACAACCTAACATTCAGTGAAGGCTTTGGATGGGAATGATATATTGTCAAAAATGATGAAAGAGGTTGATAAGGTAGAGTTGATGGAGAAGGCTAAAAGCATAATCCTATTGAATCGATCAAATGAGGTATTAATTAAAGTGGCTGAAGAGAATGATCCAACATTGTAGGCAAAACATTAGCACTTTATTTGATGAATGGATTGAACAATAGCTTATATATGCTGAAAATGCTATTTCGGTTCCGTGTGGTTGAAGGTACATCCATCATAACCCATTTAGATAAGTTTAACAAACTCATGAGAGATTTAAAGAACGTCAATAAGGCTTTGTCTGACGAAAATCAAAGTTTTGATGTTGTTGACATCTTTACCAGATTCTTTTGAGCACTTCACCTATTCATTGCTATAGTGGCGCATTACGATTACCTTGGGAAAGGTAAAGTCTACCTCGTTTTATAAGGTGTAAAAAATAAATTACGAAAAAATAATTTAGGGTAGGATATAATACAAGGTTTGATTTTCTAAGGTAGAGACAAACAAAGAGAATTTGGAGATAGCAAATAGAATAGCTATTCTATATCCCGGTCTAATGTTCGGCATCGTTGATTGTATTATTGTTATTACAACCGATAATAGATCTAATAATGATGATGTTATGTTAATAGTCACCACAAGTTTGTTAGGTGATGAGTGGGTGCTTGACTTTGGATGTTCATATCATGTGACTTATTATAAGCATTGATTTACTACATGTCTGTACACAAAGGGTAGTAATTTGATTATATTAGGAGCGCACAATAGAAGTATGATACTTTCACATGAAGAGATCGTTAAGGGAGAACCCAAATATAAGCTCATCTACACATCCAATTGAACTCATCTATGCTCAAAAACTTACAATAAGTTATAAGCTAATTAAGATATATTAACTGTTATATAGCACAACATTTATTTGATGTGACATATCAACAATTTTCCCTTTACATATGCACTCAATGTTAGATCTGCTCTCCATTAATCCAAGTATTATTCCACATGAAAATATCTCAACTTAAATCTCCATCAACGCCCAACTTAATCCCTAGTCTCTTTCTCTAGACCGAATCATGAAGTCTATTATGGGGCTCACATTGTTACACATTATAAAGCCCACCGCTCATAAGCGTGCAACAAAATTATGATACCTTCACTTGGGAGGATTAAATTGTCAAGGGAGAGCCTAAATCCGAGCCCATTAACATATCTAATTAGACTTACATTCTCTAAAAAATGAAGGTGCAAGAAGATTAAAACAATTTCTCAATTTGGAAGAAGATTTTCAGTTGAGGGTTTGATTTCCAGAGCAAAGTGAACCTAATTTCTCGATTTCAAGCAAATTTGTGTTGCTAGACAACGTCGTCTCATCTATAAATTGAGTGTTTGTAACATCCTGAATTTTCGACCATGTTTCGACTAAATGAATTGGGCTTTTCATCGAAGCGCCTATAGTCCTTTTCTCTTAGCTGATCACTTACGAGATAACTAATCTATCATGTGAAGTCGTTAAGGGATATAAATGCAACAGACTTGAGAATTCGATCAGATTTCGACTGCTCGACTGTGCTAATCAGCAAGAATCAATACGACACTGTTATAATCGATCAGAGACCAAAGATAGATCGATTCGACAGAAGCACGTAATTAAATTGTAAGTGATTCCACCTAATTTCAAAATTCGCATCGTAAGGCACTAGACCGATTTTTCTATCAATTCTGTACCCGGTGCCCGTAATTGAAATCTTGAGATTTTTATGACAACCAAGAGTCGCCTATGAGTCAAAGATGCACAATGTGGATCGAAAATAATCAACCACGGGTCAAATGCATTAAAAATTTCTAAAAGCTACTCGATAGATTAGGTCACGCTAAAATCACATCCGATCGAAATTAACCATGAAATTAAGCTCAGTTTCAACAATCGAAAGTTCTAGTGTGTTACGATTTATTTTTAGGATGTTAACTCATCATTTGAAGAATTTTCGGTGAGCCTAGATTTTTCGCGGAAAATCAAAATTGGCCAACTAATTTCAAGAAAATTAGGATGGGCAAAATTGAGGGACATTTTGGCCCTCAAAGTGAATTAGTTTGTGAAGGCAAATTGTGGAAATTGGTATAGGCTTCCTCCTCAGCAAATTTGGCCATCAAATTGGAGAGATTTGTGAAGAAATTGAAGAGTAATGGGGGCAAATTCGTAGGGCTGAGGAGCTGCTGTCTTTTGGCCTTCAAACTTGGCTTGTTTGAGAAGTTTCGAAGGGAAATTGGCTGATGAATAGGGCTTGGACTTTGGGGGCTTGATTCAGCATCATTTTGATATTTTGAGAGCCAAGGGATTGGCTCAAGGCTTGACTTTCTTCCCCCTTGTCCCCCTCTCTCTTCCCCCTCTCCTTCTTCCCTCCATTTGGTCGACCAGGCCCCCGCGAAACTGTCTTCAGCTTCTTCTTCTTCTTGCTTCCTCCCTAAGCCTTCATTAACCTCCATTGTTGAGGCTACAAGCCCAGCCAGCCCAGCCGAACCAACCGCCCGCCCATCTTCAGTCCAGCAACTCATTGATGTCACCTTCTGCTAGCCGCGATGCCAAGATCGTTTACTTCACCTCCTGTCCGCATCCTTGCCATCCCTGAGCCCAAGCCAGCTCACCATCGCCGGTCCCTGCGTTCGCCGTGTCCAGCTCTAGCTACCCGTCGTCGCCTGGCTCTGCCGGATTGTCAACCGCCGTCCCTCCTCGCGCTGAGCCCCCTCGGCCCCCTTGGTTCAGCTCAGCTCAAAAGCAAGTCTCGGCCTTGGGCGGAGACTTGTTGGCTGGTTTTTAGCCCTTTCCCGGCCTCCTTTGGTGTCACCGTAGGCCCGGGTTTTGGCCGCCGTCGCTGTGAACCGGTTTTCGCACTAAACAAGTGAGTTTACCCCCCCCCCCCCCAATCTCTAATTAAGAGGCTAATTACACTTAAGGGTGGATTAGTTAGGATAATTAGAGATTAGTGTAGTTAGTTCATGTAACTAGGTTAGCTAGGATTAGTTAGTTATGCTAAGGATTTAGTTAGGTTGTTAGTTAGGTGGCTTAGTTAGTTTAATTAGAGAATGTAGCTAGTTTAGTTAATTAGTCTAATTAGTCTAAGTAGATTAGTGAGATTAGCTTATGTTAACTTAATTAAGTGTTTTAATTTAAATATTTTGCAATTTATTTAATTAAAGGTAATTTATTTAATTATTTATTAATTAGCGTAAATTATACCGGGATAACCATTTGTCAAAATTTTGCGTTGATTGTTGTGGTTGCATTTGTTTGTGAATTTGAGTGCTAAACTGTGCAATTGGATGCTTGATGATGATTTTTAATTATTATTTCAAAAATACTATTTTATGGTATTTAATTAGAAAAATACCAAGTGTTAGGTTTTAACACCAAAAATATTTTTAAGTACTATATCAAATTGTGAGATTTTTAAATGGGAGAATATCACATTTTATGGTTCAATCTGATCGTGTGTCCACACACAATTATTTTACTTGGTGTTTTTAATATGAAGAAAATTGGCCAAGCCCATTATTTGAAATAGAAATATTTGAGTGCAAAGCATAATGTTCTTGGCTGGACATGGATGTGCGTGTGATCGCTATGAGTGTTGGAGAAATCTTCTTGAAGTGTTTTGAAGCTGACAAAACGTTTCCTTCAGTCTAGTCTGAAGGTTTTGCAGACTCTACTATTTAAAGTCTGAAAACCTCCGGACAGCCAGACTCAAGACTCAAAGTCTATCCTCATTGACAGTCTCTAATCCGTTGAAGAAAAGTTATCCAAATCTGGATGATTCGTTAAGAGGATGACCTTATCAACTGGAGAAGACATAACGGAATCCTTTGATTGATCGAGATTGACTCGATGATTGAAAGTCCGATGATTGTCTGGATATTCTTGGAAGGTTCTACTTATGGAAACCGAGATTCTAATTGTATGGGCGAACATGATTGATGGGCTATCGACACGTTCCTTTAATAACTTGAATAATCTTCTTAATTGATTCCGTCCAACGAGTAGATTGAAGGAATTCTTTTGGTAAGTGCCAACGGGTATGATGGCTTGAAGGAGTATATAAAGAAGACGTTCCAAGTTGTTAAAAAAGTGCACGATAGAAAATTCCAAAGTCTGAAAGCTTCCTGTTGTTTAGACAATTTCTTTAAGCGAATCATTGTATTCAAAAGAGAGTCTATATTTGTAAGAGACCTTGAGGAGGTGTAGAAGAACATCTACACTGTGGAATCAAGAAAGAGCTGTGGTGTAAGTTCTCTTTTGTTCATAATGGAATCCAGCCAGTGGGCTATCAGTGCGGAAGAGTGGACGTAGGCTTGGAATAAGCCGAACCACTATAAACCCTGTGTTCAATTTTCTCATCCTTACTCTCTTTACTTTGATCGTATTTCATTTTGTTAATCAAGAAAGAATTACCCTTCTATTGTTTGCCAAGTATTGTTTCCGTATCTCGATAAATTGTTTATGCACCTATTCACCCCCCTCTAGGTGCTTATACTAGCTATCTCAATTGGTATCAGAGCTCGTGTACTCACTTTGTTTGAAGTGTTTTACTTCAGAGTAAAAGATCCATGGCTAGTATGCTGGCTCTAGGGCTTGTAGAAGGGCAAAGCAACACGAGATTGCCTTACTTTGATGGAAAGGACTACAACATATGGAAGAACAAGATGAATACGTTTTTAAGATCAAAGGATCCTCTGGAATGGGACATTGTAGAAAAAGGAATCATTCCTAAAGCTCCATCTGTCTCAGAAAGAGGAAAGGACACTGTTGAGTTCAGCGAAATGAGTCAGGAGGAGATAATCAAGAGACAGGCTCTTGATGCAAAGGCAATATATTCTTTATATTGTGCTTTATCACCTACTGAATATAACATAATATCTTCTTGTGATACAGCCAAAGAAGTATGGGATAAATTACACATTACTTATGAAGGAACCGATCGAGTGAAAGAGACCAGAGTCAATATACTCCTTGGTCAATATGAAGCCTTCATGATGAAATTGGGAGAATCAATAACTGACATGTTTAGTCGTTTTACAGAAATTATGAATAGACTTGAAAATCAAGGTCAACCAATTTCTGAGCCCATGAAAGTGAACAAGCTACTGCGTGGACTTTCCAAGGATTGGAATCACATAAAGACTTCAATCAGAGAGACCCAAAGAATCATGCCATTGTCTGTCGATGAGTTGGTCGGGACCCTTCAATCTTATGAAGTGGAACAAATCAATGAAGACGAAGACCCTAAAGGTAAGAAATCTATTGCATTAAAATCTAATGATGATTCTGATGTAATAGACTCTGAAGATGACATGGATGATGAAGAACTTGCTCTCATGATAAGAAGATTCAGAAAGCTGAATAGAAAAGGAAGAAGATTCAATGCAAAAAAAACAAAGTTTTCAAAAGCAACAGATCAAGTCTGCTGAAGATGATGAATCAAACAAAGATATAGTCTTGCTTTGAATGTAAGAAAAAGGGACACATCGTACCCAACCGTCCTCTTCTAAGGAACAAGAAAGGAAAATCTGAAAAATATCGAAAAGCTCTCAAAGCGAAAACACAGGTGATACGGAGTGCAAGATAGTGATGATGATTATGCCAACATATGTCTAATGGCACAATCGGATTCGAATCAAACTCCGAGACCAATTCAGATTCGAAAGTGAATTCGAGGTAAGTAACTTCAAAATCCCTATGAAAGTTTCAAAATACATTGATGAATTATGTTTTAGTCTTAAGACCTCTCTTAAAAGAATTTTGAACTCAAAAAGGAAAATTCTGCTTTAAAATATCAAGAGAATGTTTTAGAAGAAAAAGTGAAATGCTTAGACCAATGTTTCCTCTCTCAATGAAAGTAAAGATAATCTTTTAAAAGAAAATGCATTTTGAAAAATGACATTTCAAATATTTCCAAAAAATTTCTCTGGGATCTGAAAAACTTGAAAAAATACTTTCTGTTCAAGGACCTTATTTCAATAAATCTGGTTTAAGAATGACTACCGAAACTATTCCTTTAATCGATTTCCCTAAAGTAAAAGAAAGAATCAAACAAAGACCCACAAGAAATGCTTACAGAAATCATTTTGAAATGACCTTTGTAAAACTAGTAGGTCGCAATGCTCTTAGATGTTCAAAATGCAATAGTGCAGATCATTTTGAGAAAGAATGTCCTATGGTATGGAGACCTGTCAATAAAGTCTGGGCAAAAACCGTATATCAAACTAACCCAAAAGGACCCAAGAAAATATGGGTACCAAAGAAAGCTTGAGTTTCTTTTTAAATGCAAGTCACTATCAAGAAAAAGGTGAAATGGTACCTGGATAGTGGATGCTCGAGATACATGACAGGAGATTCAAATTGCTTCATAAAGCTTATTCAAGTGAATGGTGGAAAAGTCTCATTTGGAGGAAACAGGAAAGGAAAAATAGTAGGCTTTGGAACTGTAAAGATTGGGAACCTCACAATAAGCAATGTTTCTTTAGTTGAAGGGCTTAATTACAATGCTCTCGTGTCGATCAGGCCAGTGTGATGTCGATTTTAGGATCAACTTTCAAGAGGGTATTTGTTCGGGAACCGAGTAAAGACTCTACTCAGTCATTTATGGGTCGAAGACATGGAAATATCTACCTCTTGGACTTAAAACCAGATGAGTCGCAATGTTTAATCTCAATCCAAGACGAAGCGAGCATGTGGCACAGAAAGTTTGGGCATGTTAAAATGAAGCAGATAGCCAAGATCTCAACAAAGAAGCTTGTTCGTGGACTACCCAATTTATCATATCAAAAGTCTGATCTATGTACACCATGTATATTGGGAAAACAGGTAAGAAATTCCTTTAAATCAATAAATCAAGTTTCCACTAACCATGTACTTTATGACTCTTGCATATGGATCTCTTTGGACCACAAGAACGCGAGCATTGGAGGTAAGAAATATTGCCTAGTAATTGTGGATGATTACTCACGATTTACTTGGGTATAATTCTTAGTAAGTAAGTCTGAAACTTTCTCTTACTTTGAAAAATTTGCTAAGATGGTTCAAAATAAAAAATGATATGTTATTTCAAGTATAAAAACAGATCATGGAGGTGAATTTGAAAATCAGGATTTTGCCAAATTTTGTGAAGAATCTGGTTTTTAGCATTTATTCTCTTCTCCATATACTCCAAAGCAAAACGGAGTTGTGGAAAGGAAGAATAGATTTCTTCAAGAAATGGCTAGAACCCTCTTAATTGAAAGTAATATCTCTGTACGATTTTGGGCTGAAGCAGTTTCAACATCATGTTATATTATCAATAGAGTTTTTCTAAGACCTATTCTAGAAAAAACCCCATATAAATTATTTAAAGAAAAGAAGCCTATTGTTTCATATTTTCATGTATTTGGATGTAAATGTTTCATATTGAAAAATGCAAATGATCGAGTTGGTAAGTTTGAAGAAAAGTCGGATGAAGGCATCTTCCTTGGATATTCAACCACAAGCAAGGCATACGAGTTTACAATAAGAAGACTCAAACAAAGTGGAAGAATCAATGAATGCCAAATTCCAAGATTCGCACAAAATGAGTCCATTCAGACTCATCTCGAAGAAACTGAACCTGCTCCGAACTCTACAAAGTCTAAATCTCAAGAAGCAGCTCAAAATTTGAAGAACCAGCAACAAGTGATCGTTGAAGATTCTAGTGAAGGAAGTAACCATCAATCTGATACATTAACCAGCAACTGGAAACATAAGTCCAGTCATCCCAAAGATCTTATTATTGGCAATATCAATGAAGGAATTCGCACAAGATTCAAAAGGCGAGAAGAGTCTAGTGATGTGGCTCTTATTTCTGAAACAAAACCCAAGAGCATAGAAGAAGCTTTATCCGATGAAAGCTGGATTGAAGCTATGCAAGAAGAACTCAGACAATTCAGAATTAATGATGTCTAGGAACTGACTCCAAAACCAAAAGGTAAATCTGTCATTGAAGCTAAATGGGTATTCAGAAACAAGATGGACGAAAAAGGCAAGGTAGTAAGAAACAAAGCAAGACTCGTGGCCAAGGGATACACACAAGAAGAAGGGATCGACTATGATGAGACCTATGCACTAGTAGCGAGGTTAGAAGCAATTCGTTTATTACTTGCATTTGCTTGTCATAAAAATTTCAGGTTATTCCAAATGGATGTCAAAAGTGCTTTCCTAAATGGATTTATCCATGAGGAAGTTTATGTGGAACAACCACCTGGGTTTGAAGACCCAAGGAAACCAGACTCAGTATTCAGATTAAAAAAGGCCCTATATGGCTTGAAGTAAGCACCTCGAGCCTGGTATGAAAGATTAAGTAAGTTTTTATTACAAAATGGTTTTGTTAAAGGTAAAGTAGACACTACTCTTTTTAAAGAAAGCAAAAGTTTTCTGCTTGTTCAAATATATGTGGATGATATCATTTTTGGATCCTCTAATGAAAGTCTGTGCAAGAAATTCTCTAAGACTATGCGGGATGAATTTGAAATGAGCATGATGGGTGAGTTAACCTTCTTTCTTGGACTTCAAATAAAACAACTGGAGGAAGGAACTTTCATTCATCAAGAAAAGTATGCAAATGATCTTGTTAAAAAGTTTGGGTGGGCAATTGCAAGACAGCTTATATACCAATGTCAAGTTCCTTGAAGATAGACAAAGATGAAGGAGGAAAGAAAGTCGATCAAAAGCGATGCAGGGAGTATCATCGGATCACTTCTTTATCTTACGCTTCTAGACCTGACATTTTGTTTAGTGTTTGCATTTGTGCCAGATTTCAATCAGACCCAAAAGAATCTCATTTGAGTGCTACGAAGCGTATTATCAAATATATTTCATCAACTTCAAGCCTTGGTCTCGGTATCCAAAAAGGGGAGACTTTACTCTTCTTGGATATTCGAGATGCTGGACCTTGCTGGATGCGAGTTGATAAAAAGAGTACCTCGGGTACATGTCAACTTCTTGGAGCGGGGACGGTGTCTTGGTTTTCAAGAAAGCAAAGTACAAGTAGCTCTCTCTCTGGCGAAGCGAGTATATAACTCTCGAAAGTTGTTGTTCGCAAATTTTGTGGATAAAACAACAGCTAAGAGACTTTGGAATTGAAGACTCATGCACAGAGATCAATTGCGACAACACTAGCGCTATCAATCTCACAAAAATCCAATTCTTCACTCAAGAGCAAAGCATATAGAGATTCGACATCACTTTATTAGAGATCATGTTCAAAATGGAGATGTCTCAATTCAATATGTTGATTCAAAGAACCAACTGGCGGATATATTCATAAAGCCTTTGGAGAAAAATCAATTTGAATCAATTCGCTCCAGACTCAACATTTTAAAGTATGAGGAGATCAAAGTCTAAAGACTTTCAGACTCAAACATACAAGACTTTAACTGTAAGTTAGTCTTGGTACGATCATCAGACTGTAAGTTAGTCTTTCTCTCTTTCTCAAATTTTATCTTAAAAAGGTACGATTGTCAATCGTGGTTTATTGTTATCTTTAATCGACGTAATTATTGCATCGTTTCCTTTTCGAAAAAGAAGTTATTTTTTTAAATGAATATTTTCTCGAAAAAGTTAGTTATTTTTAAAATGCATCTTTTTACCTTCCATTGTGACGGTTCGTTTATCTCTCTTTATAGTACTCTGTTTATTCCTCTTCTCTTTACTCTCAAAAACCCTAGAAAGCATCAATCCTCCATTCCCGTTTTTCTCCCTTGTTTAATCCTTGAAAAAGTTGTCATCTTTCTTGAGAAAGTCAAGCAAGGAATCTTCCAAAAACTGAGAAAGATGTCATCCTCGAGAAAGTCATCAAGAATCGCTAACAGGGGACCACGGCGAAAGAATGAGGGGCCTACGCACTTCGATCTTACTTGAAGAAGAAGTATCTCCGGAAACAGCAACCGAGCCCACAACATTCTCAGCAGCGTCATTCTCATCCATCTAGTCCTCAAGGAGTTGATCTTCAACAAGAGGAAGAAATCATTGAGGATGCAAATCCTGTAAGAACTCAAACGCCCGCTTTTATTTATAAGCTGTATCACGCTTTAAAAGAAACTCATACTCCCTTGAACTATGTCGATGATTTTCTTAAAGACAAAGGATATGGGAACGAATATATCTTTTTGCGAAAAATAGAAAGTTTGGGAATTGCTCGACAAGGGGTGGCTGAGGAAACCCTTGCGAATATCCCAAGTGATCCTCGTGACTGGGGACCGAATCCTATAGATGGAAATGATGATGACAAAATGTACAGTCAATTTCAACCGAGAATGGGTGTTGCAGTTAACAGTCGAGGAAAAAGGGGAGAAGTGTTCAGATCAAAGGAACAAGAGGATTTGTACTTGAAATTGCTAAAGTGTGGGGTTATAAACCCTAGAAGTGTGGATTTTGATTTTCTGGATGCTGTGAAGGTGAACTTGAGGGAGAAATTCAGTTACCTTCAACTCGAGACGTTCTGCTCCGATACTACAGAGGCATATCCTAAACTAACTGCATATTTCTATTCAAATCTTAGCTTTTTGGATGCGAATAGATTTTCTTTCAGTGTCAAAGATCAAGACTATGTTGTGGATATGAATATGCTGGCGGATGTGTTAGGAGTTGAAAAAGGAAGATATCAACCGATCAAAGTTTCCATTGCTCGGGCCACTCTGGAACTTGTGAAGGATAGGAGAACAAATGAGAAGATAACCTACCTAAGGATGAATGCATTCAATATCTTGCTTCACAAGATTGTGATCAATTGTCTCTAACCTAAATCAACCTCCAAGACTGATGTTTCAAGTTCAGAAGCAAAATTGATGTATGCCATCCTCACTGGAAAAAGGTTTTCTCTTCCTCACACTGTCATGTTCCACATGTATAGAGCGATGATGAAGGACAGAGGTCAACTACCTTACCCAAGCCTTGTGACAAAGTTGTTCAGACATCTGAATATTCAGCCTCCGCAAATCTTTTGTGTTCGATCGTGCGATCATATGGTGGTAGGACTGAAGATGGTAACCAAAATGCGTTTGAAGGAACTGAACAAGGAGTTGGAGAAATTCAAAGAGAAGACTCCAGTCAGAACTCATCAAACCTCTTCTTTAAAAAGGAAATGAAATGAGCCCATGATTGCTTCAAAGCAGAAAAGAAGAGCTCTTATTGTGGAAGATGAAGAAGATGATGATCTTACCATTTCGGCAATAGCTTTGAAAAAGCTAAGTCGTACTGTTCCAGAATCAACGGAACAGCGTGAGACAGAAGGAAATGAAAGAGAAGGCCAAGAGGAAAGAGATGTTGAAGAAAAGGAGAAAGAAGAAGAAGCAAGAGAACAAGAAGAAGAAGAAAGAGCAGTTGGCGAAAAAGAAGCAGAGGAGGAAAGACCTGGAAATGAAAGAAGAGAAGAAGGAGAACCTGAGGAACACTCTTCTCCACCTGTAGGCATGGAAACAGGGGGAGATCAAGAGAAAGGAGGGAAGTCCTCATATCCTGATACAAGTGAAGGAATCAGTCGTTCTCCTGCAAACCCAGAGGATGTTTATGCCTCTCAATTTCCAGAAGAATGTCATAAAGTTTCAACGCCAAACCTGAGAGATTATTCTGATATGCCATCATCTGCAGAACGTGCTGAAGCTAGTACGCAGACCGATAACTCAGCCGATTTTCGCAGAATTCTCGATATTCTCTTGGAGATGCGCGGTCAAATTTATGCCTTGGGATGCGAGGTTCAAAATTTGCAGAATGCTGGTCAAGTTTCTTCAGTGTCTTTACAAGATCAGATCCAAACCCTCTCTATTCAGATTCAGGCCAATGCCAAGAGTGAGGAGATTGCTCAACTGAAGGAAGACTTGAAAAGGCTGGAAGGGATTGTTCAATCAATGGAAGATTTCCAGCTTGTCCGTGTTCCCAAGAAATCTTGACTCCATTCCATTTTCATCTCAACATTTTCAATACTGACAAAAAGGGGGAGAGATGCAAGAGATTTGAACAACATTTGAACAACTCTTTTTTTTTTTTTTTTTGATTTGGATTAATGTTTGACTTTAAACTTTGTGTCTTTTTGTCTGGATTTGAATTTGGATTATTGCTATTGACTGCTATTGATATCTTATGGATAGTTTATCATATTCAAGACTAACCTATTTTCTGTGGTTGCAGATTTTAGTGTTAGCCATTTATCTCTATAAGATATGCACATATGTTTGAGATATGTTTTGCAGGTCAAAGTTGTCCAAATCTGCGGGAAACTTTTGTCACCATCAAAAAGGGGAGATTGTTGGAGAAATCTTCTTGAAGTGTTTTGAAGCGACAAAACGTTTCCTTCAGATCTAGTCGAAGGTTTTGCGAGACTCTACTATTTAAAGTCCGAAAACCTCGGACAGCCGGACTCAAGACTCAAAGTCTATCCTCATCGACAGTCTCTAATCCGTTGAAGAAAAGTTATCCAAATCTGGATGATTCATTAAGAGGATGACCTTATCAACTGGAGAAGATCTCGTGGCTGGAGAAGACATAACGGAATCCTTTGATTGATCGAGATTGACTCGATGATTGAAAGTCCGATGATTGTCTGGATATTCTTGGAAGGTTCTACTTATGGAAACCGAGATTCTGATTGTATGGGCGAAACGAGTTGATGGGCTATCGACACGTTCCTTTAATAGCTTGAATAATCTTTTTAATTGATTCCGTCCAACGGGTAGATTGGAGGAATTTCTTTGGTAAGTGCCAACGGGTATGATGGCATGAAGGAGTATATAAAAAGACGTTCTAAGTTGTTAAAAAAGTGCACGATAGAAAAATTCCAAAGTCTGAAAGCTTCCTGTTGTTTAGACAATTTCTTTAAGCGAATCATTGTATTCAAAAGAGAGTCTATATTTGTAAGAGACCTTGAGGAGGTGTAGTAGAACATCTACACTGTGGAATCAAGGAAGAGCTGTGGTGTAACTTTTCTTTTGTTCATAGTGGAATCCAGCCAATGGACTGTCAGTGCGGAAGAGTGGACGTAGGCTTGGAATAAGCCGAACCACTATAAACCCTATGTTCAATTTTCTCATCCTTACTCTCTTTACTTTGATCGTATTTCATTTTGTTAATCAAGAAAGAATTACCCTTCTATTGTTTGCCAAGTATTGCTTCTGTATCTCGATAAATTGTTTATGCACCTATTCACCCCCCTCTAGGTGCTTATACTAGCTATCTCAATGAGAACCCGTCACTCAATGAAAATCGAGGGCAATGCTCCTGTATGGAATGCCCCACGTCAACGAAATGCCGATTGCAGTGAGGGTTGGGCCGATGCTCCTTCGCGAATTCCGTCTAGATGTAAAAATTGCGGTGCCCGACAAAGCGAGACGATACCCGGTTATGCCGAATGACCGCCGACTGTGAGTTGGCCATGGCTGTTAGGTCATAACTAATTGGAATGCTTAAGTGATTGAAATAGCCATGCCTAATTAGGGGGACAAAATTGAATAGCACGGAATGGGACGTGTCATTACGATTTGACCTTATAATCGGGACCCCTGTGAGTGATTGATATATAATTGAAGTGTTCCAATTATTGAGTTTAGTTACCGTATGCGTATGTTATATGAGTTGTACTAATGTGCAGGAAGGTGCTGAGGCGAGGTAAGTCTTATATAATGTGTGCTTAGGTTGCCTCAAGGTGAATTCTCTTCCTAATCGGGGTTTAGGATGTAAACTCACTAAGACATTATCTTACCCCATCGTGGTTTCAAATTTTCATGTCCCTAAATGGAGGTACGTCATGTATGTTATGGGGTCTCGTAGGTGATGGACTTTCAGCACTCCTATTTCCCTATACCCGAAACTAATCTGACCTGTGAGCTAGTTGATCCACGGTCTGGGTCAAGGAAGGCCGACCTCAGTTGGTACCTCACCGATACATAGCATGGTTCATTAACTTTCCTCAAGGGGGTCGAGAGGGTCATCTACAGGGTTTTGACGAGCCTCCCGTTGGGACCGGAGAATGGGAAGTAGGGCACTCTATGGATATCGACACCCCCGATGGTGTCGTGGTGGACTCGGAGCCCATGACTGAAGAGTCCGGAGCTTAGAGGGCTCAGTAGTTTTTTTTGAGATAGACCTCCTATGTATAAACTATAGGTTGACCTGGCTGTATATAAAGTGTGGTTTGTTTAAATTGGTTGTCCTGCTTTTTTATCCTATATTTGGTTATTGTCTGGAGTTTATTAGTTCATTCCCGCATGTGCAATAAAATGAATGGGTCGGCAATGTGTTTTGGGAACGTTGCAATTTGACCACCAAGGAATGCGCACGCGCTTGAGGTTCAGGGTGTGACAGTGTTGACATCTCTAGCGAGACAAGTCAGATTATTTATATTAGAATAATGTCATATGTGATTTTGCGATAACACAAGTGATCTACATCGCTTTGAGTATTTGATTTTTAGAAGTTATGATAATTAAATGATTTCTTAAGGAGTAGTAACGTCAAAGTGAGCGTCATATATGAAAGACGTATTAGTATTAGTAATCTTTCTAAATCTAGAGGATAATCCCTAGAGTGGGACTTTCGACGACAGCTCGTGGACAACCTGGGTATGGTGGAGAGTGGAAGTTGACAGTGGCGGCATTTGGAGTTGACGCAGAGTAGTGGCGACCACCCTTGCAGAGAGTGTATCTTCTAAGGAATCTGTGGAGAGATGAAGAAAAGGAAGCCATTGAAGACCAAAAACATAATAGAGGAGAAGAGAAGAGGGAGTGGAGAATCTTGAGAGGACAAAGAACTCATTAGAGGTTCCCATTCTCTGCTTCTTATTTAATATCAAACATCAGATGTTGATCGTTGGACATCATCCCTCACACTCCAAACGCAAATCAAGCAAAGGAAATTCAAGCGCACACATGGCTTCTTTATTGTGTCCCACAAGACATTCGTATATGCCTCCTCCGTATGAAGGCTTTGGATTGATTGATCACTCAGATGGTGGGAACAACCTCATCATGGCAGCAGACGAAGGTGGTGAGCTTCTCCATGCGCCTCTGGCATTCGGGGCACCGCATGCTCTCCGGGATCCTTCCCCCCATGCTTTGGAACTCGAACCGGCAGCATGGATGCGTCACGTCGTGGATCTTGTCGTGGTGCTCCTTGAACGCCACGTCGTACCCCTTGGTAGCCACATGCTCCTTCCACAGGTCGTACTCCAGCAGCGCCGGCAGGACAGTGGTCCCGTGCCCGTTCACCGTGATGGCTGACCCCCGGCTCAGCACTGCCCACCCCCCGGCCTTGTCGAAGCTGAGTAGCCTCTTGATCTGCTGCATCATGTGGTCCTCCTCGTCTGCCTTCCCAAGTTGGATCTTCGAGAAGAGCATCGACTCGAGCCGGGTCCAGAAGTACCACACCAAGGTCGGGTCCTGCCAGGTGTAGCCCAGCTTCTCAACATTGATGGTCGCAATAGCTTGCCGCACCTTCTCTCGCTTGTTGCTCTTGCCCACATAGACCATCTCCAGGGGAATCCTCGCGGCCAGCGCAACCTGGCGTGCCGCTGTGGTGAACTTGCGGATCCACTCGATGTCATCGCCACCGTACAAGAATATGTACTTGCCATCTGTAATCTGATGGGGCACAAAATTGAAGATCTCAATGTCTCAAACCTTTCAATTAAATATGATAAAAATGCTAACTTGACATGATAGTGAGTTACCCAATTCAGAATTGTTGGATCCATGCCATCGACAAGAAGCTCAAGCCTCCATTTCTCTTCTCTCCACAGAACCTCCTCTCTCAGTGTAGTGAAAGGGAAGGCATTACTTCCCCAAATCCACATCATGTGAATGGCATTGGGGGACACAACCTTGCCTTGTGGGTCAAGCACCACGAGGATGGGCTTGTTCCTGAAGTGCCACTTCTCCTTGATGAACCGGGTCACCGCCTTGTGGATCAGGTTTGGGTGGTACACGGTGTACCACGGCATTGTGGACTGCAGGGCCTCGAACTTTTTCTGCATTGGGTCGGTCCACTCGACCGAGCGGTCCACCATGGGGATCCACACCATCTCATACTGGTGGATCTCATGCCGTGTCGCGTGCGTCTTGGATTCGCTGTGGATCTGCTCCAGGATGGACAGCTCATCCTGCAAGATTTCCAGCCCTGAGATCAGCAGCAACACGTTTTTCCTCCTCAGGACTTCAAGGTTGACCTGTATGTCGCAAGATAGAACGTAAAATCATGGTCAAATCATTTTCGATCTGAAGGGCTCGTGGTTGTTGAATAATGGTGAGACTAGCTATAGAGATCGAACCCTTTTCTTTGTAGTCCCCTCGACGAGAGGCAGAATATCATCTTTGGGATAAATCATAGCCTTCAGGATCTTCATATTGTCAATGTGGATGGTTTCAAAGAGATTCACGAGAGTCTGATAGGCTTCGAGATACCGCTTTTCCTCTGCATCACCATAAACTCATTTAAGCCTTCCTCGAGAGAGTTTCTTTCTCTTTAATTACTACATAGGAAATAAAAGAGGGTTTATATAGATCAGTGGCTAATTGATTACCTATGTATTGGTTACATATGTCAATTTGCTTCTGCAAATGTTCATATATGCTCTTCAGTTTGTGATGCAAGGTTGACAGATCCCATGCCTCAGTTGGGGATGTTATGAACCTGCAAATTCTCACTTCCGCGTTATTGATTTCTTGCAGGAGGCATCTATATAAATCATCATTCATAGATTTACTACCAGAAGTATGATTAACTCTGTTATTAATCCATTTGCTATAGAATGATTTCTATCTATGCCTTATAGTAAGCACGAGTAGAGAAATCAAAATAGCTCAAGAGCGCATACTCGTAGCCGAAGGTTGTGAGGTTGGTGATCTGGCTAGCACAAGCCACAGCGCTCCTTATGGTCCAGTAGACGGCAGTTGTGACATGGGCCATGGCGGTTGACAATGCAGGGACGTCGCTGGAGATATAAGCTGAGGGAAGCTCCTTGAGTTTCACCACGCACCTCGTGACTTCGAGCATGGCCTGGATGAGGCTGTTGAGCTTATCGAACCGGGACTTGAGTGCGGCCGAGTGCTCCATGATCAGGGTCATCTGCTTCAGGATGGCCATCGACTTGGCAAGCTGGTTGGAGGACTGGATCTGGGCCAAGAGCCAGAACTCGCCGTAGTTGAAGGCGAAGGCCGCCAGGGTCAGCACCAGCTTGGCATCCCACGAGAAGGGGGCGAGCATGTTCAATACAGAGAGCGTGGTCGCATGGGCCTCGCTCCCACTCAGTGCTTTCGCAGATAGCTGAGGATCGGTTGCAAGTTAGCAAATGACAGTAGAAAGACTCGAATTCCAAACAAATAATTGATTGCTCTGCATTTAATTTCGTGGCAGTGTTCGAAATAGATGAAGCTCGACATAAGATTTTTTTCGTAAACTACCTCGCAGGAAATCCGTTCGATGATAGGGGACAGCACATCGAGCATGGCGTTGAAGTTGGCCTGGTAAATCTTGTCCTCCATGTTTTCCGCGTGCTTTGTTGATCCCTTTACACAGCAAGAGCCACGCATGCATGATTTAGAATTACAAACGAGATTATGATACTCATAAGCAAAACAGATCGCTGAGATCGATTATCGTCGTGATACTGCTCATTCTTTGACAGAGTAATGGCGAGCGATATTAAACTGAACAAAATCTCTCCTAGCTAAAATCAAATACATCTGCAAAATATACTCCAAAGCATTTCGTTCCCGGTCACCGCGAAAAAGGCAGACCAAAAAGCATCATTTTCACTCCTTTACCGTGTCGGCGAGAGTGTCGACATTCAAGGTTGCGCGGTTGAGGATGTCCTCGACGAGAAGGAGTAGTGGCTTCACGTCAACCTCGCGGCCGTCAGGAGCGTGAGTCTCCACGACCTGCTTCATCATCACACTGTCGTCGGACATCGTGATCATGCCCCGATCCCCTCCCTTGATCAGCCTCTGCATGGAGAGCGGCATCACCTTGTCGGTCGTCGTCGTCATGGCCATAACGGGATAATATAAAACTCTAGAGAAATTCGAACACTATGGTTTTAGGAAAGATGGGGAAAATATTGCTATCTGGGTTTTGAGCGATTGATATCTTGCCCTAAGCCTGGTCTCTACTTATAGGCATGATAGATGGAGTAAAGCCTTGGGGTGAATCGACTTCCTTGCTTCCAGTCGTAATTCGATGTTTCGTGCGTTAAATTGAAGCTTGGCCTCTCTTTTTTTACACTTTGTCCAGCTAGGAAGATACATGGGACCCCGCATGGAGCTTTTCTCTGTGTAATGTTCGAAGCAGATAGTCATTTTTGGTGGAATTTCGAATTTATTCTGAATTAAATAATGAGCACAGCCGCATGGAGCTTTTCTCTGTGTAATGTTCGAAGCAGATAGTGATTTTTGGTGGAATTTCTCATTAATTTATTCTGATAATTAAATAATGAGCACAGATGAGAAGTGATTTTTTTCGGGGGGGTGTGTAAACCTATTGCTCGAAAGAACAGTGCGACTGTAATATGATACTAGGGTTTTACATTTTGGCCTTTCGGGCCGAAAGATTAGCACCAACCCCCCCTCCCCCCGGGTCAGCATAAAATCAGCGTATGATTCATATAATCCAAGCCCCTTTCGCTTTACTCAAATTAGATGTGATTGAGCACAGTCCTTTCTCCTTCTTTTTCAATCTTTATGAAATGTCTCTAATGGATTTAGTGGTCGCACTATCAATTATGGAAAAAATTATCAAAAAAAAATCATAAATCTATTGTATAATCTTACACTTTCAATTTAGGATTTCAACAAAGGGTCTCTGCGAAAATGCTCTCCAGAAGAGGAGTCCTCTCTCGCCTCTACGAGCGCTTCCCTACCATTAAGGTAGCTCTCCTGTTTCTACAAACCCTAATCGTATAAGGTGTTGTCAGAATCTCCAATCCCTTTCTTTTCACCTTTGTTCCTTCTTCGCTGTTTCGGCGGCATTTCGATTCCCAGTATTTGCAATATTCCAAAAAAAAAAAAAAAAAAAAAAAAAAAAATGAATCCACCACCTTGCTTCGATCCGATGCAGATTTGCGCTGAATGTCCCATAGATCAGCCTTTGATGCATTCTCTTCAATATAAACTTCATCTGGTGACCTTAAAGTAGGGGCCTCTTAAGGTGTTCGTCTGGGTTTTTGCTGTTTGGGGATTCGGCAAGGTGTGAGATCCGTTGCTTTGAACTCGATGATCGGATGAAGATTTGATTTGTGCTGCTAATGAGTTTGTATGGGCGCAACCGGTGCTCTTTCACTGGATCTCTGGCGTTGTTATGCTGTGGAAGTAGAAGGTGTTGTTAGATTCTGGTTCTAGCCATAAACAATCGGCCTAAAAGTATATTCAGATGGATCTTTATTTATTCCTTACTCTGTTTGGGTGGATAAACTACGCCTGGCTGTAGGGGAATTATTTTGATGCTTGCGGCATCTGGATCACGAGCTCCCTTCAATCTCTCACCCACATTGTTCTTCAGCCTTTATCCGAAAACTTGTACATAATTTCCCCTGGTAACAAGCAAATATGGAAGGGAAAGAAGAGAATGAGCTGCGACTAGCTGCATTGTGTAAAAGTTTGGGTGATTTGTGGTCTGAGGATGACATAGTCGAGGCTTCCACAACTATTTCACCACAGAAGATGGCAGAATGTAATCGAACTTTATATGGGAAGCTATTTTCAAAGCCAAATGTCAACTTTCCTGCTTTTATTACTGTTATGAAGAAAGCTTGGCGAGCAGATTCAGTGGTTTGTTTCCAGAAAGAACCAGGTTTTTTTATCTTTGTGTTTCAATCAGAAGAGGAAAAGGAGAGAGTTCTACAAGCCGGTCCCTGGTCTTTTTCTAGCAACCTACTTGTTTTAAGGCAATGTGTACCTGATACTCCGGAACACTGCTATGACTTTTCCAGCAATGCTTTCTGGGTAAGATTCGAAGGAATTCCTCCAGGATGGCGAACAGAAGAAGTATTCCATGACCTGGCAAAGAAAATAGGGCGAGTGTTAGAAGTTCTGGTGGATCCTCAGGGGAATGGGCAACACAAAGGAGGTCGGGTCAGAGTGGATCTGGACTTAACAGCTCCACTAAAATTAGGGGCCATACTGGATATAGGCACCAAATGGCTCTGGGTGGAATTCAAACACGAACGCTTGCCGCATTATTGTTATTCGTGCGGAAGGATTGGCCATTACGCTGCTGAATGTGAAATCAATCCCTATAACAGATATGGAGGGTCAGAGAACAAACTTGGCAAATTTGGCCCCTGGTTGAAGGCGGAAGCTAGCGACCATAGCCCATACTGGGAAGCTTTTTATGGCAAATTAGAGGAGTTTATAGTGGAGGAAACAATACCAGAAAATATGCCTCCAGCGCAGACTATGGAAATAGTAACTAGAGACGAGGGTGGCTCCAGTAAAGTTCCTACAAGCAGTAAGAAAAGAACAGAGAGTTTACATGACCAGGAGACGACAGTAGAATCAACTGATTGCTCCCTGAAAAACCTTGAACATGGCAAACAGTTAATCTGCTATGAGGCCACTAAACCCATTCTTTCGAAGATGGGCACATGCAGCAAGAAGAGTATGAAAGTGCAGCGGGCAAAGAAACAAAAGTGCATTGCAGAACAAGTTCCCCTACTGATTGATGATTCGGACCTCTTGGAAACCCCAATTCAGATAGTTAAGGATGGCAAAGAGTGGGCCTTGGTGGCTGGCCCTAATAAGCCACCACTGACGAAATGAAAATCATCAGTTGGAATTGTCAGGGGCTGGGCAATCCCCTGACATTCCAAGCTTTGAGAGCACTAGTTGCTCTTGAAAGGCCCAACCTTATCTTTTTAATGGAAACGAAAAATAAAGCATCGATGGTGGAAGGCATCAAAAGAAAACTCAAATTCTCAAATCTATTTACAGTTAATCCAGAAGGAATTGCGGGAGGCTTAGCTGTTCTGTGGCAAGAAGAAGTGGGGATTCAGCTCAATGAAACTTCACCAGAATTCATTGACCTGCAGTGTATCGACTCAGTAAGTGGCTACTCCATGCGAATTACCTTTGTTCATGCTTCTACAAATTTTGCACAAAGGGTAAAGTTATGGCAGTATTTGATGCAAACTCAGCTTACCAACTCTCTTCCCTGGATTTGCATGGGTGATTTCAACGAAATATTATATGTATGGGAGAAAGTGGGGAAAAGAGAAGCCGATAACTATCGAATCACAGCTTTCAGAGATTTTCTAAATGCATGCTCTTTTATGGAAATTGAAAGTAAAGGGTGCGCTTATACGTGGACAAATAACAGGGAAGGGGAGGACCTTGTTAAAAAACGCCTAGATCGAGTCCTTTCTACTATGGACTGGAGACTTACTTTTCATGATGCTGAAGTACAAGCTCTTCCAGCAATTGGCTCAGATCATAGCCCTATTCTCCTAGTGTTACACCCTGAAAGACAGAAAAGAAAAAGAGTTTTCAGAATGGAGGCCTATTGGACAGATCATGCAGAGTACGGAGAGATTATAAGACAAACATGGAACAATATACCTCTGAGCCAGACTCAATTCTCAGCAAAGCTAGAAGAAATATCAAAAGCTCTCACTAAATGGAGTAAAGCTACGTTTGCACATGCCCCAACTCGACTTAGGGCACTCAACCAGAAACTAACTGAACTGAACAATAGACCTCCTCACCCCTCTAGCAAACAAGAAGTCCAAGAAACAGTGCAACAAATTCAACAACTATGGCATCAAGAAGAGAAATTTTGGGGCATTCGTTCTCGTATCAACTGGCTACAATGGGGGGATCGAAATAGCAAATTTTTCCATGCAACTACTGTGCAAAGAAGGAAAAGAAACAAGATCACTATGCTGCAAATGGAAGATCTCAGTTGGAGTAGAGATATTTCAGCCATTAAAACTCATATAGGGATTTTTATAGGCAATTGTTCACATCAGCAGGCCCCAGAAATTATCAGCCAATTCTGGCTCAATGTCAATGCCCTGTCAATGAGAATATTAATGCACATCTAATGGCTACTCTTACCATGGAAGAAGTCAAGACAGCAGCTTTTCAATTGGGATCCCTCAAAGCCCCAGGTCCCGATGGCTTTAACGGTCTGTTCTACCATCAATCCTGGGAGGATATCAAAGCTGATGTTTTTCAGTTGGTGCAGAATTTTTTTCAAACAGGTACCTTTGATCCAAGTATCAACAAAACACACATTACCTTGATACCGAAGACGAAACACCCTGAAAATATAAGCCAGTTCAGACCGATCAGTTTATGCAATTTCAGCTATAAAATCATATCCAAAGTCCTAGCCAACAGATTGAAAAGTTACCTTCCGGAAATCATCGAGCCCGAACAGAGTGCCTTTGTCCAAGGACGTCAAATCCAGGATAATATCCTTATTGTCCAAGAAGTGTTACATCACCTGCGGACCACCAAAAAGAAGAAGAAAGCTCAGGCCGTCTTAAAACTGGATATGCAAAAGGCTTACGACAGGATTGAATGGGATTTTCTAAGAGATTGCATGCTGAAAATGGGCTTTTGTGAGAGGTGGGTAAACCTAATTATGCAATGTGTTACTACGGTGTCCCTGAGTGTTATCATCAATGGAGAACCATCTCAGTTCTTCACTCCTTCGCGAGGCCTTAGGCAAGGAGATCCCCTTTCGCCGTATCTATTTATCCTAGCAGCAAATGTTCTGACATGGATGATGAAGCAAGCCACAAATGAAGGCAGTATCAAGGGGATAACACTTAACAGTTTTGCCCTACTCTAACACATCTACTATTTGCTGATGATGCAATATTTTTTATGGAAGGAACTCTCATTGAATGCCAAAATCTAGCCAGTATACTTCATCAATACTGTTATGCAACAGGGCAAGCCATTAATTTAAATAAATCGGGGTTTTCTTTAGCGAAATTGCCCCGCACCCCTGAAAAGAAACCTAGCAACTGAACTTAGAGTCCCCCTTATAGAAAAAACAGGTAAATACCTCGGTATTCCAACAGAATGGGGGCACACTAAAAAAGAGATGTTTGCTTGGGTATTGGCACGAGTTAATTCGAAGTTAGCAGGCTGGAAAGAACAGTTATTAACAAAAGCAGGCAAAGAAGTTCTGATTAAAAGCGTCGTACAAGCAATCCCTACTTATGCTATGTCAGTTTTTAAACTCCCTCTATCAATCTGTCGAGCTATAGAACGAAGGATTGCAGATTTTTGGTGGCAGAAAGGTGATGCACACAGAGGTTTGCATTGGAAAAGGTGGGAAGTTCTAAAAACCAGGAAGGATGAGGGTGGTATGGGATTTAAAGACTTGATTAATTTTAACAGGGCCATGCTCGGAAAGCAAGCATGGCGACTAGCAAACTCCCCTTCAGACCTGTGGAGCAGAATTTTGAAAGGCATTTACTTTCCAAATGGGGATATATGGAAGGCAAACAAGGGTTCGCGTCCGTCTTGGGGATGGCAAAGTATCCTAACGGGCAGAGATATCATAGAAGCAGAAGTCAAGTGGAAAGTGGGGGATGGAAAGTCTATAAAAATCAGAGAAGACCGATGGCTCCAATCGGGTGTGTTAGGTGGTCCAGCAAATCAGCATGACCCTATTATGGTTTCAGACCTGATCAATGAAGATTCGAGCACATGGAATGAACCTCTAGTACTTAATACTTTTGAAGAATCTACGGCGAATGAAATTTTGGCGATGGACCTTAG
Organism: Eucalyptus decipiens; assembly: GCA_014182575.1. Classification (NCBI taxonomy): domain Eukaryota; kingdom Viridiplantae; phylum Streptophyta; class Magnoliopsida; order Myrtales; family Myrtaceae; genus Eucalyptus; species Eucalyptus decipiens. The sequence goes on from CM024617.1 coordinate 29,613,071, forward strand.
CAAATACCCAGAAAGTGATAGTCTTGTGTGGACAGGAAATAAAACAGGCCACTACACGGTGAAGAGTGGCTATAACCGAGCTACATCCCTCTCTATCAGAACCGATCATAACAGAGCATCCTCTTCTTTTATTCCCCCAAGAGCTTTATGGACAAGAGTCTGGAATATTTCTATACCCCCAAAACTGAGAACCTTTTTATGGAGTTTGTGTCAAAACGCTATACCTACACGGGAGAATTTGTATAAAAGGCGAATACTTCCCGATCCATTATGCCCTCTCTGTTCTAACCACATGGAAACTATAGAACATCTATTTTTGCTGTGCAAATGGACAACATCTATATGGGCAGACCCTCGTATGAATATCATCAGCCATCCCAACAACATCAAGAGGTTTGATTTATGGCTTATGGAGGTCTTCAATGAAAAGAAAAGCTTACCGGTGCAAGAACTCATCGCGACCGTACTCTGGAACATCTGGAAGTCCCGGAATCACTTCATATTCAGAGCCAAACCGCTGCAACCAGCAGATCTTGTGGATCTCGCGCAAGATCAACAAAGGAGTTTCAGCAGATGGCAAAGTAATAGAAAGGAAAACCCCAAATCCCGAGCCGAACCTGGATGGTGGAAGCCGCCGGAAAGAGAAGAATTGAAACTCAACGTCGACGCTTCGTGGATCCCAGGCGAGTTTCTCTGCTCAATCGCCGGAATCATTCGAGATTCGAAGGGGTTGGTGGTTGCGGGATTCGCTTGCGAAGCTAGGGCTTCCTCCTCTCCACAAGCCGAAGCCCTCTCTCTCCTGCACGGGCTCTTGTACTTGAAGGAAAAAGAAGTGTCGCACGTGCAGAACTCTTCAAGTCAACCAGTTGGATGGGTGGTTGAAAGTGATAGCTTTAATCTGGTGGAGATGGTCATGGGCCGGGCCGAACCCCCATGGAACTTAAGGGACATTACCGCAAAATGTCGAGAAATGATGAATAGCCGCAATCGGATCCGGGTCTTCTACATCCACGCGAAGGAAATAGGGCGGCTGATTGGTTGGCCAAATCACATCGCGCTAGGAAACTCCCTGCAAATTGGGTGTCATATCCCCCTCTTCCTCTCTCGGAAATCCTTTTTTCAGAATTCTATCCATCGATATCGTGTAAGACTCATATTATCTAATGCATGAATGAAGTACCTTCTTCTTGATCAAAAAAAAAAAAAAAATTGATCAATTTAATCCTAGATCTTTTGACGATTTATCAATATAGTCATTGCGAGTAATTTTAGTTGGCAATCATTGACATAGCCTCGAACTACACCCACTATGTCAAGTTTCGGATGGCATAGTCAACACTTATGTGGACAATTTTTGCATTTTTTTCTTTTGTTCCTTTCTTTTCTCCACTATGGGCCGACTTATCGACCCTCACTAGACTTAATTAAACAAAAAAGGAAAAGAAAGAAAAAAAGAAAATATAAAATATTTCAAATTAAAAAAAATGTAATAATTGTCATTATTAGTGCTAGCAATATCATGTAAAACAACCAATGTTTACATCAGTGATTTCCAGCCAATGAAGGATTACATTGACAAATTGTCTATATATTTATGATTAAATTGACAAATTGAATAATTTGAAGTGAATTGCCTTCATACTATAAATTTAGGACCTTTTTTTTTTTTTTTTTGTAATTATCCCGATCAGTCATCAATAACCGTTAGGTGAAGAAGAATAATCCTCCTTTTGGTACCCATCCATTGCCACAGTTCGCATTCTAAAGTTCATAAATATTTTCAAATATACATTATAAGTTCCCTCATGAGCCCTCTCACATATGATCATCTCTTAACAGTTATTAGATTTCAAATTTCTTTCAATTTCCTATAGAAATAAGTTCACTAAAAATCTTAAGACTTATTACAAAAGTACGATCGAATCCTAATATTTGTCATGAAAGTACATTTAAGTCTTAAAATCCATCAAATTGGTACAATGAAGCCATTATGTTAACTTCATTCAATTTAATTAATGAAAAATGTTAATGTGACTTTTTTAAATATTTTTTTTTTTTTGGGACGGGAGGAACCAGTTTGCAGCTGACAATCGCGTCGTAAACCCCCCAGTGACGCTAGCGCAGGACTCACCACCACGGCGTCACACTTAAGACACCTAGCTTCTCCACTGGATTTCGAACCCCTCACCTCTGAGCTAAGGATCAGGAGAATCTTATCTAGCGGAGCCACCATGGCCGGTGGTGGCGGCTTTTTTTAATTAGTTTCTCTACTATGTGGCTTTTTTTAAAAAACCATTTCTTCTCTTCTACGTAATGTTCACCTTACTAAACATTAAACAACACGAGTCTATCTTTGAGTAAGTTCCAAAAAGTAAATTAGCTACCTAAAAACTCAAAAAATAGGAAAAGACAAAGAAGGAAAAAGAGAAAAAAGCAAAAGAAACAACACCAGCTGCACTGGTTGCGCAGCTGCAGGAGCTGTGGAGCTAATCAAAAGGAACCCTTTCTTCAATTGCATGGTTGTCGAATTCGACAGGCGTGTCGGAAATTGAGCTCAATAGAGAATTGAAAATGAAAAAATGACCAACAATCGGTTTGTAACTTCATAGGGTGCATATGTTTGGGAAAAAAAAATCATAACAAAGAAAAATATTTTTGAAAAATCATTTTTTAATATATCTTTATTTGATGATATGCGACTAAAAACGTTTTTTTGCAATTTGAATGTCATTTGGAAAAAATAACTGATTTGGTTACACTCATTAATCTATTATGAAAATAATAGTTTGTTTCCGGATCACAAAAAAAAAATAACAACTAATTATAAATTATCGTAAGTCCACTTTTTTAAAAATTTATGACTCACGATAAACAGTTATTTTTACAGCAATTCAAAAACTGTTATACTAGCAAAACCTTTTAGAAAATGATTTCAATCTTTTGAATAACATTTGAACAAGTAAAGGAAAATTATCAATATGAAGTTGAATTAGGGCAATGGACATGTGAAATTTGGGCTTAGTTCGAACGAAATTTCAGGGAGGAGGAACCCGTTGCGTTGAAGAGCTTGGTGAAAGCAGCCTCTTTGCCGTCTCATCGCGTCTCCTCTCCTTCTCTTACGACTGCAACGTCGCCGATTGAGTTGCTTCCCTTCGTGTCCCGTTTCTTTCCTTGAATCGTTCTGATTGTCTCCTTAGCTTTTATTCAAGTTCATCCAGTCGCGTCTTCTTACTTTGCTCGTTTCCTTCTCTCCTTCACTCGCCCTTTCTTCAAGTTTTTACGAAGAGGGCATGGAATTCGTGGCCATAAAAATGAAGGATCGAGAGAGACACGTCTTGTACTGGCGGGAGCCAATGACCGCAAGGGATCGGGTGCCCCGACGATATTAGAGGCGTGGCATCCATGGCTTCGATGCTCACCGCGCTTGAAGAAGGCGCAACCACCATGGCACGAGCACGGAGAGATCTGCAGCCTTGATCGGCAACGGCACAGACAAGCAGAGATAAAAGAGAAAAGAGAGAGAGAAGTCAATTTTGAGTCGACTCGGGAGAGAGATGAGCAATTCAAGAAGATGTTTTCAAATTTTTAGATTTAGTAATTTACTTTCCTGATTTTATGCATAAATATTTTCGTTAACCAGAAAGTTTTTCTGAATCGGATGAAAGTTCAAAAACTGATTTCCGAAAAACATCCGAAAGCAAGGAACAGACTTCATCATCTGCATACAAAAAAATGGGAAGGAAACCAACCACGGTCTCAATTTTGCAAGGAAAAAGCGCTATTACTAGCATAATCATCCGCATTTTCAAGGAACCATCGAAAACCAGCTACCTTCTAATCAGGGGTTAAAAAAGAACAAAGAAAGAAAATAACAAAACCTAATTAGAGAAATCCAAATATTTGAGTGACTCGGATCTAGGTGGAAGGACATGAGCCTCACCCCAATTTGATTAAGGGTCACTAGGCCTCACTTATAATCGGTGAGAGTTGCCAAACCTCACTGAGACCTCAGCAACCCCACCGGCCCATTCTAGTGATAATGGGTCGGTGTTAGCAAGGGCTCACCACTTTATTGTTTTATGTGTTTGTTTTAGAAAAAAATTATTCTCTTTTTGTTTTAATTTAATTTAATTAAGATTTTGATTTAATCAAAGGGACGTCATTTTAGTCTTATTTCAGGAAAGGTCACTGCCATGTAGGATAGGGTAAATGAAAAATTAAAAATTAAAAGCCACATAAGACAGGGAAACTAATAAAAAAAAGTCATGCCAACAATTTCCATTAGTCAAGTTAGATGAAATTAACAAAGAACTCGAATGCACCAACTTGACAAATTTTAGTACTTGCTTGTATTTTCTGTAAATTTTAAAACTCAATTGCATTTTCATAACAAGTTTTAACACTTATAATACATTTATCTCTTTTCCTATATTATCCACTTATCTATCTATCAATTTAGGAAAAATGACACTAACGGTTCCATAACTTTCATACAATTCTCGCTTTGTTACCATTATTTTCGAAAAAATTCACTAAAATTACATAGGAAATTTCCCTTGTGTCATGGACCAAATTCTTCAGTACTCTAGTACCCCTGTTAGTGGAGTTTTGTGGCAACGGGTGAAGAGTGAGCAATGCATAGTTGATGATACTATTGGTTCCAAGTAGTATCAAAGCATTTATGCTAGAAATTCCTAGAATAAGATGGTTATAAATTTGAGGAGTTCTGAAGGCAAAGTTGGCCCTTTGTACACAAACTAGTTGTAACAAGTTTTAAAGTTTCTAGTGCATTTATCTTATTTCCTATATTATCCACTTATCTTTCTATCAATTTAAGAAAAATGACACTAACAATTCAATGACTTTCGTACAGCTCTCGCTTCGTTGCCATAATTTTTAGAAAACATTCACTAAGTTACATGGGCAATTTCCCTTGTGTTATTGACCAAATTCTTCCATACTCTACTTCTCTTGTGAGTGGAGTTTTATGGCATCGGGTGAAGAGTGAGTGATGTAAAAGTGATAATAAAACTTGTTCGTAGGAGTGGTATCAAGGCATTTGTTTTAAGAGCTCTAAAATAAAATGATTATAACTTCGAGAAGCTCTAAAGGCGAGATTGGCTTCCCGTGCACAAACTAGACAGGATTTGATCTTGTTAGTTTGATAAGGCCATGGCAGGCCGAAATCATTTCTTATACCAAAGTGTTCAATATGTCTCACTCGAGAGACTGAATGCTCGAGCTAAACTAAACAAAATATGATTTTTTGTGTGGATGCAATTCGTCGTACTATTATTAGGAACAACTAAAGAAAAAAAAAAGATAATTCCAAATAAGGACCTGAAGTGAATCTATTTTATCAAATAAAGACCCAAAGTGAACTTTGTATCAAATAAGGACCCGAAGTGAACCCATTGCTTCAAAGAAGGACTTGAAGTGAATTTTGTGTCAAATAAAGACCCGAAGTGATCAAGTTAATCTCTATTAAGGACCTTAGCTTGCCGGCAGACATTTTCCATCGATTAAAATAGGATCAATTTTGTCAGAAATTTCTGATTGGAAAAAAATGGAAAATTAACCACCAGCCGCGGTGGCTCCGCTAGTAAGTCTTCCCCACCATGGGGGGACCCACTGACCCCTTCTAGGAGGGAGAGGGTTCACTCACCGCGGAGTGGTGGGTCCTCCTATGGAGCCCTAGGGTTTACCCCCCGTCACCCGGGCCTATCGAGGCTGTCCGTGTTGGTACGGTGCTCGGGTTCCATGGGTCATAAAAAATGAAAAATGAAAAATTAATTAAGTTTAGGTTATTCATTTAGATGTTTACGTTTTCTTCTTTCTTCTCCCTCGTTGTTCCTCAACCAAATCGATGCCCGGTCATCGTCGTGACTCGATTCTCGTCGCTCCTCGCCTTGCTCGACCGGCGGAGAATTTGGGTCTTTGCAAACAAAGAAAGAAGCATATGGTTTTCTTCTTGTTTTTTAATTTGTGTCTCAACCGGCGGAGAATTTGGGTCTCCGCAAACAAAGAAAGAAACGTTTTCTTCTTATTTTTTAATTCATGCCTCAACTGGCGTAGAATTTGGGTTTCTGCAAACAAAGAAAGAAGTGTATGGTTTTCTTCTTGTTTTTTAATTTTTTTTTTTTTTTGGTAAAGGGTAAGAATATTCTTGTTTTTTAATTCGTGCCTCAATAGGTGAAGAATTCGGGTCTCCGCAAATAAAGAAAAAAGCATGTGGTTTTCTTATTGTTTTTTAATTCGTGCTTCAACCGGTGGAGAATTTGGGTCTCCACAAACAAAGAAAGAACATATGGTTTTCTTCTTGTTTTTTATTTGTGCCTCAATTGGCGGAGAATTTGGGTCTTCGACTTTGTGGAGTATGGGTACAAAGGGGAGAACTTCGGTCTTTGACTTTGCAAAGGATGAGTACAAGGAATAGGGAAACCCTAGAAAACCTAGGGTTTTTTTTTTCTGTTTAGGATTTGTTAATTTTCCTTATATTTTTTTTGGACAAAATTGCCCAAACTCCAGTCGTCAGAAACGTCACATGCTTGATAGCCGACGAATTTGGCTAACCAGCAAGCTCAGATTCTTATTTGGAATTGATTTAACAATTTCGGGTCCTTATTTGAGATAATTGGTCCATTTTATGTCTTTATCTTACACAAAATTAATTTCAGGTCCTTATTTGAGAAAATTGGTCCACTTCGAATCCTTATTTGGAATTTTCCCAAAAAGAAAAAAAGCTAACCAATTGTTCTCTACTTACCAAGCACTACATTGATTATTCAGTGGCTTTGATACCATGAATGGACCTAGACTTAGAACCAGGGAGGACGAAATCAATTTTCTACCCTTCCCACAATGGGCAAACAACTCCCGTTCAAACCCTTTAGGGACAATCTTTTAGTAGAAAATCACTCAACCCTTTGTTCAGAGCCTAGAGATACTCAGAGATGCCAGGATGGAAGCGTTTCTAATCTACCCGAGCTGCATTTCTTGGAGGATCCTGAAAAAGAAGAGTTTAGAAGGTCATAGAGAAGTTTTTCACAAAGTACACACTTTACTTCAGGGGACTCTACCCAACACATTACACCCTCCTTGCCTTATATAGATAATAAAAAGTCACAAACAAACCCACAAGGACCAAGCTCATGGGTCTGGATACAAATAGAGGCATTCGGAAACTTCCGGGAGGAAATTATTCGCACACTATAAACATTGACTGTACTATGAACAGTACTTTCCCTAGACTATTGCTACAGTAAAAGTGAACAGTAACTTACTACAGTGAAAACCCTACATAGTATTGACACCTAAAATTTTGATTAAGTTTTTATTTATGCCTTAGTTTCTTTATTTATGTATTTTTCCCCTTTTTCGGATAAAAAAAAACAACAAAAAAAGAAAGAGCAGCCCATCGGAGCTGGGCCTACGAGCCCAGCCCCTCCTTCTCTCTCGCGCGGGCCCCCATGGCCCGGCCCGCGCGACCCGGCCCTTTTTCCCCTTTTTTCTCTTCCTTCTTCTTCCTTTTTCCCCCTTCTTTTTCTTCCTTCTTCTTCCTTCTCCGCCTCTGCAGACCACGCGCATCGACGACCACGCGCGGCGACGGGACACGCAAGTGGGTGGCTTGGAAGGGACGCCGGTTCGGCCGCACCCAGGGCCGGTCGGCGCACGAACCTCCGCCGACCGGCCTTCCCCTCGCCTATAGATAGGGCGTCGGGGAAGGCCAACAGGGAGAGAACGGCGAAGACGGAGATCACCGACGGCAAGCCTCGATAGCTTCCCTTGAGAGACTTCAGGGGAGGCCCGAGGACGAACCGTCGGAGATCTTAGATCTAGCCGGAGAAGACGACCGGAGAAGGTTGGCTCCGGAGGCGAGAAGCTAGGGCTGTGAGCAGAGAAATCCAGATCTGAGGGAGAGGGAATCGGAGTCGGGGAAGGAGAAGAAGTCCGGTTCCAGATCTGAGAGAGATCAGGTCGGGAACGTGAGCTTCTCTTCGCCGCCGCAGCACCGGTTGCTGAACTCGACACCTCCGCAGCCGAAGGCGACCGGAGGAGAAGAACAGGCCACACGATCAGGTCAGATCTGGTGGGGAGAAAGCTCGCCGTCGCTGCTGCTGCAGCTGGTGCTTCACCTCCCCGACCTTCTGCTAGGTGCCCCTCGTCCGAGTAGGTCAACCCCGCGACCACCTGACCACACCAGCACAGCCCCGTTGTCGCTCGTCGCTGCCGTCGTCGATGCGAGCCGCCGCCCCAGTCCCTCCTTCGGCGCCGCGAATAGAGAGAGGGAGGAGGTGCCGCGAAACCGGGTGGAACCGGGTCGGGCGCGTAACCCGGTTCCCCTAGGGTTTTCCTCAAGCGGGTTGGGTCGTCGGGCCGGTTAGGAACTCGGGACGGGCATGCCTTTTTAATTAAAATAGGCCCAATTCCGGCGTGTGGGCTGAGCCCCTTTTTAAAAAGCAACACAAAATCCCGGGCCGGGCCTGCATTGCAGGCCCGTCCGGGTCTTGGGCTCGTGGCCCGGGTCGGACCCAACACGGGATCCGACCCGGTTCGTTTTTATAATAATATAATATTTTTAATAAATCAAAAATCAAAAATAATTTATTTTCCAGAAAAAAAAAAAAAAAATTACTCATATTTTCTCCAAAAAAAAAAAAGTCAAAAAGTCAAAAAAGTCAGAAAAAGCCAAAAAATGATTTTCATCTTCAGATTAAGATCAAAAATTCAAAAAATGCTTTTTCATCCAAAAAAATAGAAAAGACCAAAAAAATGTTTTTCTTCATAAATGCATAAAAAATCCCTCAAAAATTTAAAAAGCCTTAGCATGTGTTTGTTTTGCGAAGAACAATTTTCGGAAAACGTTTTCCTCATTTTCCAAATAAGTTTGGTTCATTTAAGAAAATAAGTCAACGGAAAATGTTTTCATAATCAACAAAAATATTTTCCTTCTAAAAGGCTTAAATTCGGGAAAATGATTTATAACTTTTGAAAAAAACCAAAAACGTTTTCCAAAATGTTTTAAAATCCTTGCTTAATGAAAAATTTATTATTAAAAAGATTTTATAATTAAAATTTTGAATTTGTTATTATTATATCTTTTCTTTTATTTCTTCTTTCTTTTTTTTTTTTTTTTTTTTTTTTTTTTCTTATTTTCTCTTTTATTTCTTTGCCTATGAACATAAACCCTAACCCCTCCTCCCCTCTCTCCTTCTCTTTTGCACCCCCTTTCATCACCGCCACCTCCTCCAACCCTAGCCCCTCTTGCGCTCCTGTTGGCTTCGTTCCCTCCTCTTCCTCTCCGTCGGCATCTTCTACACCTTTAATCATTTTTTAAATGCAATCCAAACACTAGAAAATATTTTCGATCACGTATCACCAAACAAAGGAAAACTAACCGTTTTCTTGGAAAAGGGTTTCACGGAAAACATTTTTCAAAAACATTACGTTTTCCGTGAAACAAACGCACCCTTAAATTTAAACAAGATTAGGTATCAAAAGAGTATTAGTTATTAACTAGTGTAATCAATGCCTCGATCCTAACTTCTCAGGTTGCGTAGGAGCAATACTTCATTTGGGATTCTAATCAACTCACCTCAAATCGATTAGTAGTGATTCTGTTTTAAAATTAACTTAAAAAATTGGACTATTAAGTTGTGAATTGGTGGACTTGGGAAAATCTGAGCTAAAGTAGACTAACCGAACCATTAGCCTCCGCAGGCACCCACTCTGATCAGGAGCGCCGAAAAAAAGAGGTCGAGACACATAGCATTAATTTAATATCCATTCTCCAACATGGCTCGCTAAAAGATGACAAAAGTGAAAATATTTTTAAAACAATGCTGTTTAACCCTTTATTGTCCCCAAATGGAGAATTTTGGGACCAAATTAGATTGCAATAAATTGCAGCCCCTGTTTTCAATTGCAAACCAAAATCGACACTCACTTCAGACACTACGTTGGCTGCCCTCCTCCTTTGACCTCCACCCCCGTCGTCGTCGTCATCTCTCTCTCTCTCTCTCTAACCCCTTAGCACCCACCATTTCTCCCTCCACAACTAGCTCCGACATCAAACCTTTTGACGATGCTCGTGTTTGGTTTCAGCGACGCCTTGGTTGCTGTTCGGACAAGACAAGCTGCCTCTCTTCTGAACAATCTGTTCCAAAGAAGAAAAAGAAGAAGCCATCGAAGTAGCAATTTCTCTGTGTCTCCCGACACAACAATTTCGAGGCGAGAGACACGAAGGGAATGCCAAAAACGGCGATGAGAACTGGCTTTTTATCAGTTTGATGAGCTGCACGTCGTTTGGTTCGTTCATGTATTCTCTGGGTTGACCCCCGTTGTCCTCCTAGTAATACTTTGTTAAATGCACTCGTTAAGTTTCCTTAAATATGTTTTGAGAATGTGAGTTTTTCAAGGTAGTTTCTATACTCTTCCTGTTAAGCACAATTTTGGAATTGTCAATATGTTTTAACGAGAGTTCTCGTTATTTCCAGTTGCATTAATCAGTGCTCTCAAAGGCATATATGCTAGGAATTGGGTCAAAGAAGAGGCGCTTGGTGCGAATTCTATTTTTCAGTCTGGCTCCCCGAAGAATTCTCCTCAGTTTACTTTAGAATGGCCTCTTCCGACTTCGATTTAGGATATTGAGAAGTGAGAAATTTCACAAACTAATGGCACTACATCTTGAACTGAGGACTGGCGAAATAATAATAACTGCGATGTAGCATATGGTATGTGATTAACTGATCAATCACGTAATGATAATGACAATTTCTTGGAAGAAGACCAAAAACATAATTTAGAGAGGAGGAGAAGAGGGAGAGCAAGATCTTGAGAGGACAAAGAACTCATAAGAGGTTCACACTCTATTCTTATTTAATCTTCAACATCAGATGTTGATTATTCGACATTGTCCTTCACACTCCCAATGCAAATCAAAACAAGGAAATTCAAGCACACACATGGCTTCTTATTATTTCCAGCAAGACATTCATGTGTCCCTCCTCCATATGAAGGCTTTGATTGATTGATCAGTCATAGATGGTGGGAACAGCCTCGTCATGGCAGCAGACGAAGGTGGTCAGCTTCTCCATTTTTCTCTGGCACTCGGGGCATCGCATGCTCTCTGGGATCCTTCCTGCCGTGCTCTGGAACTCGAACCGGCAGCATGGGTGCGTTACGTCGTGGATCTTGTCATGGTGCTCCTTGAATGCCACGTCATACCCCTTGGTCGGCACGTGCTCCTTCCACAGGTCGTACTCAAGGAGGGCCGGCAGGACCGTGGTCCCATGCCCGTTCACCGTGATGTTGGACCCCTTGCTCAGTATCGCCCACCCCCCGGCCTTGTCGAAGCTGAGTAGCCTCTTGATCTGCTGCATCAAGACGTCGAACTCGTCTGCCTTTCCGAGCTGAATCTTTGAGAAGAGCATCGACTCGAGTCGGGTCCAGAAGAACCACACCATGGTCAGGTCCAGCCAGGTGTAGCTCAGCTTCTCAACATTGATGGTTTCAATCGCGCGCCGCACCTGCTCTCGCTTGGTGCTCTTGCCCACATAGACCATCTCCAGGGAGATATTCGCAGCCAGCGCAACCTGGCGTGCAGCTAAGGTGAACTTGCGGATCCACTCGATGTCATCGCCACCGTACAAGAATATGTACTTGCCATCTTTAATCTGATGAGGGACAAAATTGAAGATCTCAATGTCACAAACCTTTAAATTAATATGATAAAAATGCTAGCTTGACATGACCGTGAGTTACCCAATTCAGAATTGTTTGATCAATGCCATCGACAAGAAGCTCAAGCCGCCATGCCTCGTCCCTCCATAGACCCTCCTCTCTCAGTGTAGTGAAAGGGAAGGCATTGCTTCCCCAAATCCACATCATGTGAATGGCATTGGGGGACACAACCTTGCCTTGTGGGTCAAGCACCACCAGGATGGGCTTGTTCCTGAAGTGCCACTTCTCCTTGATGAACCGGATCACCGCCTTGTGGATCAGGTTTGGGTGGTACACGGTATACCACGGCATCGTGGACTGCAGGGCCTCGAACTTTTTCTGCATTGGGTCGGTCAACTCGCCCACGCGTTCCACCAAGGGGATCCACACCAGCTCATACTGATGAATGTCATGGCGGGTGGCATGCACCTTGGACTCGGCGTGGATCTGCTCCAGGATGGATAGCTCGTCCTGTGAGATGTCCAGCCCCGAGATCAGCAGCAACACATTCCTCCTTCTCAGGACTTCGAGGTTGACCTGTATGTGGCAAGATAGAAAAGAAACTCGTGGTCAAATCATTTTCGATTAGAAGGGTTCATGGTCGTTGCATAATGGTGAGACTGGCTATACCCTTTTTTTTGAGGTGCCCTCAACAAGAGGCAGAATATCATCCTTGGGATAAATCAGAGCCTTCAGGACCTTCATATTGTCAATGTGGATGGATTCAAAGAGAATCAGGAGATTCTGATAGGCTTCGAGATCCCGCTTTTCCTCTGCATCACCATTAACTCGATTAAGTCTTCTCCGAAAAGGTTTCTTTCTCTTCAATTACTACACAGGAAATAAAAAAGGGTTCATATAGATCAGTGGCTAATTGATTACCTATGTATTGTTTACATATGTCAATTTGCTTCTGCAAATGTTCATATATGTTCTTCAGTTTGTGATCCATGGTCGACAGCTCCCATGCCTCAGTTGTGGATGATATGTACCTGCAAATTCTCACTTCCATGTTATGATTTCATGTGGGAGGCATCTACATAAATATTCATTCAGAGATCAACTTTCAGTAATATGATGAAGTCTGCTATTAACCGATCAGCAATTATAATGCCTTATAATTGAACGAGAGTAGAGAAATCGAAACAGTTCGAGAGCGCATACTCAATGCCATAGCTAGTGAGGCTGGTGATCTGGCTAGCACAAGCCACAGCGCTCCTTATGGTCCAATAAACGGCAGTTGGGACGTGGGCCATGGCGGCTGACAATGCGGGGACCTCGCTGGAGATGTAAGCTGAGGGAAGGTCTTTGAGGTCCACCACGCACCTCGTGACTTTAAGCATGGCCTGGATGAGGCCATTGAGCGCGTCGAACCGGGACTTGAGGGCGCCCGAGTGCTCCATGATCATGGGCAGCTGCTTCAGGATTGCCATCGACTTGGCGAGCTGGTTGGTAGGGTAGATCTGGGCCAAGAGCCAGAACTCGCCATAGTTGAAGGCGAAGGCCGCCAGTGTCAGCACCAGCTTGGCGTCCCACGAGAAGGGGGCGAGCATGTTGCATATGGAGAGCGTGGTCGCGTGCGCCTCGCCACCAGTCAGCGCTTTCGCGGATAGCTGAGGAACGGTTGCCAGCTGGCAGATGTCAGTAGAAAGACTTGTTTTTCTAACAAAGAACTGATTGCTCTTCATTTAATTTCATGGCGAAATTCGAAATAGACGAAGCGCACAAAATGACATTTTTCATGAATCACCTCGCAGGAAATCCGCTCGATGGTATAGGACAGCACGTCGAGCACGGCGTTGAAGCTTGCCTGGTAACCCTTGTCCTCCATGTTTTCAGCGTATGGGGATCCCTATACACCGCAAGAGCCATGCACGCAGGATTTAGAATGAGAAACGAGCGATTATAATACGCATAAGAAATACAGATAATTGAGATTGAATATTGTCGTGATATGGCTCGTTTTGTCAGAGATCTGGCGAGTGATACGAAACTGGGCAAGTCTCTCCTAGCTAAATAAAGTATATCTGTAAAATGTCATCAAAGCATTTGATCCAGTACACCGCAAGAAGGAAGATAAAAAAGATCATTCCTACTCCATTACCATGGTGGGGCCGGTGCCAGCATTCAAGGTAGCGCGGTTGAGGATGTCCTCGACGAGGAGGAGGAGTGGCTTCACATCAACCTCGCGGCCATCAGGGGCATGAGTGTCCGTGACCTGCTTCATCATCGCAGTGTCGTCGGACATCGTGATCATGCTCCGATCCCCGCCCTTGATCAGCCTTTGCATGGATGGCGGCATCATCTTGCTGGTCGTGGACATCATGGCCATAACGCGATATGTAAACTCTAGAGAAAATACAATACTATGGTTTATGGAAGAGGGGGAGAGATATTGTTATCTGGGTTTTGGGTGATTGATATAGCCCTCAGCCTGGTCTCTCTTTATAGGCATGATAGATGGCGTAAAGCCTTGGGGTGAATCGACTTCCTTGCTTCCATTGTAATTTAATGTTTTGGACGTTAAATTGAAGCCTTGGGCTCTCTTTCTTTACACTTTGTCCAGCTAGAAAGATACTGGGGACCGTGCACGGAGCATTTCTCTGTGTAATGTCCGAAGCACATGGTAATCTTCGTGGGATTTCGATTAGCTTCTTCTAATGATTAAATAATGAAACACCGATTAAGATATTGTTTAGGAGAAGTGATCCTCCTGCTCAAAAGAACAGTGCAAAAGTAGCAAGATTTAGGGTTCACGTTTCAGCTTTTCATGCCAAAAGTAAACTAATCAAATATTCGATAGCGACATATAGTCAAGGCATTATTAATATAATCTTAAGTCCATTTTGCTTTACTTGAAGTAGACATGATTAAGAAAAAGTCATATCTTCCAATTTCCTATGTTGTCCATTTATCTACCGATCGATCTCTATCTCAAATTGTCTATTGTGGCAAGCCAATTAATGAGTCTCCGATGAACCTCGTCGATTGCAATTACTTTCATGATAGCCCATGCTTCTTAGGAAACGGATGTGTGGCACTAAATATTAGTGTTTTCATTACATTATATGCACTTGAAGGTTAACATCATGGAGAATCGTAGGAAGATTTCGATGCTTTTGTTTTTACTTTATAGTTTTTGCTTCCTTGCTTGGTCGAGTTGGGAGCGTATTGAGTTTCGCCACCTTATGCCAATGAAGCTTTTCCACTACAAAACAAGAGGCGAAAAAGTTCAAAAAGGAGAGGAGAACAGGGGGGAACAACATATTCGATTCCTTGCTTCCCATTGGAGAGCTACCGTATCATTTTGACTATGGCCAAAATTTGCGACCCAAATCTGGTTTTGTACTGGTCAATCTCACTATAGCATATTCCGGAAAGACATGCAGTGCACATAGGTAACAGTCTGCTTTCTGTTCATAGCCAATCAAGATGTTTTACATTGAGGTTGCCTCATCAGACGCGGTCAGAATCATTCGAGTCGCATGAGTTTTTGTGGATTTTCGAGACGAGGCTTATCAATTCCATATCATTGATTGACTTGGTTAGATAGAATTGGAATTTAGGCGGATCTTTTGGAATTCTCTCGTGCATGACGAATGAAGTACTCTACAAGGAATCAATCATCTTTGAACGACAAGAATTCGAAAGTGAAAAATTCTTTGCTTGATCTACTCTGTTACAGCGACATCCTTGATTTGACCTAGAAGCAGGAAGAGTAATGGATAATTCAACCCAACGCATTGGTTCACGTACGTTTTCTTATTCGTTTTGGGGGGATCGGCTGATCTGCTCATTCATATACAGGTTTGAAGTTCTTGTGGGCAATCACAGCGTAGAAAGGATCCGGCCCGCTAAGCAATCCCAAGAACCTGAAGATCCAATCAAGAGGCGATTTGCCTTCCCGAGCGGCGGAAGAGCCGGGCAGCTTGCGGATTATCTCAGGCTCCGTGAACCCTTCGATGCACTGGAAGTATTGCACCACCAGCTGCACTCGGCCGTACCCGGTCCCGTCTCGCCATGCCGTGATCGCTTTCTCGTAGAACAGCCTGTTGCTGAAGCTCACGATGAATACGCCGCCAGGCCTAAGCGCCCGAAACACCTCCGCAAATACCTGCAAAAGGAAATTGAATTGACTCTCAATCTCATTTGACTCGTCCTGTTATCACGACGCTCGACACAAGATAGTGTCAATCAACTCCTCAAATTTTATTCGATCTTCATGTTCTTGGGAAACATTATCAGATTATATCTGGACCAAATCAATTAAGAAGTCTATTGTCATTCTTTCATTATAACCCCCATTCAATTTGAGTTGATATTATACAAGCTCTCAGATGACCATATTTGATAGAGGATGAACAAGGGAACGAGATATATAGTTTTATGGTATAAGGAAAGATGGTTTCACTAGTTTATCAGAAATGGTTTTACAATAGTTGGAGGAGCTATTAGTGGAGAAGCTACATCACATGATAGGGGGAGAATCACCAAAAAAATTCTTAACCTATTAAAATTGTGTCAATTTAGTTATAAACTTTTTTTCGGTCAATTCAATCATAAACATTTTGTAATTATGTCAATTCAATCCATCCAATCAATTTTGGTTGGCTGGCACTGACATGGACATCAGCGGATGCCAATTGTCCAACCAACGCTGACGTATCAATTTTTTAATAATCATCATCGGCTGCTAGGTGAGGGCCACAAATCCCTTGCCCACCTCACCCATATCCTAGTGAGGTCTGGGCCCCAAGCAAGGGCCTTGCCATGGCCTTGCCCATAGCAAGCAAGGCCCCCTTCGCCTATAGCCGGCAAGGCCATGGGAAGGCTGGCCTCTTCTAGATTTGGACAAAACTGCCTCACTAGGCTAGGGTTGTGACCCTTGTCAGCAACCTCGCCCAGTGGCCAACGAGCCTCGCTAGCCACTACAAGGAAAAGAAGCCGTACAAGGAAGTAGTGAAAAAAATTAAATAAATAAAAACATTGAAAAAAAATTATTAGAAGATTGCCACATCAATGTGGGCTGGATGGTCGATGCTAGCTAGCATCCATGTCAACACCGACTAGTTAAAATTGGCCGGATGGACTAAGTTGATAAAATTGTAAAAGGTTTAAGACTGAATTGGTGCCAAAAAAAAAAAGATTTATAACTGAATTAGTATAATTATAATAGGTTTAGGACTTTATAATAATTTTTCCCATCATGACGTGATATAGTATTTTAGTCCATGCTCCCCCACACTAAATAAGGATCAAGCTCTATTTATAGAGCCATCCCACTAATGCAAAATCCCTGCAGGTTGCAGACATTAGTTGGATCTTTCTGCGCACATGCTGGCGTGGGCTTCTCTTCACCATAAAATCTAACTACTCCTTATAGACTCGAACACCACTAGACTTGACTTCCCACTACTAGACAAGATACTTCTAGGAATTTCTAAGTTGAATGGATCACTTTTCAAGATTCCCCAATTGCAATGTGCTCGTGATTTTAATCCTTCAGATTAGGAATCAAATGGTGCAAAAGCAACCTGATCATGCACTCGCCTGCAAATGCAGTTGGACCACAATCGAGTCTTATTCACGAGGGCCTCCGGTTCCTACTTTAGCATTCTCAACCGATCGGGAATATCTTCGTTTTTTATTGCTTGACAAGTGCTTGAAAAAATTCATGAATGATTTACCTCCTCGGGCTGCTGGAGGTACTGCACGCTGACCGTGCACAGCACCGCGTCGAAGCTCCCGCTCGCCAGCTCGAGCCTCGGCTCGCGGTTCAGGTCCTTGACGAAGAAGTAGTCCAAGCGCGGGTTCCTCGCGAGCTCCTGCGCGTTCATGCCGTGGCCCACCACCCTCTTGTACGCCACCTCTTCCGGCAGGTGGCTCACCCACGAGCTCATCAGGTCCAGAACCTCCGATCCGGGCCTCACCCGGTCCCTGTAGAGGTCCGTCAACGTGGCGAGGAAGCCGTCGTCCACGTGCTTCACGAAGCGCGGGAACGAGTAGAAGTCGCGGTCCGGCAGGGCGTTGAGCTTAGTCCGGGATTCCGGGGACAGCACCAGCCGCTTGATCCTGCCCGCCGACGAGGGTGTTGGCTGGTTCGATGCGGCGGTTTTGTTGCCATCGGCGTCGTCCGGGGTGGTGACGGTGTTCGTGATCCCGATGAGGGATTTGAATTTGGTGGGTGAGAGAGAGGTCGAGCGTTTGTGGGCGGTGGTTGGAGAAGATGGCGGACATGGGCGGTGGCGGTGGTGGTGGTGGGTATGGGGGGCTATGAACATGGATCGAAGTGCGTGTGTGACTGAGGAGGAGGGAGAGAGCGAGAGATACCTGGAAAGAGATAACGTTCTTCTGGTGGCTAGAGGAGCTATTTCTTTTTCTTCTTTTTTTATATATGTAATTTTTTTTTGTTCCAAACCAAAGATGAGATGGACGATCCATGACGATAAACTGTCACGCCCACCACTAGAATATTAAGTTTGTGTCGTGGTTGATGTTCATTTGAGTTTAATCACCACAATACTGAATTATGATTTGGAATAAGCAGGAGCTATGTTCTACGCAAAATATATATTGCATTAATGAAACAAAGCAATCGAGATTTGCAATAACTAAAGAATTCAAATTCATGATTAGGGGGCTTCGAGTAGTTCAACCAATCACATTAGTGAGTGTGGCGATCACATCAGTGAGTGCAGTGAACAATAATAAATGATAAAATATTTTTTTCCATGAGATCATAAGTTCATTTGGCGAAATTAATGGTTGAATTTCGGGCTTTTGCTATTGAGATTCAAACGTCAGTGAACTGAGACGGCAGGCTTGTACATTTAATGGATGGATTGAGCAATTATGGCTTTAAAAAAACATTTTGTAAGAGATGCATAAGATCCCCTTTTTTTCTTGGCATTAGATGTAAGGCCTCAAACATGGGCTTCATCGAAGGATTGACACTTGACGACAGTGATGTCAAATTGCCATCTATATCTAGCAAGCAGCTAAGAAATAGGCCCATTGTCTTGGGCTCTTCTCAGCCTACTTGGAATGGCCCAACTGCAAAACCCTAATCGCCTTGCTATAATTTCTGTTTAAAAAAAAATAATTAAGGTATAGATACCAAACATTAATTAAATGAGATTTTCTTATAATTTTTCAAATAATTTGGAGTATCTGTGCGGGTCAAATTGGTGAAACATCTTTTTTTTTAATTACATGCAGTAAAGAAATATTCGGGCTCTTTCAAAACTAATTCAACGTATTTCCACACTTGATTAAGCAAGAAATTTTCCCTTCAACATGTACAAAATACTCCTCCTGGGAGATGTAATATGAGATGGATTTTTATGAGTAAATTAATGAGATAAATATTTTTTTTGACACAATTACTTTCACAACCACGAGCCGTGCAAAAGTCCAGTCTAAGCAATGTGGCTTTTCACTTCATCAATTCGAGGTTCGTGCATGGGAGGTGAAACCGACATCAACCTAATTCTTGCCTGTCCAACCTAGTAAAAACATTTTCCATTGGGACATTCTTTTCTTTGATTTTCCTTTATGCTTTTGACAATCGACGGCTTTCTTTCGGTGACCACCGAAATCAATTTTTTCGATAAAATCGTGAAAATAAACTAAGGTGCGTTTAATAATATTTTGTTCCAAGAACAATTTTTGAAACAAAAATAGTTTTTTTTTTTTAATCTATTCCCAAGAACAATTTTTTAGTATAAGAATGCGCTTGTAACTGCAAAAATTTCTACTCTAGAATAGAAATGTTTTGGTAAACTTGTATAATTTTGTTATTCTTTTAATTTTTAAATATTTTTATTATATTTTTTCTTTTTTTTTTTTTTTTTTTCTTTCTTTTTTTCCTTCTTTCTCTTTGTGGCCGGTCATCGGCCATGGCGGCGGTTGGTGACCGGTTAGGCGAGCTCTAGCGAGCTCGCCAGAGCCTTGCCAAGCCACCACAAGGCTCAACCTCGCCAGATCTGGGCAAGGTCGAGCCTCATCGATGGCCTCGATGGCTAAGGCGAGCCTCACGCCAACCAACAAGGCTTGGCCTTACTTAGGTTGAGCGAGCTCAAGCTCGCCTAGCCACCAGCAAGGCTCGGCCTCTTCGTGGCTCGACATCTCCGGGGGCCAACGACACTCGGCAAGGTCGCCGACCCTCGTTTGGCCGATCGCCAGTGCTGGTCATGGCCAAGGCTAGTGATTGGCAAAAGGAAGAAGAAGAAGAAAAAGGAAAGAAAGAGAAGATAGAAACATTATTTCTCGGAATTATTCCCAAGAACAAAAGTTTTACCAAACGCGTTTTTGTTCTTTTTTTTGTTCTCCGGAACAAAAGAACATACATTTTTGTTTCGGGAAACAAAAACAAAAATAAACAAACAGGGCCTAAATGCCCAGTATTTCAGTTTTTAACCTAGAAGAAGGGAATATCGATTTGTAATTTTTTCTCATAATAATCAAAAGAAAATCAGAAAAAAAAAAGGGTGGGACAAAACAGAGAGAGAAAAAAAAGACTAGCCAACGGTGATTGATGAAGCAATTTTTAACGTGCTACCATGTCATACTATCCCCGATGACCCTAACATAGCCGATACTACTTCATTTATTTGGTAAGCCATGAAATGAAAGTTATCTATCAATTTCGTGTTTAGAATATTCACTTAAATAAGAACGAGCACTTAAATAATTATATTTCGTAAATCCTTTTTTATTACACTTAAGTACCTAAATAACCGTAATTTTCTTTTCTTTTCTTTTTTTTTTTTCCAAATTTCAGGATAACTATAATGCGCCAATTAAATTGGCAAAGGAAAAGGCCTTAATAGAGAAAACCCGATTCGAGTAACTTTTTGTTTTCCACTGATTGAAACACACACACACACCCTATAAACTAGGGTCTGCTCCCTTCGATGTGGGGAAATTAGCAAGTTGATGTGGTCCGGAAAGCGAACTTTGCACGTAATATTCACTTTAGGGTAATTATAGTGTTCGAGACATAAAGGTATGAAGAGACAGTAAGGCCTAAAAACTTCAACAGAGAGAGAGAGAGAGAGAGAGAGGCCATGAGAGCATGAGGAGGAAGACGCAGCGCTCGAGCTTTGCCCTTTCCCTGTTGGAATGATGAACGAGGAAAACTCATGATGAGACGGGGGGCTACACGTCGTAACAGGCAATGATTGCGTTCGATGAAAGGAGTTGATCTTCCAGCTATGGCTCATCATTGGGGATCTGCTACCTGCCAATTCGCCGATCCAAGGCGGGGGAGAAAAAGGAAGGAAGACGAGGGCCCCAAAATCCATTGCACGTGCACCCTGCGCACTGCCACCTTTCGCTTTACAAAAGTAAGGGGACACCGGCAGTCCACTTCACCTTTTCTTTGCCTCCCTATTGCCTCCTCTAGGGACCGTACTGGTAAAAACACACGCCCCCAGATTCCTTGGTTATAATTGAAATGGTGAATCGAAGCATAAGTACGTTCCTAGCCCGGCCTCCAAGAGCCATCATTGATGTAACACTCCGTGGTACAGTTGCCGGGCGATGGGTTTGAAAACGAGCCATGAGAAGACTTCCCTGACATTAGACGGGTGTCGCGTCGCTCATGTGAAGTGACAATTCATTATGCACCAGTGGCATGTAAATGATTATCATACCCTCTTGAGATAGATCTCGAGGAGTTCAATAAATTGTGAGGTGACCCTTCTTCCAAAGTGACATTTATATTTCGTATAAACTTTTCAAACCTTACTAATTACAATCTGAGTTTTTATTTCTTATTAACTGAATGAGATTAGAACTCCCACTAAACTTTTTTATGCTGATTAGAGAACCGAGTAAGGTGTGGTGGGCCTCCTTACTTTGATGAACCAAATAATTCAAGATTAAGGACTTGGTTTCACTAGTTTTGTCTAACATCAATTAATTTTGGGGTGGCGGGATCGAAAGCCATTGGTCAATCAAGGAAAAGGAGAGCAAATGAGAGAGAGAGAGAGAGAGAGAGAGAGAGAGAGAGAACTGTGTTATGAAAATCTCATATCAAATGATGTATCTTCGAGCTTAAATTGTTTAGTGAAGATAGACTAGATATAATGATAGGTCCAAATTTGAACCCCATTTTGGTGATATCTAATAAGAAGGAACAAGTGGTATTATAACTAATGAATCAATTGGTCAATGTGTCGACCTCTAATCTATTCCCGGTGTTTCTTGAATATCTCAAATAAAGAATTTCATGACCAACGTGGCCCTGATGATAACTTTCAAGCTTTGGCATTCTCATTCCCAGCAAGCAGATAGAGATGCGTGGCGCAAATCCAACGGTGCACCAGATGCCGCACAAAGGAGATGAGCACGGGGTGATCCCCCCTCGCTCTCCAACTATTGTCCCTTATTATAATCGTTGGGAAATTCCGAACAACTTGAACTCATGAGAAAAGCCGAGAAATGTGTTCGATTCGATGATGAGAAGTCCTCCCTCCCCCCCGGCTTTGAAAAAAGAAAAAATGTCCGGTCGGATCTCTGTTGCATACGTCGACATCAAAAGCCCACACGGTAGAGAGCCTACTTGTAGAGAGTGTCAACGAAAAGCTAATTTTGCGAAGACCTTTGGGTTCCGATTGGTGCCCGTGGATGGTGGAATTTTCCCTCACTTGTTCCCCAGTGGCCCCTGCTTTAGGGGACCGGCGGCTCTTATTTTATGGGTATGTACGCGGCCAGGCCTCTTGACCAATCGATTTCGGCTACGCATTCTTTGAACAGCATTCATTGTAGTGCGCCTAATCGGAACCCCAAACAGCACCATGCGCTATTGACTATTGAGTCGGACCAAAATTGTTGACCAAATATTAAAAGGAGGGACCAAAATTTGTCGTGTTATACATGGAATCATGTTCTTCCAAAGATCGGCTTAGGTTGCGTTCGTACTTGCACGTTCTTTTCACCTGCATGCGTTCTTGAACAAGTGATTAGAACATTGTAAGATCGGCAGATGTCCTTATCTTTTTGACTTGTGGAATTTGAATAGATGTGGAGAAAGGAAAAATGTATGCTAGGACCAACACGAGAAGTCATATTATTGTAAACTCCACCCATGTGATTTCAATTGAATAAGATTAAAGAATACCTCATTTCGAAAGACCTTTATAATATGAATGACTCATAAAGTTAAATATCACGAAATCCATGTTTAGAACCATTTCATTGCTGGATATATTTTTCTTTATAGGGGTGGGGATTCATTAGTAGGTGAGCCTCACCTTGCCTTCTTTTCTAGTATCCTCAGCTATCTGATTTGTCTCTATTTTGACATTTACTTCGAATAGGGAGGCAAGACACCGTGATGGCACTTTTTGCAGGCCCATTGAAACGTAATCATGCATGAAGACAAAGGCTTTTCCGCCTGGTCTCTCTAGGTTTGGGGACTGTATAAAAATACAATCTCTTCAAACTATTTTCTTTCAAAGAACAAGAACACTAATTGTAACCAAATGAAGCAAGGGCCTTGCTGGGAATTTGACTCTTGTAGGGATAAATGCCTCGTCCAGCTGTGCCAATGGATGTCTGTCCATGACAAGAACATGACAAAGCTTTCCATGAATCCTAATAATAACATGTCAATCGTCAACCTCCATTCTTAGAATAGAGAAACGCCACAATCAACCACGTCAACCCTCTTCCGATTATTGGAGATTTATAGAAGTGTCGTGTACAATATAGCCGCTTCGAAATGCTTTCTCTATCCCAAACCACAAGTAAAGACAAAGATTAGATGTAACCCGGGCCATTCTTTAAAAGGTCGTATAAATCTGTGAAAGGATGGCATGTGTTGAGTCATTTTGTTGCAAGGTCTTATTACAACACATAAGTGATAATTTCTTGCAGTTTATCAGCCTGAGTAATTTCTAACGTGGATCCCACCGATTAAAAAAGAAAGAAAGGCATGCAAATTTTCTAAAGCAAAGACAAATATCCTACAGATACGTTAGAATATTGTTTCAAAAGCAAACGATCCAATAATAAAGTAGACAGAACAAGATAATAGATCGGACACTAAATTTACGTGATTTAGTTATAGTGAGCTATGTCCACGGGGAAAATAGTAATGAATTCCATTATAAATCAAGTGATACAACAGAGATTATAACCGCACTTGAGTCATTCAAATACTCTCAGTGTTTCAACAACTCTAATTACGCCCTATAATTCATACGGTGTTTAGCTCGACAATTCCTTACAAAATAATCTATTAATCTCACAAAGAAATTATACATAAATTCTTAGCACAAGAATTTAATTGGTTTCAACACATTGGGATATCTTATGGGTGAAATTCACAAGCAAAAACTCCGCTTTGATGCCCTTCACAAAGAACATCCCCTTCTTATGTATAGGCAAGAATTAGATTCAAAATAGAAAACCTTTTTTCAGTAAACCTTCTCCAACTAGGAAACCTGTTCAAAATAGGATATCTACTTAAATTTAAAAAACCTTTTTTTTGGTAAACCTTCTCCAACTAGGAAACCTGATCAAAATATGATATCTACTTAAATTAAAGTTAGACATATTTTGACAAATATCATATCATCTTTTTGGAGAAAGTGATTAAAGCAGAATCAAAAGAAGGCCAGCGAAAACAGCAAGTGGATCTCGTTTTGGGGCGAATTATTTAAAGCAAGGAGAATACCACACTATCTCGACAGAGAGCTTCGCCAAGATTAGCCCCTTGAGTACAGTGCTGTGTTGTGTGTGTGCGTGCGTGCGTATTCTGAGCTTTGCTTTTGCCGAAAGACTCGAAGAAAGGCCATGGATATCTTTTGTTGCCGCTTGCCCGACACTGTGTCTGCCATCTTCCTAGGCCTTTGCTTGGCTTTTCTGTTTCTCTTCTTCAACTTCTTCTTCTCGAAGCAAGACATTACGGCGAGAAATCTGCCTCGGGGAAGCGAGGGATGGCCTCTTCTCGGAGAAACTCTCGCCTTCCTCTCGCCTCACCGGTCCAACTCTCTCGGTAGCTTCTTGCAAGATCACTGCTCTAGGTATGACTCATCGAGCCAATATGCTACGTTTCCATTCTTGTTTTGTTTTTTCCGTTTGTCGGACGCAAGGGGTTTACAGAAAGTGCGTGAAAAGTCGACCGCGAGGCTTCGATTCAGAAAAGACAAAGGGCATCCAAACCTTTCGGTTCAACTACGCAGACTTTATATACCGTTTTCCCACTATCTTTGGACTTGCAATGTAAGAGATGATGATCTCATTCATTTGATGCACAGGTACGGTAAGGTATTCAAGTCCCATCTCTTCGGGTCACCGACCATAGTCTCCTGCGACCACGAGCTCAACACGTTCGTCCTCCAGAACGAGGAGAGGCTGTTCCAAGCGAGCTATCCGAAGCCCATGCACGGGATTCTTGGCAAGTACTCCCTGCTCCTGGTCTCTGGAGACCTCCACAAGAAGCTGAGGAGCGTGGCCGTCAACTTCGTCACTGCCTCCAGGTCGAGCTCTGAATTCCACCGGTGCGTCGAGAGGCTGTCGGTCTCCATGTTGGAGTCGTGGAAAGGGCGTGAACAAGTTGCTTTCTGCAAAGAAGCCAAAATGGTAAGTCCACTTTTGGTATGAGTGTAATTCAGCTTCCATCAAGCACGCAATGGCAATTTGATGTGAAAACCGTCTACCATGATTTCTTTCTGAGATTAAGAATCTTAAATCTATTATACAAGGTTTTAATACTTACAATCACTGCTAAATTAGATTCGATAGATATCGGGATTTTGACATGTTTGCACTTCCATACATATACTTTAAATTTAGGATATTTATAATCATTTCATTAAACGAAATATTTTGAAACACGCCCGTTAATGTTCTACTATTGGATTTAGTAAAAAAATTTTATCTAAATCACTAATGCAAGACAAGACACTTTTCTAGGTTCCCTTTTTTTTTTGTCTGGGGAGATTTTCATTTTTAAACTAGTGGATTTTGTATATGACTTAGAAGATTGGTACTGGCAATCATGAGATTTATTGTTTTGATGATTGAAAACAGTGTTTATTCTCTCTCTCTCTCTCTCTTGTTTCCAATTTTTCAGTTTGCACTAAGCCTTATGGTGAAGACCCTTTTGAGTATTGAACCAGAAGATCCGAGGGCCAGGAAGATACTTGCTGATTTCTTGACGTACATGAAGGGTTTCGTGTCCTTGCCCTTATATATTCCCGGGACCCCATACGCCATGGCCGTGAAGGTACATAATCAAAGCCAAGCAACCTAAATGTTAGAGATATTTCTTTAGTATATTTTTCTTTATTAGGGATAGTTAGAATAGATCCCTTGATTCTCTATATCTCTCAAGTCAATGGTGCGCATATAGCTACCTTTAATTATGCATATTATATTATCGTTTAATAAAGCCTGCACTTGTACTATTAATTGTTTGATATAGAATATATGGAAATTCTATATTTCTCTCTTCGGCGTACATTTATGATCTCTGAAAATATTATATTTGATGTCTTATAATAATGCCGCTGAAAAAATGATTGCTCTTTTGAACCCTGGGCAGGCAAGAGCAAGGCTTTCCTCAACCGTGAGGGAGATAATAGAAGAGAGAAGAAGGACAGGCAATGCGGCAGGGTTGAAGAAAGGCGACTTCATGGACGTGATCCTGGGGAAGGAGGGGTTGAACGAGGAAGAGATGGTGAGCATCGTGCTGGATATCTTGCTCGGCGGCTACGAAACCACCGCCACCCTCATGGCCCTGATCGTCTTCTTTCTCGCCCACGAGCCCGCCTCTCTCCTCCAACTCAAGGTGCATCTCTCTCTCTCTCTCTCTCTCTCTGACATAGCCATAGTGAGCTTCATAGGAGACCCACCTGATCTGAAAGAATTCACGATCATGCACGCATCGACCATAACAGCTCAAGGTTGATAGCTAGAATTTCGTAGGCAAATTTCATCCATGAAACTGAAGTTTTTTTTCGATATAGATATGTGTACGGTCAGTAATGAGTTTCGATTGAGAAGGTATTGATGTTTTCTTATCTCTCTTTTTTGTTCCTCTTTTGTACATAGGAAGAGCACCTAGCAATAAGGCGGAAAAAGGGGAGAGAAGAGCCCTTGAACGGCGAAGACTACAAGCAAATGGAGTACACTAATGATGTATGCGTGAGATTAACCACACATGTTGTATCTTTTAAATCGTAATCAGTATGTCACACTTGCAAGTTCTGACAAGCTAATGCAAAACTTAAAATATAAATAGGTCATATGTGAAGCTTTGAGATGTGGGAATGTGGTCAAGTTTGTGCACCGAAAAGCCCTTCAGGATATTGAGTTCAAAGGTAGTTCTCTAGTAGTTTTGTTGTACTTCTCTCTCTCTCTGAAATGAGATTAATCTTGTAAAAACACTCTTTCAGGTTTAACCATACCCTCGGGTTGGAAAGTATTTCCTATCTTTATCGGGACGCATCTTGATCCGACTCTACATGAAAATCCCATGAAATTCAATCCCTCAAGAAGGAAGGTGTGTACTCTTTGATTATTAAAATCATACAAACATGAAGATGAGTTAGAAAAATCTGATTACATGGTAATTACCCAATTTAAGTGGGACAGGATTTGTTTTGACCGAATAAACCAAACCGCTCCAATGATGAAGATTAAGCACTGTCTCACTTATTTTGAATGCATGTAGAGCTTTTTCTTGCTAGTGTGCTTGTTTAAGTGAGGTCCGAAGCATATGAAAAAGCAGAAAATAAAGTCAAAACATGTTTTTCTTAGTTTTCCACTTAAATCATCATGATATGCAAAAACCTTGTTCACGTATGTCGGCAGGATAAAGGGATGAGCAAGAAGGTCATGCCTTTCGGAGGTGGACTTCGACTTTGTCCCGGCGCCGAACTCGCGCGGCTCATAGTTGCCTTCTTTCTTCATCACCTCGTCCTCAGCTTCAGGTACCAGAAAAACAACTATAATCGAAATCTTAATTCACACCATACATTATACAAACGGACAACGACATGGTATGCAATCTCAATCTTTGCATTCTATAATGATTCAAACAAACAGCACGGCGGCATATTCGTCTCTATCCTTGTATGTAATAACGTGACATGGATATGATCGATCACGATACAACATTACAAAGACTGTCGCAAGAATAGTATGCAATTAATTTGTTAAAAGTCTTTACTCATGCACGCCAGTGGATCGCTTCTGATGTTAATTTGTAATGCAGGTGGAAGACAAAACCAGATGATTTTCCCATTGCTTACCCTTATGTGGTGTTCAAGAGGGATTTGGTGCTGGAGATTGAGCCAACAGAAAACCGCAGCTAAATTACAGACAAAAAGAAGAAATAATAGTGAACAGGTTCATAGGGAAAATAAATAACAAAATGCCTTGATTATGTTTTTTGAATGTAAATGAAAAAGATATAATGAGCAGGCACCTTTTGTTCACCTTTGGGTCTTATATATGATCAAGAAAACTCTAGGACTTAGGTATTATTATCATTATCTTGAGGGAGTTGTGAGTGGAGGAGAATGAATGTAATTTGCACAGATGTAAGATGACAGTTACCTTGATTGTCAATTATATTATGCAAAGGTTACATTGGACCACCACCTTTAGGATGCAATTCAATGATTATTAATCTTCACGTGCCGACCCAAAGTGAGACCAGACATTGCCATTGATTGTCCCATTTTTGGGTCTCTCTCTTTTTTCTTTTTTTTCCTTCCTCCCTCTTTAGCTCCTTGGCTGTCTATGTTTATTACAGAAGGAAAGAAAGAAGGCCCTGCAAAAGATGGAATTCAAAAATGAAATTCGTGCGCATCATTATCTGCATGTCGCATTGAATAGAATATGGCAGCCGTGAATCATGCTAGGGTTCATCATTAAGACATATCGAAGATGGATAAGATAGTAAATCATTATTTTTAAATGGTTTGAGTAGGAATCCATCTCATGGTAAGTAAATTTTTGTCTTTCTTAGTGTTATAATTCACCGCACAATCACAAAAAAAGTAGAGAACAGAAAAGTGAGAAAAAGAATTTGAGATGCAAGGTTTTATTATGTTCACCCTTAAATTAAGACTATGCCGAGCTAAGGACTTCATTATTATTAGCACATCGCACCTCTTTATCACATTTCTCAATTTACAAGAAAAAGAGAATATATATCTACTAACTATTCATGGTCAAACCCAAACTACCAATAAAATATGAGCTCAAGTTATAAAAGTCTTTTAACATCGCGAGGGTGCTAATCCCTGTTGGGGCGGTCCCCAAACTCCCGTCTACTCACCAAAAAGCGGGACTCCCCTGCCATCCTCCCAATAATTAAAACTATGGGAAGATAATAATGGAGAAAGTTCAAGGATCATTCAATTGAAGAAGTTTGAGTCTAATTTAACGTGTGATGATGTAGGCGTTGATGCCAATCTCATTTGCATATATCTACAATAGAGTTAAGGTTGGGATATCGATGAGAATGTTGTGGAGCAGGGGTGTCAATGGTTCGGTTCGGTTCGGTTTTTTTGAAAAACCAAACCGAACCGAACCGTTAGGAAAAACTTCTGAACCGAACTGAATGAGATCCGAACCAAATACGAACCGAACCAAAATTTGGGTTCAGTTCAACTTGGCTTTTCGGTTGTCGGTTTTCAACTTTTAGTTTTCGGTTTTTGCATTTGTTTTTTTTTTTCAGTCTTTTTTTTTCTGTTCTATTTCCAAGAAATAAGCTCTTATCGGTTTGTTGGTTCGGTTCGGTTCGGTTAACCGATAAAAACTAAACCAATAAAAAAAAATTCGGTTTTAATGAGAACCGAACCGAAAAAACCGAATTTTTCGGTTCAGTTCGGTTTTAACACCCCTATTGTGGAGGGTAACAACGACAAACCTCTCAAGATCCAAGCTACCTAATGCGGAATTAAAACCCAAATATTGCTCTTGGGATGCGTCTAATGGATCCCTCTAGATCCATGGAGGAACTATTTTTTAGTGTAATCATGAACATGGTATCATTACTTTGATGATCAGAGAATCTAATATATGATTAATGAAGCATGTGGATCAATATTTTCTCGATTATGAATTATGTGAATCCAATCATGAAGTCCACACGCCCAACAATTGAAATGGACTTGATCTGTTTATAGACCATATAATACAAACTCTCATGGTGTTGGGGGTCGTGAGCAATGCTTATTGTAAAATTTTATCGCATTCCAAACCTGTGCAAAACAAACTTCCATTTCAAGTGTTAGACTTCATTTATTTGGTTCTCACTTACGGTAATACTAACCAAATGAAATCGGTTGAGTTATTAAGCACTTCATTCAAATGTGGTCAATTCCATGTTCAGATCGTGTTTCTCCAACATAAAATAATCTTGAGGGTTTTGCTTGACATGTCTGTGAGTCTAATTCAATGTATGTGGAGGTGGCGGTTTGGACATGTATGAGAACTAGCTGAATCGACAAGCTTATATATTCATTTTTAGAAAACTAGAGTATCATTTCAAGTAACAAAGGTAATTTCCTCAACGCCCCTCCTATGATGCTACGTTATAGCCCCGACACAGGCAATTTCCCCAATGGCCCCTCCTATGATGCTACATTATAGCCCTACCCTATACTATGATCAAGTACTAGAGTGATTCGAGAAGACTATGGAGGTACTTTTAGATAGACTTGTCAAAATGGGACACTTAGCCCTACTACTATGATCAAGTACTAGAGTGATTCGAGAAGACTATGGAGGTACTTTTAGATAGACTTGTCAAAATGGGTCATTGACTCATTTCTTAAGCCATATTGGCGTTAAATGAGGTAGTTAAATTAAGTAAATGAATTTAAACATAATATGGGTATTAAATGGATCATAGATCGAGTTGATGACATTGCTTTGTTAGCTTATTGGACAAGAACATACATTTTCATTTGCTGCCACTAAGCGATTGCAAGATAGTGTCATACAACTTATTTAGACTCAATCAACCTTTATGACTCTCTCTCCATTATTTTTTCACCATCACTTGATCTCACGCTCACTCATTTCATACTCTCATTTGAGTATGAGTTCTTGTAAATTGGATTAAATATGGAAGTATATAAGTAATACGGGTCGAGACGAGTATAAATTAATCAAGCATAAGTCATTATATTTGCATTGCATAAAAATGAGTTAAAACGGATTAAATGAATTTATTTGTGTTGGATCATTTTTCGACTCGACTTGACTCTCCCATTTGATGGGTTTACTTTTAGATATAGGTGATCCACAACGGGTGGACAACCAACTCGTCCTGGTCAGGCCCGAAAGGCAAATGCGCTGGCTTGAGCAGGGCCCTCATGAGAAAGCCGACCGGCTGAACTTTGGTCCGGCCCCGGCCTAGATATTTTTAATGTAAAATACATGTTATAGTTTGGGAACTGCAATAAGCCCGACACTTGGGCCCATTCGAGAAGCAAGGACTCGATGAAGTCCGGCCCATCAGGGGCAATTCCGACCCAGTTCACTTTGCAGCGAAGCCCAGCCCGAGAGAGTCCTCCGCCATCTTTTTTTCTCGACGAGGAAGCCAGTGAGAGAGCGACGAAGGAAAAAACCGAACGAGAAGAGAGGCAGAGCCTGAAGCAAAAACGAACGAGCAGAGACGCTTTCTCTCTCTCTCGCCCGTCGGCTGCATTTTCCGGTGGATCGATCCTTCACCGTCTCTCTGCTTCGCGCGACGGGCGACGGTCGAATCGCTGCTCCACACGTCTCACCCCAGCAGGTTCTCTTCGCTGCCCTGCTAGCTTCGAACGTGCTTCGGTCACTTCTCGTTCCTAAAAGCCTTGGCGTTTTCACTCGCTTCTCTCGTTAGATTCTGTCGTTGTCTCCGGAGTTTTAAGGTCGGAGGTCGCATGGCGAGGCTAGGCATGTTTTGGTTCCTTTTGACGTGAGGCTGAAGGGAGGAGGAGGAGGGCAGCAAGATAGGCGATTGCGCGATTAAGGGAGGAGCTCGATCAATCGAGCTTCACGCTTCTGGCAGCTACTTTTGTTGTTGGTGTCTGTATGATCTTGTGCAAGCTTGGGATGAGGTGGAAGAATGTTCATGAGTGAGGGTAAAGGTCCCGTGAGGATCTGTGTGGTGAGAAAGGGAGCTTCTGTTGCTGTTGGCAGAGTCGGCGGCGTCAGCCGCGGCATATGACGCCTCTTGAAGAGCTAAATATCTATAGTCCAGCTGAATTCTGCTCTTGTTTTCGCCCTCCGGGGTTTGTTGCTTCTGAAACGGGTTTCTTGTCGTAGGCTCTTTGCTAGGCCGCATGCTCGTGCATGTGTTTCTTGTTAGAGAAGTTACCAATTGTATTTTTTAAGCACTGTGTTGTACATTGGACTACATCGAAGATGAATTTTCTGGAAACTTGATGATACTGGCTCTGTTTTACCCTCTTTTAACTATGTTTCTCTCATTGGTGAAATGATTTCTGTGGTGGGAATAACATTTCTTGGCTGTCTTTTTGTAGGTCTACTTAAATCCCAAATGTCTAAAGCAACGTAGATCTCCCTCCATAAGGTGGATTTAGTTTCGATCTGTGCAGAAGAAAGGACATGCTGTCAGAGAAGGGTGTTCGCCCTCCTTCATATCGGAAAACTGGAACAACCATTGTTGGAATAATTTTTCAGGTATCGCTTTATGTTAGATTTGTTTATCAGCGCAGCGAGCTATGATCTTGTAGCTACCACTATTTAAAGTGGTAATTAAGGGAGTGTGTAAAATTGATACTTGTTTTTCCAGATGAGTGAGCCAAATATCACTTTAACATAAATGTGATAGTTAAGTCTCCTTCAATTTGCTTTGCGCTGTAATTGCAAGGCCAAAAATCGGCGAACTTGGACCAGTGAAATATCAGAAGTGATGTCGGTTCTTCAGTGAACATCAAAAGCCCACACGGTATAGAGAGCCTACGTATAGAGAGTGTCAACGAAAGGCTAATTTTGCGAAGACCTTTGGGTTCCGATTGGTGCTCATCGGTGGTGGAATTTTCCCTCGCTCGTTCCCTAGTGGCTCCTGCTTTAGGGGACCGGCGACTCTTATTTTATGGGTATGTACGTGGCCACGCCTCTTGACCGATCGATTTCTGCTGCGCATTCTTTGAACAGCATTCACTGTAGTACGCCTAATCGGAACCCCCAAACAGCACCATGCGCTATTGACTATTGAGTCGGACCAAAATTAAAAGGAGGGACCGAAATTTGTCGTTTTATACATGGAGTCATGCTCTTCCAAAGATCGGCGCAGGTTGCGTTCGTACTTGCACCTTTTTTTCACCCGCATGCGTTCCTGACAAGTGATTAGAACATTGTAAGATCGGCAAATGTCCTTATCTTTTCCAGTTGCAGAATTTGGATCAATGTGAAGAAAGGAAAAACGCATGCCGGGACCAACACGAGAAGCTATATTATTTTAACATGTGATTTCAATTGGCCAAGATTAAAGAATACCTCATCTCAAAAGACCTTTATAATCCGAACGGCTCATGTTTGTTAAGTTTTACAAAATTAATTTTTAGAACCATTTCCTGGATATATTTTTTTTGATAGGGGTGGGGGTGTCATGACTCATTAGTAGGTAAGCCTCACCTTGCCTTCTTTTCTAGTATTCTCAGCTCTCTGATTTGTCTCTATTTTGACCTTTACTTCGAATAGGGAGGCAAGGCATGGTGATTGTACTTTTTGCCGGCCCATTGAAACTTAATCATGCATAAAGACAAAGGTTTTCCCCCTGATCTCTCTATGTTTGGGGACTGTATAAAAATACAACCTCTTCAAACTTTTCTTTCAAAGAACAAGAACATTAATTGTAACCAAATGAAGCAAGGGCCTTATTGGTACCTCCCAAGGATTAGGAACTGCCATTCTAATGGATGTTTGTCCATGACAAGAACATGAAAAGCTTTCCATGAATCCTAATAGTAACATGTCAATGGTTAACCTCCGTTCTTAGAATAGAGAAAAGCCACAGTCAACCACTTCAACCTCTTCCAATTCTTGGAGATTTATAGAAGTGTTGTGTACAATATAGCCGCTTCGAAATGCTTTCTCTGTCCCAAACCACGAGTAAAGACAAAGATTAGATGTAACATGGGCCACTCTTTAAAAGGTCATATTATTCCGTGAAAGGATGGCATGTGTTGAGTCATTGTGTTGCGAGGTCTTATTACAACACAAAAGTGATAATTTCTTGCACTTTATCAGCCCGAGTAATTTCTAGCATTGTTGACACCTAAATTTTACCATTTCATTTAGGACTTAATTGCATACAAAATTATGAATTAGTCGTTAAAAAAAAGGAAAAAGGAAAAAAATTCTTATTTTATTAAAAGGTATCATATTTTCATTATTGCACAGCGTATTGAATGGTCTTTATTTTTCCAAAATTGTCATAAAAAAAAAGTATTAAAAAAATCATTAAAATGTAAAAAAAAAAAAAAAAATTGAATGAGGCCAAGTAAAGGGTTTTTCTTCGTGCGTGGGCTTGCCCACCTATCTCTTTTGCTTTTCTCTCTTTTGCACTTGGCTTGGCCCATCTCCTTTTATTTCAACCCGGCCCGTGCGCAAATCATCTTCCTCCCCTCACACCAACCATGCTCCTACAAAAGGAGAAAAGAGAAGAGTACAAACAAAGGAGCAGAGGACAGCGCGATCCCAGGGTTGGAGATCAAGCGGTCATGACAGGCCGATGGTGGCAAAAGCCATGCGTGCCTGTCATTGGCTGGGCTTAAAAGGAAGAAAGCGAAGAGAAGATGGGGTTATCTCAACTGGTTCTTTGGTTCAAGCGAAGGATATAGAGTGGGAGAGAGCTCAAGAGAGTAGAGGGCTAGCCAAAGGGAGAGAGTGAGACTAAGAGAGCGTTTTGCCGTCGCTTGAAGTACGCTCGTTGCTCGTCATCCAAACTAGGTAGGCTTCCCTAAGCCATGTGCTTCCTTTCGAGGTCTCGGGCCGGAGCTCACAACCGACCAGTTCGTGCGAGCTCCAACCTCACCGATCCTCCATGAAAGCTCGTAGATGTCCTAGTGCATGTTGATAGACGTCTAGGCTTGTGTTCGAGTCCATACCAGTCCAAAGATCCTTTGTTTATGTTGTGTATGCTAACCGGTTGTTGAAATGCCTGAAAGAGATTTGAGCCCGTGAGTATGTTGTGGCTGAAGATACTTGCTGTGTTCATATCTGTTCGAGTGTGATTAATATATCCCTTAGCGGATCTTGAGTGTCACTCGTGCACGTCATGTTGATGTTTGCTCAACTCTATGCCTCAAGCGAGCCTAGGTCCTCCTTCTAGCTGATGCACCTCATATGTTTGACAAAATGTCTTAAAGAGAACCGAGAAATAACCTGTGTTCAAACTTGTTATGATTTGTATTTGGTCATATATGCGGGACTATGCCCGTTTTTTATGTTTTCGTTACGATTTCATGTGATTCTTGCGGAGTAATCATGTATGTTTAAGCTGGGGGATGTCTACATCCGAAATTGGTTCAACCGTCGCCGAAGTTAGATGGCCTTTCGAAGGACCAACGAGCAGAGTGTGCAGGGAAAAAGGAAGAAGTGAGGGAAAGACAAAAAAAAAAGGAATTACAAAAATCATTTTAAAAAATTAAAAATTAAAAATTTAGATTTAAAAATTAATTAAACAAATTTAAAAAAAAAAAGTTTTCTTTTTTTAATCCACTTGGGCTCGGATCGGATCAACAGGTCGGATCGATCCTACCCAATTTGAACCCTTTTTTCAAATAAATAATATTAAATATTAAAAATATATTTAAAAATTCAAAAAATTTCAAAAAATTTCAGAAAATATTTAAAATTCGAGTTTTAAAAAAAAATTAACTAAAAAAAAAGAAAATTAAGGAAAATTCAAAATTTCTCAAAAAATTCCAAAATTCAAAAAAGTCTAAAAATTTTAGTAGTAATTAGAAAGACACCAAAAAAAAAAATCAAAAATCAAAAGGTTTTGGAATATTCAAAAATTCAATTTTTCCAAAAAAAAAAATCTAAAAAAATCTACAAAATTAATTAAAAAATCTTCAAAAATGTTAAAATTAATCTCCAAGCTCATTTTCTTTTAAAAAATGGAAGTTTTTTTCAATTTAGATTCTTGCTAAAGAGGTTTTAGTTATCCTTAAAGACGACTATCCTCAATTGTGCAATTTTAGTATGTTGATTTTGGCTTCCCTTTAATCTAGTTATGATTAGTATTTACCTTTTCTTTGATGTTAAATTTTTGCTCTTCCATGCAATTTATTTAATCGCTTTCCTTGGTTGTTAATTGTTATTTTAATAATTGTGCACCCGTGTGATCACCTTATATGTTAATGGATATGTATAAAATCAATCCAGGTTACTTGACAAAAACATCTTTTTAAAAAAAATGAACAAGATTAGGTACCGAAATGGTACTAATTTGTTAATTAGTGTAATTAAGTTCCCAAATCTAGATTCTCTGGATTGCGTAGCAAGTGAGGTATACTCTCATGCCTCACTTGGTTTCTAGCTAATCCCAATAGGCTAGTGGCGACTCATTGTTACAAAATTCTTATAAATCCTTCAATGTCGCACGAGGCATGGGCATGGGAGAGCTCGGGCTTGAACATGGGCTGTAAGCCCGATATTTAGGCAATACCCTTAAACATATTCCTTTCCCCGAGGGGTAGGTTGTGACAACTTGGCGACTTCACTGGGGACTTGGTTTAAACCTTAGAGGGCTTAGGCCTAAATCTATCTTATTCAAAAAAAAAAAAAAAAAAAAATTGTTTGGTAGTGAGGATATTAGGTACATTCTTAATGTGAGTGTTAAATGTTTTTGCAATTGGGAGTTATAAGGGGAGGAGCGATTGTTAACCCCTTATCTTGCAAGTGTGGAGTTGGGAATGAATGTTTATATTTTGAACTTTTGAAGTGGTGATTGTTTATAAATTGCCGTACATGTATTCTTTGCATCACACTACACTTTAGCACACACGACTTGCTGCCAGACCTGGGCCGCATAGGATTTCTTAAGATGGTGTCGAGGTGGATACCACTTTGACTACAATCATGTAGTATGAGTCGCCCATCTTGACCCTGAAATTTCCTTCTTAATGTCAAGAGTTACCACCCTAGTCGACAATCACGCGACACGGGTCGACTTTTTGACAAAGTCGGAGTCGTGGGAATCCTGACTTAACCACAACCCTGTCGATTCAGTCCGGTAATCCCATGTCTCTACTTTGAGCCAAATAAGTAGAAATCGAGCCACATCTCATACGCGTGTCTATGCGTTTGGTATCATCATTTACTAAGTGGAGTAAGTTTTCTAATCCCTTACGCTTGCAATTTATTTACTCACTGTATTTTTGGTCGGTCCATGACAATTAGGTTAATTGTGAGCCTTGGTCCATATACGATGGGAGGACCCGACTTTCGCATTAATTCTACTCCTAAAGCCAAGCTCCACACCTGGTGGGATAAGTTGGACCAGAATGGCCGTGATCTCATGCGATCCCATGTAGGACGGTTGCTCCCCCTGCTGGAAATAGAAGTTTATTGCGGCATTGTCCGAGCATTGGCACATGTTTAGTGTCCCAAAACCTCCACCTTCATATTTAGCAAACACGAGCTCACTCCGACCTTGGAGGAATACAGTGTAGCCATTGGGAAGCCTTTAGTTTTGGATTTAGTCAACCCACCTATCAAGGTAGAGCATGCATCAGTTTTATCTGATTTCCTAAGAGTCAAAAGAGAGGAAGTGAGAAAAATTTTGAGAGCAAACCGCAACACTTGCCCATTCTCATTTTTGAACGAACTTTTTCAAAATGCCCCGTCAATTCAAATGAATAGGATCTTTTTGTTAGCGTTCGTTGGGCTTGTAGTGTTCCCTCATTGTAGGAACGCCATTAGTCCCTCAGTTGCATGGGTAGTTTGAGAGGTCTACGCAGGGAAGAGTTTTGTTAACGCTATTTTGATTGAAACCTTCCTTTCCTTTACCCGTTTTAAAGAAGACAAAGAGAAAACTTTCCATGCTTCCCCCGAGCTTTTGCAAATTTGGTTCCTTTCTCACATTAAAGGGTTTGGCAATTTAATGGCAATACACAATCTTAGTAATTCCCATCATCCTGTTTTGAAATTCAAAGAGAAGAAAGAACATATGCCTGACTATCATTATTCCAAGCGGTTAGGATTCATGAAAAACCCCGATCCTGAAGACTTACTATGGCACACTAGGTGGCTTTGAGTCCACGAGGCGCGATTTACATGTGGAGGTGTTGGACTTATTCCTTTACTGGGGATCATTGGCGCCACTGAGTATAACCCAACTAGGGTTACTCGCCAATACCAAGTAGTGCAGCAGCTCCCACCAACGTTGCAAGAAGACCCACTTCAAGTCGACTTTGCCAATAGGAATCGCGAACATGAAGATTACATCATCTTGATCAAGTCAATGTGGGACATGTGCCACCCCCCAAAAGTTGATATGGCCTGAGGAGGAGTTGGAGGGTAGAGAAATGATCTACCATGCCTCAACGAAATATGTCCTCCAACACAAAGTCCTAGAGAAGCTACACCCGAAGATCCTTGATGTATTGTTAAATGTCACAAACTGTGCAGAGATCAAGCATCTCAAGAGGAAGGTTGAGGAAGCCAAGAATCGTGCTTTGAAGGCGGCTTGAACTAGTGGACAGTCATAAGTGG
The DNA here is from genome assembly GCA_014182575.1 of Eucalyptus decipiens. Taxonomy (NCBI): domain Eukaryota; kingdom Viridiplantae; phylum Streptophyta; class Magnoliopsida; order Myrtales; family Myrtaceae; genus Eucalyptus; species Eucalyptus decipiens. The sequence continues at coordinate 29,651,501 of CM024617.1, forward strand.
AAGTCGTCTCCCATTTGTATATAGATCAAGCCGAGTGAAATGTGTGACTTGAATCTATTAGTAAGAGTAACTTTGCTAGGAAGTTTGAGAATGCTCGTTTTGTGTCTTAGTTCAATGTTTAAGGAGTCTTGCCTTGTTGCGATATACTATAGTTTCGGTGTCTAAGAAGTCTTGTCTCGCACCCATGTGCGTTGTTTCTTTGAGGAAGTTTCAGTCCGTGTTTTTTATCTTCAAGGTGTAGGAAGTTTCCTTTTTATGGAGTGAATGAAATGAGAAGATCAAATCACTGTCATTGGCCGACACTCTATCTAAATCTTATGCTTATGTATGCTTGCCACTCATGAACTAGGTACTAACAGGTTGTCTGCTTTCGTCCAACTGTCAATACGGCTAAGCGGATATCTCTAATTCATACTTGCGCAAAGGCCAGAATGGAGAATGAGGATGTTAGTATACGCATGGCCAACATGGAGAACCAATTGGCTCAACTTACTGCATTGATGGCTAAGATAAGTCAAAAAATCAAGGAGCCTCCAGTCATGGTTGTAGCTGGAGCCTCTACTCCCGCTTTGTCAGGACACACTCCACCCTCAATTGGAGAGCCACATGTCATCGATCCTATAGAAAAGGGTGCTTCTAAAGAAGCCCTCTTCTGTTACGCCGATAATCGTCAATCTGGATCATTTTCCAAAGGAGGGACCTACCGTCCACTTTGATAAAGAAAGTGCAAGACGCTTGGCCAAAATGGAGGAGCGACTTTGTGTCCTTCAAGGATATAAGATGAAAGGAGTTGACAAACTAACCCCATATGCCAAAGTAAAAGTGCTCGAGAATTTCAATGAGTCAGAATTCACGAGAAAGTATGATGGCACCAACTGCCCTAAAACTCATCTCAAATACTACTTGAGGAAGATGGCTCGCTACTTCAACGATGTCCCGCTCCTCATACATACATTCCAAGATAGCTTAGACGGCCCTGCCTTGTCATGGTTTATCGCACTGGATATTAAAGAGCTCATTGGATGGAAGGATCTTGTTGATGAGTTTTTACAGCAATATAAATTCAACTCTGAGATTGTCCCTACAAGAGAAGAGCTTGTTCGAATAGAAAAGAGGAGAAATGAATCGTTTAAAGTGTTCACCCATGTTGACACCTAAATTTTTGCCCAAAAATATTTCGTTCCGGCATATAGATTATTTAGGCATTTAATATAGTGTTTTAAATGGAAGATATTTTTACTTTAAAAAAAATTGAAAAAAAAAAAGATTAAAAAAAAAAGTTGGGGCCAATGATCTAAATATGACTAGCCAAGCCCAAGAGGTCAGATTGGAATTCAAATGGTAAGTTGGGGCCAAAATGCAATTTCCAAAAGTTGAGGGACCAATTCGCAAATTTTGCAAAATTTGCGCCCGAGCCCATAAATCATCATCTTGGTCACCAATTAAGTTGAAATTGAATTTGGGCCAACTCGAATCAATCAAATCGAGCGAAAAAGACCAAATTTGCCTTGAGTTGGATATTTTCGGATAAGAAAATGGCTAAGTTTGAGGGACTTTCTTGCAAAATTGGGTGGGCACAATTGCAAAATCTGGTTGAGATCTTAAACTACTATACATTTACTTGCTAATTGATCAAAAACCGCAGCCAAATTAATAGATTAAAGTACTCAAACTAGTTACCAAAACCCAGCCCATGATTAAGTCTTAATTCGGAGCTGCTAAGTAGGCATATTGGTCGCCCCACCATATCCTCCTCACCTGCCCAACCAGCCCGATCTCTTCGCGTGATGGAAGACCATCATTGGTACTGAAAGTGGACAAGCATTGGTCAGAGATAAGCTGCTGCAGGCACGGGAAAATCGCACCAAATCCGGACACTCAATAGCTGCGAAATTTGAAAATTTTGGCCAAGTCAGAAAGTAGGTGAGCTGGGTCAGTGGGCAGGCTTGGTAGGTGGACAAAAAGCAGACCAAGAGATTGATGAATTCGGTGGATAATATCTATGAAGCAAGGTCTTTCTAGGGAGGGGAGATAGGAGACGAGAGAGAGAAGAGAGAGCTCGGAATCGATCCCCAAAGAAGCCCTCAGAAGCAACTCCAGAAAAGAGAAACCCAGAAATTCCAGACCGACCTGGAGAGAGAAAAGGGAAATTTTCGCAACCTTTCAGCCAAAATTAGCCAAAACCTTAAACTAGAGAGTTAAACTTCACTCAAAGATCTTTCTATCCATAGGTATCACGTCCAAAATGGAGATCGGTAAGGCCTCCTAAAGCGCCCCGAAACAGTGCCCTCCTGGCGGACCAAAGAAAGTCTGAAATTTTTTGTAAGTGCTGAGCCTGATTGGTCACGAGTGAGAGAAAGAGAGTGTTTTTGAGAAAGTTGAGAGACAAATGAGGAAAACCATGAGTTTAAACCCAAACTAGAATACATATAGTTTGGCGTGGTATCAAGTTTTTCAACAAAACACGCCTTGAAGTCTAATGTTAGAGATCAACGAAAACCTTCATTGTCAGTTCTTTTTTTTTTGCAGATCTCATTTCCAGTTGAAGAAGCCAACTTCCACGGGCCCCCGAGGATAATTTATCGGCTTCCTCGGCCAAGATTCACTTGAAAAAGAAACTAGGAAGCAAGGTAAGAATCCTAGATGTATTTTTGGTCGATTTTGAACGTGTTTTAATAGTGAAAAATCAAGAGGAAAACTAACCTGGAAAACTGATTTCTGAGGCTGAAATTTTTCGAAGTGTTTAAAGCCTCTCCAATACCCCTACATGCTTGACTTATTCCTCCCCCTTTGCATGCGTTTTTTGTCGTTGTGACTTTGATGAATGTTACATGGGAGTATAAATCATGCATAGGACAACCTGGTTTAGTCTTTAAATCTCCTTGTGAACCATGAAACCGCCCATAATGTGAGCCAAAAACCAAGCCACTCCACATTGGGACATGGTTGGCCAGCATAGATCATGCACGTATGCTTCTTGAAGAGTTCGTTTTGATGCGTCCGGTTAATCGTTTTCGGTGATGTTTGTTGCATTTGAAAGTAAATGTTACCTATTTTCATCTGGATGGAGTGATATTTCATATAAATGTTGCATGTGATGGCTGTCGGGGCTTCAATCTGAGCATATGATATGTCTGTTTGACTTGGGTTCAATATCAGATTTGCAAAACGACCCCAACCCGCATATTGGAGGTCGTTTTCAGCTTGGTTCTTGCGTGTTCTAGGCTGTGATCTCTAGCTAAACCTGTTCTTTGCATGTAATAGTATATCCTTAATACTTTTTTTTCACATGAGATTGCTTATGGGTCGAAATTGACGGCCGCGAACATGGCCCGAAAGAGCTGTTTTGAAGAGATTTGATGCAAGCCAAGTACTCGATAAAATGTCGAAACTAAGCTTCAATCTTGAAACGGTCGATTTGAGCTTGATTATTGTGATATTCATGTGATGTGTTACTCCATGTTAGCATAGATCGGTTTAAGGAATTATTATTAATTTTTTTTTAAATAATTATAAAAAAAAAGAAGAAAAATATGAAAATTTCAAAAATATCAAAAAATGTTAGATAGCATCAAATTAGGATAGAAATGACATATATGAACTTTTCCTGATTTTAAAAGGTCATTTTCCTAATTTAATGCTATTTTGGTATTTTATAACCATTTTCGTAAATAATCCATTTTGCGTAGATTAAAACTATTTAGAGTAATTTCATGCATATTTGAATTCTCATTGCTCATGGGGGTCCTGTCCCGGGGCGTGACAACAAGGCCATGTAATATTATTTGCCCAATTTGTATCGGGTCTTTCTTTTCCGCATTACTTTCAAGTTATTTCAATTTCTTGGATGTTATTTACCACACCGCTTTTCAATAATTTGAGTGTAAATTTCTCTTCTAAATTATGTTAGGATTAGTCTAGAGATTAAATAAAACAAAAAACCTACAAAAACATTTGCATGGACACTTAGTGGTTTCATAAAGATTATAATTGATAATCAAGAACGTGTGGCCATTTAGATAAATAACTTTTCAAGTTAGTGGTACCGTAAGGACGCTAATAGAAACATTGGCGTAAACAAGTCCCCGTTCCTAGAAATCTCTGGTTGCGTAGGAATCAAGACACCACTCCCGTGTCTCGATTGGTTTCTAGCCGACCCCAATAAGCTAGTGGCGACTCCTAGACATATTTAGGTTGTTAAGAATTGAAATATGAAATCCAACGTCGCACGAGGTATGGGCTTGGGAGAGTCCGCGCTTAATCTGGGACATTGGTCCGCCTTTTTAGGCAAATACCCCTAAACCTTCTTCCTTTTCCCCGGACGGAAAAAAGGAGGTCGTGACAACCCAAAGGTGGAGAACGATGGCATCACAAGTGAAGCCTCCACTGAGTGAGAAAGAAATGAGATAGCTTTTCTTGAGGATTTTTCCATATGAATATTTCCAAGGACTAGTGTACTCTGAGTGCCAAACATTTTCATAATTGGTGGATGTTGGTGAAGGAGTTGAATGGGTGATAGTTGATGAAAGAATACTTACTAGGAATAGCAAAAAGTTCCCAGCAATGAAGGACAAGGAAACGGCAGTCGAAGTGGCATTTGTCCAAGAGCCATCTGCACCTAAGTCATTGTCGACGCCTTCACAAAGGCCTAAGGCCATGCAAGGAAACGTGTCACAAGGATTTGACCAAAGCAAGAAGTTTACTCAAAGGGAATTCACACCTTTACCTTGACCTCTGTCAAAATTGTTACCTATCCTCTTCGAAAAGAGATTGGTAGCCAATGAGGTGCCTAGAGACAATTCCCCAAGATTCCTGGGGTTCGATGTGACCAAGACATGTGAATACCACATGAGAGAAAGGGGGTATGGCGTCGATAATTGCTATGCACTGAAATTAAAAGTTCAAAACATATTGGATAAAGAAAAGTTGACCTTCAAAAAAGCTATGCCTAATGTGCAACAAAACCCTTTGCCCGCTCATGCCGAATGAGTGAATGTGATTCTTGGGGAAGTGCAAGTGAGCAAGCAACCCATTGTGGTGGATGTCCCTAGACTGTATGAAGCCCTTGAGCTAGCTGGGCATTATGAAAGAGGGGAGGACATAACTATAAAGGTAAAATTAGAACATATCCGTAAAAAGATAAGCATGGAGGTAATTCGAAATGTCAATGGAGAAGAAAGGCTACTACCTATGACAGCACCATCCATGATTAGCTCATCATCTCACAATACTACTTGCAACCGTGAAATGGAGAAAATTGAGCCTTCTTTCCCAAAGGTGGATGGACGAGTTGTCATAGAAAACGTCTCGAGAACGGACGCTAAGAGAACCTTTTGGAGTCGTGACTTCTTGGAGAAGATGCGTGACAAAAAAGAAGTGGTCAAAACGTTAGGTCAACCAAGTGGAAAGTATGACTACTACGTGAAATATTCGCCTGCCTCGAGTTTCTTTAATGATCCTAAGGACATCGTCCTTGACGGATGGGGGGGGCATGGATGACCCAATGCCACGAGAGGAGGGGATAATCACTATGATAACCCTAGTGGTGATAGAATTGCCTTATGAGAATCGCACTAATGATGTCGAGATGGAAAAAACTGAGCCAATGATGATTGACCTTATGGTCGAGGAATTATCAGTGATCGAAATCCTAGAAGAAGGCCTGACATCGGTTGTGATCAAACTACCGCCTCAAGAAAAGGATGAGGCGATAATGCTAGAACCTCCCTTGGAATTCAACACCAAAGCAGTACCCTGGGATTACGGAACAAAGGAAGTAAATGACGTCACTCGATCAGGTTGCTACTATGCGCCTACCAGAGGAATTGAAAAGAAAGCCTTGACTGAGGAGGACGCGAAGCAATTCCTAGCAGTGGTGAAAACGAGCGAATTCAATATAGTAAATCAACTACGGAAAATGCCAGCCCAAATCTCCATCCTGGAGCTAATTCAATCCTCTGAAAGCATAGAAACGCTTTGTTGAAGGTCCTTAATGAGGTACATGTCCTTAAAACAATCGATGACATCCAGCTATAGGATTTCATGAGGACCATTCTACTAAAGGATTAGATCTCCTTCACTGATGAAGACTTCCCTGCTGATGGTCATGATCACACAAAGGCATTGTAGATTTCGGTGAAGCACAATAGCACCGTTGTCTCTAGAGTGTTGATTGATAACGACTTTACACTGAATATATGTCCTTTAGCTACACTCCACTGCTTAGGTGTTGAGATGGAAAGGATACATCCAACTAAGTCCACTATGCGCACGTTTGATGAGATGAGGAAAGAGGTGTTAGGAGAAATCGATTTGGAACTACTTAGGTCATGTGCTTTTCTTAGTACCATTTCAAGTCTTAGATATACCAACCACCTTCAACTTTCTATTGGGAAGACCATGGATCCACACGGCGGGTGATGTTCCTTCTATCCTCCACCAAATGATACGATTTGTGGTCAGCAATAAACTCATCACTGTGCACGAGGAAATGAACTTCAAGGTGTACCACGAAACAGTCATCACGTACGTGGAGCCTAAGTATAAAGAAGAATCAAGCTTTCAAACTCTCGAGCTAGTGTTTATAATCCACGTTCCGGTGGGCTCTTGCGTGGGCATTCCTGAATTATCCAAACCGGCCCTGGCAGTAGGGAAGACTATGCTAGCGAATGGGTACAACCCTAGAGGTGATCTAAGGTTGCATGAACAAAGGATTTGAAAGCCCATTGAGGCTCGAAGAGGTTTGAGGAGAAGAGGCGTAGGGTTTGTCAAAGAGCGTGAAGGTCATGGCAATAGAGGAGGCCACAGTGAATGTGGAGGTCGAGGCACCTGTCGTGACCTCCCCAAAGCGGGTTAGACTACCTAGGGTTCGGCTAATGGATTGCTAAGCCTAGACTTAACTCGAGCTCTCCCAAGCCAATACCAATTCGCAACTTAGGATTTAAGTTCTTAATATGCAAATGATTTTTATCATGGAGTCGCCACTAATTTATTTTTTATGGGTCAATTAGAAACCCAAGTAAAGTAATTGGAGAATCACTTCACTTCTACGAACTAGAAATTAAATGAGTCCAGGGGCTTAATTACGCTAAATTTCTCTAACGCAATTTCGGTACATTTTATCTTTTATTTCACTTTCTCTCTTATGCGTGTTTAGACCAGCAAAGAGAGACCATCCTTTTGTGCATGTTATCGACCGCAAGCCCCTGCTTCTTGTTTCCTTTTGGTACCAATGCAAATGCGACTACAAGAAATGCAATTTTACTTTCTTTCTTTTTTAGGGATTTAAGATTAATCCCTAATTTTTTATGCAATTAATTACTAAATGATTAGTCAAAATTTAGGTGTCAACAGCTGCCCCTCTTTGAAGGTGAGCTCGCAGAAGTTGCATTCAAAGACAATATGATACCTAAATTTTGACCATGAACATGCAATAGATTATACTTTGGCAGGACTAGGGATCCCTTTTTTTTTTTTAAATGCGATGTCATGAAAATGGTAATGCAAATGTGAGATATTGAAGAGGAGAGTGTGACATCCAGAATTTTTAGTATTTTTTTCTATTAAATTAATCGGGCATTTCATTGACGCGTCTATAGGATTGTTCTCAGAGCTAATCACTCTCGATATAACTAAACTAGCTGGGTAAGCCATTAAAGAATATTAAGGCTATAGACTTGAGAATTCGACTAGGAATCGGCTTCTCGACCGTGTTCATCTTTAGAGGTCATTACGGTATAGTTAAAAATCGAATTGAGATCAGAGATAGGTCGGTTCGACTGAGATGTGTGGCCGATCGTGGGTGACTCCACTAAATTGGAAAATTCTCATCAGCCGGCACTAATTTGATTTTTCTATCATTTTGGTACCTTGTGTCCGTAATTGAATCCTCGAGATTTTCACGATAATCAAGAGTTGCCATTGAGTCGAGTGGGTTCATAGTGGCTCGAAGAAAATCAACCACGAGTCATTTACACTTAAAAAGTTCTGAAAACTACCCGGTAGTCTAGGTCACGCTAAAAGCACGCCGGAGTGAAATTAACCGTCAATTTGAGTCAGATTTCAGAAATCAAAAGTTCGGTGATGTCACAAGCTATTTTAGGAACGTCAACTCAGTCTCAGAAGATTTTTCGGAGGTATTGAGATTTTTACGGAAAACCGTTTCGGACGTCGCGGAAATTTGACGGAAATTCAGATTGGCTAAATTGATGGAAAATTGGGCTTTCGAGTTGAGCCTGTGTGTCGGGGATTTATAAAAAAATCACTTGGGATTTTTCTACATTGAGATTGGACCTCAATTTGGGAAATTGAGCAAGAAAATTTAGTTTATTTGAGTGAAATTCGAAATTGAAAAAGGGGCAAAAATTGAGGCTTCAATTTGGATAATTAAGTGGATATTGGTCTTTAGAAAGTAAAAGGGAACATTAGGATATTTTTGAGAGCTATTGGGGGGACAAGCATTTAAGAGAAAAGATGTTTGTGTTGATCTTTTCTTTGGCTTGTGGAGCACGCACAAACGGCTGGCCTCCATCTCCTCACGCGGACGACCCCTGCCTCAGCCGAAGGTTTATTCTGCTTTTGCTTTTAACTTTCGCTTCCTCCTTCCTCGATCAGTCCCTGCCGCCTGCTCTACTTTCGGTTTTTCCCCTGCGAATCTACCATCCGCGACCGAAGCCTCACGCTTCTGCCGTTCAATCCTCCACGCGTCTTCAATTGCTGCCGCAGTTGCTTCAAGTTCCCACGCCAGTCAACTCCAAGCCTTCTTCTCTTCAATTTGTTGACCGAGCTGCTGCCAAGTTGAGCCAGCGAAGCGACGCCGAACGAAGCAACTCGCAAGCCAGCTCGCCACCTTAACTGGTCTTCTTCCTTGCAATTTGTTGACCGAAGCTACCTGCCTCATCTTCGTGCAGCCACACGCCCACGATCCAGTCAACGGTGCCCTCTCCTTCACCGTTTGTTGACCGAAGTCCCCACGCTTCTGCCGTCCACGCGTCTGCCTCCGTTACTCCATCTTCGGCCAGCAAATCCCATCGGAGAAACCCCAGAATCCCAGCGAAGCAGTTGTTGCTTCCCTCGTCCGCGTCTTCAGCCATTCATCACCGAGGCCCAACAGCCGCAAGCCTCGCACGAAGTGGACCTATGAAGCTCGGCCCATCTTCAGTGAATTTGGTTCAGTCGCAGCAAGCCCACGCTTTTTGAAGCCCACGAAAATCTCAGCCCATTTGAAATTTGGTCTAACTCTTTGAAGCCCAAGCCCAGTTGAGTTCAGCAAAGCCCAGCGAAATTATTGAACCCCAAATCAAGCTCAGCCCAAGATTTTCAGCAGGCCCAAGCCCAGAGTTTCTTCGGGCTTGCGAAGTTCTTGGCCCGGCCCAAGTTCGGCCGCCGTAGCATCATCGTCGCCGCGTCCCAGTCTTCGTTTCGTGCAAGTGAGTTTTACTCACTAATGCTTTATTAGTAGACTAATATGCCTAAGGGTTAATTAGATTTAATTAATTGCAATTAGGTGGATAGATTGGATTAAAATAATTAAATTAGAGACTCGTCGATACATGTTAGTTAAATTGATGGTGTAATTAGCAGGTAGACATGTCCTATTAATTATTGAACGCATCTTGGGATTTTTCCCGTCCCTTATCGGGTATTATTTATGCAATTCGGGCCTAGGAGGAATTTTTAGGAATTTAATATTAATTTTCGAAATTAATTTATTTAATTATTTATTTCCCGGAAATTCAACTGGGATGGTCAGTGATCGGGATTTTATGCCAATGATCGTGGTGCAGTCCGTTTATTTAATTGAGTTTTATATTGTGCTAAATTGAATTTATCATATTTATTTATTTAATTTTCATAATTTTAATTAATTAATTATTTTCCGGAAATTCACCCGGGATGGCCGGTGACCGGAATTTCGTGTTGATTGTCATGATGCAATCCGTTTATTTATTTGAGCTCTGCATTGCGTGGAATTGAATTGATTGTGCCAATTAGGGATTTATCCCAAATTGAATGAAATTGAGTGATTGATTAGTTGATGGCCGAGTAAGACTATTTAGCATTGATGAGTTGTAAAGCAGAGGAAACTATGAAAGTGAATTGGGGAAATTCTCGGCTGAAACCAATCAGGACCGATGTAATGAGACATACGTGGTTCGGTGATTAAAGGATCACTGGTGAAAACGGCGCCTTAAAGAACGCACGAGTGCTGTCTATTACATGCAGCAGTATGGACATACGTGGTTCGGTGATGGAGACTATCACTGGTGAAAACGGCGCCTTAAAGAACGCACGAGTGCTGTCCATTATACACGTCACCTTGGCAGAAGTAACGCCCGAGAGCATTAATGAAGCTCTGTGACTAAGTGTACTGCTGGAGGTGTGATGATGGGAAGTGAAGTGACCCAAAGATGGTCTGACTGACATGTGAATCGACTAGGTCGATTGATCAATGAGTTGATCCAGAGGTTGTGAATTGATTGAATGTTTTAATGCAATATATGAGGCATATGTGCATAACCTTAAATTGCAGGTTGGGAACTGATGCCAAGGTAAGTCATCTGACTCGTGTTGTGCTAGATAACATGGTGGTGTGTTAGTTTCCTAATCGACTCTTAGGGGGTAGGACTCGCTGAGACATGGTCTCATTGGTTATTGAATAACCATTTCAGGACCCTAAAGAGAAGCTGAGGAGGAGGAACCTGAAGAGGAGAAAGACTTTTGAAGAAGTAGATGATCTAGAGAGGGATCTTGAATATAACCCGGATGTGGATTAAAATCTCATTCCTTTTGTAAACCATGTCTTAGTGTAGATAGGTGTGAGACAAGTGTGCTGTGAATAGTACTGTGAAGTATAATGAAAGCTTGTTATGCTATGTATAAAAGTTTGGTTATGCGTTTTCAATATGAAAATATAGCCTTGCTTTTCTATCCCATTGTTTTATTGTCTGGGGATTTATAACTGCTTCCGCATGTGCTTAATAAAAGGAAGGGTTGGCGATACATAGTCCTGGGATATCGCATTCTAAAATCGACAAAATAGAAGGATGTGCGGGCGTCCGAGGATCGGGGCGTGACAGAGAGCATACATATAATTACTTACCACTCAAAGCATCGTGAAGTACGGGATGAATTTTTATTTGCTCGACAAGTGTCCAGTTTTCGTTTCAGGTTCCCTGAATAGTCTATATGAATTTATCCAACAGACGCTCAATATTAGGTGAGATGCCTTGTTGGATTAAGATGACTCGAAATACCTAGATTCATACTAAGGTATAGCGAGTAAGATCGAAAAACATTCATATCCAGAATGAAAAGCTTAACGACGAGATTTGAGACATCCAAATCCAAACTAAAATGTCAAGAAGTTAGGGACTTAACCAATAAACACTCAATGTTAGGTGAGATGAATATTGGATTAAGATGATTCGAAATACCTAGATCCAGACTAAGGTATAACGAGAAAGATCAGAAAGCATTCATATTCAGAATGAAATGCTTAACGAAGAGTTTTGAGACATTCAAATCTAGACTGAGATGTCAAAAATTTGGAAACTTAACCGATAGACACTCAATGTTAGGTGAGATGAATATTGGATTAAGAGGATTCGAAATACCTAGATCTAGACTAAGGTATAACGAAAAAGATCGGAAAGCATTCATATCCAGAATGAAATGCTTAACGAAAAGTTTTAAGACATTCAGATCCAGACTGAGATGTCAAAAATTTGGGAACTTAACCAATAGACACTCAATGTTCGATGAGATGAATATTGGATGAAGAGGATTTGAAATACTTAGATCCAGACTACGGTATAATGAGAAAAATCGGAAAGCATTCATATCCAAAATGAAATGCTTAATGAACAATTTTGAGATATTAAGATCCAGACTGAGATGTCAAGAATTTGGGAACTTAACCAATAGACACTCAATGTTAGGTGAGATGAATATTAGATTAAGAGGATTTGAAATATTTAGATCTAGACTAAGGTATAACGAGAAATATCGGAAAGCATTCATATTCAGAATGAAATGCTTAACAAAAAGTTTTGAGACATATATCAAGAATTTAGGAATACCTAGGACAAACCTGGGATATTCGTGATGGTCACTCACCTCCTGGTAAAAAGAAATTTTGGAACATCGAGGATGTACCTCAAATATTCGTGAAGGTTTCTCACCTCTAAGATTTTTGAAAGCAACATAAATGTCAGGAGCTCTTGAGTGAAACATTACCTGTCAGACAGAATTAGAGCAAAAATACATGCATTCACCAAAGAAGTAAGCAATTCAGCACACTCCAAAGTCCACTGAAGTTTTTATCCATTCAATCAAGATTTATGCATGATGGTTTTACCATATTTGTACCAACAAATTTCCACCGAGGAGAATCATTGTTTAAAATAATTTTCACTCATGACATGGATTTTCAAGAATACCAAATGAGAGACTTTCAATTAGAAAAGACTTTCAATCACTCTTATTAAGAAGGCTATTTTGTCTCGACCGTTAATGTGGGATCACAGGAATCACTCCATCTTACTATCATCATGTCGACAAGGGTTTGAGTATTCTTGCAAGCGATATGACCTTGTCAATCTGAGAGGTCTTTATCAAGACTGTAATGTAGGCTTGGTCAATGGCTCAACAAAGAGAGACTCTTCGAGTCAAGGCTAATGAAAGAACGATACTTCGTAATCATCTCCAGGTTTACAAGTCAAGGAAGCTGCGAAATGAGATAGAAATGGTTTTGTTTGCACTTCTTCGAGCGATGCTTATAAGCATATGAATTTCTACGTTAATTTCAATGCCCTAATCTGAAAAGACTTTGTAAGAAACGTAACGTAGGTTAAGTTTACGGGTTGAGAAATGAAGAAATCGTTAGGCTCAAAATGTGTATAGGGGGATGAGATTTGGCGATCATCTTGGCATTATCACCGGTCTTCTTCTTCACCATTGGGATTTTTCTCATAAGTACTATAAAAACTCAGCATTTAAGTTCTTTGAGTACCATTCCATTGGGAATACGCCCTTTTACAACTGATAATCATCTATCTTAACTCTTTCTTTCATTTTCTATGGGTATTAGCCTTACTTTTACTAAGCACATTGCTTTTTCATGCCCATTTTTTTAATAACCGTTGGCACATTGAATAACCATGTAATGCTTTAACATTTGGGTTCTTGGGGAGTTTTCATTTTTTTGTCGGCATTTTAGACTCTACTGCTTGAACATTTGCCTTTTGCCTTGCCCCAGTGTGGGGGATGATCACCAATTGGGTTTAAATGAAATGAATTTATAGGCTCAAGGGGCTACGCAATAGATAAAGTGTGTAGGATAGAGAATGAATTGCTCTTCATCATCTTAAAGCACTTAAATTACTATATGAATTCAATGTAATAGCAACACTGGAAGATTGACGCGAGTGAGAGCAAGAATATTCCTATCAATTTCCTCACCTCATGATGTCATCTTACCTCCAGCCTGCCCTAACGTGAGGTGGTTCTTGACGGGAGTAATTTAAAAATTATCTACGTGTGTGGGCTCAAAAGGGTTTAAATAATGGATATGCATGTAGTGTTTGGGATGGAGAATGAACTGCCTCTCATCATTTTGATCACCATACCTTTCGCGAGAGAACTCTTTACCTTACAAACATAGAACTTTCTACACCCATCTCACCAGTATATGAGCAAGGGACTGTGTATAGAATAAGGCTTATCTTTCATCATCCTAACATGTCTCATTTAGCATGTTCAATACATTCAACATCATTCATTAACTTGATATGCTGACAATCCCTAATGGAATTAGTAAATTAAATGAGTAAAACTATAATGCAAAATTCTCCTTTGAAAGGTCACAATCACTTCATGAACTTATTAGCTTTGAGCACAAAGAGTTTGCAGCTAAAAAAGAAAGAAAATGATTGACAAAAAAAAAAATTTGTTTTTTTGTTTTTCTTTTAAGTTTTGGCAAAACATTTTGGAAAACCTTTTGACACGAGGAAGCATGATGAAGCCCAGGCCTCATAATTCTCCTTAGATTTTTCTTTTTTTTCATTGGCTGGATATCATCACCGAGCTGGTTTGGTATACCCCATCATGCCATGAAAATAAAACTTGTAATTGTAATTGATATTCATCAATCGAATTACATTTATTGGAATGAAAAGTACGACAATCAAAGTGAAATGAAGTCCTAACAATCAAATCCTAGCAAACATCAACTCCCAACAAACGATATGCAAAATACGATAATCAAAGCGAAATGAAACCCTAGGAAAAATCAAATCCTAAAAGTGATAAGATTCCCATGCCGGGGAGTGCAGATAGGTAAATGTGTTACTCATGTGGGCGAGCACCCATTTCCTCCTATGGTTCTTTGTCAATGGCACTTATAAGGAGATCACCGAATAAGGTCGTGATCCCTTCCATCCCATTATCTGGATCCTCTATCTTTGAAGTTGTCGGGTCATCCATGCCACTCCATGCATCGGGCACGATACCTTAGGGATCAATATAGAAGTACTTATCATTAGATTGTCCCAAGGTGTCGATCACTCCTTCTTCATGCATCATTCTAGCAGGGTTGGGGAATGTCTCGCAAATATCAAGGAGTAATGAGTTTTTCCTCTCTTGTTCATGTCCTCCACCTCTTCCATGGTACCCTAATCCGGTGGAACGAGACCTTCGAGGGGCTTCAATAGGATTCCGGATACCCTACTCTTTTTTACCAAGTCCATGGCCAAGAATAAAGTCATTTCCAACCATCACTCTTGCTACCATAACTGCTGCATTCGACACATCAGGGATGGGTGCTATTGATCCTCGAGATGCATGAATAGTGGATACGAGCTCAAACGATTGGTAACTCGACTCCTCCCTATGTTTCGGCTCGACATAAGGGATGGTCGTCTCATGATAAATCTGATGATCTTCCTCGCCATAAACAGTGACTAGCTTTCCTTTGACAACAAATTTCACGCTTTGGTGGAGACTTGATGGCACAGCTGCAACAGTATGAATCCAGGGACGGCCTAATAAGAAATTGAATCCAATAGGGATGTCCATCACCTGGAAAAGGACGTTGAATATCACCGGCCCTATTTGTATATCAAGGTGGGTCTCCCCTATCACCTCCTTTCTTGTACCATCAAAAGCTCGGACAGAGGTCTTTGCAGCATTTATTTTTGAATGATCTATTTTAAGGCGGTGAAGAGTTGCCAATGGACAGATATTCAAGGTAGACCCATTATCAATGAGTACTTGAGCCACATGGGAAGCCTTGCACTTGACGGATATATATAACACCTTAGTATGTCCCCTCCCCTCAAGAGGGAATTCTTCATCAGAAAAGGCTATTACATCTTTAAGAAGAATAGACCCTACAAATTCCTCCAACCTATTCACCTCGATCATCTCCGGTACACGAACTTCGCTCAAAACTTTTATTAGAGACTTTTGATGCATAGGAGATGTTTGCAAGAGTTCAAGTAAAGAGATTTGAGCAGACATTTTTCCGCAACCGATCGACCACGTTATACTTACTTGCTTTGATTATAGCAGAAATTCTTTAGCCTCTTCATCAGTAACTGGCTTTGCAGGTTGGGTATTAGCTTGAGCATAGATCCGACCAAACCTTGCAATCAGGTCAACATCTAGCTCGTATGACCAGGGGACTGCTTTGTTATCCTTGTACTCATACAGCTGAGGCATCTCAATTATTATCTCCTCATCAGTTGAAGGCACTTCCATTATCAATCCTTCATGGTCAGCAGCGTCCTCAAGTGGGGGCATGTCCTCGATCAACAGATCTAGTTCACTCTTTTCAGCACTTAGCTCAGCAAATTCTTTCTCCCAATCAATGATGACTTGGGAGATAGTTGACACTATTCCAATTTAATTAGCATACACGATCATGTCAGCCTTAACCATTTCTTGAACCCTTTCCCTCGTGGTAGGCAAAGGAGGATTCTTATCTGTCGGATAGTAACCAACTCTAACTAATCCGCTATAGATATCTTTGACACACACCTTCAAGTTCGTCTTTTTGCCAGCATTGAACTCAAAGATTGCATTCATGTTTCCCTCATGTTCAGGCAACAGATTCTTCTTGACATTCGGTTGGGTGGTACGGAAAGAAAATGCTTTAGTATCCAATAAATTTTGGATCTTGTGCTTCAAAGTCATGCATTAATCAGCCAAATGGTCCACCTCTCCCATATAATACTCACATTTTTTGGAGGGATCATAGTTGGAGAATTTTTCAGCATTGGGCCACTTTGGTTCACGGGAGAGCAATCCCTTCTTTTGGAGTATCAGCAAGACCTAAGATAGAGGGCTAGGAAGAGGAGAGAACTACCTTTTGGTGAATTGCCGCGGTGCAGGCACCCGGCTTCCATCTTACTAATTCACAGGGACACGAACAATTTGAGGCTTATTAGGGGCTGGTTGCGCATACGCAACATTAACTTCAGTGGTCAGTTCTTTATCTTTCTTTGTAGTAAATCTTTTGCCTGCAGGGGTTGGTTCATTAAACCATGCATCTCTCAACCCTGTCTCAATTTGTCCACCCACTGGGATGAGTTGATTGAAGTTCTCAACATACGTGTTGGCCATCCAATTGCGAAACTCGAATGGGAGGGTCTTAACAAACAACTTCATCAATTCTTTGTTAGTAGGTTCAGAAGTGATTTGGGCGGCTAGATTTCGCCACCTTATGGCATTTTCTTTAAACGACTCACTCCTCTTTTTCTCCATTCGTTCGAGATCCTCCCATGAAGGTGCAATGTCCATATTGAACTTGTATTGCTTGAGAAATACATTAGCCACCTCATTCCAAGTGTTGAGGAGATTTATGTTTTTCATAATATACCAGTTCAGTGCGGGCCCAACCAAACTCATTTGGAATGATTGGATCATAAGGGGCTTATTTTTGACATGCTGAGCCATCCTTACATGGTACATATGCAAGTGAGCTTTCGGGTAAGAAGTACCATCATACTTCTTGAACTCTAGCATTTTAAACTTATTTGGCATCTTAACCTTCTCATAAACGAACAAGTCGATTGGGAGTGAGTTTTGTGATCCTTGCAATTGTTTCACTTTCTCCTCAAATTTCGCAAGGCGTTCACCCTACTCCATCTTAGGAGCGCCGTCAGACTTGGCTTTCTCAACAGTGATTGGGGTATGTCATCTTCCAGTTTAGGCATGTCATCATCAACCATTTGCCTACTTTGGAATTACTAACTTAGGCAGAGCAGGTGCAGGAACGGGGTTGACCCAAAGGGATTCGATTTGGGCCGTCATAAGTTGCATAGATGTAAGCAATTGCTTGAGCTGATCTTCCACATTGGTAATACGATCACGCATTTTAGTTTGGTCAGCCATTTTAGCTCTTGGTCATGTAATCATAGACGAACGTGGCAGATCCATTATCACCTAGTTTAAAAAATAACAGAGGTAATGTAAGAACCAAGGATAGGAAAACGGTCCATGACAATGGTCTATTCACCTCATTTTATTCAAAACTCATCAACATTTGAAATTAAGAACCAAACTCCAAAAACTAAAACTTGAAATCAACACCCTCTAAACATTGGACTAAGAATTGAAAGCAAATTCCCTAAAAATTGAAATCAAACTTCCTAAACATTGGAACTAAGGAAACAAAAAATTCATCAAAACGTCTCATTTTATATGCTTTCGGAAGCCTAGTGCATTGCGAAGCTTTTTATTCTCAGCTTCAGCCATTTCCACTTTCCGTTTAAGATGTTAAATCCATGCTTGTTGAGTGGGCTTCTCAATCACATCAGGGGTTATTGGACGTAAGGCAGTAGGAATCTGATGCCGTTGGATGTAAAACGCCGATGCATGGTGAATCTTCTCCTCCCTTTTTAGTCTCTTGGGCACCAAAATCTTTTCTGGATGGCATTCACTCCATGTGGCAATGATCATGTGGATCTTGTCGAAGTAGTCATAGCCCGTACGAGTAAAACGATATTGGAACAACTCCGTCTTGAGAGGCAGAGGAATTTCTTGTGGAGCTCTGTATTGACAGGCCACCCTATATGGATAATAAGAAGTAGTACCAGAGAGACCCAAATATGAAGGTGGAAGTATGTAGACACCAAAAGTGTGGTAGCGTCTGCATAACACGGGAGTGGATGTTGATCTCTAGCAATGGAAGAAGTCGGGCGATTCTCGCTTTCACATATCTTTGGCTTTCTGATCTAATTGGTCCAACCACATTTTGAGCTTTTTTTTTTTTTAGTGGAAATGAATTGTACATCGGTTTTCCTCATCGCATATAAAACGAGATTGGCAACAAAACCTATGTTATGGACCATCAAAATTGCAGTAAAGTAAGTACATTGCAAAGTCAAAATTCAAACAACTTACTTTCACCGGGAAGGGATGACGATCACATAGACACACACATGAAATGTGAGGCTCAATTTCTATTGAGATAGCTTAACTAAGTGGAGCTAATAGGATGATCTGACCGTCGCAATCTCGCATTCAAGGCACTTTTCTAGGTTAGAGATATTTTGAAACACACCCGTTAATGTTCTACTATTGGATATATTAAAAAATTTATCTAAATCACTAATGCAAGACAAGGCACTTTTCTAGGTTCCCTTTTCTTTTTCTTTTTTGTCTGGGGAGATTTTCATTTTTAAACTAGTGGGTGTTGTATATGACTTAGAAGATTGGTACAGGCGATCATGAGATTTATTGTTTTGATGATTGAAAAAATTGTTTATTCTCTCTCTCTCTCTCTCTCTCTCTCTCTCTCTCTCTCTCTCTCGTTTCCAATTTTTCAGTTTGCACTAAGCCTTATGGTGAAGACCCTTTTGAGTATTGAACCAGAAGATCCGAGGGCCAGGAAGATACTTGCTGATTTCTTGACGTATATGAAGGGTTTTGTGTCCTCGCCCTTATATATTCCCGGGACCCCATACGCCATGGCCGTGAAGGTACATAATCAAAGCCTAGCAACCTGAATGTTAGAGATATTTCTTTAGGATATTTTTCTTTATTAGGGATAGTTAGAATAGATCCCTTGATTCTCTATATCTCTCAAGTCAATGGTGCACATATAGCTACCTTTAATTAGGCATATTAGATTATCATTTAATAAAGCCTGCACTTGTACTATTAATTGTTTGATATAGAATATATGGAAATTCTATATGTCTCTCTTCGGCGTACATTTATGATCTCTGAAAATATTATATTTGATGTCTTATAATAATGCCGCTAAAAAATGATTGCTCTTTTGAACCCTGGGCAGGCAAGAGCAAGGCTTTCCTCAACCGTGAGGGAGATAATAGAAGAGAGAAGAAGGACAGGCAATGCGGCAGGGTTGAAGAAAGGAGACTTCATGGACGTGATCCTGGGGAAGGAGGGGTTGAACGAGGAAGAGATGGTGAGCATCGTGCTGGATATCTTGCTCGGCGGCTACGAAACCACCGCCACCCTCATGGCCCTGATCGTCTTCTTTCTCGCCCACGAGCCCGCCTCTCTCCTCCAACTCAAGGTGCATCTCTCTCTCTCTCTCTCTCTCTCTCTCTCTCTCACACTTAGCCATAGTGAGCTTCATAGGAGACCCACCTGATCTGAAAGAATTCGCGATCATGCACGCATCAACCATAACAGCTCAAGGTTGATAGCTAGAATTTCGTAGGCGAATTTCATCCATGAAACCGAAGTGTTTTTTCGATATAGATATGTGTACGGTTAGTAATGAGTTTCGATTGAGAAGGTATTGATGTTTTCTTATCTCTCTTTTTTGTTCCTCTTTTGTACATAGGAAGAGCACCTAGCAATAAGGCGGAAAAAGGGGAGAGAAGAGCCCTTGAACGGCGAAGATTACAAGCAAATGGAGTACACTAATGATGTATGAGTGAGATTAACCACACATGTTGTATCTTTTAAATCGTAATCAGTATGTCACACTTGCAAATTCTGACAGGCTAATGCAAAACTTAAAATATAAATAGGTCATATGTGAAGCTTTGAGATGTGGGAATGTGGTCAAGTTTGTGCACCGAAAAGCCCTTCAAGATATTGAGTTCAAAGGTAGTTCTCTAGTAGTTTTGTTGTACTTCTCTCTCTCTGAAATGAGATTAATCTTGTAACACTCTTTCAGGTTTAACCATACCCTCGGGTTGGAAAGTATTTCCTGTCTTTATTGGGGCACATCTTGATCCGACTCTACATGAAAATCCCATGAAATTCGATCCCTCGGGATGGAAGGTGCGTTCTCTTTGATTATTAAAATCATACAAACATGAACATGAGTTAGAAAAATCTGATTACATGGTAATTACCCAATTTAAGTGGGACAGGGTTTGTTTTGACCGAATAAACCAAACCGCTCCAATGATGAAGAAAAAGCACTGTCTGACTTATTTTGAATGCATGTAGAGCTTTTTCTCGCTAGTGTGCTTGTTTAAATGAGGTCCAAAGCATATGAAAAAGCAGAAAATAAAGTCAAAACATGTTTTTCTTAGTTTTCCACTTAAATCATCATGATATGCAAAAACCTTGTTCACGTATGTCGGCAGGATAAAGCGATGAGCAAGAAGGTCATGCCTTTCGGAGGTGGACTTCGACTTTGTCCCGGCGCCGAACTCGCGAGGCTCATAATTGCCTTCTTTCTTCATCACCTCGTCCTCAGCTTCAGGTACCAGAAAAAAAACTATAATCGAAATCTTAATTCACACCATACATTATACAAACGGACAACGACATGGTATGCGATCTCAATCTTTGCATGCTATAATGATTCAAACAAACAGCATGGCAGCATATTCGTCTCTATACCTTGTACGCAATAAAGTGACATGGATACAATCAATCACGATACAATATTACAGAGATTGTCGCAAGAATAGTATGCAATTAATTTGTTAAAAGTCTTTACTCATGCAAGCCAATGGATTGCTTCTGATGTTAATTTGTAATGCAGGTGGAAGACAAAACCAGATGATATCCCCATTGCTTACCCTTATGTGGGGTTCAAGAGGGATTTGGTGCTGGAAATTGAGCCAACAGAAAACCACAGCTAAATTACAGACAAAAAGAAGAAATAATAGTGAACAGGTTCATAGGGAAAATAAATAACAAAATGCCTTGATTATGTTTTTTGAATGTAAATGAAAAAGATATGATGAGCAGGCACCTTTTTTTCACCTTTGGGTCTTATATATATGATCAAAAAAAGCCTAGGACTTAGGTATGGTGAGAATAATGATAATTATTATTATCATTATCTTGAGGGACAAAAAATAGTTGAGTGGAGGAGATTGAATGTAATTTGCACAGATGTGAGATGACAGTTACCTTGATTGTCAATTATATTATGCAAAGGTAACATTGGATCACCACCTTTGGGATGCAAATCAATGATTATTAATCTTCACGTGCCGACCCAAAGTGAACCAGACATTGCCATTGATTGTCCCATTTTTGGGTCTTTTTTTATTTTTCCCCCTTCCTCCCTCTTTAGCTCTTGGCTATCTATGCTCATTACAGAAGGAGAGAAAGAAGGCCCTGCAAAAGATGGAATTCAAAAATGAAATTCTTGCGCATCATTATCTGCATGTCGCATTGAATAGAATATGGCAGCCGTGAATCATGCTAGGGTTCATCATTAAGACATATCGAAGATGGATAAGATAGTAAATCATTATTTTTAAATGGTCTGGGTAGGAATCCATTTCATGGTAAGTAAATTTTCGTCTTTCTTGGTGTTAGACTTCACCGCACAATTACAAAAAAATGTAGAGAGTAGAAAAGCGAGAAAAAAAAGTTGAGATGTGAAGTTTTATCATGTTCACCCTTAAATGAAGGTTACATCCAACTAAGGATTCCACTATAATTAGTACATCATACCTCTATTACATTCCTCAATTTACAAGGAAAAGAGAAAATATATATCCAATAACTTTTCATGGCTAAGTCCAAAATATCAATAAAATATGAGTTCAAACTATAAAAGTCATTCAACGTTGCCGAGGCTAACCCCTACTAGGGCAGCCCCCACACCCCCATGTACTCACCAGGAAGTAGGACTCCCATGCCATCCTATAGATGGGGAATATGAAACACACCCCAATAACCAGAATTATGAGAAGACAATAATGGGGAAAGTTCAAAGAACATTCAATTGAAGAACGATGAGTCGAATTTAACGTGTGATGATGTAGGCGTTGACACCAATCTCATATGCGTATATCAATGATAGAGAATAGGTCGGACATCAATGAGAATGTCGTGGAGGGTAGCGAAGACCGACCTCTCGAGATCCAAGCTACCTAATGCTACATTAAAAGCCAAATATTGTTCTTGGGATACGTCTGATGGATCGTTCCAAGATCTATGGAGGAACTATTTTCTAGTGTAATCTAGAAAATGGTATCATTACTTGGGATGATCGAAGAATTAATGTATGGTTAACGAAGCATGTGGATTGATATTATCTCGACTATGAATTACGTGAATTCTATCATGAAGTCCACACAAATGGACTTGTTTTGTTTATAGTGTTGGATATATTATTAAAATAGTCCAAAATAATATGTTCACATATAAGCCCAATAGGTGAAAGCATGGTTATTTAGGTCCATATGAGCCGAAGCCCAATAACATGCATATAAAAACTCTAGGGTTTCCCTACGCTGGAGGTAACACTGTTGAGCGTTCCAAACTTGACGTCTCTTAGTGTAATACTTCAAACAACCGCTTCTTCTCTCTCAAACCTATAACCTCCAACAATCTTGAAGTATTATGTTCATGCGTTGGATTTGAGCGAGTAAGGTGTCTTCTTGAAGATTTCGTCAAGACGAACTCACGGGTGTAATTTCATTTCAATTTTGACAGTGATATTGGTTGGGATCTAAGTTTGAAGATTCGGGTAACCGAAATCTTTGTTTCAAGAATCCAAAAATTATAGCCAATTTTAGAGGGTGAAACCACTTGGGCTTTGTTCTACTCGTCGATATGAACGTTTTGAGTGGTCACTCGTGTCAATCAGAGGTCGAACGGAGAAGTTACGGCACCCGAAAGTTTCCATCTGAATTTCTAGCGAATTTCAGGGACAAAATTTCAATGAATTTCGGCAGCAAAAATTTCCAGTGAGTTTCAGCGACAAGAGCAATCCATCTTAAGGTTTTTGGGCGCTCCAGATCTATTTTTGGGGTTTGTTTTGGCAAATTCCATCTCTACAAAGCGGTTTGATCAAGGTTAGGGGAGTTATTCGACTTTGTTGCTCCGAGGACTTCAATGTGCACTCTTTCTAACACTTTGCTTTGATTAAAATGGCAAAGCGTAGTTCCTATGATATTATAAAGTTGCAATTTTTTGATGTTACTGAATTTCATGGCTGGAAATTACATGTTCAATTTGGCATGAAAAACGTGACATATTCTATACTGTATTGAGTGATTTTGCATCTACCATTGAAGATGTGGATGAATATCAATGAAACAAAGATAATAATTTTTGTAAAGATTACTTGTTGAACTCTCTAAATCCTAATCTGGCTATGACTTATAGTAAGTATAAGATGGCGAAAGAGATATGAGATCACTTGAACGCTCAGTTCCAAAAACAAGAGGAGCTCTCTAAAACTCTTCTAGCGGAGAAATTCTTTGACTTTAAATTCACTATGAATTCAAATATTACCTCTTAGTTAGTTGAATTTGAGAACATGAGGAACAAGCTGAAAGATGATAACTCTGATATGTCCGATAATCTCTTTATCAATTTTGTGTTGAGCAAACTACCAACTGAATGGAGTTCTTTCAAGACTGAAATGCACAGACTGAAGGTACAGATGGGACTGGATGAATTAAAGAAGCATATTCACATTAAGGATCAAAATATTACTAGGAAGAGTTTAGAACAAGTGGGACAGCAAAAGTCAGTTGCCAACTTAGTTTCACACTCCAATAAACCTCAGAAAAAGTCCAAGTCACCTAAAAGTGAATCATCTTTACAGTTAGAGGCCAAAAAGACTATCTTCAAAAAGAAGAAGAATGGCAAGTGCCATAACTGTGGAAAGTGGAGTCACTAGGCAACAGAGTATAAGTTGCCAAGGAAGCCAAATAATGACACACCACAAAATGAGGCCAATATGGTAACTAGAGGATCTGATCCTCAAGCCTTCATTGGAATGATGAATAATGGAAAGGCTAGCGTCTCTTTTGAGTGGTGGTTGGACAGTGGCGCTACTTGTCATGCTACAAATGACAAGAACTTACTCATTAAGGTTACAGAAGTAAAAGATACTATGGAAAATTGCAATGGTGGTGAGGCAAAGGTGACTTATGCTAGAACTGTAAATTTGGTGCTTTCTTCAAGTAAATTACTAACTCTGAAACATATTAAAGTAGTACCTTTACTGAAGAAGAATTTGATATCTATGAGTTTACTTGATAAAGCCGGTATGTCTTTTTTAACTATGAATGGTAAAGTAATTTTATTTGTTAACTCATATTATTTTGGTTGTGCATTCATGATTAATGGTATGTATAGGTTGAGTTTAAATTTTGATAGCATAAACCATGTGAATTCTACTTTGATTGATCCAAAGTTGCTACACAATAGACTTGGACATGTGAATTATAGGAAAATGCAACATCTAGCTAAAACTCACAACATTCCATTAAATACTTCTATTCGATTTGATAAGTGTGAAGTGTGTGCACAGGCTAAAATCACTAGAAAACCCTTTAAGTTGGTTTCTAAAAGTACATAACTTCTTGAGTTAATACATTCTGACATTTGTGACTTTAGAAATTACATTACTAAAGGTGGTCGGAAGTATCTAATAACATTCATAGACGATTTTTCTAGATATTGTCATGTCTATTTGTTGAAATCGAAAGATGAGACTTTTGAAAAGTTTAAGATTTTCAAATCTAGAGTAGAAAATCAACTCAACTTGAAAATTAAGAGGTTTAGGAGTGATAGAGGAGGAGAATATACTATGTCAAGGTTCAAGGAATTTTGTGCTTTAGAAGGTATAATACTTGAAACCACTGCTCCTTATTCACTCCAATCAAATGGTGTTGCAGAGCTAAGAATAGAACGTTAACTAAAATGTTAAACTATGTGTTACTTACAGCTAACATGCTTTCCTCCTACTAGGGAGAAGCAATTCTAACTGCTAATCACATCTTAAACAGGTTGCCGCACTCTAAGTTATCTATGACACCTTATGAGATATAGCATAAGCACCCTTGTAGATATGATACTCTTAAGACTTGGAGCTGTATTACTTATGTAAGTATACCAGATCCTAAGAAACCTAAGGTGGGATCTAGAACCATTACTTGTGTATATCTAAGTAGTGCAGAAGATAGCGTTGCAAATAGGTTTTTAGATCTATCTACTAACACAGTGATAGAATCTAAAGATGTAGTGTTCTTCGAAAACAAGTTTCGCAGAAATCAAGGCTTGAATATTTTTGGATCTACAGATATGGTTTCAAAATCTACTATAGAATCTAAAGTATGCCATTCTAACACTAATTCCACACAGTTGACTATTGAACCAATTCTAGTTAGAATATCTACAAGAGATAGAATTCCCAAAAGTTTTGGTGAGGACTTTGTTGCTTACCATATTGAGGATGATCCATTCTCCTATGAAGAAGCAATGAGATCTAGGGAATCTCTACTGTAGGCAAAAGCCATAGATGATGAAATGAGCTCTCTGCTGCAAAATCACACTTAGCAGCTAGCAAATTTGCCAAAATGGGCTTAAGCTATAGGTTGTAAATGGGTGTTGAAGAAGAAACTGAATAGTGATGGATCAATAGCCAGATTCAAAGCATGTTTAGTAGCTAAAGGCTATAAACAATAGAGTGGAATAGACTATTTTGATGTCTATTCACCTGTGCGTCATCTATCAACTATAAGAATTCTTCTTACTTTGGCATCTATTGAACACTTTGTAGTGCATCAAATGGATGTAAAAATAGCTTTCTTAAATGAGAATTTAAATGAGGAAATTTACATAGAACAACCGGAAGGATATGTTATGAAAGGTCTTAAGGACAAAGTTTGTAAATTGAATAAATCATTGTATGGTCTTAAACAAGCACCTAAGATGTGGTATCTTAAATTTGACAAAATGATAAAGAGTTATGGCTTTCGATCTAGTTATTCAGATAAATGCATTTATCATCGTTCTATGTCAAATAAGATAGTTATCATTTGTTTGTATGTTGATAACATGTTAATTCTTGGTTCCGATCATTCTGTAGTGAGTGACATGAAAGCTACTTTAGCTAAAGATTTGACATGA
Source organism: Eucalyptus decipiens (assembly GCA_014182575.1). Taxonomy (NCBI): domain Eukaryota; kingdom Viridiplantae; phylum Streptophyta; class Magnoliopsida; order Myrtales; family Myrtaceae; genus Eucalyptus; species Eucalyptus decipiens. The sequence goes on from CM024617.1 coordinate 29,677,826, forward strand.
AAGATCTTGGTATTGCTAATACCATTCTTGGTATGAAAGTAAGCTTTAAACGGCAAGTTATCTCCCTTAGCCAGACTCATTATATTGAGCAGCTACTTTCTACTTGGGGATACGGTAAGTGTAAACCAAATGAGACACCATGTGATTATAATAATAAACGGAATCCTAATGAAAGGACCAGCGTTGATCAGTTAAAGTACTCAAAACTGCTTGGTAGTTTCATGTATGCTATGAGTTGCACTAGACCCAATATAGCTTTTACAGTTGACATGTTGAGTCGTTTTACTAGTAATCCTAGTAAAGAGCATTGGGATGCCCTCGATAGGCTAATGAGATACCTTAAAGGTACTAAAGATTATGCTCTTTATTATTATGTTTATCCTTCAACTGTAAATGAATATTCTGATGCCTCATGGTGCTCAGATATTGGAAATAATAAGTCTACTAGTGACTATGTATTCACTTTGGGTAGAGCTGCTATTACTTGGAAATCCAAACAACAGACTTGTATTGCATTGTCGTTTATGGAATCGGAACTTTTTGCTTTAGCCTCAGCCAATGAAGAGGCAAAGTGGATAAAGAATTTGATGATGGATATTCCTTTGACTCAGCTAAAGATTAATTCTTTAAGCCTATTCTGTGATAATCGAGCAGCTGTCTAAGTCGTCAAAAATGCTCTCTTTAATTCAAAGAGAAGACATGTGAGACTAAGATATGCGTTGTTGAATTATCTGAGAGAAAAAAGGGTTATCACCTTGATCAACGTGAGATCGAAGGATAACATAGCTGATACTCTCACCAAAGGTATGCCTAAAGATCGATTATTCAAAATAGTGGGGGAACTAGGGTTAAAGACTATATATGCAAGTCTTAACTACCATTTACTTACCTTCTAATTGTGTGTGTTGAATTATTGAATCTTTCTTTATTGGCTACAATGATAAGCACAGTTTATATGTTTCATCGATGTTCACAGTTGCTGACTAATTTGAAAATGGTGAGTTATCTCATTCCAAACTTGATGAAGATGACTTTAACCTAATTCAAATGTTCTATCGGATAAAATTGTGTCATTCCAAACTTGATGATACAATTCAACTAGATTGGATTATCCTTTTTGGTTAAATGATGTCATTCCAAACTTGATGCTAGATTATTTGACTTTAAGGAATCAGTAACTGTGACATTCCAAATTGAAACATAGAAACAATTGTTTACATAAGAAGCCTACTGGTCTTATTCTTAATTGAAACTTGATATTACATGACTAGGTTATTGTAGGTGACTTAACTATTGGTCATGCTCTTTGAAATTAGAAAATAGTTATTCTCCTACAAATAAACTTAAATTGATGGCTCTTTATAAATCACATTGTTTAGGTCTTGTTCATAATATATGAAACTTGATTAATGCTTATGAACATGATATTATGATGCTTTATGACATCAATATATGTTCTTCTTTACCTGATGGAATGTTGCTAAGTTTTTATTCAAATGATTGAATTCATGATAATATGAAATTCATATTTGACATTCTACAGGAGATTGCAGAGATGGAAGAGAGCTTAATGAGTGGGATCCTGACTAGGATGACATACTTGATGAATGAATATATATCATTTAAAGCATGTAGGGACTTGACAGTTTACCTGCTATTGCCTATTTTGATGAAGTTCATTTACTTGACACTTGCATTTTGCTATTTCTATTTTGTGGACATTATTATACTTGTTTATTATATTTGTAAGGCCTTGGACTATTTTGACTGGCCTCTTATACTTGACTATTATGCATATATTGGTTGTGAACTAAGTTTGAGATTTATTTTAGGATTTGGATTTTGTTAATCTCAAAACAAATTCAAGATAAAAATGATGAGTAAATGATGATTTAGTTTAATACTTTACTACTAAAATACTCTTTGACCGAATTGAGTTGATTGTCTTGAACTAAATGTGGATGATTCATATTTGTGTGAACATTACACTGACCACCTTATTGGATTGTGTTGTATGATGAACATAGGAGGAGATTGTTGGATATATTATTAACATAGTCCAAAATAATATGTCCACATACAAGCCCAATAGGTGAAAGCATGGTTATTTAGGTCCATATGGGTGAGAGCCCAATAACATGCATATAAAAACTCTAGGGTTTCCCTATGGTGGAGATAACACTATTGAGCGTTCCAAACTTAATGTCTCTTGGTGTAATACTTCAAGCAACCGCTTCTTCTCTCTCAAACCTATAACCTCCCAACATATAGATCATATTATATAATTTTTTTTAACAAAGTCACTCTCATGGTGTTACCTCTCATGGTGTTGGGGGTCAAGAGTAATGCTTATTATAAAATTTTATTGCATTCCAAACCTGTGTAAAACAAACTTCCATTTCAAGCATTAGACTTCATTTATTTGGTGCTCGCTTACAGTAATATTAACCGAATGAAATTGGTTAAGTAATTAAGCACTTCATTAAAAGTGGTCGATTCCGTGCTCCAATTGTATTTCTCCAACATAAAGTAATCTTGAGAATCTTGCTTGGCACGTCTATGAGTGGAGTCTAATTCAATATATGTGGACGTAGCAGTTTGGTTCAGATGCATGTATGAGAACTAGTTGAACCAACAAGCTTGAATATTCATTTATAGAAAATCAGAGTATCATTTCAAGTCGTGTGTCCGGATATAATGAAAGCAATTTCCTTAACACCACTCCTACAATGCTACGTTGCAACCTTGACACTTACCCCTACTATAGTATGATAGAGTACTATGGTGATTTGATGAGATTAATGGAGGAACTTTTAGATAGACCCATTAAAATAGGTCATTGACCCATTTCTTGAGCCATACTAGTGTTAAATGAGTTAACTAAATCAAGTAAATGGGTTTAAATATAATATGGATGTAAAATAAGCCATGGACTGAGTTGATAAAATTGCTTTATTCACTTATTGGACAATTAAATATATTTTCATCTACTACCACTAAGCAATTGTAAGATGGCGTCATACAACTTACTTAAATCTAATCCACTTTTATAACTCTCTTCATTTTTTTTCACCTTCACTTGATCTCGCACTTGCTCATTCCGTACTTCCACCTCAGTTTGGATATGAGTTTTTGTAAATTATGTTGAATTATGAGTATTTTAATAATACGAGTCGAGTCAGATGTGATTCATTATATTGGTCAAAACGAGTTAAATAAATTTATTTAGATTAGGCCATTTTTTGACCCGATCCAATTCTCCCCTTTGATAGGTCTACTTTTAAATAGAGTAAGTCAACGACAGGTGGACAACCAACTCCTCCTCCTCAGGCCCGAAAGGCAAATGGGCTGCCTTGAGCAGGGACTTCATGAAAAGCCCCACCCGCTCCCGGCCTAGATATTTCTAATGTAAAATACATGTTATAGTTTGGGAACCACAATAGGCCCGACGCTGGGGCCCATTCGAGAAGCAAGGACTCGATGAAGTCCGGCCCATCACGCGCCCTTACCGGCCCAATTTACGTTGTCGCGAAGCCCAGCCCGAGAGAGCCCTCCGCCATCTTTCTCTCTTTCTTGACGAGGAAGCCAGTGAGAGAGAGCGACGAAGGAGAAAAACCGAACGAGAAGAGAAGCAGAGCCTGAAGCAGAATCGAACTTGCAGAGACGCTTTTCCTCTCTCTCGCCCGTCGCCTGCATTTTCCGGCGGATCGGTCCTCCGCCGTCTCGCTGCTCCGCGCGTCTCGCCGCCAGCAGGTTTCTCTTCGCTGCTCTGCTAGCTTCGAACGCGCTTCGGTCGCTTCTCGTTCCGAGGAGTCTTGGCGTTCTCGTTCGCTTCTCTCGTTAGATGCTGTCGTTGTCTCTGGATTTTTAAGGTTTGGAGGTCGCGTGGCGAGGCTAGGCATGTCTCGGTTTCCTTTTGACCTGAGGCTGAAGGGAGGAGGAGGATGGTGAGAGTGGCGATTGCGCGATTGAGGGAGGAGCGCTCGATCAATCGAGCTTCGTGTTTCCGGTGGTAGCTACTTTTGTTGTTAGTGTCTGTACGATCTTAAGCTTCGCGCGCAAACTTTGGATGAGGTGGAGGAATGTTTGTGATGGGTGAGAGTAACGGTCCCGTGACGGCCTGTGTGGATTGGACCAGGTGCTGTTGGCGGTGTCAGCGGCGGTGTATTACGCCTCTTAAAGATCTGATTATCTATAGTCGGCTGTATCTGCTCTTGTTTTCACCCTCCGGGGTTTGTTGCTTCTGTCGTAGGTTCTGTGCTAGGCCACATGATCACGCTTGTGTTTCTTGTTAGAGCAGTTACAAATTGTATTTTTAAGTACTATGTTTTACATTGGACTACATCAAAGGTGAATTTTGTGGGAAGTTGATGATACTGGCTTGTTTTACCCTCTTCTAACTATGTTTCTCTCATTGGTCAAGTGATTTCCATGGTTGGACTAACCTTTCGCAGCTGTCTTTTTGTAGGTCTACTTAAATCCAAAATGTCTAAAGCAACAATAGATCTCCCTCCAAAAGGTGGATTTAGTTTTGATCTGTGCAGAAGAAATGACATGCTGTCATCGAAGGGTGTTCACGCTCCTTCATATCGGAAAACTGGAACAACCATTGTTGGAATAATTTTTCAGGTATTGCTTTATGTTAGATTTGGTTATCAGCGCAGCAAGCTATGATCTTCTAGCTACCACTATTTAAAGTGGCAATTAAGGGAACATGTAAAATTGATATATGTTTTTCAGATGAGTGAGCCAAACATCACCTTAACATAAATATGATAATTAAGTCTCCTTCATTTTGCTTTGCTCTGTGATTGCAAGGCCAAAAATCAGCAAACTTGGACCAGTGAAATATCAGAACTGATGTCAGTTCTTCTGTGAACACCCTATGAAACCTTGTGTCTCTGGATAAGCTAACCTTATTTATATAAATAAATTTCTCCAGCCTTTTTGAGAACCTTTGATATTATCATAGCTTGGCTGGTTTCATTCATACTGATTATGATGGACACTGCTGCACTTTAAACTTCTGTCCTTATGTCTATTCTATATAAACTTTAATTATATAGTGCTTGTTTGGATTCAGTCGGCTGAGAAGTTGTTGATGAATCCTACTGTTATGTATCTGCTCATTATTTTTAAATGAGAAAGTATTACTTAGTGTGATACCTGACCTAATCTAAGAAACAACAGAATTTAGGTGCTTTCTTTTGGTGCCTTATTGGTGCTTACCATCCTTAGTCAATTCATGAGAGTGGTAGGGCTGTCTTAGACATTGAATGGCTTTTCGTGATCCCCCCCAAAAAAAAAAAAAAAAAACTTCAATTTCCATTTTCCCCTCTTAAAAGATTGGCATTATGTCGATCCTGAGTTGATGTCATTATATTTTGCAAGAATACTAGAGGTTGAAATAAGAGCATATTAGAGTATGGTGAATGTCGTAGTAGATAGCTTCATTTACTATAGTGTGCATGGATTGGCCATAACGGTCTAGGACCATGAATGATTTTATGCGTGATGTGGGTTTATCACTTTCAATAATAGTTAAATATGCTCATCTGCATTTCTTTCTCTTCTTGAAATCTTCTTTCTGTAGGATGGAGTTATTCTTGGAGCAGATACTAGAGCTACTGAAGGGCCAATAGTTTGTGATAAGAACTGCGAGAAAATCCACTACATGGCACCAAACATATATTGCTGTGGTGCTGGGACTGCTGCCGATACAGAGGCTGTGACAGGTTCAATTTTTGCTTTCGAGTATCATTTGGCAGTGCTAATGAGGACTCCACACTTCTCTCTAACATTAGCTTGGAGTTATCTGATATTTACGGTGTCAATGTGTACCTATTAAGAATAGTGTCAAACTTGTGATTTCTCACTATTGTTTTGGTGAAGCTAATGCATTTATTTCTTATATACTGTCTTTCCATCCCTCAGACATGGTAAGCTCACAGTTACAGCTACATCGCTACCATACGGGCCGAGAATCTAGGGTTGTGACAGCTTTGACCTTTCTTAAGCGACATCTTTTCAAGTATTGCTTCTCTCTTCTTCTTTTTTCCTGATTAAATGATGGTTAACAAATCTGAAATTCTCTCTTGTGGTTCTTTCTGGTTCTGGTTCTATATGTCCTACACAGCTACCAAGGTCATGTCCAAGCTGCTTTGGTACTTGGCGGTGTTGATTTCACAGGACCTCATCTACATACGGTGCGTTTGAGATTGAAGACTGCTGGCAATGCCTCTTTTGGCCTGATAAGCTTAACTTCTCGCAAATTTTAATGTAATGCCTTCTTCTGCAGATATATCCCCATGGATCAACTGACACATTGCCATTTGCTACGATGGGATCTGGTTCTCTGGCTGCAATGTCTGTATTTGAATCAAAGTATAGGGAAGGCTTAACTGTAAGTCTTTTTGTTATATTAGGAATGGTTACTATTTATGGTTACTATTTTTGCCGAACCTTCTTTTGTCCACATTAACTGTAATTCTAGCTGATTTAGTCAATCGTTGTTGTGTTTAGCCTATCTTATATTGCATCTAGTTATATATATGTCTTTGAAAGGAAAAAAGGTAGGGGATTAGATCTCTTGTAGTTTGTCTATTTGGAAAGAATACCAAGGGTATTGATAAGAGAATTCATATTCATTTTCCTGCAGAAAGATGAAGGAATTAATCTTGTTTCTGAGGCGATATGCGCTGGTATATTCAATGACCTGGGAAGTGGAAGCAATGTTGATATTTGTGTAATAACAAAGGTTTGTGGTCACTCACCAATTGCAATTCTTCCTGTACCCAAAAGTACAAAGAGCAAAGAAACTTGTTTTTCGTGAGATCGATTATGAGACTCATGTTGATGTCAGTTTTCCCCATTTTTGGTGATAGGGTCACAAGGAATACCTCAGAAACCACCTTTTGCCGAATTCTGATGTTTATGCACTCAAGAGAGAGTATACTTTTCCTAAGAAGACTGGTCAGTACCTTTTACGCTGAGCTATCTATAGTCTCTTGAGGATACGTTCTTACAGTTTGTTCTAGCTTGAGTTTTATATGGTAGAAATAAGATATTGATGAAGTAGCTTGGTTTTGCTTGTTTTGGGGATCTCGGGGGCATTAGGGAAGTTTTCTTGTCTGGTAGTTCTTTTTTCTTGGCCGCATTTCATGTTCGACAGTTGAGAAATATATTTGGATACCATATAGATTCTTGGGCTTCTCAGAGTGCGGCAGCCACATGACTTTAAGCATAATAAATATAGCACATCATTTGTCTTGCCCTCGTTATCTATATAAAGCCAAAATTTCAGGTTCCTATGGTCGAGGCATGATTCTACTTTACTCCTGTTAAGTAACATGACTGCCATTCTGTGTAATTGTTCGGACTTGATAAATCCGTGCCTTCTGTGCTTGCAGAGGTTTTGCTAACGAAAATCACGCCATTGAGGGAGAAAGTCGAAATCATTGAAGGAGGAGACGCAATGGAAGAGTAAATCATCGCTGGGGGGTAGGAGAGGATTGAGCATTTTAATTGGCTTTATTGCAGCTCCAATGCTTCATGAACAGGCGCAGAGATGGGTGCATCTAAACTTGAGTAGATGGTAGGCCTTTAATTAGAATGCTAGAGCGATTGATTGCTTGTTAATCCTTTGTGCACTTATGCTTTGTGTGGCTCCATCTTGAGTGACATCTCAAGTTGAGCCATGCTCCAAAGCGCTTGCTTTTTTAATGGATTTCGTTCAGGCATGGTTTGAACTTTCCTCTGAAGTGTCCGTCCGTCATGTGAAATTTGTTTTATGTGTCTGTAAGGACTGTTGGACCTGGCATGAGTTAGAAAGCAGATTCGTGTTTTTCTGGCCGCACATCGTGCGATTAATCGCAGGGCCTTGACCTCATGGTTACTGAAGAAAAAGCAAAGCATATATGGTTGGGGGTCCAATGGGCCGATGCAGTCTGGGATGACTACCGACCAGTCTAAATCGATTTAGCATGTTCCTTTGCCCGGTTGGATTGCGATCAGTTCGGTCCGAGCGTGGATCACGTTACTTTCTTTCTAGTGATAGATAACGTAACGCTAAATGGTCCATTCACTCTACTTCAAAATTCAAAAATGACTTGGTCATAAATTAAAACAATCAAAACGATCACCATTAATCTTTCACTTAGGATCCAGAATGCTGATTTGGACATTAGAGCAGATAAGATTAGTTAAACTCACATAAACTCTCACTATAACAAACGTGCATGGGACTTATTTTGGATCCAAATCACATGAAAAGTTCAATCTAAAGATAACGCGGGACTAAATTGAAATGCCAAAAGTATGGGAGTCGGTTTGTCCCTCTAATCAAACGTTGCTGTCAGGGTAGCCACACGATTAAGATTACCGATTAAAATAATGTTTATGTTATGCGATTAAAAAGATGGAGAAGATGCGATGCGTATGTGGAAGCTTGAAGCAAACCAACGCCTTAGCGTGCTTGGGGGGTGTCTACGTCACTTCCTTTTCCTTCCCTTCCCTTCCCTTCTTCCCTCATCTCCCCTCTTTTCAAATTCCCCCATCCAAATCCGATTCCACTGTTCCCACCATCTCTCTCTCTCTCTCTCTCTCTCTCTCTCTTTCTAATTCGATCGATTCAGGCCCCCCCGGCGCTCCTCCTCCTCCTCCTCCTCCTCCTCCGCCTTCCTGCGCCACCTCCGGCCGGCGGCGACGTCGTCTCCAGACATGTCGTACGACTACCTCTTCAAGTACATCATCATCGGCGACACCGGTAAGCGCCCCCCCCCTCCGGACCCCCCGTGGAGCGGGCTTGCTTCTGGTTTCGGCTCTTCTCCGATTGCGGAAACCCTAATTTTTCTTCTTTTTTGGGGGGGTGGTTTGCTTGCAGGTGTGGGCAAATCGTGCCTGCTTCTGCAATTCACGGACAAGAGGTTCCAGCCCGTCCATGATCTCACCATCGGCGTCGAGTTCGGCGCTCGCATGGTCACCATCGACGGCAGGCCGATCAAGCTTCAGATTTGGGACACGGTGAGCTGCTATTCCTTTCTCTCTTCCCTCGACTTTGTTTTGACATCGTAGGATTCATTGGGCGCGGCGAGCTGAACCGCGTCCAGCTCTCCGTTCCGTCTTGGATTGAGGTTTCTAAGGCCTGTGTCTGGGGTCGTAGCATAGAAAAAACTTAGTGCTCTATTGCAATTGGTAGTTCGAACTGGAAGTCTGTTGTATTACTACTGGCAATTTGTTGCTGATTCTGAGATGATGACTTTTGCCATTCCAAGGAACTCTTCTCTAAGAGTCGAAGACGGCAATAAGATATCGTGCAGCTCTTCCATCTTGGTGTTTTGTTTTGTCTATACTTGTACTTAATCGGATGGGACATGGAGTTAGTCCACAGGCAGTTGTCCTTAGCGTGATGAGCTTTCAGTGATATACTGATTTGTCCCGAAATAGGTAACATAGCCGTATCTCGTTGGCAGTTATGGAATCTGACTTATTTTGTTTTCACTGTATCTAGAAGCATTGGATGTGTGAAACTGGTGAGTTCTGTTATACTTGGGGACTATTCTCATCATCCCTGTGGATATTTCAGAAGCTTTGCAGAATGAGTCCTTTAATTCTAGGAGAAGACAAGGAACTGAAATATGGAAAGTCGAAGTTTGGCCTTCTGTCCTTGTTTGCTTTACAGGCCGGAGGGTGGCTGAAGGAGTAAGTTTTAACCTGGAGGTTGGAAAATTTTGGTGAAGTTAAAAGAATGCCGATGATCCTTTGGATGACTGAAGTAAATATCAAACAAAGTTGAGCCTGTATCTTTTAGCAATTTGAACCTGTCATCTGTGGCCTGTGTTTAGATTAATCACAGTTGGACAGATGTCATCATGGGATGCTTGGTCCTAGTTTAGGGACATGATGTACCTTTTCCTTGCAGTCAATAGGAAAACTTTGAACTTGATTGATATAACATGTGCCATTAAGCATGCCAAAGACAGAGATGCAGAGAGAAGCCAGCAATACCTACTCCCTCTCTATTTTGGCTAGCAGGAGTACTCGAGATGGAACCCATTTCTCCACATTTCCAGTTATTTACTTTTATATGTACAGAGTTTGTCAAAGAATTCAGAAATGCTTGAATTTGAGATAATGCACAGTCTAAATGTCTGTATAGTTACACAAGCATTGGTCATAACTTGTTTGAATTTTCTGTTTCATTACAGGCAGGACAGGAATCTTTCAGATCTATCACTAGATCTTACTATAGAGGAGCAGCTGGAGCACTTCTAGTCTATGACATCACCCGGTATGTAAAATTCGAGTGTCTGTCTGTTTCTTTTTTCTGGGAGGGAGTGAGAATGGATAGAACGATCTCCTTGTCTCCTTATGATCTCATGTCCAGGTTAAATTACTTCCTTAGACATTGGGTAACTTCATAATATGGATGCTGCCACACGGCAATGAAAGCTATGCAGTAAACTAAAAAGGGGAGAGAATGTGATCAACAGATTATGAGGCTGTGAAACCTATGATTCCAGAATATTTATATTGGAATCTGATCTTATCGGCCATTGTGAGATACAAGTGTCAGAAATTGGGAAATTTGTTGGAGGAATATAAAGGGAGAGGTCACATTATGTCTTATTATCGCAATCATTTTGTATTTTATTGCTGAGACCAAAATTCTCTTGTATTTTAGGAGAGATACTTTTAATCATCTTGCAAGCTGGTTGGAAGATGCTCGGCAGCATGCAAATCCCAACATGACAATCATGCTTATAGGAAACAAATCTGATCTATCTCATCGGAGGGCTGTCACCAAAGAAGAAGGAGAACAGTTTGCAAAGGAAAATGGACTTCTATTTTTGGAGGCATCTGCAAGAACAGCACAAAATGTTGAGGAGGTGATTTGACTCTACCATCTCTTCTCTATCCCATCGTGGGTGAGTCCACAGCAGCATAACATTGTTCCTTACGATCTTTTACCTTTTTCATCCTCCAGGCTTTTGTAAAGACCGCGGCACAGATCCTACAGAATATACAAGATGGCGTGTTTGATGTATCTAATGAGGTATACATTCTCTCACCAGTAAACAGACGTTACTTATGTTTTTCAGCCAAGATACACACGTCAAACTTTTCAAGTTTTAATTCAACTGATTTGTCGTTGATGGCAATGTCATTTGTGTAGATGAGTTATAGGTTTCTTTTAACAAATGGACCATATGTATACTCGATATGTTGGATTCAAACGTGGGCAATTGGATCACAACCAGTTATCTTAATAACATGTCTTTGTTTCAAATTGCACTTGCAGACGTCAGGAATCAAGGTGGGATATGGGCGCCCTCAAGGTCAAGCCGGTGCAAGAGATGGAACTGTAGCTCAGAGGGGTGGATGTTGCAGCTGATTGAGGATAGCGCAGCATTGGCATTGGTGTTCTTCTCCAATCTGTTAATTCTGATCTTGGCCCTGAAATTTTCTATATGTTCTGATGCTGCTTTAGATAATGTGAAATGTACAGATCTGTTCACACCTGTTCCTCGATAGCTATCATTTGTAGACCCATTAAATCTTCTAATCACTTTGACTTGCTCGATTTCATGAATGATTCGACTCTGTGCCTTGGGAGAGCTTGCATAATTTTTAACCAATTTGGTCATCATTGGAGTGCCTTCTCGAACTATGTAGTTCATATGACTGCTTTCTCCAGGAGGCATGCCCACTCACTCTGCTGGTGAACAAGGGGAAGCAAGATGATTTTCATCTTGAATCTTGTGAATGGCAATAGAAACATGGCAATACTTGTATGCAATTCTTCACTTATACTACAGGTGCAGCATAATTTCTTCGCAGTCAAGTCATCATCTCGCCATTGATGACCTTACAAAGTGGACAGAGCTGTCCCTGTCGAACTCTGTTCAAAACTAGTTTATATACCCAATGTCATCGACCCACTAGAAATGAGAAATTTCGTCATCTTTCAATCACAATTTCATGGAATGTTATACTGGTCATCGCTAGAGGCAAAATTGCTTCAGTGTCATGTTCTCTGACTTGGTACCACCAATACTCCGTCGTACGAAGTTTAAAATAAGATGATTAATGTTCATTATACTAAACCACGTCTCAGGCATACTATCAACGAAGGAAATATAAGGACCCAAAGAATTTTAGGGCGAGAGTTCAGTAAAGATGGGAACTGCTACTGGCAAAATAATTGATTAAACTGAGTGATTGTACACCAGCAAAACTGTTGCCAAACAAAATTGAGGCATGTCCAATTTAAGAATTTTACATAGTCAAAGGTGCTGTTGAGCCATATGCCGGAAAACTGTGTTCTTATCAGGCCTGACTTTTTTACGACCAAATTAGACACTTGCGAACTGTGTGACACTAGGAAGCGCCGAACACCTGCGGATGAAAACTCGTGCTTTAGACAGCAGCGCAAAGATATATATCTAATGATGTGTCTTGATAAAGGAAACTTACCCCAGCTAGAATATCTTTAGAGAGACGAGGTTTGTTTTGGGCTGCATTTTCAGCAACCGGTTGCTTTTGTGGGAACTGGCGAATCACCTTCGCCACTGGCTGGCTGACCAGTTGCTCAGGGCTTTTCGCTGAACCTTCTTGTAACCCTTGCTTCTGTAAAGCAAAACGATGACACACAGTCAAAAGGCAAGAACTGAAAAATAGAAATGCCTCAGAGACACCAGACGTGGATGAACAGCAACACCACCATAACGAAGTGACAGACATGAAATACCACGCTGAAAAGGGAGAAGGATAATGACATCATTCTGGAAGAGTTACAAATTTCATACTTGCACAAGATTAAGAAGAGTTACTTCTGCTACCATATCCTCTATGGATCATAATGAGCAAGTCTTTCACAAATAACACGCCCACACACACTGATGAACATGTCTACACAACAAAGAAACTCCAAAAAGATGTTAAGAGGTATTTTGCATAGACTAGGCAGTTATTAACGCATTCAAACAAGAAAACAGTATAAATTTTTAAGATTCCCAAATTTTCAAGGACATTTGTGTGTTCTAGCCATGTCTCGAGGATCAGTACCACTGTCCATTGTTGGACCTCCGAAATGCATTCTTAAGAGTCATGATGAGGTCTGCTCAGCCTGGCGTCACTGACTAGTCACTAGTGACCAACTTGGATTTGCTAAGGTCTTGCAAGTACTATTAGAAAACATCTACAAGGAGTACGGAGGACCCTTTACCTTCTTGAGCCGTTCTTCTATGGAGCTTAAGGCTCGGGACTTATCAACCTTAGAAAGATAGAAATCCCGCTCTCTCTTGGCAGCAGAAAGTTCTAAAGCCAGCTTTTGCTCCCGAATAGCATTCTTATAAGCTGCATTACAAACATCACAATACAAAACACGATCACCTCCAGCAGACAATGAGTGCGGCATGAAATATCTCAGTGTGCTACGTACCGATTTCTTCAGTAAGATCATCCCACTTGAATTTGCTCAAATACTTGATATTCCAGAGATCATAATAAAATGAGGACCTCTTCCTCCCTCCTAAATAGAATCAAACATGCAGAAAATTAATAGTAGACAGTGACACCAAGGAACATATTCAAGAAAGCTCAGGAAAAAGGAAAAACCAACTTTTATGAGGAGAGATGTATCAAACGCAAAACAAAGAGTATCGACAAGAACATAGGGCAAAAGGTGCTCTATTTAAATGCTCAAAATATATGCATGTGACAAAGCACACCCAACACCGTCCAGTAAAAAGAATAAGAATGAAAACGTTACCTATTTGTTCACCATTTAACATGTTAGCAACTCTCTTTGCAACACTTTTCTTGGCAAATTCAACCCATCTACACAATAAAAACACATTGAATCAAGGTATTTACATACGTTCACAGATCATAACCTAATACCGGTAGTATCCAGAATTAGGCTTTTGACTGGAGTAAGACTAATACAGGGCATAAAAGAAAATGCAAAACTTGTTGCAAGTCCAAGGTGGATCATACCCTTCTGAGAATCCTTGTCCTCGAAAGCCACCAGCTCGTTTGCGCTTCACTTGAGCCGCAGGATCTATGATGGTAGGCATACATAGTGAGTTACAACATGCACATCAGTTACGTCAACAAGGAGAAGCCTCACATTCGCCAAAATGCGCTTGTCGCTTCTATTACAACCCAAAGACTTCACTCCATAAAAACTTAACAATCCATAATTTCGTGCATGCACAAATTCAATCAAACATCTAGGAAGGGCATTGTATTTACCTTCGGGCGCAAGATATATCCTTTGTATTTCTCCATACTGAGAAAGAATCTGGCGAAGCTTCACATGATCCATGTGAGGAGGAATCCTGCTCAAGTAGCAGACCCCACGATTCCCGGCTCGAGCAGCCTCCTTCGCCAACTGCGTCTTCTTCTTCTTCTTCCTAATTTTCCTCATCGCCTCCTCGCCATTCGGTTCCATCTCCACGTCGTCTGGAGGATTCACAGAATCGACATCCCTCGCTCTCGCAGCGTCGGCTCCTCCATTCTGATTACTATCCTCTCCGTTTTCACGACCATCGATCTCGCTATCGATGCCTATAGCTCGCGGTTTGCCGTCCTCCGCAGCTTCCTCTAGAAGCTTCTCTTTCCTTCTCCTTTTCCTACTCCCCTCCCTCTCATCCCCGGCCTCCACTCTCTTTTCACTCGCCATTGCCTCGATCTCCTTCTTCTTATTCTTCCTTCTCCTTTCCTTTTCGACAGTAGAATCCAAGCGTTCCTCCTCCATCGAGACTCGTTCCCTCAACGAAACCTTAACACAGACAGTCAGCACAAAGCTCAGACGAGGATCGACGCAGGAGCACGGAGCTCCCTCCTGAGCGCTCGATCAGAATCCGGAGGCTAACTTAACAGAGCAATGGCGATTTCACCGAACGAAACGAGCAGGTCGAGCTGGACAGAGAAGAACTGAGATCCCGCACGAACCGGAAGCAGAAGCTACCGAAGCTCTCACCTTCCGGCGATGGCGATGGCGATGGCGATGGCGCTGGCGCTGGGTTAGGTGGCGGCCGCCGTCGTTCGCAGGAGAGACGGAGAGCGAGAAGCAGAGGCTACGAGTCGGCTCGAGTGCCAGAAGGAGAACAACAACGGGACCGAAGTCAGCGGTTGCCTTGAAGGTGATGCAAAAAGCCCATGAAAATGGTGGGCCAAATATTTCAGGGCCCAAAACGAAACCTGCCGTATCTTTCTTCTTGGCCCAAAGGCCCACGTAGTCGCTTTCTCTATTTAGTATTTATGGAGGAAGCGAATTTCTTTACCATCAATTCGGCTTTATTTCTTTCATAGAATATAAATGATTTTGTAAATAATTTCCTAAAAGTGATTATTTGTATCCCTTAAAAAAAATGAATAAATGAATGTAAAATATTTTCTTCGTACACAAATATGATTAGATATGAATTATTATATATTTTTATTGACTAATTATTTCAAGTAATATAAATTATCATTCTTATGAAAATATTTTCATTCCACAAAATACGTGAAGCCTTCATTTTAATCTTCTTCTTTTTTTTTTTGGTTTTTATCATGATTCTAGTTTATTTTCCTTTCTTTTTTTTTTTTTTTTTTGTCTTGTATCTCTTATATATACATGTGGGCGTGGTGCTCACAAATATTATATTTGATACTCTTGAGTTGCATCCCCTCAATCCATTTACTAGCAAGGTCGCATGCTAGTTGGTGGGTCAGTAATGCGTTGAACATATATGATAAGCCGAACATATATGATTACGAGATATGCACGTCAATTATCAACTCGAATCTTGTAGCTACTGAGACGACTAGCATCATATAACGTTATGAAATGGGGATTACGAGATGCACAACTTTTGTAACGCGATGTCCAATTGCACTAAATGTCATACGGACAAGTGACAACAAATCTGTGCATTGTTATGTATTCATCTACAGAGTCGACGAAGCTTTTGCATTGCACGCTGGGCAAATTGATCCAATATTCAAATTTCGGGTCGGGTCACTTTGGACCATTTTCCACGACCGAATCGACAAGAGACCCGATCCGATAGACAACAAATCACAGACGATTATTTCTGGAAGCATGAAAAAGGTCTCTACTTAACAAGCGATTCTCTGCACGGATGCCTTCGGAGACCATCCGTAGCTCCCACGCCAGCGGCGCGACCTCGTTCGCCGGCGGCGGATCGCTCCTGGAGCTTCTTCACCGGCGTCGGGTTCACCTGGAGGAACAGGTAGTTGCCGGCGAAGAGGTCGCCGAAGTGGGACTGGCTCTCCTTCAGCCTCCGCAGCACCTTGGCGCACGAGACCCCGACCGCCCTCGCCAGCCTCGCCCGCCTCCGCAGGAACCTCCTCAGCCCCGGCACCCTGAGCCTGAACCTCCTCTTGACGGCCACCCTCTTGAGCCTCGCGTACCACAGCCTGGACCGCACGATCGCCCTGTATCTCTCGAAGACGACCTCATCGTCGAGGACGAGACCGTCGGCATCGCCGTCGCCGCCCTCTGCCTTCAGTCTCTGGTATCGGAACTTGGCGGCAGAAGCCATGAGAGAAAGTGAGCGGAGATGGGGTGCTGGGGAATGAAATGTCGTTAGCTGGAGCGCATGGATCGCTCGAAGTTGGAATTTGTGGAGACGAAAGAAAGGTTAAAGTTTGCGGTTGAGCTCGCGGCGGCAGTTGAGCTCGCATTGAATGCCGAGAGAGACTGGTTTTCGATGGTTTTTTTCACTGGTGTGAAGTTGTGAACTGGTGACGTTGCTGCGACTGTCGATCCACGTGTTCGATCGCTGTCTATCTGTCCGAAACTTCTTCTTTTTTTTTTCTTTAAACTCGGACGAACTGTTCCCCCTATTTTCACCGTTGTGGTCGGAGTCGATTGCGGCCCGGGCCAGACTTTATGAGCCGATATCAATGCTTCCCGACTCGATCGACATTAACTCGGCTGTCGGCCAATGGACGGAAACCCTTCTTGCCTTCTCGACATAATTCTATTGGCTTCTCGTCATTAGTACTGGGGTTTGGCTGTCGGCCGTGTATACGCAAAGGTCGAAATCAGATCACATGTGCTAATCAACACGCCATTTTCTCTCCTCCCTTGTCGATAACGTGCGGAATCAATCCGTACATACTTGTAAACGAGTTGGCTTTGTTTTAGTCGATGACTTTTATTTATTGCTGAGGCCGACCCCCGAGGAGAGAGATTTCTCTTTTGTCTCAATGGTCTAATCACTTTCTCATCAACACCCGAGTCGATGTGATGCTCAAAGCCATAGTTAATAACCGGTCAGAGACATCAATTGTTATTATTGATTTGGATTAATATTATAAAAAAATTTAAAATAATACAATTTTCACAAATTAATTCTTTAATCATCAAAAATTTCATATTAATATATTCACAATAAATTTATCATCCATTAACTTCCGTTAAAGTGAATTAA
Source organism: Eucalyptus decipiens (assembly GCA_014182575.1). Lineage (NCBI taxonomy): Eukaryota > Viridiplantae > Streptophyta > Magnoliopsida > Myrtales > Myrtaceae > Eucalyptus > Eucalyptus decipiens. Next base: position 29,695,276 of record CM024617.1, read on the forward strand.
TATCACAAAAAATTACAAATTATGAAAGATATACAAGTCAACTATCAAGTGTCATCCAATTCAATAATTAAAGAGCAAAATTTAATGAAAATTAAAATAAGGTAAATTTATTATAAATATATTATTTTGGAGTTTATAACTGTCAAAAATTAATTTGCGGTAAATTTATCATAAATGTTCTAATTTGACTTTTTTTATGGTATTAACCCAATTTTTGACACCCAAGTTGACTTTTTTAGGGTGCCAACTTCATCTAGTGAAAGGGGGCCTAGACCTATTTATCAATAAAAAGCCCACCCTTTGTATTGGAATGTGATACAACCCGACGATCCAATGATCATTGGAACCGACCAAGAGCAATAAGGGGGCGGAACTAGCTGTAATTGGGGACATGCTAGTGACAATCTTGGACCGATTGGGAGGACATGCGATCCACGAACAATGTGGGGGATGCCGGCCAATGGCTACTCGACACCACCACTTAGCAAAAACTCGGGCTCGAGGGAAGTCGATCGCCGACCAAACTTGCGGTCATCGAAGACCAAATCTGGACAACCTAGGGCAATGACTCATGGTGGCGGTGCAGAGCCTTTGTGGTTCCCCGCGTAGGAAGACAACCATCAATTTTTTCCTTGTCTAGGTGAAAGGAAAGCACGCATGAATTGAATGGACAGAACAACTCCGAAATCGCCCTGATCTCCGCGCCACCCGTGACTTAGCAAAGAAGGGTCTTCGGCTTCCAAAAATCACCATCAAATGGATGGGATAGCCTCTTCAAGTCCTCCTCTGTTCACAAAGTCAAAAGAGTCCTCGCCATGAGGCACCGTGCCGTCTGTGTTTTTCCAACACCGGATCGAAAAGCAAAGAGCCAGGACCATCCAGGTTGAGACCTATTGAACGGCCGCGATTCATTACAAGGACATGATTACCTCTCGAGAATAGAATCGTCTATGCAAATACAACCCGAGGTAGGCAAATCGATCCAGAAAAGAAGAGGGAAAAACAAAGATAGTTGGGTGACAAGTCCTCATCATCTACCGGGCCCATTGCAGCAAATAATAAATGAGGTTGGTTCAGGCTGAATTGAATGAAACAGCACGATAACAATATAGCAAACCCTCAGATGAATAAATAGGCAGGCAAAATCAGGCCCACGAGCTTTTGTTTCTCTCAAAGCATATCACATTTACAGTCTACAATTGATCTGGTCATTTGGTGTTGGCAAACAATCGATACCCAACAATTATCAACAAAATCAATAAATAAATAACTTTAGGTCGAGATCATTATATACAGAGGGCCGCAAAATCCCGAATAAACAACCGATGCAGAAGTCTTCTCATGGATCCGCAGACAATACTGAGGGATCAGAACCCGTGGCAGCCTCTATGACTTGCATGGCTAATGATGGCAAAATTTAATGGATCGCGGCGAATGGGAGAAAACCCGATTGCTAGTAGAGCTTTATCCTAGTAATGATCGAGCTTCGACAAATGGGGCACAGCTGAAGATCTTGCCCGCACTCACAGCATGTCTGTCACAAGGAAAAATTTCATGTTGATGACAGCCGGCCTAAGTATGTGTAACCACAGAGAGAAAAGCAAAAAGACATACCTGATGCCCGCAACCAAAAGCCATGTCTTTCTTATTGGTAAAGCAAATAGGGCAAATCTGCACGACATGGCATAAAATGAGTCAGCAAAACTTGGAACCAAACAATCGTGTAAGAAGATCGATGCGAGTGCAAGCATCCCAACGATATCTTCCTAGACAATGAACTCCAAATTGAACGCCAACTAGAGCATGCAATCCAAGCCCTAGTGAACTTAATGAAGATTAACCAAAGGAGAAACGGAAAGAATTCAAGGAAACATTGCCCTTTCCACAAGTTCCTTCTGCTTTCTAAAATGTCGAGCAATAGAACAGATATATTATACATGGGAACATGCCAATACCGCCTAGTTGACGGCATTCCTTTCTGTGGCTGGCACTTGTGGAACCACACAGCCCTCCATACAAAGCAAGCAAGTCTTAGGGATAGGATGCCTGGAAAAGACTAGGAAACCCAGGATTTTTGGCAAACGTAGGCATCATCAAATGCCTTAATCAATGACAAGCCCATCAAGGGAATAGTTCGGTTGTCCAAAGCTATTAAAGTGTCATTTCCCAACTAGGAATTTGGCTGTGAATCAGCATATTCTCAACATATAGCAAGCACGATAGAACAGTAAATATTGCAACATTTTGATAAACAGAGAGATTTGAACTGTAATACCTGATCATCATTAGTGGCACTTGGAGCAGACGGAGCTGTGGGAGTTGGCCGGCTATCCCCGGGATAAGGTGGAACACTTGGCTGGGAGATTGCTGGATAATCTTCATAATAAGGTGCAACACTTGGCTGTGAGGTTGGTGGATAGCTATCTCTGTGATAAGGCGAAACACTTGGCTGAGAGATGGTTGGACGGGAAGGCTTCAACATACCATCGGATGGTGTACCATATACAGGTGGCGGGAGAGGAACCCTCCGAGAAATATTTCTTTTTTGGCTACTCCCATGCAGAAAAACAAATAAAGAGATCAGATTTGGAAAGAGCAACTTCCCAGCCAGCCAAAAACAATCGAACAAGCACACACAAAATAACCAACTAGGTGCATTCTTCTTACCCAAGTAAATTAAGCTCAATAGTTGCCTTGTACTGAGAAGGTATTTCCATTAAGGCTGAAAGAGCAAATTCTGTCTCCTTTCTTTGAGGCGCCGCATTCTTCAACATAATTTGGGTAAAATTGACAAACTAGAGGAGGAGGAGGAAGGAGGAAGAAAAGGATATTTACAGTCAATAACTTTCTTAAGAAAACAATCTCATCCAAACAATTTCTAAGGAAACCACGGTAGAGAAAACAGTCATGCTCAATACCACATACCTGGAAATTATCAAATGCTCGAGCAGGTATATTGTCATCGAAGTCCTGCATCGTGTCCCAAGGCCCATCTCCTACCCCGACTAATATGATTGAAAGAGGCAACTTGCTGCAGAAATTAAGAATATTAGATCAAAAACAACAGACAGAAAAAAAGGTAGAGACTTCATCAGTTATTCTATATATACCTTGCTTCAACAATTGCTTCAACCGTCTTCCTCTCCTGTGGACTTAGTTGGCCTGGTGCAGTGTCGACACTCCGAGTCACCTGCAGAAACCAACTCATTAGACACAAAAGATATAACTGTAAACACATAACTACATATACAACAGTCAACAGGGGCATAGTAACACAACCCCTGAAAAGGTATGTAAGCCGATAAGTTTAGAAATATGCACCTGTCCATCAGCAATTATCACTAAGACATGGTACTGCCCGCCACTTTGTTCAACAATTGTCATGGCCATCTCTATAATCGGTGCAAAAGAAGTAGGTCCTATGACCAGAGAATCCAAAAAAAAAAGGTTAAACTAATAAAAACAAAAATTGAATTAATGAATAAAAATATACATAATAAAGATTGTTAGATCAGCCTTTCTCCAACATACTTTAGAGCACAATGAGCTAAAAATATCGAATCACCTGCAAGCTTCAAATGAGGGAGTATTTCTCTGTAACGGTGCAAAACTTCTTCAAAACCATTACAATATCTATCATTTGGGTAGAAGCTGAAGACGTCTTGGTCATGCGTCGATGCTGGCATGAGAAAGCAAGACTCATCATTCGTAGAGCTCAATTAACAATATTTGCATGAAAAATCTAGTACTAGATCCGTTCTACATACCATCTCCGAACCCGAAACAAGGAATCTGGTTATCGTCATCAAAACGGGCCAAGGTTCTCCCTATGATGGATATCGCTAGTTCATAGGGGTTAAGACCATTGCTAATGTCATGCAAGCTGCGCTTGTTAAATGACTTTGCACCTACATCACAAACAAATCTCAGCATTCTGAAAAGGAACGAGTATGACTATGAGCCAAGAAAGAAGAACTGAATGTAAAACCTCACCTGTCCACTCATTGCTCTTAGTAAAGTCAATACCAACAATAAGGTTGGAAGACTCGAGACCAGCGTGCGCAAGAGCCTCAGTAACCTAAAATATCACAATCAAGAAAAGAAGCCAATGAAAAAGAAAGGCCTCATCCTCTTACAAAATGCAACAAAAGAACTAGATCAACATGATAAATGTGGTCACCCAATAACTCTATATACCAAACAAGTTTAGGTCCCGAGATAAGTAGGCGTTCCTCCAGCCACATATAATTAAAGATCATCTATCGACCACTTGAAAAGTTTCAAGTAGTTGTTCCGTCTCCTTTTTAGCATAAGATGCTGAATATGGCGACTAAAGAGATAGAGCAATAATTGAGTTGAATACATGTGATATCTGAAAGGATCAACATGAGGAATTTATTGGTGTAGCTACATCAGAAGCAATCTCCGTTCCCATGTCTAAGTACAAAATATATCCATCTTCAATGAAATGAATTATTGCAGAAAAGGGCACACCATGAGAATTTCCAACACCAGCATGAACACCAATACCAATCACAGGGCAACAATTTCAATCTGAAATCTCACCTCTTCCAGGGAATTGTAACCATCCGCGATTGTTGAATACCTCTTGTCGAGCCTTCTCCGGTTATTGCGCACTCGACCGCCCACATCCCCAGACTCTTGAGGCGGCGGATAATACTCCTGCGGCGGAGGATAAGCCATCTGGGGCGGCGGATAAGCCATCTGCGGTGGCGGATACGCTGTCTGTGGCGGTGGATAGCTCACGCTCTCTTCACGATACAGAGGAGGCTGCGCATACCGTGGCGGCGGATCGCTCACGCTCTCTTGACGGTACAGAGGAGGCTGCGCATACTCGTACCGCGAATCCAAAGGATAAGAAGTCGAACGGTGCGATGATGGACTGGAATTCTCATCCCAACTCTCCTCTGTGGAAAGCTTACCCCCCATCAATCAAGCCCAAGAAACTCTGCAACAATTCTAACTAATCTCAACAAAAGATCGCAAATTTCTCCTCTATTCCGCTCTACAATCAAAAAGCAAGCAAAACCCAAGTCTCAAGATCCCAAAACACCGGGAGATCAGAAAAAGAGCAACAACAACAACAACACCTCTTCCGATCGAACTTTCAAGAGATTGGAATAGGGAAAAACATGAAGAAAACCGATACAGCTTGTGTATATAAAGGCGTTGAACCAGATTTAGGCACGCTGACCGACCGAACAAAGCGAAGACCAGAAGACGAAGAAAGGCTGGTTCGGGCACGACTCCCGCATGCAATAAAACAAACCGACTTGGAAGAGAAGGGAGGTTTTGTTCAACGCACGTAGGCAAGCAGCCTGCAATAACTTGTCCGTAACCCATTTTCCTTTTTTTAATGTTAAGGTTTTTGGTTTGAAGTTTCCACGCCATTGCCTCCCATCCAAACCCACAAGACTCCAAAAGACACATCGCCCCCGTGCAGCAGGTTTTGACCTGATCCTCGGTCGACGCGACTCTCATTAGTCATTATTAAAAAAGCTGCCACATGCTTCCAGAGGAAGGAGAGCAGAAACGACGGAAACACACGACATGAAAACGAGAGGTGTTAAACAAATTTGAACGAAGCGTTGACGCAAAGAACACCGGCGGAAGAACATCTGCGGACGAAACGAAGCATCGCGATCGAAACACGTACCTGATTATGAAAGCTGCGGAGTTTGCAGTGCGCCTTGGATCTTCGGAGAACACAATGCGGGATGAGAACTGAGAGCTCGTCTGGAGTTTAGAATTTATATGGGAACGAGATAATCGCGTCCGCTCGATGACGAAGCTTCGAATCAGCTCGTCGCGACTTTTATCGGGTTTTGACCTTAACAGAGAAGTTGCGATTTTGGCATCGCCGTTCGAGACTTTTTCGTTAAGACCCACTTTGGATATTTACGCCTGCCTCCCTCCGGCTCGGCATTTTCCTTGTGTAACTCCATAAATTTTACTCTGCTTTTCACTAAATTTTCCTTCTTCATCACTTGTACTTATTGTTTTTCAAAGTATCTCGATAAAGAAATTTGTCATTTAAAAGCACTGTGGCACTTAAGAGTGATTAATTTCCAGATGAATCAGTTCCCAATTTTAGGACTAAATTTCGAACAAAGATCCGGAGTGATTTATTCTGGAATCAACGAAACCATCAATTCCTAGAACAGTTCTTGTTTTGCTTAGGACCAACCCAGCTTTTCTTATTTTGTGTAAGATAACGAATTTATTGTAATAACTTACCAAAGTTGCACTATTTGGCTACAAATTAGCCGCGAAAGTACTCTTTTTTATTTTCTAAAAGAAGCTTGAAAACCAATTCAACTCAAGAGCCCAACCGATCGGTCTAGGCTAGTTGCGTCCGATACCCCTATTGAATTGGATCGAGTGCTCACCTCTAGTCATGTTATGTTTTATCGATGCATCAAGAATAAGATAATTTCATTGTTGCCTTAGAGATAATTCTTTACAAAAACCCTATTTTAGAACGGTGGTTCAACTCAATCATCATATTATAATCAAAAGAAAAAAAAAACTCAATCATTGCTTGGATAAGCCAACCACATTACGTGTGGAGTGAACTTATCACATACATTTAATCCACTATTTGATCTATTTCATAACTCAATAAGATTTAACTCACAAACACCAGTGGTCAAAAGCATTCTCGTCCGGTCCATAGGACGCGTGATCAATAGTCCGAAAATCAATCATAATGTCCTTTCAAGCAACAGGAGACGCGCTCATTGAGGAAATTCACCCGACAGATAGGTCAATCATCTTTTGCAAAACAAAGGCGAGAGCTTTATTTCATTGTCGTTACCGTATTAGCATTGCTCTCCTAAAAGCGATGAAATATTCTAATACATGGAGATGTCTGCGCTAGTCCCTTAAACTCAATAATCAGCGGCAGCGCCACCAAAGTTTTCCCAATCCGTAGAGTCCACGAAACGGAAAGGAGCACGAAACGATGGGAAAAAAAGCAAGCAATGATTTAAACACATATGAATCGAAAGAGGAGCTGCCTTTTTCAAAAAGGGCCATTATGCCTCTCGCATTTTGTCAAAAAGAGAGACATAGAGGCATGTGCAAAACGGGATTCGGGGAAGGATCCGGGCAAGGGCGCGGGAAAACTTGGGTGTACTCAAAGCTATTACTTTATTCTAGGAGGGCTTTTGGACTTTGTTTTTTTTTTCCCTTTGGGGTTAGATAAAAAGCTTGCTTGCTGGTCCGGATAACTTGGGGAATCCTCGACCACGCGTATATTCGAGATGGTACCACCGCCTTGGACTGGACTGGCTCCGCTGTCCTGGTCGCATCTGGCGGACTGCACTGCAAAGGTAACGTGATTGGTCCGGAGAAAATTCAAAACGCCCCCATGTCGCCTGTCGGAATCTTTCCGTTCCGAGACGAGCTTGAAGGCCAAGTTGGGCCGGTGAGGCTGCTCGGGCCGGAGTTACGTCGGGCTAGGCGACGCCCCCGGTAAGGGATTTTGCACGTGGGGCGACGCCTGCTGGGCGTGCGTTTGATTGAATCGTCAAACGCCACCGACGGCGGCGGCCCAGCGGTAGATGGGACACGCGGCCTTTCGGGAGCTCACCGTTAGACAAAGTAATTGGAAAGAATGGAATCAACTAATGAAACGTCAATACACTGCACCGCCCCTTTAAGGAATTGTTTCCTTCATCACATCATTAATGATTACTGATAAAAAAAAATTCGAGAATACAATAAAATTTCAAAATAAAAGTTCCATATAGCAATTATGATATTTCTTCAATGACTCTCAAAAGGAGACAGTGGAGAATAATTTTTTTTTTTTTTTCAAGAATGAAATGAAGAAAATTGAAAAAGTGAAAATTATTGAACTAGAAACGTTGAATTTGGGAGCGTTTGATTGGACTTTTAGAAAAAGCTATTGAGGAAATGCAAAAAAAAATTAATTAAAGAGACTTTTCAAAATGCGACCCTCGTTTGTTTCCCGCAAGGGTTGCCGACTCTCCTTGGTGACACGGAGACGATGTGTGGCCTATAGACCCGAATGAAGCCCCACCCCTCTTGCATTATCTCTCCCTCCTTGGTTGATCTTCTTTCTTTTAGACAAATGATTGGCATTTTGTTTCATTTGTTCAAATTTTGACTCTTTTTTGTTTCCACTTTATTTGTATTTTTTTAACTTAGGCCAAGTTCTTTGCCTTCTCTGGAAAAATAAAAATAAAAATAAAAATAAAAATAAATTTTATTGTGGATAGTAATCGGCATAACTCTCATAAAGTGAAATAATTTAATAAATGTGACGACTGCAACATGTTCTAAATTCGTGATCAATAGAAGTGTACGAGATTTTCCAATTCATAAAGTGAAAGGAAAGAACGTATGAATTGATCGAAAAGTAACAATAGATTAGTACGCATCGAAAGAGAAGTAGTATTTTTTTAAAAGGCAATTTTGCCTTTATCATTTTTGTCAAAAAGGGACGTGCGGAAACTTGGGCGACCAAAACTATTACTTTACACTTAAGACTTCTAGAACTTTTCGGTAGAAGAAGGCTTGCTGGTATGGATAACTGCGGAATTCTCGACAACGTGAACATTGGAGATGGTGCCTTAACTTAACTGGAGTCCATATCCAGGTTTGCAACTGGCAATTTGAAAATTCGAAAGGTAGTGTCGGGATCTTTCCGTTCGATTTCCAATGTAAAGTTTGAAGGCCAAGTTAGGCCATGAGCCTACTCGCCCCCAAGTTACATCAGGCTAGGCCTGCTGTATTCATATTTTAATCAAATCATGCAGTCTTTTATGGGCTCACAAGTTCGAGTCATGTCCGTGAACGAGCTGAGGAACGATTACTATCATGAAAATCACTACCTCATGCAAAGATACTAGTTGACTTCTGGCTCGCTGGTTGGGGTTGCCATGACGAGTTGTGCACCTATTGTCGTCGACGATATTTGACACGGTTGTGGCGAGTAATGTTGGTGAAGGTCAGATATCCAATTCATCTCAATTCTTAGAAAGGGCAACAATAGACAATGAATCCAAAGTGGGTATAGTGCTTAAAGTCTTGTATCATTAACTACTGAGGTTTGTCATAATAGTTACCCTTCCAATATGAAAAAATGAGGTGGGGCTTTGAATATTCACATTCACGAGGAGTTGGAATAAGGATAATTTAGTTTCAAGTATGGATTTCGACTTCCATGTCCTGTAAAAAAGTAAGACAAAAATCTAAAAGTGATAGTTAAAGTAAGAGTAAAATAGGACGATAAAAAAAAATGTCTTGTACCATCCAAACCATTTTATCTTCACCAAAACTCACCAATCAAATTTGTTGTTAGTTGTTGCCAAATATCACATACCCTCTCTCTCTCTCTCTCTCTCTCTCTCTCTCTCTATAGCTAGAAGCTCTTCTTCAAAATTCTGAGCTGAAAAGACGATTGGAAGGAGCGATAGTTTTAGAAAGTCTAGCCTAAAAAACTTAAATTAGAAGGTGGAATATGTGTATAAACTTAAGCCGCAAGTTATTCCCCACCCATATTGCATTTTCTCTCTCCCTTCTCTCCCTAGTTACTTTCCTTTTTTTCATTTTCTTTTATTTTTCGAGTTACGCCACGTGTGCTCAAATGCCATGTAGAATTTCGGCTCACTATGTTAGCAAATATGGATAAGCAATTGGTGAGATAGCTTGCTGGTCCGGATAACTATGGGATCCTCGACCACGCGGATATTCGAGCTTAAAACCAATTCAACCCGAAAACCCAACCGGTCGGTCTAAGCTTATTTGCTCCGACTTTCCAGTTGAATTGGACCCGTTGCTTGACCCTAATCATGTTATGTGTTTTGAGTGTGTTAAAAATGAAATCGTTTTCTTATTGTCCCATAGACTATCCACTATAAAGACCCTTTTTTCCAAATAGCCATTCCAATCTTGCTTAAACAATCAAACCATATTATACATGAAGTTCACATACTGTAGACACCTAATAAATTATTTGATTTACCTAATAATATTTTGTTCGCAAATACCATTAAAGCACTCATGTTCTTTTTCAAGGACATGTGATCAATAGTTCAAAATTCAAGCTGATCTTTATTCAGATAGTATGAGGACTCATTAATAAGAATCGTTTAACAAAAGGTTTTTGCCTTCTCTTGGAAAATAAAGAAAGGAGTTTCACCATTGATAGCAATCGACATTGCTATTTACAAAGGGAAATAATATGATGCACGAGATGACTGTAGTGCGTCCTAGTTTCATGATCAATACGAGTGCATGAACTTTTTCAACACGTAAAGCTCACGAAATGGAAAAATAAACGGACTAATTAAAAAGCAACAATGGATTAGGATGCATCAAAAGAGAAAGTGAATTTTTCCTAAAAGGCCATTTTGCCTTTGGAGTTTTTGTCAAAAAGGGACAGGTGCAGAGATATGATTCGGGGACTTTTCAGGCAATGGCCAAGTGCGGAAACTTAGGCACTAAAACTATTACTTCATGTTCAAGGCGTCTGGACTTTTTGGTACAAAGCTTGCTGGTCTGGATATTGCGGAATCCTCGACAACTGGAGTCTATGTCCAGGTTTGCATCTGGCAAAATTCCAAAGGGAATCTCGGGACCTTTTCGTTCAATTTCCAATAAGAAGTTTGCAGGCCAAGTTGGGCCCTGAGCCTACTCGCGCCCAAGTTACATCTGGTTGGGCCTGCCGTGCTTATATTTAATCAAATCATTATGCGTCGCCCGGCGTGGTCGCCCGGTGATAAATGCATCGCGCTATCCTTCATGGGCCCACTGGTCCGAGCTATGTCTCGCCGATTGGGGTTGCAATGGCGAGTTGTAAACCTATTGTCGCCGACGATGTTTGACATGGTTGTGGCAAGCGTTGGTGGACCTAGCGGTGAGGATCGGGGATCCAATTCATCTTAATCTTTAGAAGAGTAACAATAGACAATAAATCTGAAGTGGGTACAATGCTTCAAATCTTGCATCATCCGAAGCATTTTATCTTTCTCCATTGAAATTCACTCCGGTTGCCAAATATCACATACTCTTTCTCTGGCTAGAAGCTCTCCTTCGAGATTCTGAGCTGGAAAGACAACCTGAAAGAGCCAAAGTTTTAGAAAGTCTGGCCCAAAAAAAAATTAAGCTAGTAAATGGAAGGAGATTATGTATGTATAAAAAGTGTATAAATCTTACTGTAAAGTGACGTGGGGTATTTCAACACTCCCTCTTGCATACAAGTATGATTAAGGGCGACACGTGCAATTTAATTAACAGGAGTAGACACTAGTGCTAAAAGGGCATAATTCGATTCGGATACTATTAGGTGGATGGAGAGTACATCTATATTTTAAAATCACATTGTCAAATGGTGTGAAATATTTCAATACAAACGTCACAAAACGACCTCCATTGGCCGAGCAACCACAAGGGTCGAACGGTCCTAGACTCCTAGCAAGGCTACAACCTCCACGGATTTCCAACGAGGGTCACCGATTCTCCCTCGTGACGTGGGGGCAACATCACTAGCTGCAATCTCAAGTCAAATCCCACCCACATTGCATGTTCTCTCTACCTAGTTTTCCTTTTTGTCAAATCTCTCGCGAGTTGATTTCCTTTATTTTTATCCATCTATTTAAATTTTGGCTCTTTTGACTTTTCATTTTCTTTTAATTTTCGAGTTGTGCCACATATGCTCAAATTGCCATATAGAATTTCGGCGTGCCACGTTAGCAAATCTGGGTAAGCAAGTGTTGACAAAGCTTGCACTGAAATCGAAAAATTATTGCACTGTTTAAAGTTTACAAACTGATTTTATTTCAGGAAAAACATTTAGAACTTTTGCAAATATTTATTGATGCACTTTTTGCAAAGAGTTCGATGTTTAAATATGCAATAACCCTTGTTAATTAGCGATATCCATTCCATTTGCGCGATCTTTTCAATATTTCTTTATTTCTATCGAGTCTTCAGATATAGAGCCGAGGCGACGACACATTAATCCTATGTGGCGTTGTGTCGAATGCAGTTCATTGTGCTAGCCTACGTGTCAATGCTGCAGAATGAAAGAAATCTTAGCCGCACATTACATATGAGCTCAACTCATATATACTGTTGCATGAAGTTGACTCCCTAGACCCACGAAATCAAACGGCGTATATAAGTCGGGCTTACATGATCTGAGTGTACCAAATAATTGTTCTTACAATAGTCTCAGTAACCGAAATTATTTAGTCGATATGATCTACCCATAGATTGGATGTCTCATTACTGTTAGAAGTGAAAATCAAATGTGGAAAAACAAGATCGATTATAGACAAACCTCCGGCCATACTAACCCAATTCCCTCACGTATTAATAGTGTATTTCAAAATCGAGAGGGTTTGTGTTAGACATTGTGATCACCGTTGGAGTGAATGATTGTTCCTTTTATATACCGTCTCCCATCAAAGCGGTTACCAAATGGGCAGTTGTCACGAAGAGGTACGAAATATGAAAATACTACATGTCGAATAACCGACATTTTAAAGAGAAAATGTGGGTCCGAAAATGTGGGATCACACAATATAAATAACAATTACAAGTTGTGGTGTATATGGATCCACACGACCTTCTTAAAGAAAGAGAATTTCTGGGTTTCTCGCATCCCCTCTGTTTGTTTCTGGGCTTGGAAAAAAATTCTTCATCTAAGGCGGGAATTTCAATCATCCTTTTCCTGGGAAGTTGGTGATGGTTTCTCGGTTTCTCTCTAGTTTGACCTTCGGCACCCAAGAGGCCCGCTTCACCTGTTCTTACCAAATTCCTTCATTGATAGTTCGGGCTTTTCCAAACAAGCCACGTTAGCGGATCTCTTCACCCCTTATGGTGGTGACCTCATGACTCTTTTGGAAGTTAGAGATTATTCTCTTCCAGTTCTCTCTCGTTCCCCTGATAGATTTACTTGGCTTGGGTGCTCTTCTGGTGCTTTCTCAGTAGCCTCGGCTTGGGAAATCATTAGGAGGAAGAAGGATCGTGTTCATTGGGCTTCGCTTATATGGAACAACTTTATCGCTCCAAGATTTCAGTTTAATCTTTGGTTGATAATTAGAAACCGCTTACCCACGCAGGTTCTCCTCCTTTCTTATGGCAGAATTCACAGTGGTTTATGTGCTTTTTATAATTCCAGGCTAGATTATGTTGATTACATGTTCTTTGACTGTCGTATCTTAGCAAGCCTTGCTTATTTTTGGGCTGCGAGATGTAATCTTCTGTGGAGAAACAGATCCTGGTCGGAGAACCTCTCTTGGGCTTTGAAATTCCTTCTTGGTAAGGATTTTCTCCATTGCGTTGCCCGTTTCTCTTTTGAAGCCTTATGCCACATGATTTGGAAGAAGCGAAATAGCATTATCTTTCGTGGGGAGACCTTGGAGTTGGTGGCTTTGAAGAACTATCTCATTAAAGTGGTCAAAGACAAGGCTCTCACATTCAGTAACATGGTGGACAACCCTAGGGTTAGGAGGCTCTAGTGAAGTTGGGGGCTCGATTCTTCCATCTTCGCCAATCCTCAATCCATTGATGCCTCCTCTCGGTCCGGGTAGAGCGCCTATCCTCATTCGCTGCTGCTCGTCTAGCTGGCTGGTGTTTGTCTCTATCTCTCGAGGATAGTTGGTCCTTGTCTTCTTCCCTCTTGTCAGGTGGCTGTTTTCTTTTGGCTCTTTTACTTGGTTTTTTGGTTGTTTAGTTGGTCTCCTAGTTTTCTTGGGTGTTGTCTTTTCACATCGGCTCCTCCCTTACACTCCTTTTCACCTCTGTCTCTTTGAGTGTTTGTTTTTGGCGCCGATCTTGTGTACGGTTGGTTAAAGCTTTCAATATATTCTTACCCTTACCCAAAAAAAAAATAATAATTACAAGTTTTAAAATCACGGAATATTATGCCTAAGAAGTATATAATCAGGGGTTCTGGGGGATATTTTGGCTCTTTTTTATTGTTTTTTCAAAGTTTCTTCTGCATTCGACTCGTGAGCATGCCAAAACAAATGATTATTTGTTTTTTTTTTTTTTTTTGGTAAAGGTAAGATATGTATAGATAAACAAATGATTATTTGTTTGTCGCTGTCCAAACTGAGAATCCGATGTGAGAAATTTCCATGCAACCGACCTCTATAACGTGAAACGCACTACAGAAAACGATCCAAACATGGTCATCGATATACCAAAAGTAAAAAAAAGCCCACGAGAAGTGACCCGAACGGCGACGGCAATCGTCAACTTCTTGCGGACCACTTCATTTCCCTTTCCTCACGGGGATTTCTTGTCCGGACTCGGATTCGGTAGAGCGGATCGAGGCTGCAATGAATGCAATGCCGGTCGAGTAGGCTTCGGTCCGGACGAGGATCTTTTTCCGAGCGGACAAATGCAAAATTACCCGAAATGAAAATAGTGAGTCGGGGCGTGAGATGGAATCTTTCTTGGCGCGATATTCTATGAAATGCAACTATGGGAAATTCAAGTAGGCCACTACATTTGGTAGGTCGGTCCCTATGCTAGTGCCCTAGTGCTTAGCTTGCTGTGATCCACCAGGTGGCTCGCAATGGGAATGCTAGGTCTAGAGCTTTGTCGAAAGGTCCCTCGATTGTCAATCTCAATCCCTAATTATGGAACGAAATTGATTCAAGTACCCAAATCCGAGGAGCTGAGAATGGGGAGGCCTTAGGTGCATTTTATTTTTCCCGTATTCATTTAGAACGGGATGAATCGTACATTCTTTAATGCCACATGCATTGACATTTCTAGTAAAGGATTAGTTTTGCATTCAAATCGAAATAAAATAAGATAAATTGATGTTAGAACTCTTTCAAATATCCTTCGAATTGTACAAAAACCTCATCATATATTTGACGGAACCTTAAATATAATTAAAAATCTTTGAAGTTCTTTTTTTTTTTTTAAATCTCACTTGCCCAATGCAAACTCCCTTGATATCTCTAAATGTTGCCCTAAGCTCTCTCACTCGCTTTCATCAAACCCACACTCTTCAAGTCCCTCTGGTTCATCTCCTTTGCCACTAGCTTTGCCATCTCCACCCACAGGTTGTGGTCCTTGCTCAGCTTCATCGAGTTGAAGGTTGTTGTCAATGCTAACGAAGACAGGCCTCAGGTCACGCGACTGATATAGTTTATGAAGCAATAGCAGTCTCTGCCGAGGTGTAGGGAGGCAGTGAGGAGGTGAATGCCACATGCAAAGTTTAGGCATCATGTCGAAATCAGTGATCTATGATAGTGAGGGTGGAGAGGAGGTGGATGAAGATCCACTAGTGGATAACGCCGAGGCAATGAGTGACAAGGGTGGACATGCCTTTGTGGATGACAACCTCAAAGAATCGAGCACACTGACGAGGGAGTTTGAGTTCTCCAATGTCAATAGCCATATGACGTATAATTTCTCCCTTTTACCCTTAGATGTGGAAACATGATCAACTATCAAGTGATAACAAAATATAGTGGTCCAAGGTAGTTGTGCACAATGACCATGATCAGTTGTCATGGTGATGGTCCTTGCATGGTGCGTGTCACTTCATTGTTCCTTCCTTAGAAGACAACATTGCTTGTCTACTTAATTTTTATTTTTATTTTTATCCAAGCCAACTTTCACTCCTGCCCTAATTTTTTATCCATCCTTATATTCGGATATATCGGGTACGGAGGATGTCATCAAACACTCAATATGAAATGTTGTTATACCATTCGAATTCAAATTCGAACTACCTAATGCAAGCTAACATGCTAAGAGCCTTGTGATGACCAATGTTTCATGCACTGCATCACCAAACAAGTATATAGACAAATGACATTAAGCTTCATGATATAGGCTACACATGAAATTTGATACCCACACACGTGAAATACATTAAAAAAGAACCTACATTTTGTCATGTTAAAAAGTTCAATGCAAAAATTCAAGCCAATAATCGAAAATAGAACATCGATAAATAAAAGAGTATTCCTTAGATCCACCTCCTCGTCTCCAATCACTTTCACGGTAGGAGAAACTTGGCAAATCTTCTGCTTCCCATAAAAATAACAAGAAATAATCAAAGCTAGTTTCATAAATTCGGCATTTTATGTGAGATGTTAATATCAAGCGAGCCATATTAAACACCCAATAAGTAAACTTCATATATCGACTGTAAATCGACTCGGCTGTAAGCGACAACCAAATATCATCATCATTATTTTTTATATTATTTCCTTTTGGTCCTACACGCATTTAGGTTCTTCCTTTAAGTAGAAGCAGCATCCCCCGGGGGCGGGGGGAAAAAGAAGGACCAGGCCAGGACCAACCAAAAGCAAGCATAAAAAACAAAAATCTCCAGTGCCCACCCCACGCGCTAACCCCGCTCTCCCCCGTTCCACGTGCGCCGTACTCGCGCATCGATTGGTCGGGTCGGCGCCACAAAAAAAAATTAATAATTCCCCAAAACTCGATTAAGTCGTGCGCCTCACGCGCGTCGGGGCGCGTGGCCTCTCCTCCGTCCGGACATCGATGCGACGGAGATCCTTTTCTTAATATCCTGCTCATATAAAATAGACAAATCCCCATGCCACTATGGAAAGACCCTATTGACCTCGGGGGAATGTCTTGTTCCCGTATCAACCGGCGGGCCTTATGCGGAAAATCACTTTATGCCTACCCTCCCTCGGGCCCCACCGCCCCCGCCGGACCCCAGATCGTAGCCTCCACCAAATCTAATGACTCTCCCTCTCCCTCCCTCTCTCTTCCCCTGATTGGTCCAGACATATAATTAAGAAAAAAGATCCGGTTCCAAGAGACATTGTAGGACCGATAATTAAGGGTAAAGAAAGCGTTACTTTTCTTCAGATGATACGAATTATATTTTTCTTAAAACAGCTATTCATGGAAAACAATTCTTTTTAATTTTTTTTTAGAGTTTAAGATGATTTTTGGGTAGAGAGAGAGAGAGAGATTTGACACAAAAAAAAAGAAGAAATTTGCGCGTGAAAGCAACAAGCAAAGAATAGTGTCCCCCCTGGCGACGTTCTTTATTCTCTTTTTCAACATTATCATCATCAGCACTTCCGACCCCAGAAGAAAAAGAAAACATGGTCAGTTCTGAAAAGTCAAAAGTGTTGACTCGTGTGCCTGCCTACTACGGTGGGTTGCACCGCATCGGATCTCTCATGCACACGCGCAGCTCGCTTACTTAAATGGATGACAGGACAGTCCCCATCTCCGGAAAAAATTCAGCTCGGGAACCGCGCCGATCGCCGTCGCCGCAAAGCCGAATCCGCCGCCCCACCTGTCCCCTTCGCCCCCCTTCCTCCGTCGAAATCGCGCCTTTCCGCTCGGGGCTCCGGCGCCGGGGGGATCTCGCCGCGGATTCGGGCCGGTTCCGATGAAGAGCAGGAGCGAGTTCGTGCCTAATGCGGTCGCCGTGAAGTACGTTTTGATCGGGGCGATTGCGGCCCTGGGGCTGGTGTGCCTGTACTACGGGTCGTCGGTGGCCCCGGGTCTCTCGAGATCCGACGAGGACGGCCTCGGGTCCGATGGGGCCGACCCCGTCCTCGGCGGGTTCGTGCCCCGTCGCGACTTGGATGATCTGTTCGCCGACCGGGAGCGCAATCCCGATGTTCCCAGGAGCATTCCGGTAAGTCGCGCTCGAAGTCCCGATTGTTTTCCGCGGTGAAAGACTGTTTCTTGCAACCTTTGGAGTTCGATTCTGTTCATTTTCTTTTGTTTGGCCGGTTTTACTGCGTTGTCCTATGCCGCGAGTTTGCGAGTCTCGCCGGTAGAGTGGAGGTTTCAGAATCAGTGAAGTGGACAAATGAGTGGCTTTCTGCTTCAAGTTTAGCGATGCAATCGCTGCATCGAGAAGGCGCGCGGCATTTTTTTCGATAATTTTTCCCGCTAGTATCGGATTTCTATAGTGTTTCAGTGCCTGTTGAACGAACAACGATGTGGGTTATGCTTAGAACACTGCTTATATTCTTGAGTGCATCTGTTCCGACCTCTTTTGATCATTTCGCAAATGTGGTTGTATCGATGGAAGATACTTGATGGAATTTGTCTGTCGATTGCTTCGAAATGCCTGCAGTTTGATGTTCGGCTTGTCAATTGTGCTTTTAGTTGATCTTCATGATCTCCTCATGTAGCTCTTCTCACTTGGATAATTCCTTTCTTTGTTTCTTTTTAGGTATGTGATATGAAATTCTCGGAATTGATACCTTGTTTGGATAGAAACCTTATTTACCAAATGAAATTGAAGCCCAACTTGACCTTGATGGAGCACTACGAACGGCATTGTCCACCACCCGAGCGCCGTTACAACTGCTTGATCCCTCCCCCAGTTGGCTATAAGGTTCTTGGTTTCTTTTGCCGCTTTTGTGCAGCAGTCTAATTTAGGTTGGCCTCCATCGGATCTGATGTTGATGATTATTTCTAGAATATCAGGTACCTATCAGGTGGCCAGCAAGCAGGGATGAAGTGTGGAGAGCAAACATACCTCACACGCATCTTGCACAGGAGAAATCTGATCAGCATTGGATGGTCGTGAATGGTGACAAGATTAATTTCCCGGGTGGTGGAACCCATTTTCATTATGGGGCCGACAAGTACATCATGGCATTGGCTAAGGTATGACCTAAGTGCTTTCTTATCTGTTGACCCTTGGCGGGGAAAGAGCAGAAACTTTTCTTTCTTATGTACAAATTATTCCTTTGGATAGGAGGGGACATCCTTTGATTTACTGTACATTTTTTTTTATCTTGCTGCAATTATTAAACCCATAAACTCATTATGTGCTTTTTGGGCTTTACTTATGAAATTGTAGATGCTAAAGTTTCCCGGGGATAAGCTTCACAATGGGGGCAGTATCAGGAATGTCCTTGACGTGGGGTGTGGAGTCGCAAGTTTTGGGGCTTACCTTCTTCCTCTCGATATTATAGCCATGTCCCTTGCACCTAATGATGTGCATGAGAACCAAATACAATTCGCATTAGAGAGGGGGATTCCTTCTACTCTTGGTGTATTGGGGACCAAAAGACTTCCTTATCCAAGTAGATCTTTTGAACTGGCTCATTGTTCACGATGTAGAATAGATTGGCTCCAAAGAGATGGCATCCTATTATTAGAACTTGACAGATTACTAAGACCAGGAGGATATTTTGTGTACTCCTCTCCTGAAGCCTATGCGCAGGATCCGGAGAACCGAAAGATTTGGAACTCCATGTATGATCTTCTTAGAAGAATGTGCTGGAGAGTTGTAGCTAAGAAAGACCAAACTGTTATATGGGCAAAACCGATGAGTAATAGTTGTTATTTGAAGAGAGATCAAGGAACAAAACCCCCTTTATGCAGCTCTGGTGATGACCCAGATGCAAGTTGGAATGTGCTCATGAAGGCATGCATCTCCCCTTATTCAGCAAGTGAGTGCTTTGATAATATCTTTACTGCTGAAATCACGTGTCTTGTTACTGATGTATGATCTGTGTATTCCTGTGTGGCCGACTTAATCAGTTGCCCGCCCTCATTTCAAATTCTTGCTGGTTTTCTCTAGAATTTGCCTCTGGGGAAGGAGGGACATCTCATGTAAAATTGTGACCTATGCATGGATACCACTTGGCTTCTTCCCAGATCACTCTCTGATCCGATGACTCTGTTATTTGCAAATTATCACAGTAGGCATTAGATGTCTTTCTGAAATGATAACTGCATCTGTCTGGTAAACATAAGTGATTGAATGGTGTGGATAGATTATAAAGTCCCTTTAGTCTTCCCTCACCTTGATTGATAATAATGATGATAATCACAATTTTTTGTTGGGCTGGCAAAAAGACTTCATCGAAGGGTGATAATGCGGATAACTTTTCTTCTATCAATTGCTCTTTGGGGAACACCTATTTTTCCCTCAGTGTTGAGTAAAATTTGGGTGGTGCGAGTAAAATTAATTTTCATTATCCTACTTTTTTTTTTTGAAAAGGGATGCACCGGGAAAGATGGAGTGGACTGGTTCCTTGGCCTAGGAGGCTTACTGCACCACCTCCTCGCCTGGAAGAAATTGGTGTCATTCCTGCAGAGTTTCAAGAGGATACTGTAAGTGCACGCATGCCATGATGACCAATGCGCCACTACATTCAGGATTTAGCTATCATTCTAAGAAGACATTACATGATCTTTTATGCAGGGTGTATGGCGTTCTAGAGTTGATGAGTACTGGAAGCAGATGAGAGCTATCTTACATAAGAACTCAATCAGAAATGTCATGGACATGAACTCTAACCTTGGCGGGTTTGCAGCTGCCCTAAATGACAAAGATGTTTGGGTTATGAATGTAGCTCCCATTCATGCCTCTGCCAAATTGAAGATTATCTATGATCGAGGCTTAATTGGAACTGTTCATGATTGGTATTGATCCTGCCTATTATCATTTTAGGTCATGCATTTGTTTGTCATACATCATCGGTACATCATGTATCGTGTTACCAATCAACATGCACAGTAGTTCATCTTATTGATGATGTAGATATTCGTCAGCCACTGAGCATGACGTGGATATGGCAGGGACAACTAAGAATTTGATGTTCTCTGTTCTGTTTCTCATTCTCAGCTCTTAGTATGAATATCATTCATCCTTTTCTTTTCTTTTTTTCAGGTGCGAAGCATTTTCAACATATCCCCGGACATATGATCTTCTTCATGCCTGGGAAATTTTTTCGGAGATTGACGAGCGTAATTGTGGAGTAGAGGATCTATTGATTGAAATGGACCGGATTTTAAGGCCAGAGGGCTTTGTAATCATAAGAGATAAACCTTCTGTAATAAATTACATCAGGAAATATCTTCTTGCGTTGAGGTGGGATGGCTGGTCATCAGAAGTTGAACCTAGGGTGGATTCTCTTTCCTCTTCCGAAGAAAGAGTTCTTATCGTGAGAAAGAAGTTATGGACTGAAGGGGTCAACACAATCTGATGATGCATTATCAGGTACATGTTTGGTATGATCTGTTTGAAATCAAAGTCATAGTTCTGTTTTTCTTAATCACATATGATCAAGGTGGATTACAAGTTCATCCTTTGATCCTCTCTATGAGCTTCCTGGCTCAGTTGTCTCTGTTTTCTGAGCCAGTTAGATCATGAGCAACTTAAGTAACCATGGCCCTTTAAAAATCCCTCGCCGTGCTTTCTTCTTCAGCAGTAAACCTGTTAAATGACTAGAACACTCATTCTAAGTTCAGTGTTCAATTGTAGCGATTGTATCTTAAATTCTAGTGTTCCCTGCTACAGTAAGACTGCTCACTGTATGTTTGTGCACGCTTTTGATTACATGCAAGTTCACATACATCACCGTTTTTGTTTCAGATGTGCGGAAGGGTCATGAATGGCCCTGCTAGGAGAAACTAGCATTCAGTCACGCCCGTTGGTAGCAAGAATTGCTTGTCCTTTCGAGATGGCGACTGACTTCTACATGAGACTTGCTGTGTAAGGCATTGTGGAGATATGGCTGTGAAGTGGCGGCTACATATTGACTGTTTGAGAGAAGTAGGCTTACATGATCAACTAGGGCTGGTTGTTCGGACGTAATTCTTCGTCGATATACTTTTTTTAATTTTCACTTTTACCTTAACTTTTTAATCGTAAAGGTTTTATGGGTGATTCTGTCGGTCGTACCAACAAAGCGAAGCAATGGCCTAATCGCTACCTTGTCTAAGTCGCAGTTGTATTTAAAAGTTAGTAGCTGAGTCCTTGTACATGTCAAATCGGGTCATTGACATAGAAAAGAACTGTCTCATAATTAAAATGTCTTCAGGAGGCGATAAGTTGATTATTTCTTTTTCAAAGCGTCAAAATTTCTGCTTCTTGTCTGATGGCTTCTTGCTTTGAATGCATTCAATTTCACATTATAAATCTTATATATTCTGTAATGACCTCAAAATGGACTGTCTCGTCTCATGTTCAGGATGTCTTCAGGAACCCCTCGTCTGTAAAAACCGAACGGGAACGAAGGAGTCATGGTCTCTGGGAGAAATATCGATCCTTTCTCACTTCTCAAATT
Source organism: Eucalyptus decipiens (assembly GCA_014182575.1). Taxonomy (NCBI): domain Eukaryota; kingdom Viridiplantae; phylum Streptophyta; class Magnoliopsida; order Myrtales; family Myrtaceae; genus Eucalyptus; species Eucalyptus decipiens. The sequence continues at coordinate 29,717,334 of CM024617.1, forward strand.
AAATTATAGCCATCACATTTTTATTTTATTTTATGGATCTCTGTTAACAGGTGCCCACCTAATCAAAGAAATTTTGCTCTATTGAATGCACCGTCATTCTCGTATTCTACGTAATTAGTGCATTGAAATTCAAAATAGTCCCGTTATAAGTATGGTTAATAAGTGAATTATAAACCAAAATCCTTTCAGTATTCAAGAATGCTACTTATTACGCTCCTGGATAATAAATAGGGTTGAATGATTTTATATGCAGAGTGTATTTCAATAGAAAAGATCCATCGCTATATTATATTAAGAATCAATTGAAAGGAATAATTTTAGTAATTCTGAAATAAAATTAAGAAATATCAATCAATACACCTTTCAATGCAAATGCAGAGCATATCAAAGTTGTTATATTTTCAGGAATTTTTTCTTATAATCAAACACAATAATTTGTATTTTAATTTATTCTCACAATCCACCGTATAAGAATAGCGAAATTATCATTCTGTTCTCCTGTTTTAATTCCATTCTGTTCTGTCGTACCAAATGCAACATTGGCGTCACTCTGAGCATATAAAATAATTTATGTATGAAAAAAATCTAATAAATAAGAAAATACGCTTCCAATTCCTAACGGAAGAAATAAGAGGGCATGGAATGGACAAAAATCACTTCCGCTTTTTTCTTTCCTCGAGGTCAAAACGACGGTGGAAAAGGCAAATCAACCGCAGCCGAGCCCAATCAACCCCCAAGTACGGAGACGGGCCACGTGTCGGCCCCACAGGGTTCGTCTCTTCCCGCTCTTTTCGTTCCTTTCTTCCTCCCATCGTCTTCCATCTTCGATCTCATCTCACCTCATCTCCGCGACTCCCTTTATAAAAGGAGCCGAAACTCGCAGGAGGAGCATGGAAATCCCCACGCCCTCTGCCGTTCCCTGTGCCGCCACGTCGCGTCCTCCGAAATCCTCGCCGCCCAAAGCCAGCAAACCGCAGAAAGCCGCAACGCTCCGATCGCCGCCGCCGCCGCCTCCGCCTCGCGCGGATCTCCGAGGTCGATCCTGAGGGCTTCCCCCCACCCCGCGCGCGGATTCCGGCTCGGCCATGGACTCGGAGCCGGCGGCCGCGGCGGCCAATGGCGTCGAGGATCGGCGCCCCCGCTTCAATCCGAAGCGCCGCCGCCGCCGTTCAAGCAGCCGTTCGTGATAGGTGATCGGGCGCTGCCCGTGCTTGGTTCTGGTTTTTCTCGGATGATCTTGGGCTCTTGCGTTCGCCCGTGACGGAACGAATCGTGACTCGCGGTTTCTTCTTGTGTTTTGCTTTGTCGGGCCTTCCGGTCAGGTGTTGCTGGCGGGACCGCGTCCGGCAAGACGACCGTTTGCAACATGATCATCTCGCAGATGCGTCATGAGCGTGTCGTTCTCGTGAATCAGGTGAAAGCCTCTGGTCCCTTATGGATTGACGCGTTGCAAGAAATCGCGACAGCTAAAAGAATCGTACAGTGAACGTCTCCTTTTTTTGGGGGTGGGAACGATGTTTCACAAGAAACGGTAAGATGAGCGACGTGTGGTTGTCCTATGTCGAAGCTGGTCCACAAGCAACTTACATGGCCACTACAGTAGCCAAGCACATTGTTTAGGAGTCAAGGTCCCACCATCAGGCCTTACTGAAGTTGTGGACTTATGTGGATTCCGCCTCGTGATCAGCTCTTTCTGCCATGCTAGTAATAACGAGAGTTTACGCCTTGCTTAGAATTTGAAGGAGTTCCGCGAGTGTTCGTCTCTCTTGACAGGGATTTGTTGAAGCATTAAGTTCCTTTTGTTTGGAAAGGTTAAACTGATCATGTTTCATGGTTGGACGGTCCTGAACTAAACTAATGTTCGTTGTCAAACGGATGGAGTTTGCCCTGCTCTAGTGATAGATTTGTTGGAGACACTCATAAAGCTTTGTGTCGAAAGTGGAATATAAGGATGTAATTGCGACCCCTAAGCAATTCATATACGTAGAATGTTCCATATGGGAAAGAGGAGACCTTTTTTTCTCTCCAGCCAAATTCAGCTATCCTGGAATAGATATTGATGCTAATTGCTTTGCTCTGCATCTTGCAGGATTCTTTCTACCACTCACTGAGCGATGAGAAACTGCAGAAGGTTCATGTGTACAATTTTGACCATCCGGGTGAGTTTACTGGTCAATTTGCTTGGTAAAAACTTCAAGCTTGAAGGATCCGCAACTATGTACCTGACATTTTCAATCATTGCTCAGATGCATTCAATACAGAATTACTCCTTTCATGCATGGAAAAGCTAAAACTTGGTCAGGAAGTCAGCATACCTTCCTATGATTTCAAGAGCCATAAAAGCACTGAAGCCGCATGCAAGGTACTAAACGTATATGCATGTTGCAGACTATCTTTTGAGCTGCAACGTCAATCACCAGAAGCACTTTCGAGACTCCTAACTATAGCAAACTTTCAATCATCTTGGGTTAGATTATTGTCTCTTCCAAGAGCGAGTCCCTGGTTTCAGAAGAGTACCATTACCATAAAAAGTTTATGGTGGAGGAATGTCCAGTATTAGAATGGCGCATACATTGTTATAACATCTGTGAAGATCCCTTTTCTTTTGATTTGTCACTTTCTGGAGATCCTCCCAATTAGATACGCACTAACTTTATACTTCTGTTTCTTTATTGTGTAGGTCAACCCCTCCGACGTTATAATTTTAGAAGGAATCCTTGTACTTCATGATCCTCGAGTTCGTGATCTCATGAACATGAAGATCTTCGTTGACACAGGTCTCTTATGGTCCTTGTCCCTGTATCATTCGTACAGTAGAGTAAGTAGTTCTGCCTTCGTTTTGAGAGGATCTGACCTGTCTTTGAGCTTTGCAGCGTGGGTTTCTTCTTTTCTGAAATTAAATAGCTTGGGACTTGAAAAATTTTACCTCAATGTAATAGTGTTCTTAGACCCCTTCTGACTTTGATCACTAAAGCATATGTTTGCTAGAAAGGCACATTATTTTGACATGTACACTGGTGATCATTCATCAAAAGAAATGTTATCTGCAGTTCATAAAAAGACAAGAAGATTAGGAGTTTCCACATGAATATGCTCAATGTTTTGTTCTCATATGAACTCTTAGTTCAGCTAGAAAGTTTGTTTGTATTTACATAATGAACCTGTGGAGTTTTGCTGACCTCCTCCTCTTAACATATTTTCCCTGCATCATTAGGTGGCACAAGCTTAGCTATTCACATGGAATTGAGGGTTACAATCTAATAACCATCCTAACACTTCTTCAGTGCAGATTCTGATATACGACTTGCACGGAGGATTCAACGGGATACCATTGAAAGAGGCAGAGACATTCAAGGTGTACTTGACCAAGTTAGTGATCTCAATCCCTTCCTCATATAGATGCCATCTCAATCGATAAGGAGACATGTCATTCCTTCAAAATAAAAAAAACCACTAACATTCCCGCCGAAACAAAGAAGGGATACACTGCAAAGTTACTTAAAAAGATTCTCTCTCTCTCTCTCTCTCTCTCTATGCGCACGCGTGCGTGCGTGCGTGCATTGCAGCCCCACCACATGTCCGATAGCAACACATCAGCAAGTTGTCTTATGGGGCAATTTACTTCAAATTTCAGTATGACAGGTTTGTGAAGCCTAGTTTCGATGAGTTCATATTGCCATCAAAAAAGTTTGCTGATATTATCATCCCCAGAGGAGGAGATAATGATGTTGCAATCGACTTGATAGTTCAACATATTCATATGAAGCTTGGCCAGCACGATCTATGCAAGATATACGCTAATTTCTTTGTGATTACTTCTACCTTTCAGGTATCATTCACATATCTTCAACGATTTCTTAATTTTTCTGTACGTGTTCCAGTAGAGTTCCTCTTGTACGACATGGGAAACTGCTTGTGTGTGAACTCCTCATTTATATTTGCCCAGAGACTAAAATACTAATACCACGGACTGCTTCACGACTGTTTTTATTTCCAGATACGGGGCATGCACACACTTATACGCGATGTCAGAACAACAAAACATGACTTCGTCTTCTATGCCGATCGTCTTATTCGCTTGGTAAGCAATTTGGCTATTGCTGCATTCTAGAGAACTGGAGAAGTAATCTGTCTGTTTTAATTCTTGATTTGTTGGTTGCAATTTTTTTTCAGGTGGTGGAGCACGGACTTGGCCATCTCCCCTTTTCTGAAAAACAGATAACAACTCCAACAGGTTGTCAGAAAAAGCTTTCTACATTCCTTGTTGAACAGGACGACAATAGATACGCTGATGCTCTACATTAAGTCTTTTCACTTGTACATATGCGTTGTTCAGTCTCTGTAGTCTGTAAGTTTCGGTTGGAAAAAATTTCTTCTTTTTGATGGGTCATCCAGGCTTGAGCGAAAGCCCTTCATCAAACTACTCGAATGGAATGCGCCAAATATCTGCTTTATGTCATAGACACTAGCGTAATTGAATGCCTTTCATTCCTCTCAGGATCTGTGTACACTGGAGTTGTTTTCCGCAAAAGGTTGTGTGGAATCTCGATCATCAGAAGGTATGTTATATCGTTTGTACATTCAATATGACTGAGTCAGCTATCCATAGTGCTAAGGGCTCATAAAATTTAAGGGCTACGTGCGTATTTAGGAATATTTCAAGGTTTGGCGAGTATCAAGCATAGCAGTTTGTTATTGAGTATGCAGAATTTTTTTTGCGGTGCTATGGCTGCTTCTTCCGAATAGCATCAGTTCTTTTTTGGTAACTGATGGATGGCATAGTTACTGACATGGTAATTAAGGGCACAAAGTTGCTGTCTCAACCTGGAAACCTCACCAGTATGTTTTTACATAGCATTGAATTCTCCACTCACACCACTGTTGAGCTATTTGGTCTCCTTGTTCATGCTAAAGAGTTACTCTTTCTGCTAGCTTTGTGCTTGCATGCACTAGATTCACTGAACTAACAACTCAACTAAGAGTGGCAAAAATTAAATGGATTACTCACACTTGATTGTGCATGCGCCAGCGGCGAGAGCATGGAGAATGCATTAAGGGCCTGCTGTAAGGGAATCAAAATTGGCAAAATCCTCATTCATAGAGAGGGTAATAGCGGCAGGCAGGTTCGTAAAGACAAGTGATCGGATGCACATTATTATTTCAACGACATGGTAACTATACTTTGGCAATGATACTGTGCAGCTGATCTATGAAAAGCTACCTGCAGACATCTCAAGCCGCCATGTGTTCCTACTCGATCCAGTACTCGCTTCAGGTTCGAAAACACAGAAATAGTCACCATCACTTTATAAACCAGCTGAAACAGACATGAACAGTGTGCGTAAATCCATTTATTTCAGGGAACTCTGCCGTCAAGGCCATAACTCTACTTCTTAGCAAGGGTGTATCAGAGTCTAATATCATTTTCCTTAATCTTATAACAGTAAGTGAAGTTGGTAATTCATATTCTTCTGAAGCCGCCAAAAGCAGCGCATTTTAAGTTCTGCTGCAATTTAAATGTCACAATGCAGGCACCTCAAGGTATACATGTGGTGTGCAAAAGATTTCCGAAGATGAAGATTGTGACTTCAGCGATTGATGCATCTCTGGATGAGAATGCACGTGTGATTCCAGGCATGGGGGAGTTCGGGGATCGCTACTTTGGAACAGATTAAAATCACAACAAAGAGGCACTGATCCAAGCACCTTTAAAAGCGAATAAGCAGGAAGGAAAATCAATGATGACATACCATATTTCACAGCCATTCTTTAAATACCAATGTCCAAAATCAAATGTTGTTAAAGTATTACTTGTAGAATTTTACTAAAGAAAAACATGGTTTCATACTATTAGATTCACACAATGAATATAAATTATGCTCTGCTTGGCACTAGAATATGCTCATAATATAATGTCATATATATCAAAAAGAAGACCATACATCAGATTGTTTTCCCCTTTTTTTGCAGTCTTCCAGAACAAATGCTGTAACTATCATGTGCTCTTCATAGAATGTCTGAAATAAGCATGTTGTCTTACACTCTCGATTAAACAGGCAACTACAAACCCGCGGTTTAAGTAGGAGTTGCACTTCTTAACATAGGTAAGTGACTATAGAAAACAAAAACGTGTACATGGCTATTGCTGGCATCTTTATTGAGGGGAAGATGGAAGAATCTGTCAGTATTCAAAGTGGACGGACAGCGTCATCTATACTTTGTACAAAAAAGAGTTTACACCATAGATAATAATGGTCCATGCAAGTTGTGTTCCATCGATAATTATGGTAACTACTCATTTCTCATAAACAATGCTTCAGTTGCTGCCACAACAAGGAAATGGAAAATCCATCATGGGTTTCTGAATAGCACTTTCTGCCTACGGCTCTAAACTCCTAATTCAATTGAACTGACTGTAAGGATATTAATTGAATGAACCCTTCCTTTTGAACAACATTTAGAGGTAGAGAAAAGCAACATTCATTTTCAAATAGAAATTAAAGTTCACTGGCTTCATAATCGGAGACTTCTCCATTAACAGATCAGACAAACAACCTTGATGGAAGATTTCAAACAATCTAGTACAATGAACCTGCCAAAAAAACGAATCACTGCCTAGGGCCTCAACCAGTTGGATTTCTTCTACTTTTCTTCTTCCTTGAAGCAAAGCTGCTGGGTCCAATTTCAATCGACATCCTTTTTGTCCTGCATTTATAAATATCAACCAGGGATTCACCAACTGCTCCCCATCCCCACTAAAAATAATCAATGAATGGGATAACTAGTGGCATGAAGTTACCTCACAGAAATCTCTTCAGAATCTTTGTCGTCAACTTCATTGAGACCGTCTAGTTCAGGAAAATATTGCCAAAATTTGTTAAAAGAAACCCACAATCTGAAACATTATCTTGAAGTATAGGAAAATGAATACTGACAAGCTCGCTTTTGGTCCAATAAATTTTATGTTCTGGAAAACCGTCACAACAATTCATTCCATTTTATCGCTAAGAAATCCTCAGTATCCTCAACATGGTAAGGCAATCATTGATTGTCATGCCAAAGTCCCCTGCCTCAGGAAATTAACATTCGAGTATTTATAACAGCACAAGCAATCCTAAGAACAATGTCACTAAAGAATACAATTCAGAAAAATACTTTACTCAAGCCATGATGTTAGGTAATGGATGTTGTGATATGAGTTAACCATCACTCACTATATAGTACATAAGCTCAATACTCATAAAAAAAAATACCTGTTCCATCGGCTTCTTCATCACTGACTTGCCCTGACTCTGCATCAGATCCCCATCTATCTCCCCCATCATCAAAGTCCCAACGATCTCCAGCCGGAGGCATCCAGAAGTCAGCATCCTCTGTGTCACTGCCATTCTCAGCAGAGTCTCTGACTTCCGAAATAATTTGACCAGCGGACTTCTGCTTTTCCTTCTTCTGCTTCTTATCTGAATTGTCTTTCTTCTGTTTCAATGCCTTTTTTGGCTTTTCATCCACTTCTTCCATTAACTTGTTTGGTGTCAGCTTTTCCATTTCCTTCTGCTCTGTTACCAGATATCACCATGATCATTATCACATAAAACTTCAAACATCCCTGTCCTCTCAATTTGTCAAGATAAAAATATAAACCTCAGTGCTTTCTAACAGTACAAGCCAACCACATAGTGTGACATCCTACATTATCTCATGCATAGATTTCTAAACCTACTGATTATCAAACTGAGGGTAAACATGCAAACCTAATTTGTTGAGGAACCGTTTCCCGTTGATATGCTTCCATATATGTTCCTCTGATTTGTTCACTGTATCTCCAGTCAATTTGCACACTAGCTTTGAACTGAAAAGCAGAATAAGCAGAAAGCTGGATCAGCATGGAGATTTCCATTCCCCTCCCTCATTGGCAATGAGGGAAGGGCAGAAAATAGACAATCATCCAATTGTTTGCATTTCAGACGATTCAATCTCTCAGGACTGAGCGTCAAGAAACAAATATAAAGAGCATCTAATCGAGACTAGGATTCAATCCATCCAGGGAAGCCAAACTTCTCACGCTATTCATAAAATATATTGACAATAAAATTCAGTATAACAAAACAAAATCTCTCCCACCAACGAGAAACCAATAAGTCAAATTCATCTGTCAAAACCGAACTAGTTCAGCTAAGCTTTCAATCTTCCTCCTCCAAAACACACAAAATCTAAAACGAATAACGCTATCAATCCTTTATCTCCAGCTCATCAGCCACACCACACACCCACCCCCCCCAAAAAAAGAAAGAGGATTGACCATGTAAAGGGGTCGTCTTTTTGATTACCGGCAAAGCGGGTCTTGCTTGAACATGTTGAGGGGAGGCTTATTGCGGGCCAGGGCGAAGTCGATGAGGCCCAGACGGCACCGCTTGCTGCGGGAGTAGGGGTCCATGTCCTTGGCCAGCATCTCGTGCCCGGTCTCGACGCACTTGAATCGGCCGTTTTCGAGCTCGGTGAACGTCGGCGAGCCTAGCAGCTGGCTCCCTTCTTTCTCCGCCTTATTGTCCTCCTCCGCCGCCGCCGGCGTCGCCATTGTCGCTGTTCAGAGAGAGAGAGAGGGGGCTACGCAATCGGGGAAGAGGACGATGACGTGGCTCGCCGCTTCGAACGATCTGCCGGTTGATATTGGGAACGAAGAAGGGGAAAAAACCGGAGGTTCGATGTGGAGGGAGGGAGGGTTGTTCAATGTTTAACGGGCCGGGCCAGCCATGGCACGGTGGCCCGTTTGACTTTTCGGGCTTTGACGGCCGTCAGGCCCATTTTCAAAGAGATTTTTGGGCCCAAAGGGAATTCCCCCTACTTTTTGGCACTTTCGTGGGCCTGGCCCTTTGGGACCATGATCCATAGCTGTTGACCATGGGGGTAATTGGTTCCCAGTCCGATCCAGCGGCTTTGGTCAATCCAATGGAATTGATCTCTATTTTTTATCTTATTGTCCAAAGCATGACTGGAAACAAATTTAAAGTTCGAGACAAATTTTATGCTTTCATTTAGATATCTTATGGTCCAATTATAGGCTCCTATTAGAGGTAAATGCTCTAATGATTGAATTTTTGTCTCGTTTTCTCCCCCTAATGATTCATCTTTTTTAGCCACGCAGGTAGTTGTGATAGATGGAAAATGTTCCAATAATGTATTGCGCGTATCGAGGTTGCAATTCAAAGGACCAAATAGATTTTTTTTTTTTTTTTTAACTCTATAACTAGAACATCATCGTTTGGGGTTGAAGATTAATATAGGACTATTCCAAGACAAACATAAGGAACTAGCTTACATCAAATGATATGAGACTGCTTGTGAGTAAATAAAAATTACATAAGCAATGGCTATTTTAGTTCCAATAAATGCTCATGGTCAATTAGGGATGTGTTAAAAAGACTACCTAAATTGGGAACTGTCTTAACAAGATCAAATTGACTAGTTGGTTCCCGATTTCTAAAAGTGGAATCGATGTCCAAACAATCCGGTTTATAATGTATGTTTTGCATACTCTTAGTTGATCATGAGCATTTATTGGAATCAAAATAGTCATTGCATACATAATTTTATTTACTCACGTGCAATCTCATATCATTTGATGTAAGCTAGTTCGTTACGTTTGTCACGGAATAGTCCCGCGTTCAATGCTTTTGATTACCGGAATCTTCAACCCCAAATGATAATGTTGTAGTTATAGAGTTAAAAAAATTCTGTTTGATCCTTCGAATTGCAACCTCGATATGCACAGTACATTATTGGAGCATTTTCCTCTAGTCAATGAGTCACAACCACGGGCGAGGCTGAAAAAAATCAATCATTTGGGGGAGAAAACGTGACGGAAATTAGGCACGCGTTGGTCAATCTTCAAGGTAAGGACATTTGATTGAGACCCAAAAGATCACATTTTCGTCAAAAGAAAAAAGGACATCCGAAGAAAATCACCAACCGCCAAGAAAGCGTGCAGAGCGTCAATGATTCCCCTCTTCGGTCCCTAAATTCACGGCGGGGTCAAAAACAATGATGAGGTTCCACCGTCAATGATGATCGCGTGCTAACGCAGTTTCAGGACACACCCTTTTGTCATTCTCGTGAATAAAAAAGGAAAGGAAAAAAAGGACAGAAACGAGAGAGGACACCCGTGAATTTGCCATCTTTGATGGACCATGGGGGACACAAAACGTGACTCCATCTTGCATGATGGACCGAGATCAGATCCCGAAAGGTGCAGAAGAATCTCTCCCGACGACGGTTCTGATCAAAATCTAAAGAGAATCCCATGAGAAATTCCTATAAGAGTTTTTTTTTCTAATTATGGACTATATTAATTGATATTGTAATTTACCGTTTAACATTTACCGTTTTACGGGGATTGGTCTAAGGTGAGATAGAAGATTTCTTAATTAATCTAATATGAATTTGGGTAGTGTGGTAGGAGTTGAGCATGGCCCGTAATGAAGGACCGGGGAACTCTATAAATAGTCTTTCCAGTCTCTCATCTAACCCTAATTCTCACATGTATCCTCACTTAAGGGCGTTTACTAACGCCGCACGTGAGCCGCCGCCTCGTTGAGCGGGTGATACGGAGGCGATAGATGAGAATGACTTGCGTGGATCCCCTTGATACATGTGGGTAATCCTTATTCGCTTCCGCTTTATCTTCGATGGATCCAAAAACAGGTGCGTTAATCTTTCTACTCAATTTGTTTTGGAAAAAAGCCATGAAAAACCCTGAACTTTGCTAAAGTGACACATTTACCTCAAACTTTTTTTTGTGACACAAAAAATCCTGAACTTTCGTTATGTGACACATTTACCCCAGAATTAGAGGGCATTTTCGCTTGAGTCGGGTGAGGGCGGCCCTCGCCTGCGTCGGGCGAGGGCGGCCCTCGCCAGATCTGGCGAGGGCGGGGACTCGCCCGACGCCGACGGGCGGGGTGCCCTCGCCGGATCCGCGAGGGCCGTCCCCACCCGATGCCGGCGAGGGCTGCGTCGAGGGCGCCCCGCCCGACACCGCGAGGGCCGCCGCCCGAGTGCGTCGGGCGGGGACGGCCCTCGCCCGGATCCGGCAAGGGCCATCCCCGCCCGACGCCGGCGAGGGCCGCCCTTGCCCGAGTCGGGCGAGGGTGTCCCCGTTCGCCCGACGGCGAGGGTCCCCGGGTCGCCGACGCCGGCTTCCCTCCGCCGGCCCCGCCATGGCCGGCGGAGGGAAGAAAAAAAGAAGAAAAAATGAAAAAAAAAAAGAATAAAAAGACAAAAATGCCCTTATGGGGTAAATGTGTCAGGGTTTGGAAAGTTTTGGGTTTTTCACGTCACAAAAAAAAAAATTTGAGGTAAATGTGTCACTCCAGGCAAAGTTCAGGGTTTTTCGTGGCTTTTTCCCATTTGTTTTTGCCATTTTTGTTCATATGTGAGAAGGAAATGATTTGTCTCCAACCCCAGCGCTCCAGCTGGTTTGAATTGCTAGGAAGACGTTAGGATCGAGGCAGGATCTGGTTTCACGAGGCTTTTGCCAATGGCAATTGGAGGAGGAGCGCTGTCACTTCCGTGCCTTGCCCTCCTGCTTCTCCTAGTGTCTTGGAATGTTGGGCTGCTTGCGATTGCACGAGGCTTGCCGCCGTGCGAGTTCCCGGCGATCTACAACTTCGGGGACTCGAACTCCGACACCGGGGGGATATCGGCTGCGTTTTACCCGATGGGGTCGCCAGCCGGCGAGACTTTCTTCCACAGGCCGGTGGGGCGGGCCTCGGACGGACGTCTCATCATCGACTTCATAGGTAGGGATGGATAGTGTAAAGATAGTAGCACTTTTTTATTGTGACGAATTGATTCGGCGGGGCTTGAGGTTTGTGTCTTGTCGAAAATGCAGCCGAGCACCTTGGGCTGCCTTACTTGAGCGCGTACTTGGACTCGCTCGGACAGAGCTTTCAGCACGGGGCGAACTTCGCCACCGGGGGATCGACCATCCGGAGGCAGAACGAAAGCTTCTTTGAGAACGGGGTGAGCCCGTTCTCGCTGGACATCCAGACGGCGCATTACGACCAGTTTGTGGCGCGCACGAGCTATCTCTACACGAATGGTAAGCTAGCTTATTAGAAGACAGTATCGCGGATCGGAACTACGTGTTTGTTGAAATTAATATCACTCCTAGACCTTTTGGCAACCGAGCACTACATCTGCTGTCTGTTGAAATTAAACTTGCAGCTAGAGATGAGAAGTTTCCCAGAAGCCGGCTTCCAATGCCCGAGGACTTCTCAAAAGCGCTCTACGTGTTCGACATCGGCCAAAATGATCTAGCTGCCGGGTTCCGGAAGATGACTAATGAGCAGCTCAACGCATCGATGCCGGACATTGTCAGTCGGTTGGCTACTGCAGTCCAAGTAAGAAGCCAAGCAAGCTCTCTAGTCCCATGACAACTTCCAACGTTTACTTCACGTTCTTGCTCTAATATCACCTGATGTATGGATTTGGCTTTGGCTTTGGGTATTTTATGACAGCATCTGTATCAGCAAGGAGCGAGGACTTTCTGGATACACAACACTGGCCCCATCGGTTGCTTGCCAATAACGCTGCGCTACATCCACCATCCGATGCCAGGGTACCTTGACAAGATAGGGTGCGTGAAGGATCAGAATGAAATGGCCTCGGAGTTCAACCGACAACTCAAAGAAATGGTGATGCAATTGAGGGGCGAACTGCCGGAAGCTGCACTGACTTATGTGGACGTCTACACGACAAAATACAGCCTCATCGCAAACTCCACAAGAGCAGGTAATCGTCTTCGAGAACCTTGAAAATATAGTTTCGTAATGTTACAGTAACGGTTAAAGCCGAATCCTCTCGACTACTGGTTTCTAAGCACAAATGACTGTTAGAACGCTCTGATGTAGCTTTGCTTCCATGAACTTTGGTCCAAAATTATTTGGGAAATCCGCGATTCTCATTTGAGCAAGAATTCGGACAGCTGAAAATACAGTTTTCTTGACAGGATTTGAGAGAGCAGGGAAGATGTGCTGTGGATATGAATGGGAGGACAAGCATGTGTGGTGCGGGCAGAAGGTGAGCATCAACGGGAGCGAAGTGGTCGCTAGTTCTTGCAAAGACCCTTCGATTTTCGTCAGCTGGGATGGCGTCCACTACACCGAGGCGGCGAACCGCTGGATCTCCAAGCACATCATCAGCGGTTTGCTGTCCGACCGGCCGAATGTCCCGATCACGCATGCCTGTTATAGGCTTTGACCTTGTCACTACTGAGCTTCCATTTTCAAACCTTGACCGTGCGATGCAGAGAAAACAGGAAAGGTCAGTGACATGAACATCAGACCAGTGATTTTCCTCTTCAAATTGCAAAGGTAGAAGATTCTAAAACTTCTTATGCCCATTTCTTTGAAATGCAAGTCCACCCTTACTGTTCATCCGTTGACTTCTCTCTCTCTCTCTCTCTCTTTTTTTACCAAGCATCTTCCCCATACCCAACTGCCGGTGGCCAGATCTGGCCGTCGGCGAGGCTGCTTGAAGTCTAGGGAACCTAGATTTGGCCAATGGCTAGGTTGCCTGAGGTTGTGCGACCTCAGGTAGCCTCGCCGGCGGTGAGATCTTGGTTCATGCAACCTCGGCTAGCCTTGCCGGCGGCTAGATCTGGTCGCCGGTGGTTGGCCCGCCGGCAACAGAGTTCCATTGAATTTGATTTTTATATTTTAAAAAAATAATAAAAACCCTTTGCAAATGTTGGGTTTACCAAACGGTATTTACACCAAAGTCACTTTTCAATACCCTTTAAATTATAATTTGCCAAACGTTTAAGTATTCCTGAAAACCCCTTTATCCCAAAAGTATTTGTATTTAGCTAAAGGTATTTCTCCAAAGCCAAACCAAATGGGCCATAAATGTGAATACAGTCATCTTGCACCTGCCCGAACGCATGCACGTCCGCTGTCGCAATTGCGTGGAGTGCAGCGGATGAGCACGTTGATCCTGCTGATACATGCGCAAGGAAGTACTTGGCAATTTCGCCGGGTTCGGTATGGTCAAGGACGATGGGAATGGTATGACGGTCAGGATGCTCGATCGATCCAACTTCGTCCGTTTTGATTGCTCGAGATTAGAATGACGTCGGTCCGATTTTTTATAAGAGACAAGAGGAAGACTCCCATGGCCTTGCGTTCGCTTCCAAACACTACAACCTTGGTCCACATCACTTGCGTAACGTCAACATGGCACGGGAACAAAGTCTTGAGCACAAGAGACATCGTGGACATCGTGGTCTTGGTGCATGCGAATCCAGTTCATCTTCATTAAATTCCACGATCGACACATTAAAATTGAGGATTCAGATACATTAGGCTCACTTGCACTCGAATCACTTAGTAAAAATCCGGGATCAAGTTCGACGTGGCTACTAAAACACAAGCCGCAAACGAGATTTCCAAAATTTCGTGTTGGATGATTTGGATATTCACGAGACCAATGCATCTCGACCGTTTATGTACGTGAGCCCCATGTGGAAACGACCGGATCGATTGGAATCATGTGTGCTCCCGAATATTCGTCGGGCATATGAAAATTACGAGGCCTCGATGGCTTCTCAACCCCCTCTACCACACTAGATTTTTATTAGTAGGGTTTTGTTTGGAAATTTTTTTGCAAACCCCATTGGAGAAAAGTGGACATTTAGAAGACCGAAAGCCCAAAGCAGGTTCTTTCAACTTTCTTGACATGCCCACATTGGTATTGTGCAACCTTTTCTTTTCCCCTGAAATTGTCCTAAAAAACTTTATGTTTTTTTCCAATTTTGCCATTGTTATGTGACACTATTCATCTTCTCCGTTGAGGGTGGCCGGCTTGGTTGTACCTGGTTGCGAGAGGCTAGCGATGGCTAGAGAGACACCAACGTGGTCATGACAACCCAGGCGACCGTTGCTAGAGGGTCAGGCTACTTTTGTGAGTCGCGGCCCTTTGCGAGTTGCAATGGCCCAAATCTGGGTCGCAGCAACTTAGGCGACCTAGATTTAGGTTTGCGACGACTAGATCTAGGTTCGTAGGAATTTGGATTCGTTGTGACTCCGATCAGCCCAACGGTAGTGAAAAATCAGTGATGCGGAGGGCGAGGGAGTAGGGGGCATCCTCGTAGGCATTGGTGACGATGGTGAGGGAGGCGTTAGTGACACGGGGGCAAAGGGAGAGGTTGAGGGCGGTAGCATTGGGGCAAGAGCAAGGGCATTGAGGAGATGCTTGGTGCGGAGAGGGCGAAGGAACTTGCAGTGGCGGGACTCGTTGGAGTGGAAGGAGTGGCAAACGAGGGAGGACTTGTAGTCGAGTAGGTCTCGGTCGAGGAAGTCGAGGATCAAGAGCACGATCTCCTTAGACAGGAGGTTGAAGAGGCCAGAGCCTTTCAATGTCGAGATTGCCGGGCTTGTGCTTCTACATGGTCCTCGAGAAGAGAGATTAAGATGGTGGAGAAGAAGATGGAGGAGAAGATGATGGTGGTTAAGATGAAGAGGAGGAGAAGATGTTGTCCCCAACGGCTGCCTGAGATCTTGCAGTCTGATACGTCAGCCATTAGCGATAGATTTTGAGCACCAATGGTCATTTACCCTTTGCCATCCAATTATTATTCTTCTTTTTTTAATCACAAAAGTTCTTTATAAATATAAATTTCTTCAAATACTATTTTACTCAAAATATTTTTCAATGAATTTTCAAATTATAATTTATCAAACATGATTTGCATTTTAAAAAACTCTTTTAATTTAAAGTCCTTTGAATTTGTCCAAATTTTTTTCTCAAAAGTCCAATAAATGCACCATAAATTGAACTCGTCTTTTGGTTTCACATGATGATATTATCTTATCAAGACTTTGGTCCTTCGTATGCATCCTGGACCCTGTTTCTTTGTTTGAGTACAAGAAAGAATATAAAATTCTTTCCTTCAGGGTCTTCTCGTTGCTTCTCCCTTTTTCTCCAATTTATTAAACTCCTTTGAATTGTATTCTGTGCCTCTGTCACTCCTTAGGACTTTGATTCTTTGGCCACTTTGATTCTCGACGTGGTTCTTGAATTTTCTAAAGATAGAGAAAACCTCAGATTTTCTCGAAGAAAATATACCCACGTCATTCTTGTATAATCATCAATGAATAGGATGAAATATTTATTTTGACTAGGTGTAGGTGTCCTCATTGGACCGCACACGTCCGTGTGGACAAGTTCTAAAGGCTTCTTAGCCTTCCATGAGACTCCAGATGGGAAGGACTGTCTCTGTTGTTTTCCAAGAAGACAGCCTTCACAAACATCTGAAATTTCTGTGATGGCTGGAAAATCTCTCATCATATTTTTTCGATGGAGAATTTTAATCCAGCAAAATTGAAGTGGCCAAATCTTCTATGCCATAGCCATGAATCATCAAGTTGAGCTTTCATGGCTATATCTTTGACCAATTTCCATTGAATAGGAAAATTGTTATTTTTCATCTTAACAGAGGCAATGATATTTTTATATTTATCATAGATAATGCAGGCATCTCTATTAAAATATAGAGAATACCCACTTTGTATCATTTGGCCCACACTTAAGAGATTTTGTGCAAGACGAGGGACTAGATATACATTACGTATATATTTTGGGCCTTTATTCGTTTCACGGCGATGGTGCCTTTTCCTTTGACATCTACTAATGCACCATTGCCCAACTTTACTTGAGATTTCACCGACTTATCAATATGAGTGAATATAGTTTCGTCCCCTGTCATGTGATTGCTACACCCACTATCGATGTACCATGTTTCATTTTATTTGTCATTTGCCGCTTGGCCCGCGTAGAATGTATTTTCTTCTCTTTCTTTTTTTTCTACATAGTTTGCTCGATTATTTGTTTTCGAGCGACAATCTTTTTCTACGTGGCCATATCTTTTACAAGAGCGGCATTGTTTTTTATTTTTAAACCAACAATCCTTCTCCAAGTGATTTGTTTTCTTGCAAATGCCACAAGGTGGATAATTTTCTTTTTTATAATTTCTCCTCCTCTTTTGTTTTTCCATGAGCTCCTTCCATCATTTTTAGTTTGATGAGACCGTATATTTACTTTAGACTAAAAGGCACTTTCAACCAAATCTTTATCTTGTGCCATCAATCTCTTTTTATATGCTTCTAGAGCCAATTAATTCACTTATTGATAGGGTCGTCAAGTCTTTAGTTCCTTCTATAGTTGTAACTATAGAGTTGTATTTTTGGTAAGTGACACCAATATTTTCTCAACAACCCTTTGATCAGTTATCCCATCTCCATAGGCTCTCATTTGATTAACGAGTTCCTTTAATTTTCCACAATACTCTTGTACGGTCTCATAATTTTCATTTTAGAATTCTCAAAATCTCTTCTTAGAGTTTGAAGGCGAATAATGCGTACCTTTTCCGATCCTTGAAATTCTTCTCGTAGTATATCCCAAGCCTCTTTTGCAGTCCTCGCTCCAATTATTCTCGGAAATACAGTTTCCGAGAGCGCTTGCTGGATAAAATATAGCGCCTTTGCATCCTTTTGTAGTTGATCCTTCGAAACACTTGCACCTTACGGCAAATACTGTCCCATTTTATCAAGAATGTAGTCATTTTTATGCTCCAAAAGTCATTTTTCAATGAGAATGGGAAATGAGGATGAGGTTGGGTTGGCCATGGTTTAATTAGTTTTAATTTGGGTATCACACCAACCAAAGACGTGGCTCGATACCACTGTCGGTTATTTGCGGAAGCGTGTGTGTGTGCAAGTGTTATGTGTGAATAATAAAAGGACTACAATGGCAAAGGAAGAATTGAAAAAGGAAGCTTTTATTTTGAAAGGTTTTTACAAAGGGAGGAAGGAGTGTGTGTGGTTTTCACGGCTAAAAACAAACATCCAACTCCTTTAATTTATAGGCGTGCGCACCGCCTTCCTCCACCGACTTTGAGTACAAAAGAATATAAAATTCAGCTTGTTGCGGCTCCTTCAGGGTCTTCTCGTTGCTTCTCCCTTTTTCTCCATTTTTCTATTCTTAGCCACTCTTCTTGACTTTTCAACCAACTTCCAGCTGGCATTCTTTCTTCATACATGTACTTTGCCCACGTACACTTTCTTCAGCATTGTAGAGTCTTCTAGGCTTGTCTTTTGTTGATTTGTTTTGGCCAGCTTTTTCTCTAGTGTAATCTAGAATTTTCTGAAAAATGGATCACTTTTTTTTTTTCAACACTTTGTCAACTTTTATGCAGAGAACCGACCATCTTATTAACGATGGCCCATCGATCAAAAACCTGCCTAACCACGAGCCGCGGACGCACGTAACATGGGATGCGGCATTCATCTGTTCAAATCTCCCGACATCCAAGACAAAAAAGCACGTCACGTGAGACCCCGACGACAGCAAGATTTTGCTTCTTGTCGCCATGTCCTAATCAATTAATTGCGCTACAACTTTCACTCCGCTTCCCAAAAACAGACGGTCGGACGGTGGATCACGTCTAACAAGCAAGCGCAAAGACGTGGAAGGATGATCCGCAAAACACATCGTTCAACGGGGGGAAAATCAAGATTGTCCTGATTTGCTGTTTTTCTTTGCCAATTCAGACGGGTTTTGACCCAAAAAATTAATTGAAACCAACGATTTGCCACCATCTGTCCTTATCCCAGTTAAGTCTTGTAAAGTAATTTTGATCCAAAACACATCGTTCAACGGGGGAAAATCAAGATTGTCCTGATTTGCTGTTTTTCTTTGCCAATTCAGACGGGTCTTGACCCAAAAAATTAATTGAAACCAACGATTTGCCACCATCTGTCCTTATCCCAGTTAAGTCTTGTAAAGTAATTTTGATCCGCAAAACACAACATTTAACGGGGGGAAATCAGGATTGTCCTGATTTGCTCTTTTTCATTGCCAATTCAGACGGGTCTTGTCCCAAAAAATTAATTGAAACCAACGATTTGCCACCATCTGTCCTTATCCCAGTTAAGTCTTGTAAAGTAATTTTGATCCGCAAAACACAACATTTAACGGGGGGAAATCAGGATTGTCCTGATTTGCTCTTTTTCATTGCCAATTCAGACGGGTTTTGTCCCAAAAAATTAATTGAAACCAACGATTTGCCACCATCTGTCCTTATCCCAGTTAAGTCTTGTAAAGTAATTTTGATTTAGGAAAGCGACGTTGTCCTTCTCCTTTTCAAGTCGGTGCTTGCAGAAGTGAATGGCATCCAGCCTAGCCAAAGCCC
Organism: Eucalyptus decipiens; assembly: GCA_014182575.1. Classification (NCBI taxonomy): domain Eukaryota; kingdom Viridiplantae; phylum Streptophyta; class Magnoliopsida; order Myrtales; family Myrtaceae; genus Eucalyptus; species Eucalyptus decipiens. Next base: position 29,736,580 of record CM024617.1, read on the forward strand.
AAGCCGAGTGCTCTCTCTCTCTCTCTCTATCTCTCTCCTCTTTTCTCTGTCCATGGCAGCCCCACGATTGCGCTGTTTGTCCTCATGTGCACGACGATAGAATTACCCAGAAGGAAAAAAGTGCCCAAGTTTTTTTTTTTTTGGGTCGAAAAGTACCCTAGTTGATGTCAGACGTGAGCACAGTGTCCACACACCCATTTTTCATATATAGCTCAGGGCAATCAGCCACGATTACAGTGTGAAAATTTTAGCTAGCGCATTCCTTGTTAATGGGTTTTTGGGGAGTTCTAGTTCCTTGGCTGCTTGTAGTAGCCTTGGCATGTTCTTGCTCTTCGTGGGTACTGAGGGTGGAGGCCGATGATGCATTGCCCGACTGTCGTTTCCCGGCGATGTACAACTTCGGCGACTCCAACTCCGACACCGGCGGCATCTCCGCCGCCTTCGACCCCATCCCCTCGCCGTACGGTGCCGGCTTCTTCCACAAGCCGGCCGGCCGTGACTGCGATGGCCGTCTCATCGTAGACTTCATTGGTAAGTTCTTTGTTTTGGCGTACCCTGTTAACACTTAGTTAGATGGAGTTGATTTGTTCTGATCTTTATCCTACCTACCGTGATGGGTCCTGAAACTCAACAGATAAATGCTAAAAGCAGAGCAGATTTGAACTAAACACGTTTTTTTCACTTTGTTTTGGTTTCGTGTTCTTCTTTGGCAGCTGAGAAGCTGAAGCTACCCTATTTGAGTGCCTACCTGAATTCCCTAGGAACAAATTACAGACACGGTGCGAACTTCGCGACAGGCGGATCGACCATTAGGAGGCAAAACGAGACCATATTTGAGTATGGAATCAGCCCATTTTCACTTGATATGCAGATCGTACAATATGATCAATTTAAGCGACGGACCGCCGAACTATACAGCGAAGGTGCTAAGGCCAGAATCTCCTAATTAAGTAGACATGATCTATCTGATCTCTTATAGCTGTTCAATTCTTGAATTATTATTTGTTGATGTGATCTACCAGCCACGGATGCCTCGGAGAAAAGCAAATTGCCGGTGCAGGAGGAATTTGCACAGGCGCTATACACGTTTGATATTGGGCAAAATGATCTCTCTGTTGGGTTCAGGAAGCTGAGCTCCGATCAGCTCAAAGCGGCATTGCCGGATATTGTTAACAAGTTAGCTTCAGCTGTTCAAGTAATTTGAATTCTGAGACTGTTTTAATGATGATATCGAATCTTTGCTATAAAATTTGCGGGTGTTGATGATTTCGGGTCTTTCTAACCTTTCTTCAGAATATATATCGAAATGGGGGGAGGTCATTTTGGATTCATAATACTGGGCCAATTGGGTGCTTGCCGGTGAACTTTTTCTACAATCACAATCCGCCAGCTGGATATTTGGATGATCACGGGTGTGTGAAGACTCAGAATGAAATGGCTGTTGAGTTCAATAGGCAGCTCAAAGAAAGGGTGATCAAGCTGAGGCAAGAGCTCCCTGAGGCTGCCATTACTTATGTCGATGTTTATGCTGCAAAGTTTGGGCTTATCGGCAATTATAAAAGCGAAGGTAAAGTATGGATCTTTGCACTCTGGACATGATGGCTAGCTCAGTTTGTTAGTGGAGTCTTCAGGGGAAATTTTATGCAATCTCCTGTATTTTAAACGATTTGGCGGAGCACATTCTGCTGTGGGAATTTGCTTGAATTGTGGTGTGCATCGTTTTCCCCCTATTATGATCAGCCAGGACAATTTACAGTGGTGACATGGTCACTTACCTGACATTATTTGTTCCTCACGAATCCATGAAGCAAGAGATGACATGCCATATTATCGAAGGTGATCTACTGATGGTCAACTGATGTTGTGGATGGTGGAAGATAACTGATGTTGCAGTGTCTCGACTCACATTAAACTGGCTTTTTGGTGCTTGCTATTGTGAGATCACATTGGCGGTTCTTATGAGACTTATCTCCTAGTTTTAGCTTCATTTTCTGTCCTCCTTTTGCAGGATTTGTTGACCCCTTCAAGGTTTGCTGTGGATATCATGAGAATTACGACCATATCTGGTGCGGAAATAAAGGGAGTGTCAACGGCACTGACGTTTTTGGTGGCTCTTGCAAGGATCCTGCTACTTCTATCAGCTGGGACGGGGTCCATTATTCCGAGGCCACAAACCACTGGGTCGCCGATCGCATACTCAATGGTTCGCTGTCTGATCCACCAATTCCAGTCACTCAAGCATGTCACCGACATTAGAGTGCATGTGCGCTGCACGCGGTGTAGTGATTATGGCAATAAGAGAGTAAAGAAGTTCCCAGAATTAAGATAGTCTACAATATGCCAAAATGTTTCGAGAAGTTGAGGTAACCAATCTCATCTCAATCAAACCACCCGAGAGCATTTAAGCTGTCGAATTGTGAGAGAGCAATGCGTCGACAATGGATGTATCAGTATTGATGTCATCTTTCATGATTTATCTTCTTTACTTACTGGTGTGGTCATCGCATATCCATCAGTGCCTATTCTCAGATAAACTTACGCGCTAGATATTTCCTGCTTCGCTATGAAAGCCGAGAAGTGGCTGAGAAAAACTGAGTCAAAAAAGGGTGATGAAATAGTTAGTCAGTGGGCATAGAGGGTTTACACTACCTTTTTGTGGGCATTGACCAGAGTTGTCAATGGTTTGGTTTTTGCTGATGGGAGCTCTAGCAAGTATCAACTCAACACTGTCACAGAACCAAGATCAGTCAGCATCATCTTCTCATCCATCCACTTATCTGTCTTACAAAATGACAGTACTCGAGCTTCATAACTACAGATTGTACCACTTTCACAACAAAACACTGATGGAATCCTCGCAGGGGGAATAAAATTCCGTCGCTCGGTGAAACACTCGCTTGGACTCAGTCTATAGTGAATGGGTAGTAGTGGATGATGGAGAATCCACACGATCCGACCACCGTACATGTGTTTGTTTCGTGGGTTGGGCCCGAACAAGTGCTTTCGCTACCTCCAGAAGTCGGCCGAGCCTCTCGAGGACGATGCTTTCGGAAATCGTATGTCGTTTAAATAAGCGTTGGAAAGTCCAAAATAGAAGCCCTAGATTTTCTCTTACATTTTGTTAAGGCAACGAAATGAAATGGTTGGAATGAATTGATAGATAAAGTGAAAAGTAACAAGGGACTTGATCACCATGACCAACCATAATGATCTTGAAACAAAGTGGGCATTTCACTATATCTTTGGTATTATTGTTATAAAGTTTTGGGATAACAACACAAATGATCTTCAAAATTTAATTCATTATGTTATGTGATCATAAGACTTTTAATTTATCAAATGAGATCCATAAATTATTAATAAAATATCACACTGATATTACATTAGAATTCATGCATGAGGCATTCTAAACGTTAGTAAGTGGAATTCAAATCTTGATATTATTTATTGTGAAATGAGAGTCAAAGTTTGCTATTTTATATAGAAAAACTCCACTTATTAGCACGACTGATAAAACAAGAGACAAATTCAAACTATCCGTTCTGTCTTCGGGGCAATGATCTCGAATCGCTTCTGATGAACTTTATATAATTTGCCAATCAATCACCGGAATTATTGAAATTTTGAAAATTCCGACAGCCGGCTGTGGTCCTTCATCCCGCATTTAATAAAAAAAGAAAAAAAAAAAAAAAAGAAAAAAAAAGCCTTCTTGATTCCTAGGACGTAAAACATCGCCGAAAACGCCACCCTCCAAAAGCCGAAGTCCAAAATCCGAGCAGAAAGTAAGCACCTTTCTGGCGAAAAAAGTTTCGAATTCCGCTCCGATCGCACGCAAAAAAGTTTCAGGCGCCGTCCCCCGCCAGCCGTCCGATCTTCACCGCCCCAGCCTCCGCGGGACCCACGCCCGGCGGTGGGAACAATCGATCGATCCAAGCCCCCACGACAGGACAGCAGCAGCAGGCATCGCCAATTGGAGAAAGTTCAAATCTTGCTCTCCCCTGGAGATTCACGACCCATTTCTTCGTTCGTTCAATCCGACGTCGTCGATTTCCGCAGCAGCGCCTCGCCTGCGACTTCGCTTTTCCGGAAGGTCAGTGGCCGATTTGATTGCCCGATAGAGACCATCTTCGGACCAGTCGAAGACCGCGTTCTTGGGGAGATTCAAAATTCATTAAAAGCTCCGGGGGGGTTGTGCTTCTTCTGGGTTGATCCGAGGTCGTTCACTTATGGGGCTGTTTGTTTTTTGCATTTTCTATTCTGGGTGGATTTTCGTTTCCCATTTGGGTTCGTGCTCGTGATTGATTCGGGTGGGTTTTGGTGAGTCGGTCACCAATTCTGGGTGTGGGTTTTTGCGGAAAGGGAGACCGATTAAGCTGGTCTCTTCTTCTTCGTAGTTCTCTTCGGGAGTACCGATGTGGGTTTAGCTCGATTGCTACGAATTTTGCTTGTTTGACTCGTTCGATCAATCTTTTGATTTGGTGATTCGTTGGTGGAGAGTGTACGAGGCATTTGATCAACAAAGTTTTCCCTTTTGAGTAAGATCACTCGAAGACTTGGTTGAGCCTGGCCAGCTCTTTTGTAGCTTCAGTTTTTATGTTTTTAGAATGTTTTGGCTGCGTATGTCGATGGTTTTCTTCTGTTTATCTTTAGAGAGAAGATATCTGTGGCAGGTGCGACACTGGTGGTTCTATTGTGGATTTTTTTTTGCATTTTTGGGGTTCTAGGTGAGAGAACACAGATTCATGGGAAGAAAAGGGGCTTTGAGTAGATTTCCACTTGAGCTGGTGTTTAGTATCCGTTTGTAAGCCTTCACGCTGTCAGTGTACAATGGTTTACCGTTTTGAAATTCTTGATATCAATCTATTACTCACAGCTGGAATTTCCCAATTATCATCTTTAGCTGAAATCATAAGAGGTGTAATACAATGGAACTTCACTGCAATAAATAAAATTTTTCAGAAGGTTCATTGTTAACACAATGGAATTTCACTGTTGTGAGTGAGATTTTTTTTTTATCTTGGCTGCATTGTCGCTTGAGTTTGTTCCCAAGTGCAAGTAAATAAGTGAGTTCATATTCATTGCTTACAAGATGATGCACAGTAATTTGGCTGCCGTAGCTGTTAGATGGATGAATTTCTCAGTTCCAATGTGCTTCTTTATTTAACTCTTTTTGCTTAACTTCAAATGCCTTTTAGTTTTTGTGCAGAAGCTCCTGATTCTTTTCTAAAATCTTTCTGTTGATTGGCAACCTGTTTGTGAATGTAATGAGTGATCCAGTTCACATTCGATGCTTTGAAGATTGTTAAAGAAATGTTTGCTAGTAGAGTAGTATGGCATTAGCTGTCCAATATCATCCTCATGTCTATCAGTTCAACACTCTTTTTGTTGTTTTATGCAATTACCAGCTTTGGATAATTAAGGCCCGTTGATATCAAGAATAATAATATTGAAGTGGCTTTCAACACTTTATATGTCGTCCTTGCTTGTGAAATTTTTGTTAAGGATGAGTCTGCAGTCTGCACGTTTTGTGTCTAATTTGCACTCTTGTATATTTCTCCCATGATTCAGGGTCTCTGGTCATGAGGGTGGGCATATATTCTTGAAGCAGGAACATTGGAACTTGATGACTTTTTGGATAGTTGTGGCTGGTCTTTTTGCAACTTCTAGCTCTGTGACTTGAGTTTGTGCAGATTGACTTCAAATGGGAACCCCCATACGCATGTATGCAAGTTTCATTATTTTTCTTATGCTAGACAATGCTCTTGAAGTTTTATTTGGAGTTTCACGAGTTCACGGTCTCTGATTACAGTAAAGCAACATATCTGTTTTTATTAATCTATATAAAATGTGCAGTGGAAATATAAGAAAGCCAAATGAAACAATGAGGCTTCTGGTTACGACTTTCATGGGAGTTGTTTTTGGCTTCCTTCTTGGTGTTTCCTTTCCAACGCTCTCATTGACCAAGGTACAAGATTGTTACCCTCTGTACTAACAACTTTTTTCAGTCTTTCCGTTGTTTTTTATTGGATGGTCAGCTTCTTCCTATATTTTCTTTGTATGGCACCACTCATGGATGCACATTTTAATTTTTTAGTTAAATCTCCCATCGGCACTTTTTCCTTCAATTGATTTCGCATATATCGAAGACAAATACTCAGGCCTTTCAACTCAGGCGCTTTTGAATGCCTGGTCTTCGTTGAAGGGAAATGGAGGGAGTGCAAGCTCAATTGTAGAATTTAATAGCTCAAAGGTATATCTAACCTTCTCATGCCATCCCTATCTTGCTGCATGATCTGGTATACTTCTGTCTGTTTTACAATTGCAGTGTTTTCTCTGTTTCTTCATTTCACAATGCAGTAAGTAACCACTTAGAATAATCTCATTTTGCTGACTCACTGTCGCTACTGTAGATTTGGGTTCCAACAAACCCTCGAGGTGCTGAAAGACTCCCCCCTGGGATCCTTGCTGCCGAGTCAGACTTCTATCTACGCAGACTATGGGGTCTACCCAGTGAGGTTCGTATCTTTTACCATGGAACACCCTGGGGTGTCCAGAATGCATGCATTTGCACTCTATGATCCTGATACGTGCTCAATCATTCCGTAGTTCCAACTTAAAAAGATGCATGGAGAAGTTTGTTATCAAGCACTGACATAATTTTGAGAAATATTGAGAAAAGACTTTTCAAGTTGGATGCTTGACTGAGGTCTTGATGCAGGACTTAATGACCAAACCAAAGTATCTTGTGACCTTTACCGTTGGCTATGAACAGAGGAAAAACATTGATGCAGCAGTTAAGAAGGTCTCTCTCTCTCTCTCTCTCTCTCTCACGAACACACACACGGAGAAAAGGAATTTAAAGAATGATGAATGTTGTTTTTGGACAGTTTTCAAAAGATTTCACCATCATGTTATTCCACTATGATGGTCGAACTACTGAATGGGATGAATTTGAGTGGTCGAAGACAGCTATTCATGTTAGTGTACGGAAGCAAACTAAATGGTGAGTCTATTAGGTGACACCTCCAGATCTGTTCTTGGCTTGTGCATGACAATTTTCGATGAACAACTAACTCTGAGAAGCAGCCTATTTACTTACATTCTCTAAATCATGTTCCTAGGTGGTATGCCAAACGTTTTCTGCATCCTAATATTGTGGCGGCATATGATTACATATTTATGTGGGATGAGGACCTGGGTGTGGAGCATTTTGATGCAGAGGAGTGAGTATTTGTTTTTTGGCATCCATCTCTCTAGTCATTTGAATTTGATTATGCACGTGTATCTTCCGAACACTATTTCTACCTCTAAATTAATTGAGGTTTCATGGACATTCTAGGTACATAAAATTGATAAAGAAGCATGGCTTAGAAATTTCCCAGCCTGGTTTAGAACCAAACAGTGGCTTGACATGGCAGATGACAAAGAGGAGAGGAGACAGTGAAGTTCACAAGTGAGAACAGTGCCACTTTATACTTCATGTTTGGCCTCTTATATATCAGTATATATTCTTGTGCCTTAAAGCTCCTTGTGATTTGCTTTTTCGTCTCCACCTGCAGAGTTACAGAGGAGAGACCTGGCTGGTGCACGGATCCCCACTTGCCACCTTGTGCAGCGTACGTACTCATAATTTAATCTAAAGGACAATCAAACTAGGCAAAACATTATTTTCTCACTCCTTAATTTGCAGATTTGTGGAGATCATGGCACCTGTGTTTTCTCGAGAGGCCTGGCGTTGTGTTTGGCACATGATTCAGGTAAGTGATGGATAAGCATCCCTCTTTCCTCATCCAAAACTAACAGCAGCTGTTGCTGCTATTTAGTCTTTACTTTAGTTTGTGCTCTTGCTCTGCATGCTTGACAAACCTTCATGTTGATGTGCAGAATGACTTAGTTCATGGATGGGGTCTGGACTTTGCCTTGAGAAAATGCGTGGAGGTTCGCAATTTCTCCCTCTCCTACTGAATATACCTATATAGAGAGGTTGACAGGCTGGTCCACTGACAATTTCTTCCCTTTCTATGGAGACAGCCTGCTCATGAGAAAATAGGAGTCGTTGACGCTCAATGGATTGTGCATCAAGGTGTGCCATCCCTCGGCAACCAGGTCGGTGAATAGTTTTACACGTTGGCGAGTGGCTTACGTACTGTGGACGTTGTTAATTGTTGTTATCCTTTGAACTTTTTGGTAGGGGCAAGCAGAGACTGGAAAGGCACCATGGGAAGGGGTTGGTATCCAATCCCAATTTCTTTTCGTTACTGATCTCATCTGATATGAATGTCTAAGGTTCTGGTTGCATTTTCCTTCAGGTCAGAGAGAGATGTAGGGGAGAGTGGGCAATGTTCCAAGAACGATTGGCAAGCGCAGAGAGGACCTATTTCCTGGCCATGGGAATGGACCCTCCTAATTCCACGGCCCGTTAAGCGGCACGATGTGGACATCGGCAGATGGTGTCCTCTGTAGGATTATGACCTTTAGTTGGCTGATGGTTATGTAACCTCATTGTAACTTAATGAGCTTGAGAAATCCCAAGGATCTGTTTTGGTTGGTGTTTTGTCAATGATCAAAGGTCTCCTTTGGTATCCAAGAGGTTTGATGGTGTTCTGGGGGCATTCTCTGAGGTCTTCTTCAAGGTTGCCCACCGTTGAAGACCAGCATGGTTTTGCTCGTAAAAGGTCAGATTAATTTGGCTGACGAAATACAGCGTGGCAAGTGCGGGAGATCAAGAGTGATTGAACCGTGTCTGTAAGAACTACTTTGCAGGAGCCTTTCTCGCTAACATGCCGAGTCGGGGCGGCGCCTTGTATTCTTGTCGATCTGTATCGGTACTCGAAGATCACGACTTTAATTTGACAACCTTAACAGTTGATTAATTAAAAAAAAAAAGAACTTGCTATACAAATTAACCACGGCGGGTGATCCCATATAATCGAAGTGTGCAAAGAAATTGGAAATTGTCCGGAGTCGCACTGGATTGGCTCAGAATTAGCTATTCTCGTGGGGATTGATTTGATTCTTGATTTCAGATTACTTGACCAGTGTGTATCGGTCTGATTTTCGATTTCAAGCGTGAAACCACTCGCTCAGACTGGATTGGATATGTATAAAGTTCACTCTCAATTCAGAATGTCAAGAACTCTAGTACATTTCATGTCATTAATCAGGTAGTAAATTATACTTCTTAAGTAATCAATTGCTCGCTCTATTTAATACGAAAATGAAGTCATTAGGTCTTGTATTCAATTCCTTAAATTCTTCTTGCCAATCCATTAAAAAATCTCTCTGTTGGTTGCAAGGATTGGAGAACACCATCCAATGGAGGAGACCTCGTTTGATGCGTGTGGTGAAAGCGATGGTGAGAGGTGGGTGTTGCCCGCATCTTAACATCTCAGCTACTCCATCCTACTCGAAGCATGTGAGGGACACGAAAGTGATGATGAGGGATTGATATTGAGGACCGGTTGGACTAGACCGATTTCCTAATGGACCCATAGGGATCAAATGAATGCTTCTCATTTTCAATTTTTTGAAACTCATGGATAATTTTTGGTTCCAGAGCAGCATGCTTATCCTCATTACGTGACACTTTTTAGCGCTACTCAAAAGCTCGTCATCTTTCACATTGGTTTGGTGCAGCCGGTGGAATCAGATCTTTGTAGAACACCCACCCATTAATCAGCTGCATGTCGATCTAGAATCTGTAATTATCGCGAGAAACAGCCATTAAAAATCACCGTTACGATCTGCTCACTGAAGTCTTGTCTGGTTTTCGGTTAGCTCAGCGGTTTTTCAAGTTAATAGTAATTTAAAAGGCGACGGAGAGGAGCGGAGAGGACGACGATTATTAATTGGAAAAAAGGAGAGAAATAAAAGAGCTGTCTTTATCGCGAGCGAGCGAACCCGAAAGAAATATTTGAATCCGCAAAGCTTCGAAATCCCTCCAAGAAATTCCCCGTAAAAAAAGAAGCGTTTTTTCCCGCTAATTGGGGTCCGGCCCGCTCTCGCCGCCGCCGCCGCCTCGCCGTCTCGCTCATGGACCTGGCGACCCCGTCACCGGCGGCCGAAGCCGACGACGAGTGGGAGCTCTGCAACGACGACGGCTTCATTTACAAGCGCAAGAAGCGGCGCCTCGACCCGTCCGCCGCGGCGGCGGAGGCGGCTCCTGCTCCGCCGCCGCCGCCGGACCCTCTTGCGGAGGAGCGGCATCGGAGGGAACGCAGGAGGAAGGCGCTCTTGAAGATAAAGGGTCGGTACCGGGAAGAGCTCGCGCGCTGGGAACACCTGTCGAGCACCTGCCGGGCGATGCAAGAGAAGGCGCGGGAGCTTCAGCTAGAGCGGGAGAGGGAGAAAGAGCGGGCGGCGGCGGCGGCGTCGTCGAGTGGGTCGGCCGACGAGGAGCTTGACCGCCAGAGGAGCGAGTTTGGGTCGACGATTGACAAGCTGCTCTTGCAGGTAATTGGGGGTTTCCGTGCATTCGAGCTGGTTGAATTAGGGTTTCTTGGGGTGTCGAGTAATGGGGAGGAAATGGGGGAAAACGAGCACATCCTTGAATTCAGTCCTTTGACTTGGTTGATCTTTCTCGGGTTTTCAGCTAACCCTTTAGGGTTTGATGTGAGTTGTTGTTAAGTGGCTATTTTTGTTCCCTGAGATCTGATTCCATTTTCTCATTTGTTCAATTCCACTTCAATTGACACTTTGGGTCTTTAGGAATCGCTTGACCTTAAAACTTCTCTTGCCCGGTAGGATCTGCACTAGGTGTTTTTTTTTGCATTTCCGAGAGTGGATAGCGCCCGTTATCTCCACTTACAGGTGTGCTAGGTTGGGACTTGTCAGTGCTTTGGCTAATATCTTTGTACAGCCGGCGGTTGCTGAGATTATAGTGATGCATATATCTTAAGCTCTCCAGTTGTTGCCTATGTCTGTCCCTTTTGGCTTTGTACAGCAGAATCCTTGTCTTGTATTCTTTCCTCTTGTTGGTTGTTATGTCTTCTCAGAAGGGTTGTTTCCTGTATGTGCATTGCCCTTGATTTGTCTTTCTTCTCATTTTTGTCACTTTGATAGAGAGCATAAATGCGAATTCATAACCTAATGATGGGAATCTCCATAACATGGACTTCCTGCGTAGTGGTGGGGATTTATAAGTGGGTTCCATTCTTTGGAAGTTCTAAAAATTTTATTGCGGCATGAGCTTGAAGCTTCTTTTCCTTTATAAGATCCCAACATATTCTTGGTCTTCAAATTGCAGGCGGAAGCACAAGAAGCATTAATCAATGACGTCTCAAATCTCTGTGATGTAGCTGAATCACTGTCTAGTGTACAAGAGGAACAATTAAAACAGTCTTTGTTTGATCTTCCAGTTTGGGCTTCCCCACAAGAGCTCATGGCAGCACTATGTGATGAGTAAGCTTCTTAGGTTGGTGATTGTTTAGCTTTTGTAGCATGAAATTGAGGACGGGTCTACCACTCGTGAGGTTGATATTGTACAATTGCATTATTGACTTAGAGGGCTGTAGCGTTAGCTAATCATTTGTATAATCCTTCTTGTGTAATTGAGTGAATATATTCTTGTTGTTCCTTCTTTCCTTTCCTTTCTTCTGTAATTTATTTTTACTTGGAACTGCGTCATCTAAATGAATGAGTAACAGCAAAAGTGTGATCTGACACAATTTGAAGTAGGATCGCTCCACTTAGGTTTGAAATAGCAATTGATCTTTGACAGATCTTTATCTTTCCTATGGTTCTACTTGTCTGGTTTCAGCAGTCAGCACATTGAGCATCATGAGCCTGCATATTTCATTTTGACAGGACTTCTGTTAGCGGAACATTCTAGGAAGAAAATTGTTCGCGAATCACAATAATCTTCTCAATCTCCAATGACTCCTCATCTGTATATCCTATTTATTTGAGTTCTGGTCCGGTTTTTGGCATTTTCAGTTTACTGCTTGATTTCTGCTATTAATCTCTACTAGACTATTAGATGCTGTTATGTCGCTGTGTTTGTCCTCTGAGATCTGCTTGGATTCTGCTTGTTCATGGAAGTCTACGTTGGTTTGAAAAAATTAGCCCTAGATCAGCTGATCTGAAGCCTGGAAGCAGTGAGCAGGTTATTCTCCAGACGATACCTTTGAACAATTGAAACTTGATAGACCATTGAGAGACTTATTTTGCATTTAACATATGCAGCCATGGCTACACAAATCAATACAAGATGATTGTCATTTACAAAGTCCATACACGGACATATCACTTCTTTGTCCAATCTTCATTTCCTCCAAAAAGAGCCACGTGAAGACATGTTCTGAGGCTTGATTTAAATTTATCTGCTACATTCAGCAATCAGTTCTAGGAACGCTTTCTCCATTTCTTCACTTGCTGTTAATTTCTTAACTGGCTGGTAATATTGATATGACCTGGGATATCTTTGACTTCATGACTTTTTCAATTTCATCTTTTGCTGTGGCGGAAGGTACAAATATGGAATAGTGAAACTATGTTAGGATCTTTCTAATGGCATTCATGCCTTTGCTGAAAGTAGAGGATGCTATTCTTTTTCTTCTTTTGCCCCCTTCTTCTCAGTTCTCAATCGAGTACAGATTGAATATGGCCCAAAGGAAATTGTAGATTGAAGAATAAAGAGGGGAAATCTTATATATGTAAATGATGCATTGCATTTCATTATTCTTGGTCTTGCAGGCTGAATTGCAAGAAGCAATTGTGTGCAACATCTCAAATCTTTGTGATATTAGCTGAAGCGCCATATGATGTACAAGAGGAATGGTTAGAACAGTCTGTTGTTTAGTCTTCCTATATGGGATTCCCTAAGTGAGCTCATGGCAGCAGTATGTGACGAGTAAGCCTCATGGGTTGGTGATTATTTAGCCTCTGCAGCACGAGTTTTACAATTGGGTGTTCTGACGGTGTTAATTTACCAGTTCTTGTTAATTTTAAAGGACCCTAATCTAACCCAATTATGTGTAAGAGTGTAATATTCTTCTTGTCAAAGAATGAATGCATTCTTGGATAGCTTTTCACTTCTCATCCAATGTTGAATCTGCTTGCGACTTATCATATGTAGAATGAGTGACTGGAATAGGTCTTTTGAAGCATTTATGGGGAGATCAATTGACTTGATTGAGAAAGTGGAATGAACTCTGAACTAGTCTTTATTTTTGTACTTGGTATTCTGAAGGCAACATAGAGTGTGTGCATGATATTGAGAAGGCAATATCATTGAAAGTAGAAGGCTTTGTCTATGTCATACTTGTGAACTGAAATTTGTTTACCTTGCTAAGCTTGGTGATAAACAGCCGAGATTTGGCTCCGTGTTGTCGTAAGGAGACCAGGTTAGTGCGAGGTTGCTTCCATGGAGCACCATGATTCCTTTTGGCTAACAATGAATTTCTAGTAATCCCCTAGTCGACTTTCAGCGGTAAAAACCATCCCAGAGCTCAACCCCGAGTTATGAATCTGGGTGGTGCATATGAAATGATCAGTTTAGCGCACCCGCAGCACCCTATTGGAATGCGACTGTAATTCACTGGCAAAAAGGTGAGGTGCAATGGCAGGTCTTTACAATTCGCTGATCTAGCTCTAACCTGAAAACAGAGATGCATTTCTTGGAGGGAAAGGGTCTTTCTCTTTTCATTTATATATCTTTGTTTGAAGCACCAGCGTGCGATGCCACCCTATTTCACTTAAAAAAATTGCAGAAAAGTCGGATTATGTTTAGGTACGATAAGTCCATGGCTTCCATTTTAATCTGACCAAGGTCGAATTTTGATCTTGTTCTATCCTCTGCGTAAATTGGTCTCAGCCTATTCAATAGAATGCGACTTGCTTGGTGCACGTCATTGTCAGTCTCTTAATTTTCCAAAAGATTTAAAATGGGCATGGTCTGAATGTTGGAGGAAATAGGATACGTTCTCGCCTTTAAATAACCGTCTTGCAGCGGACTGAACATTCCGGGAGACGATACAGGCTGGGAAGGGGCACACTCTCAGATTCCGTATTACCATAATAGGGATCACCAAGCTGTTTCAATCAAGAGTGTGGTTGGTTTCTCACCTATGCCTATTTACTAATTACGAAAGGCTCCGAAGTCAAACCACTATGAATTCCGTTTTGAGTTTTTGTCCGCAATTATACTCATACACGGGAATTGTAAGTATGCAAAGACTATTTGGCAAAAGATTTTACAACAAGCTTGAGGGGCAAATTCTCTGTCCATGGCCATTAGTGGTTATTGGCAAACCTATCTACTTCAAAAATTCTGGTAAAAGAAGTTAACTGCCAACTAGTTTTTCGGGTAACTAATTGGCATTTTTGGAATTGGAGAAACAAGAGATTATTTCCAATGGATATCTCTCTTTTTAGCACACTTATGGGCCTGATTTTTGGGATGTGTCAAGAACATCTTTTCAGCTCGTATGAGTGAGAACAAATTGAGGGAGAAATGGATATATTTGTGAGTTGGACCATCCCTCCTATCAAACTCAATACTAATGGAGCCTCTAAAGGCAACCCGGAGCTAGCTTCAGTATGTGGTCTTCTTCATAATGAATTAGGCATTGTGGAGATGCGTTCTTCACTTAAAGCATAACTTTAGAGCACATATTTGGGCTTCAAAATGGCCATTTCATTGAACATTCGCAAACTTATTGTTGCGGTGGACTTTGCAAGCGGCTATTGCCCTTTTTCAGAAATCAACTGCCTCTCTCTATTTTGGTCTCACTCTCCTTTCTCAAATTGGGAAAACGTTAGAATATTTCCAATAGGTCAAAATCGTACATATTTTTAGGGAAGGAAACTCATGTACAAATTGATCAACAAATTGGATACTTCAATCATCATGAGATAGGCCACAGAGATCAAACAAGATCAAGTTTTATTAGGAGAGTAATGGATACCAGCGTGCGATGCCAGCGTGCGATGCCACCCTATTTCACTCAAGGATATTGCCCTCTTTTTTTTTTTTTTAATATAACTAAGGACAAGCAGGCATTGCAAGAGGATGA
This sequence comes from Eucalyptus decipiens, assembly GCA_014182575.1. Classification (NCBI taxonomy): domain Eukaryota; kingdom Viridiplantae; phylum Streptophyta; class Magnoliopsida; order Myrtales; family Myrtaceae; genus Eucalyptus; species Eucalyptus decipiens. Next base: position 29,751,594 of record CM024617.1, read on the forward strand.
ATGGCCGACTACCACATCACTAGACATTTTGGTGCATGAAGCAATGGTAATCAATAAATGAAATAAATTCCCAATCCGCCAGGACTCATCTGTGCTAACTTAATTCTTCAATGTGTTGAGATCAACGTCATTCAAACGGGATGGAACTACTTGTATTGGTTTGAGGATGAATCCAGCTCTTCGACATTCATCCTCCAGAAGCTTTGCCTGCAATGGCCCATCAGGGCAGAAAGCAACCACAGCTCCTCCACTGCCAGTGAACTTTGACGCAGCACCCACTCGTCGGGCCACCTCCACCATCTCTATGTTTAAAGCACCGACGCATTCATCTCCAAACATACTCCTGAATAAAACCACAAACAAAACTTAGTTCCCATAGCCCGTGAGGCTGCATTCAGCTCAAGTAACTTGACCAGCAGAATATTTCAAACCTTGCAGGCAGGCTGTGCTAGTGGGCACCATTCTAAATTTACATAAGCTCATTGAAAGATGAAAGCTAAGCAATTGTCTACCCAATCGATTTCAAGCAGCGATAAAATGGTGCAAAATTAATTTTCTAGCTAGCTTTTTCTGCCAGGTAGTGATAAAACACCTTACAGACTGTTCCTCAGTAAAGTGGGAAGTACAATAGTACGGATAGCTGGGTACTTCTCATGGGAAGAGTTCTCCACCCACCGAATAAATTCTGCAACTAAAGAACAAAACCATTTTACCTTCGTAGGTCAAAATTACGATTCATGAGCTTTGCAAGCTTGGCATAGTCCTTTTCCAGTAATGCTTCCCTCCCTTCTAAGGGTATATTTGCAACTTCATCCATGGATGTAATTATGAACTTATCTCCATTCAGCCACCTCTGTCGAACTGTGCTGTGCATCTGCATCCACCAAAAAAAAAAAAAAAAAAAAAAAAAAAATCAGATATATGCATCTCGAAGGTAGTTGAAAGTTTCACATATATTTATATTAAGAATAGGCAGAGAACATTATGAAGCTAAATACCAATTCAAAATGGAGAGTGGCGATTAGGAACCACCTTACAAGTTGAATCATAGTTTTAAGCATCAGTATTGAGTTCACATTGATTTTATGCTTTGTCAAACCTCAAAATATACAGCAAATTCAAAAGGAGAAGTGTCTCCACAATATAAATGGAAAGTTTTGATCACTGGGGTTGACAAAAATTACAAGCCTCTGCTAGGCCATGATTTAGCTCATCAAGCTGGCTAGTAATGACTAATAGCTATGAAATAACGCGCAGATAAAGAATCTAGGAACATCAACGGTTGCCATGATTGCCAGAAGGCATGGCCCTGCCAACTAAGTAGCAAGCACTTTGGAATAGCAAACGCAATTGCTTATGAGTTGTAATCTCTAGTAGCCTACATATTTAGGGGAATGAGGAAAATTGGAGAGAAAAAAATGCAAACCAAACATGTGAGTAAGAAGTCCGAGTAATATATCATGTTATGCTAACCTTTCCAGAATCACTTGGATTTTCAGCATAAATGAGATATAAAGGAGGCAGTAGACTTATATCCATTGAAATATAGATGCCATGCCCTGACTTCTCCATGTTTTCCTTGCTGAAATCCTACCAGGAGAAAAGAAATAAGCTACAATTTTACAGTGGTTCGTACAACATATGCATTGCTTTGCAAGAAGATGGTGAGCACATACCATGTAAACGAGGCCCCCATATACCTGGGCAACCCGATCCTGGAGGCCAGCAACGATTCCCAATTCCTTTTCAGCATTAAGAACAAGATTTGGTCTAACTTCCACTTTCACCAAATGCCTGACATTATAGAAGTCAAGAAGGCAATTTAAAGCAGCACACACTATAGCACTCGAACCTGAAAGCCCTGTCTGAGAAAACAAAGTTACAGTTCAGCAATAAAATTAAGAGAGAAAAATGAAAAGATGAAATTAGTTCTGTTCTAAAAGTGAAAGGGTCTCAAAAGGAACCCGGAAGAGATAATTTAGTTAAATCACATGTGATTCAAACAATCTAGAGCAACCAGAAAAAAAAAGCTATCTCATTTCAGATAACAAGAGATGAAAAGATGTAATGACAAGCTTACGAACAATTGATATCGATGCAGAAAAAATACTACTCCTATAGGAAAAATGTTGGAATGTAAGTTAACAAAGAGCAATTGACAACAATTTTTGCTCAAGCTTCTCTCTTTACAGCTCTTCCTTTTTACTCAAAATCGATAATCACAGTGGTGGCAGATACTTCAAATTGGGTAGGAAAGATAGGGCAGTTCCAGGTTGGGAAAGGATACAGCTTATACATATGCAAGATCTAAATAGCATCATTTGGTCAGCCTTATAAAACTTGGGTAATATACTGCTGACTCTAATAGCTATTTTCTTTTGTGTGTCACCCCTATCCATCAACAAAGCAACTCTCACTTTCCTTCATAAATAACTCGTAGAGAGGGGGCAAGGGTGAGGAAATAAACTTGCTAACTGAAAACAACATGAAGCCACAACACTAATTGGTCAGTAACTAGAGATAGTCTAAGCATAATTAACCTAACGAACATTCTAGGATATGACTTGTGGGTTACAAGCTATCGACCTTTTCCAGGAAAATTCACCCATATAATTCGAATGACAGGAAGGATTCTAAAAAGAATCTAATTTTTCAGCAATTTCACACATCAGGTAAAATAATTATCCCAACAACCCATATAAGCAACTTCAGCAAATAAAAACATTCCGAACACTGTACCTGACGAGGTATATTAGTCTCATAAGAAAGAGTGAAATTCCCACCATGAAGATCGATGTTGTGATCCTTGCAATAACGGTGAAAAACTTTACAGAGTGCCATGAGCAAACGAACTCCTCCATAGTACCCTTCACTCTGCAGCCGATTCACCTGCGCTCGCACCCATTTCGAATCAATCCTCTCAGGCAGCGAGAACATACAAAAAACTCAGCAGGATCTCTCAAAATGCAGTTGAATACACCGGACACAAAACGTTGCTTCGGCATCACTCATCGACTCACCATCAAGAGCACAACTTGCGACCGCATTTCCAAAACTCAAGCGCGAGCTAAGAGAATCGAAACAGACCCAGATCGCGACATAGGAAAGAAATGCGAGCTAGATTCAAGACGGGATCATAGCGAGAAAAAAGGAGGCCGACACAAGCTTTCTCAGCAGCAGCAGCGTCCGTCAACAGACGCCGTTCCAGAAGAACCAGACAAACCGAGAAAAACCCGAGATCGCGACCTTACCAGGTGATGGAGAGAGTGGAATTGGACGAGGTCGTGGACGGGGTGAGGCGCGATGACGAGCTCCTCGGAGGGGCGCAGGCGGACGGCGGCCCAGAAGTTGGCGAGGCTGAGGGAGATGGTGCGGCCGTAGTATACGTCGCTGGGGTTCCCCAGGAGGCCGACGCGGGCGTAGACCTTGTGCTCGATCTCCGCCGCCGCCGCCGCGTCGGAAGCGGCCGGGGATTTGGCGCCGTCCATGGCACGTCGGTGCGAGAGCTAGAGAGAGGAGAGAGAGTAGAGTTCGCTGCCGATGATGATGATTACTATTTAGTACTTACTATATTTGTTTGGACTCTGCGTTGAGGATGAGCTGTCGGTGTCATCTGGCCACGTCAGCTGGTCCGTAACCACTGGAATCCGCCCCAGTTGGCTTCCAATAAGGAAGTTGGAGGTGAGGGGTTCAAATCCCCATTTTCTCAGGGGATGAGGTGGGGACGAGTAAGTTTCAGGAATAGATTTCGATTCCCACGCCGTATAAGAGGTAGGGCAAAAATCTGAGAGTGAGTATAGAATAAAAATAGAGTAGGATTGACAAAAAAAAAAAAAAAGTCGGTCCGTCGCTTTTCAAGAAAAGTCGACGTTTTGATGACGTGGCATGCGTTTTCTATGGATAAGTGCGTATTTGGTTGTCAAAGAGAGAGTCGTGATTATCTCAACTTCTAATGCTTTTTATTAAAGAGATGATTTCGCAATGTAAAAGCTAAAAAGGGTCAGGTAAATGAGACTTTTTATTTTATAAAAAAAATACAATCAAGAATTTCCACGCGTGTGTAATTGGGGGCTCTCGTAAAGTCATATTGATAAGTTGATGTCGATGAAAGTGATATTTGAATAACCTAGCAATGAAGAAAAGAACGCATGAAAAAGAAATGTGAGAAATTTTCGAGAAAATAACCGAGGTTAAAATAATCATTTTCGCGAGAAATCATTTTTCCAATCATACCCAGCCTCAAGCAATACCCAACTTCATTTTAATGTCTCGAGATTTAGATGTAGCGGTTTAAGAATTTATTAAGATCCGAAATCTCTCTTTGTAGATAGTTTAAACGAATACATAAATATCTCATGGACATATAAAATGTTTTTGCAACTTGGAATAATGGTACAAATTATCCATAAATTTTATTTTAACATATAACGTCATCCCTAACTAAAAATTTAGAACTTTAGCCCAATGTTTAATCCCAAAACTTTTAAATATTTTTATATAGATCAGAAACTACACTAAACATTCACCAATAGCTTAGGGACACATTGAAGGATGATCCCTTTTTTTTCTAAATAAAATTTCATTTGATATTTATTATGTTCTAAAGATAATCCGTATTTCTTCTCTCTTTTTTCACCAAGAAACCTTACTTCATTTATTTAAATTTATAACGTGTTTCAGGACTTAATTTGTAGGTAATGAATTTAAAGTCCAAATTTATCATAAATCTGTGTAAGAATTCGAAAGAAAATAATTTAAATCAATTAACTCTAAATCACAATAAATATGGAACTAGGCATCTCCTAAAGAAACAAACTAATTATAGTAACGTGAGAACAGAGGACGGTGATGATCCAGCATTTCACCAGCAAAGAATTAGAGGAGACTGTACAATTTACTGGAAATGTACAGACTTGCAAGTCAAATCCCATTGTTGATGCCTCGGAAGTTAGATGAAGAAAGGCAGTTCCATAACTAAACAGACTCAGAACCAACACAGATAAATCACCCATCACTCTTCTTCCTCTTCACCTTCGGGAAGCCCCGCTTCGTCTCCAATACCTTCGAGCAGCTTATCCACGTCTTCTCCCAATTCCTCCAACCTTGAGCTCAGCCTCTCCACCTTGCTCTGTTCTTGACCAAGACACACAAGCAAATCATTCAGCTCGACCTCGCTCTCCTTCTGCGCCTCTTCCCTCGCTTCCGCCTTCACGGTCTCAAGATCAGGGAATGGCGCGGTGTCCCCGTTCCTCAAAGCTTTCACTTCTGTTTCGAGATTGAAGTTGGCCTGTTCAAGACTGTTGTAGGCATCAGATAGGCTCTTCAGATCGATTTCCAGCTTACCCACCATATTACGGTACATGGATAAATCAGATTCGGCCTTGGCTTTCTCTGCCTTGAGAAACTCTAGGCGTTGAGATGACTCTTGAAGATCTCTTCTCAGAGTGTCTACTTGGACTCTCTCCGAAATCCCACCTCCCCTCTGCTCAGCTTGGGATGAACCACTGCCGCCACCCCCGGTCTTGGCCAATTCCTCTGCCAGAGTCGAATTGCGTCCAAGCAGCCCCTTTCGCAGGAGAATAAAACGACAAGTCAAGTAAAATGTATGATGGGAGAAAAATATACTATAGAGGTTCAAAAATTTCCAACACCCAGTCTGTTGCAACCACTTGAAAGATTACACTGTAATTGACCAGTTAGTATGGCCATATCATGGGCATGCAGGGAACAACTGTACTTGTGGCATCAGAGTGCAAAACTGCAAACTGCAGCATGTGGAGTATAAGTGTAAAGATGAATTGGCCCTTTGTGTAGCATAAATAAGCCCTAATCTAAAATATCTGCTCCACAAACCCAACTAGTAATTTCTACTTATTTGACCAAATAGAATGAAATGAGAAACACCAAAGAAACCATATTTATGATGGAAGAATTTCTCCGTACACCTCTCTCCTTGGATAAATTGGGAAATACTACTCTAGCACCTCTTGATATTAATAGTAAGGCGTGTTGAACATAGAACTATTTGTGAACTGTGACAGGATAAATTTACACTAAAAATAGTGTTAGGTCGAACCCACCAAGCGCAGGTATTAGTCATTAGCCAGTTAACATTAGCTTAGAGGTAACCCATAATACAACTGCAGTCATATTCTTGTTACCAATATAATGATAAGCAAATGAAACATTTTCCAAGAACCAACACAGGGACAAAGTGAGAAACCAACAAAGGAAATGCCAACTTAATAACACATCTGCAGTAAATTGCAACATAGATACCTGTATTTCAAAACACTGCTTCTCCACAAACATTTTCAGCCGCTCAACATACTCCTTGTCACTCTCCCCATTCTTCTGCTCCAATTCTGCTGGCACCACAGCTACCTGACTCTTTGGATGGCTGTAGACCTCTACAATGCTTTCCCTAATATTTTCCTCCAAACCCTTGACGAAGTTAACAAAATGTGCATCAAATATCACTGAGAGAATTGGATGATCATTGTTCTTTTTATCAGACAAATCATTCTCGTCAACATCCTCAATGTCTGCCATGCTAGCAGCATTGGACCTTGTCAATGGCCTCCGGGGCTGGCTTGACTTTATAGAGGCGAAAATACTACTCCTCTGCATCTCATCAAACGTTAGCAAGAAAGCTGTAAGCCCAATTTTTTGGCTTATGGTGTCAACTACCGTAAAGGCATCCCTTCCATTTTCACTGGACTTGTTGTAGAGAACGCACTCTCCTAACAAAATCGCTGCCAAACCCTTCGTGCACACAGTTGTCGATGGATTTGATACAAGCTCCAGCAGGCATGTAAGGTGGTGACGTGAATCTAGGAAGGAGTGCACTGCACTTGGACAGTTGGCAAGCCAGGTCACCAGCAATTTCAAGATGATCGGTTGAACAAATATATGTCCCGTGTTTGACTTTCCATCTTTACTTTTCATGGAAGAAGCAAGAGCTAAGTATTTGACCATGCGATGGAGTAATGGTTCTGGAGCTCCTAATGATGGTGTAGGAGCCTCAACTTCAATTTGAATAACCTGCAAATTAAATTTTGTGATATCATTGTCATGTGAAGAAGCAGCAATCATTTACTCAGAGAATCGCAATAAAAAAACCAGCATTTCTAAAGGTTCTACAATTAGCTGTCCATGTTCCATTTTAAATATATATATATATTTCTTTATACCGAGATGGAAAAGATTATTATAATTTGCAATAAAAACTGAGATTCTTATCGTCAGCTCTTTGTTTAAAAGCCTTTCTGCAATAACAGACCAGCACCATCCAACTCCTCTCCATTCTCTCCCTCTCTCTTGCTCTGCTGCCTGATGAGTGGGCCAGGGGGAAGGAGGATATGTCTGCAATTGGAATTGACACCTATATAGCCGCAAGCATTGACAAGAGTAGAGGTCTAACTTGCACTGGTTAATAGATTCATTTTAGCCTTAAATCCATATATATTCTTCCAATCCACATGCTAGCAGTGATGAAAGACTCAAGTAAACAGGATGATATAATTGGAATATGTGTGGAGTATATGCAGCTATAATAATAACATGATACCCAGCCACTCAGATACTAGAAGAGATCAGAGTGGAAGTTGATGCGAGAGAAAATGTGTTCGAATTCACACCTTTTCCTTACACTGGATGTTATCCTTTAACATGTGTGACAGCACGCTGGCAGCCCTGCAACAACTCTGCAGGTTCAAAATATCAACCAAATATTAGCCTCACCAAGTGGAAGCATTGTACCAAATTACATACACACATGGACATTGCATCGATTAAATACTAGATACTTTGACTCCTTCAGGCAGCTAAACAGTAATTGCAAAACTAAAGGGAGCAAAACCAATTGTCACCTCAAGATCGCCTTCATTTTCAGTCAATGTGAGACCACGTAACAGCATGCTGCCAGACAAACCAATTATTTTTAGACATAAAGGGTATGGTCTTAACTCTTTTAAAGATTATACATCTGGGTTCGACATAAATATGTCTATAGCAAACACAGCACTGCATTGGTCAATCAAAAGTAGTAATTAACATGTTCTCAAGATGTACCTTCCAAAAGACATGTTCACATCCTCCTCCAGGGGAGATTGTGACATTGAATGCGGTTGTGGAATCAGCGTGGAAGCCAGCATTCTTTGACCATCACCATTATTCTGAGTAAAATGCTGAATAAGTATACAGAACATGATAGAGGAAGAACAATTCATGGAAGAATAAAATATTCACAGAAATTGTAAGCGGATGACCAGATCAACCTCACAAAAGCATTTAAAAACATAATCAGCTGCAGTAAACTCTTGCATACTGGATGTCCTCAAAATGATTCGGAGAATAGAATTCAAAGCAGGTTCTACTTGAGGCTCCTCTCCAAGAACTTTGCTTGCTAGGGCATCAAGATTCTTAGAGTGTCCAGCAATCAGATCGCCAATGCACCTTAACGCCTACAAACAGCCAGCACAAAACACAAAAAGACAGAAGAAAAGATGAATTTCTCCTCAAGCATAAGATCTCTCTAATTATGTATACAGTGAAAGTTGCAGGAACAAATGGTGTACAACTAAAACTATGGACAAAATACAGTTATTTAACGGATGCAACAGATCAGACATTCAGACCCAAGATCAATTTAAATTTGATAGGAAAAGGATCTTCTCGGGGCAAGATCATATAGGTATCAAATAATACCTAGGGAATGGTGAAGTATTTTCATAGCTAGTGGTCTTTAGTCAAAAAATTTTGGCTCTGCAAAAAGTCCATGAATTTAGCAGCTCACATGACACTTTTGGCTCAGTAAGGGTTACTAGAAGTGGCTAACAGACCATTGTAGAATTGGTTTATTGAGCTCAGGTAGCAGGAAATAGGAAAAAAGTGCCTTGGACATATGGCCTTCATTTTACATAGCAAATCAAAAAGCAGTTACTAAAAGAGAAAGATCAAGCACTCTGATATATTTTAACCACTACCAAAAACTCATTATTAGATTCTAAATTCGACAGATGCCACTTCTGGTTGTAATTCTATCCATGCAATGGCTAATCAATGAAGACATGAAATACAGGAGTTCATACTAATCGATCTCAAAAAACACAAATATAAGTTGCATTCATTGCGAATTCTTCCATTAAATCTTTGAGCCCAAGAACAGATACCCATAGACTTCATCTTAATAGCCAAAAGCCTGAGACAGTAGATTATCTTTCATTGGTGGGTTAGGAAAGCAAGAAGCTATCCTGTTATGTTTCATTATCATGCAGAGGAGTATGTGTCACATGCATGCTCATGCATGAGAGAACACATTGAAGTATTATTTAAAAATATGTCTTACCGCACAACGGACAGAGACAGGAGCCCATTGGCTTTCAACTCCCAGCATAAGAAGAAGATCCAATACCTTGTTCTGTCGACAAATGGAATGACATTGTAAGAGAAGTGAACCAGTCATTTTCAAGGACGTGTAACACGTGAGGAGTTTGAACATTAACCTGGACTAAGACTGCTTTATTTGTTGTCCTGTTGGAATCCTTTGAGGGGTTAATATCTGAAGCTCCCGATATCAACAGACTAATGGTTTCCAACACGCTCAGAAGATTAATTGTCTACTACATAGTATTTGTTGTAAGTAGAAACAAAGACAACAGTGAGATTAAGGGCGTTTTCACAAAAAGTACCACAAATTGGTACCACAAATCAAAATGGGAATAACTTACCTTCTGTTGTGTAAAACTGTATGTATTTGCTCGTAGCTTCAAAATTGATATCAATGGATCGAAGCCAATAGTCTCCCTTAGAAGTATCTATACAAAATAGTTCTGCCTTACTGGTAGGAGAAACCATGTGAGAAAATTAAAAAGAAAAGGTCAAAGTAAAGCAGCATACCTGATTAGATGCATTATGGCGGAGAATATTGTTCAACAATTCGAGACAATCCTGCAAACAGAAAGTTCTGCCGTCACAAAGAATAACAAATTTCTGAATTCTTCATTTGAAAAAAAAAAAAATCACTAAAAGGACAAACAAGGTCTTCCAAGAAAACAGTAGAACACGACCACAGCAATGCTGAGGTACACAATAGTTGATATAGCTAGGGAAGTAGACTGGCTCATCAATAAACTTGAACAAGGTAGGCAATAATCACCTGCACAACCACACCACCTTCTGATCCCCCTTCCTCTTTAATGATGCTAAATATTTTCTCGAATGCGCCTTCAAATACAACGATTTTTTGAATTTCCTAGAATCAGAAACCATTTAGTTCACGTTCATCCAAACAAAAGAAAAACAAGACAAGACAAGTATCAAGATACTCACTTCAGCTTCACGAGTCAGATATGTAAGGAGTAGTAAGGCCTCATTCCGTATAACCTAGAATAAAAGAAAAAATAAGCTGCAGATCATCAGTATAATGAGAAGCAGTGCGAACTGATCAAACGCTGACTGCAAATTATAATCCTCTGTGAGAATTTGAAAGCTTCAAAGCTTCCAATGGGCCGAACAAGAACGACCGGTAAAAAGAAAATTTAAGCATGATACATGATAATTCCATCTAGAAAAAACAGCACTCACACAAGGTCAAACTCAAATCATAAATTTTGTAAGGGACATCAGTTCTTTACCTCACGATCCATAAGCATATCCATAAGCCGAGTTATACCACGAGGAATGGTCAGAATAGCTTCCTGTAACCTGAAAAGAGAACTTGATAAGCATTCTATCAAGCAGCAAAGCTCAGACATGGAACAAGGTGCATAGCCACAAACAGATACCTATTTGGAGAACTTGTGAGAAGGGCTGTTAGAAGTTGAAGAGTGTAATATCGCACATAAAAATCCTCCTCTGACTGCAAACAAAGCAAAATAGAGAATTTGTTGAGCAGTATGAATATGAACAATAATCTATAGATAAAATATCTCTCCAACATTAGATCCAAAAGTCCTCACCAACAAACTGAGAATAAGGGAAATGCTCTCAGGTTCTCTAGACAGCAAATCAGCATTCATCAAAGCTGGTTGAACCTCATTTGTTGGCCCTTTCACATGATCAATAGGAGTTAAGGCACCTACAAGAGTCTCAAGGGCACCTCGAACCTGCACGAGTAATGTAATGCACATGATGTCAGCAACATCTCCCAAATTTAGGAGCATGGGAATGAAAACAATTGAACTAAGAACTGGGCAAGGCCATTGAGTACTTCCACTAATAAATAATTCTACTGCAAACAAGAACAAGCATCTTCTCCTGGGTTGAGAAAAGGAAGAGAAGATCCTCTGGGAGTGATATCAGTGTCATACAAGTATTTGATGGCATTAAAAGGACCATCTGATAACAATCTACAAACAAAGTGCAAATTTCTATAACATTTCATAAACATTAAGCATAAAACAGTAACAGACTCCATGGACAATAGATTTTTTTTTTTTTCCCCATCGATGGGTCTCTTAAGGACAATAATAGAAGATATAATATTAACTTGATGTCTGTACTAAATCTGCAAGCAGCACGTGAGCCAGTGAATTCACAACCATAAGTCCATATGAAATGGTTGAGCAAATATCCAGCTTGCTTTGGTTATAATAGTTTGAAGTCAATGCCTAAAATTATCCAGTACATCCTACCAAACATGCTGCATATCTTAATTTCCCAAACAAATTATCATTAATCTGAAATCTGATCTTTATGAAATGCCAATGAGTAAACAAACAAAAAGATTTACACATCAGCAACTCAAAAAAGCAACCTGACAAATAAAGTATCCAACAAAGCACTCAATGTTTTTCAGCATTATGAATAGGCACAAATTAAAAAACTAAAACCCCAAAATAGAAGAAAGATAAAAAGGCAAGTAGTGAATCAAACCATTTCAAAATCCTCCCGTTCTTCCTTCAGGACCCCCATAAGTACAGGAAAACCTGTAGAAAGTAGATAAAAAAAAACTTATACATAACCAATTCTATACTATAGTACTGAGCACCCAAATAACAAATGACACAAGATCTTACCCATTGCCCCGAAGGCTAGCTGAGCAGGACGACTTTCAGCTACAATCGACTGGAGATCTGAAATGGCCGTGCGGCGATCCTCAGCCAGGACACCATTGCTAATGCGGTCCAGCAAGCGTTCCACATAACTAGTAATGCAGTAAAGGCATTAGAAAAGTGAAAAAGCAACAGAACTCTTTACTGCGAAAACACGGAACATGCGATGACTCAGAGAGCAAGGTGAGTTATAGCTTAGGTGAGAAAAATTTTACCCTCTGGAATTAAAGGCACAAAATCTGAAGTAAAAAAAAAGACCACTTAATGAAGATATTTTCTTTCTCCAACAAGGAATTTTCCAGTTAACAAATATTTTGACCAAACTAAGTTTGCATCATAATAAGTACAGACAAGCACGATGGGAGAAAAACAAATTCCTTTTGGATTAATTTGAAGCATTTAAACCACCGATTCAATATCTGGCTATTGATTAACGCTCACATGGCATTTCAAATAAACATCAAGGATCCTAAACAAACTTAAAGAGGCAGAGCTTCCTGATCTACAAGGATAAATAACATACAACATACACACCCATTATGACTATGGGTATGCCAAAATGGCCTGTATATCTGCAAAACATTTTACCAAAGAGCATGAAACAAAATGGTAATTAGAGACACTTTGCAATTCTTTAACTTTGAAGTTCTTTACATCACAAAGTGGACATGAAAAGCAACTTTGAAGGAAAGACAGGCCCACCTTGCACAAAATAAGTCCTTGCATGTCTAAGATATAGCTTGAAATATAACGCAGTGAAAACGAGTACACAAATCAAAATTCCAAAACACAAGTAACCCACTGGCAAGCAATGATTCCAGTAACTACTCTTAAACCAGTACTATGGAGGGCTAGCAATGCAAGCAATGGAATTCGAACGCAACAACCATTCGAATACAAAAAGTTTGCAATTAGTAACTTATAGTAACTTATATAATGGTCTCCCAAAAACAGCTAAAAATAATCAGGTAGTGCTTTATGGTCCTAGGAAAAAGAGGGCATGAAGACATAAGTTTGCACTACCACATTCATAATGATCGGGTTTTGATGCTAATTAATGAGTATAAGTCTTACAAATTACACCCAGCATGCACTCATACCCTAAACAACTTGGAATCTCAAAAAAACAGTAGTCCTTTCTACGAACTCCTAAAAGTCATCATTGTCACGAGAACACAAGTCTGCTGTAATGGCGAGGGGTAAGGTTCGCAAATTCACGAACATTCATATCTCACTTCCAAATTCAATACCATCGTCGCAGCTGATGAGAAGCCTACCTGTCTTCAGTGGAAGAAGAGTTGTCATTGCCGAAAACAAGCCCGACAACACCCTGCGCAAAAAACCCTTTTTTCAGGCGAACGTAGATTTTATTCGAGGACGAGCAACAATCCAACACCATTTCGCGACGGCCAGCATCCAGCAGCCCCAGTGCCAAACGCCCAGAAGTGCCACGTGCAACTCCAATGTTTACACAAAATAAACCCCCCCAAAAACCACAACAAAAATACCTTGTATCTCGATGCCAAATCCATCCTCTCCTCCTACCGTCACTTCCCGAGCTCAGTGAATCGATCGGAATCGCGAATCCGCCAATGCCTGGGCTCGCCCAAAAAAAAAAAAAATTCGATCAACTCGACTCTTCCGATTCCGCGGCCGGTGGAATCAAAATGAAACACGGGCTTCGAAGGGTCCAATCGCGGCGGCGTCACGTGAACTTCCCCCGTACGCAATGAAGGAAAATCACGCACCTGCAGTATAAAACGAAGCGGCCCACCGGATCGACGCACGAAAGGAGCGATCGAGATTGACCTCGACGTACCCGATCAGCGCCCAGGTCGAGCTTTCCGCGGGGATTCGATTTGCTGACGTGATGGATTTGTGCGCGAGCTTAGCGCTGGAGCTGGGTCCCCAATTCGACGTTTCAGTCGCTGATCAAGCGATCGAGCACGAGACGGGAAAAGGAAAAACGAAGAGAGGAAAAGAAGATGACGTGAACGCAATAATGCTCGGGTGGCATCGCCTGTCGCCGGATTGGATTGGGCCCATGGGCCTGGCCCATTGATCTCCTAGCCCACTCGTCATCCAATTTCAGTTGTCGATCCACGTCGAGGTAGAGGTGTCAACGGGCCGATTTGGTTCGGACATCCACCGCTTCCTGACCTTGTCCATACACGAGGGGCAGTGCCGTGTTTTTGGATTCTATTGTTCAACAAATGATTCACATAAAAGAGAGATAGCTTTTATTTTTTTAGCACTTAACTTTTTCGTGGATTCAATTGTTCAACAAATGATTCGCATAAAAAAGATACTTTTATTTTACTTTTATTTTTTTTAGTGGAATATGATTGAAGGGCGTAACATAGATAGAGGGATTTGAACCCTCACAATTATTAAAGTCAATGGATTTTCCTCTTACTCTAAATTTCATTGTTGTCGGTATTGACATGTAGAATGGAACTCTATCTTTATTCTCGACCAATTAATCAGTTCTTCAAAAGATTTATCATACCACGGAGTAAATGATTTAATCAACGAATATTTGATTATTTCTTTAACTTAGAATTGATTCGCAACAATTCTTTCCTTTTTCAACCCATGATGATCCATTAAAAGAAAAATGGTCGATTGATGTGACAAGTGATAGCAACCATAGCAAAGGTGGGAATGGATTGATGCGAAAGTTCAATTGTGATGACTATACAAGCATGGAATATGCTCCTTCAAGGATATGAGGTTTTCGGGATGATGATGGAATTTTGGCTTTGATTTGGCTCTCTTGTTGGCGAAGTATCTTGCCACCTTTAGTGGCTTCCCTTCACTCATAACTAAACTCAAGCAACACACATGGCAGTTGGTGTCAAAAGGCGACAATTGTAGTCTAAATGGTCTTCTATTTTCCAATCAAGCAACACACATGGCAGTCGGTGTCAAAAAGCGATAGGTGTAGTCTAAATGGTCTTCTATTTTCCAATCAAGCAACACACATGGCAGTCGGTGTCAAAAAGCGACAAGTGTAATCTAAATGATCTTCTATTTTCCAATCAAGAGAAGTGACCACCACCACCATCACCATCATCATCATAATAAAAGTTAATACTTTGAAAAATCTCAAACTAATATATTTAAAACAACTATACTCAATATCATTTTTTTAATTACCAAAAACTCCAAATTAATGCATTTTTGATAATTTTACCCCAAACTAATACACCTAAGACAAAATTACTGTTTATTAGTTTATGTTAAATTTTATTGTCAAATTACTGTATTAAATGATACACGACAATTGACCGGTACATTAATTAATGATTTTATTCTCTATTTATCACAGTTATACCATTTTTTTATATATTAATCCAATTTAATGATATTTAATATAAATACATCACTTTTGGATTTTTGACAGTTGAACAAATTAATCTTAAATAAATTCATCACAGATGTATTAATTTAAGGCTTTTTATGATCAGGGCTGAGGTCGAGCTTCTCCTGGGGATTGGATTTTGCTGATACGATGGATGCTTCTTTTCTTTTTTCTTTTCTCCTTTTTTTTTTCCGATTGTGCGCGAGCTCGGCACTCGAGCACAAGCCCCGAAGGGAAAAAGAAAAGAAAAGAAGATGACGTGAACGCAATGCTCAGGTGGGATAACTTGTTGCAGGATTGGATTGGGCCCAGTTGGGCCCATGGGCCTTAGTAGTCTATTGATCTCCTAGCCCACTCATCGTCCAATATCAAATGTCGATCCGCGTGGGGGTGGAGGTGTCAACGGCCCCATCCGGTTCAGATCTCCAATTGATAAGTGCACGAAAAGAAAAATGGTTGATGCGACACTCGGGAGCAATCATATGAGGGTGGAAATGGATTGATGCGAAAGTTCGACTGCAATGGCTGAATACAAGCATGGAATATGCTACTTTAAGGAGATGCGGTTTCCGAGACGGTGACGGAATTCATATTTCATCTTGGCCCGATTCGGCTCTCCTGTTGGTGAAATATCTAGCTAACCTTTAGTTGCTTCCCTCTACTACTCGTAACCAAACTTGAGTAGCACACGTTGCAGTCCATGTCAAGAAGTGACGAGTGTTGTTTGAATGGTGTTTAATTTTCCAATCAAGATAAGTGACCAACATAGTAGTAGTAGTATAATGATAATAATAAAAATATAAATTACGTGTGACGTTCTGTTACGTTATAGATAACATCAAAAACGAAAAGTCATGAATCAATAATGGTAATAAGTATGAGGTGTGCTACTCTAATGAAAGCCCTTTGGAGATGATGGATTTATTAAATGAACTTTTGCCTTTTTTGCCTTTTGCGTAATTGATCAGAGCTCATGAACTTAATTGATCTTCCAGCGATTCTCTTTTTTCTAAATTGATTTAATCTTCCCTAGTTGTTTCGGTTTCTGAAATGATTTTTTGTTTTTTTATTCGGGTCATTGTGCTGGGTTAAGTTTATCACTCGAGACCGAATTGAATGATTCAAATCGACCTGTGATAATCCCATTGTTTTACATATTACCAAAACCAGAAGAAACTTATCTGAAGAGAACCAGAATCCTAGATTCGGATCAATTCTTTGTTCCCTTTTTTTTTTGTGATGTCACTACCTGAAGGTGTGTGTTTTTTTCCTTCTAACTCAATGTCTTAGCTTTTGTGCATTTTTCTCCAATGAAAAGGCCACAAACTCAATAGACATTTTCTCCTTCTAACAATTTCACAAGTTGAATTTGAAAATGTCTCGATAGATAGCCGCTCATGAAGTATTTAAAAAATCAAAAGAAGAGGGGACAAGTGTCGGGGCCCAATTGGAGTAGCATTAATAAGGTTTTTAGACCATTAGTTATATAAACACCAAAAAAAAAAAACAGCACTACGTATGATTTATGTTGGTGCGACCAACGGACTTTATTTTTGCGGATGAGCATATGCCTCATGCCGCCGGCTCTCTCCCTCCAAAGTGAAAAAAATAAAAGGAAAATATAAAAAAGAAAGGAAAATATAAAAAAAGAAGAAATTAAGCGCGTGACCAAGTCCGACGGCACCCACGGCAGCACCCATGCTCCCCCTCTCTGCGCCGTCGGATCCGCCTCCCCATCGACGGCCACTACGTTGCTGTCGGTTTCGTGAAGGGAGGAGATATGTAGGCTGCTCCACCCCCCACCACTCACCGGTCGCCACCACCCTTTTTCCCTTTTTTCTTCTTCCTCGCTCGGATATTCCGAATCATTGTTGGGAAAAGAAAGAAAATGAGAATTTCAATAATTAAACGAAACCTCTCTCTCTCTCTCTCTCTCTCTACGTTATTTTTTTATTTTTTTGGGGGTTTGGAACACTGTTATCTGGTGAACGAGCGAGAAACCAACGCAAACGGCTATAATTAACGTTCGCAGGTTCTTCCCTTCCCCATCACAACTCAAACGCACAGAGGGGAGAGAGAGAGAGAGAGAGAGAGAGAGAGAGAGGGGGCTTGATCTTTGTTCCCCAATCTCGACAGCGAATTGGGTTGACGAAATTAGAGGTTTTTTCTGTTAAAAATATCATATTTTTCTTCTTCTTTTTTAATAACTTTCGATGGGGGTTTAGGCGTTTCTGGGTTGCGCGACAGTTTTGGTTATAAATTGAAGCCGAAGGGGAAATTCGGGTAAGGGCATTGGAAGAGGATCGAAGGTAACGTTTGGCTTCTCAGCTTCTTGTCCCCAATACGCCCAGTCCCCCAGGTGGGTGTCGTTTCCCCTCTCTCACGATGTCCGAGGGGTACTACAGTTCGAAGAAACCGATGATATATGCGAGGACGTTTGCGGCGAGGTAATTCGTCCGTGCCTTTCGGGTGTTAATGTTTGTGAACCCTAGGAAAATTTCTTCTTTTTTTTTGCGGCTTTTTGAGTTTGAATTGACGTGGGTCGTCTTTATTTTCCCCTCATGTTCATCTTGCTGTGTGTTGATTGAACTGTGTATCCGATAAGGGGAGGAGGGGGGAATATCAGCGTCGTGGCCCGGGGGACGTGAACGTGACGATGTGGATTTGGTGCCTCGAATGTGATGAATGAACATGTGTATACGTTGGAATTTCTTACAGGGGTCGATGAATTAAGCCGGGTCGTCTGTTTATTGACTTTGCTGGACGATATGTTGGGTTGTTTGAATTGTAATGTTACGGATTGTGGATGAGATGATGTGCTTGCTACCCTCATCTCCTGCTGCTGGACATTGTGTGATTCCTTTTTGTTTTGTGGTTCTGCGCAGGCTCATGCAGGATTGAGCATGTCCAGGCTGCGTTGTATGTTGCGAGGTCTGGATCTCAGGTCCTGTGTTCTCTTGTTAATCCTGATCCCTCTCAGCATCCTCATGGTGCATTTGCAAGGACAGAAGATCTCGTCTTTTCTCAGACCTCTGTGGGAATCTCCGCCTAAGCCATTTCATGTGATCCCACATTACTACAATGAGAACGTGTCTATGGCGAGGCTGTGTGAACTTCATGGTTGGAGAGAACGTGAATCTCCAAGGCGGGTGTTTGATGCTGTTCTGTTCAGCAATGAACTTGACATCCTCAATATTCGGTGGAATGAGCTGAGTCCCTATGTCACAGAGTTTGTTCTCCTCGAATCGAACTCTACATTCACTGGCTTGCCTAAGGAGCTGCATTTCAATAAGAACAGGGACAGGTTCAAGTTTATTGGACCTCGGTTGACCTATGGAAAGATATCGGGAGGATTCAACAAGGGGTTGAACCCATTTGTCGAAGAGGCATATCAAAGATTAGCCCTAGACGTCCTACTTAGAAAAGCCGGCATCAAAGATGATGACTTGTTGATAATGTCGGATGTTGACGAAATCCCCAGTGGCCACACAATCAATCTTTTGAGATGGTGTGATGGTATCCCACCGATTCTTCATTTGCAGATGAAAAACTACTTGTACTCTTTTGAGTTTCATCAGGATAACAAGAGTTGGAGGGCTTCGGTTCACCGCTACCAGAAGGGCAAGACCAAATATGCACATCTTCGGCGGACCGACGACCTACTTGCTGATGCAGGTTGGCACTGTAGCTTCTGTTTCCGCTACATTAGCCAGTTCATATTTAAGATGAAAGCTTACAGCCATAACGATCGGGTTAGGTTTTCCCATTATTTGAATCCGAAGAGGATTCAGGATGTTATTTGCAGAGGCGCCAGTTTGTTCGACCTGCTGCCCCAGGAATACACGTTTAAGGAGATAATTGGGAAGATGGGGCCGATTCCTCCTTCTAAGTCTGCCATTCATCTCCCTGCTTACTTGCTTAATCATGCAGAAGAGTACAAATTTTTGTTGCCTGGAAACTGCAAAAGAGAAGGAGAGTGACTGATGAGATTCTTTCGATTACTGAGGCTCTCTCTCTACAGCATTGAAGATGATTTGTTTCGCAAAGGGTGCATCAGATATGATACATCATTCAGGGTAGTATTTTGGAAGAACCAGACAAATAGGTGTATATCGAGGAGAATCTGTTGTGTATGTCTATTCACTCTCCCAGCTTGAGGTTCTCGAACTGCGGTTCTTATCAATTTTCCCTGAGAAGAACCCACTTTGCAGAGAATAGCTTAGCTCTTGAGGCTGTGGAAGATCTTGTGCATACCGCCTATTGTTCTAGACTAGATGATCATTTGTATATTATGATTTTCTGCTAAACTCCCTTCTATCTTTTGCTAATTCCAATTTATTTTTCATTCGAATCGCATGGCTTGCATTATAAAATTTGGCG
The DNA here is from genome assembly GCA_014182575.1 of Eucalyptus decipiens. Lineage (NCBI taxonomy): Eukaryota > Viridiplantae > Streptophyta > Magnoliopsida > Myrtales > Myrtaceae > Eucalyptus > Eucalyptus decipiens. The sequence continues at coordinate 29,771,394 of CM024617.1, forward strand.
CCGTAAGTCTCATCTGGCGAATCTTTCTTAATGTATTCTCGACCAATCTCCTAACCAGACCAAATGGGTTGTCTTGTATGAGGCTCAAATTCACAAACGGGTGATCGTACGCATCTATTTGCTACTCGGTTCGTCAACTCTTGTGCTGGCTTTTCGAGGCTGTGCATGGAGGAGATGTCTTCTAGGGGAAGCACATCTCTTGATTGCCACCCTGGAGGCTTGAAGTTGCCGTGAGGGTATAAAACCGAAAAACCGGTCAAGACCTCCTGCTGATGAAAAATATCTGCAACATGGGAATTGACAGATGACGCACAAAGCATTCGTTTTAAAGTTGTCGTGAAGGTCTATCCTCGAGTCTTCCAATTACAAAGCTCTTCCTCTCTCTGCGTGTCTGTGCGTGGAGTCTCCGTCATGATGGTGATGATGATCATGGTGTCTCCCACCGCTCGCTCGGCATTAAAGAACTTAAATTATAGATGGTCATCGATGAGAGTCAATCAAGCCATTCATTTCACCGCGTGAAGTGGCACGGAATCAGTCGCCACCTCTTCCTTTCATTGGGGGACTCAGAACAGAGTCAACTTTCCATATACAAAGCACTTGGCAACTTTCTGTTCTTAATCCGTCCGCCCCGGAAGAAGAACAGGTCTAAGGGGCAAATCCGGCTCCCGAGAGTAGTAATCTATGGAAAGCTCATTTTGAAGAACAAAATAAAAAATGAGCTAGCCTCAATCGGTTTTTTTTAATATAGACTAGCGATGACCTTGGTACCAAGTGTTAAAATTCAGCAGGGCAATGGAACTGCACGGATTTTATCAGCCTGACGTCCTGTGCAACCATAATCCTCATAGTTACGGAGGCTATCTTCAGGGGTTAGCCAGATTCTCGGCATTCCAAGGAGATGGATGGCTGCTTGGTGCAACAGTTAAGAACAAGAACACATCTCGACAAGGCGATTCGCCATCGATAGAGATTAAAGATTTCCAAATTAGTCTTTCTTTATGTCCCGAAAGCAAACGTCCTCGACCAACCGGGCAACCACCGTCTTTTTCACCGCGCTTTCCTGCCAATCAGGCAAAATCCAAGCGCAAGATGCCACTTTCCTTTTCGATTCGCGTCAACAGAAAAGCCCACGCACCCTTGACGAACGCCCCGGTGATCCATCGCACACGTTAGGAGAACGATCGGGGATGACGACCATTCGGGGGAACGTGCCAGTGCATACGTTCACACCGACCCCGTTGACTTGTACTCAGTTCGGTTCAGTACAACTACAACCCTCACGAGGAGTGGCATCACGCAATACAACCCGCCCGACAAGCCGATCCCTTATTTTCCAGTTCTGCTCCGACCTCGGAGTCTTCAAAAACCGCTGCCCAGGAAGAAAACCACACAGCTTGCTGTCAAAAAAATATTGTCACCGTGCGCGATCCTCAAACCTACAGATTTTAACATTATCCTTTTGGACATGATTGGGTTGTTGAACTCTCAAATTTGTTTTCATTACCCTTGAGTCATCTCTCATCCCAACCAAATCACCCTTTCTTTAGCCAAGCGAATGGTTTCTAGTATTTTTGCTGAGAGATTATTATAAAAATGATTCTTGAATTTTAATTTAATATGCAGTGTCATCTCTGAACTTTTAATTTGTTTATTGTAATTTTCGAACTTTAACTCAATGCGTAATATCGTTCATGGACTTTTAATTTATTCGATGTGATTTATGAATTTTTTTATAAATGTTCAATTTAACTATATTTTATGAAAATATTTAATGTAATCCTTCAATTAATTTGAGTTTAATGACAATATTGAATATATTCATATAATCCAAGGTTAAATTGAACATGTATTAAAAATTCATGGACCATATTGAATAAATTAAAAGTTAATGGATGACAGTGCATGCTGTACTCAAGTTTAATGATCAAATTGAACAAATTAAAAATTCAGAGACAACATTACATATTAAATTAAAATTTATAGATCTTATATATATATATATATATTTTGTGACCTGGAAAGTGCCGTATAACCGGCAGCCGGCGGCGTAAACCCGGAACGACCCACTTCCCACGAGCTGCAGATAAGTCGCGCAAATGACGAGGTGGAGAGTTAAACTATGGCCTTGCAGGTGGCCAGCGTACAACTTCACCATCTCCGCCACCAACAGGGTGGGTTATTTTTCTATTCGTTAATGCTCAAGGCACAAATCATCCATCTAATTCACCGTGACCTTTTGGAATCTAGAAAAAGAAATTGGTTGCGCTTAGTTGCGCATGCGTCTTATCGACATTGAAAAGTACTCAGGGACCTCCTTTTTGCAATTCATCCTTTTTCCTTTTCAGCAATCAAAACATACGTCGGGTGGACTAGTCAATCGACGTTTTAAATGACCTTATAAAACCCCTGCAATGTTTTTTTTTAGATATCGCCTTGATATGATCGAAACCCCATAGTCACCATTAAAGTCATTCCACAAGATTTTTTTATTTTTTATTTTTTTAATTTTTGTTGCTGTTTCTCGTGGAATATATTATCAACCAAAGCATGGTGTCCCCTCCCATGCGATACCATTTACAGTTGACCCAGTCTTTGACAATGCAGGAGTCAACCCTTTTTTAGACTTTTAGGCACTACACGAGAAGCACTTTGTGAGGCGAACGTCATTAGGAAATTAGGAGTGCCGAGCTCCAATCTTTTACTTTTTCTTTGTAAAATCCAATCCAAAATCTTTGATTATCATGAGCATTTAAAATCCGGTACCAATCATATAAGTGGGACAATATTCAACACTTTCTCTTATGTACAACCCAAAAGCTCAAATTGATAAGTGCAGAGAAATCACATGAATATAAAAAGTACTTAGGACTCGTAATCAAGTGATACTGGGCGATACTTTAACACTCTTATAATCTTGACATTTTTGGATTGATTATGATTTGATCCTACTTTGTAGTTACAAACTTGTTAGGGGAAATAAGAATAATATAAGTCCTACGAGCATAGATGAAATGTTTTTATTTAGACAATTAGATTGATCACAATCTTTGATAATGATGAAGGATTTCACATGACTTTCACATATATCTAGTAGTTTTGAATGCTTTTGAATATAGTCTTGGTCATATTAAAATTCCCCTTCCTCTAATTATTCTGCATCTAATTTGAGGGATGAATTCCAACTATAAAGATGACAATTAGCAATTGATTCATCAAACATGATTATGATTAAATGAAAGTCCGCAGCTGTTTTTGCAGATTTTTTTTTTTTTTAATTGCCAGGGCTACGTTTTTGCATTCGACAATCTGATCAACATACATCACCTTGCGTTATCTTACCACTTTAACTGCACAGTAAGCTAGATAGAGAATTAGGCAATACTAATTCAAGGACTACAGCTCCTCCAGACTCATGCATCCTAATGAGATCGATTCTTATTGAGCTCATAAATATGAGAGAGCAATTTCTCATAAACCCACCAGCAGAATCAACGGAATGCCTTCACTGTGAGAACGATTATCAATTTAAGCCAAGCTATTTGACACAACCTCTTTGTCTTTAAAGTATTCATCCTTTCGTCTCGAACTCTCACTTCCTATTTAACAACAATCCAAGATGGAGTTTGAAGTGAATTAGTAAACTTAGTAATGGTGCTTGCTCATGAGCTTGCAAATCAGACTTTTCATCATATAGGACCCACACTTTTTTTCACGAAAAAATTATCTATCTTCAAGAATTAAAAATATAATGTTAGTGGATTTTTTTTTTTAATCATTTCAATGTACGCTCCGGTTCTTCTTTGTGATATTTCGATTACTTTTGGAATGGAAGGTTTGTTTTAGCAACCAAAAAAAAAAAAACAACAGACAGACAGAGGGCCATGCTGTGAATACCCATCTAATCTCCTGATTTGCATTGCATAAGGATATGTCCTAATCCAATCCCCATGAATAAAGCAACAAAAGACATGGGTTCTCTCTCGCAGTCCAAATATCAATACCAGAGTGCATAAGATTAGTGGTTTTTGAACAAGATTATTCACTCTAGTTTGAGGCATTCATCTTTCTCATTTGCACCATTTCCACGGTGATGGATCCAATCTGTATGCTGGTTCTCGATCAATTTGATGCAAGGAATTACTACGACACATCTTTTAGTCCATGAAAGTCTCTCCATTTAACTGTCTGCATCAACCTCCCTCAAATATTGAGTTCAGTTCGTGAAAGTTTCTCAGTCAATTTGATCCGCGTGTTGGTTGTGTCTAGCCATGCGCGCGTCTTTGAATGTTAACCTCATACCCCCGTTGAAAAGGCATTCATAGGACCTCCTTTTTTGCAATTCATCCTATACCTTTTCAACTATCAGGGACATATGCCGAGTCGACTAGTTAACCAATGTTTTGAATGACCTTGTACAACCCGCCTCGATGTATTCCTTGGAAATTTTTTTTTTTTTTTATTTTTGCTCAGTATTCCTTGGATATTGACTCGCTATGATCGAGCCACTGTGTACCAAACCACCATTTCGATAGGAGACCCTTGCTCTTTGAAAGGGCAAACAGGGGTGGGAAAGAAAGGCGCGTCCCATAAGATTTTTGTTGCTATTTCTCGTGGAATATACCATATGCCAAAACCAAAAGTGCAGTGTCCACTCCCTGCATGATACCCATTATGGTTGACCGAGTCATTGAAGATGAAGGAGTCAACCAATCCTTAGACTTTTGTGCAGTGCAAGAGAAGGACTTTACAAGAACTTCAGGAGACTATAATATTTGAAAAAATAAATAATACGTGATGATTTTTAATTTATTATAAAAATAATAATCTCTTATGGATAAAGAAATTAAATAATAAATAATTATAAATTATTACGGGACTTATTCACTTTAGAATTTGTTATTCACAATAAATTGTTATTTTTATGTTAGCTCAAAAAATGTTACGCTAGTGAAATCTTTTGGGAAATTAGACATGTGGATCAATGGCCAGTGGCATACGGAGTTCTGGGATGGATGCTTGGTAAGCAAATTTGGCTTTTCCTGCAGGCCGATTTTTCCTTGACAATTCGTTCGCGCGTGCGAATGGTCAGCTTCAAGGGCCACTGCATTTCTGTTTCTTTCTCTTTGTGATAAAGTCTGGGCGATTTTTTAAATTGACTACGATTTGATCCTACTCTGTAGCAACGCACTTGTTAGGGGAAATAATAAATTAAAGATAATGTGAAATATCTTCATTTAGAAAATCAAAGTGATCGCGATCTTTGATAGTGATGACGGATTTGACATGATGTTCGCATACATCAGGCAATCATAATTGCTTCTGAATACAATCTTGTTCATGTAAAAATTTCCCATCCTCTTAAAATTAGTGTTATTTGATTAAAGACCAGGGGAACACAGTTTTTTTAATTAACAAAAGCTCTTACCTGACAAATTTTAGATAAAGATGAGTAATTTCAAATTCACTCAACTCGTTATATGCTAAATCTTGCCTCTTTTAACTATGGCATATCTAATTTGAGGGATCAAATCCACCCATAAAGATGACAACGAGAAAAAGATTCATCCAACCATGATCATGATTAAATGAAAGTAAGTATCTGCTTTTGCAGAAAAATACGTTTCTGCACTTGACAGTCTGATCAACATGCATCACATTACGTTATCTTTCTGCTTTGACTGCATAGTAAGATAGATAGAGAATCATGCTATGCTAATTCAAGGACTACAGTTCCTCCAGACTCAAGCATCCTCATGAGATCTGTTCTTATTAAGCTCATGGATTTTGGAGGGTAGAGAGAGAGAGAGAGAGAGAGAGAGAGAGCAATTTCGGAAACCCACCAACAAAATCAATGGAATCCCTTCACTGTGAGAATAATTATCGATTCAAGCCAACCGTTATGTCCTGATTTGCATTCCTATGTCTTAATCCAACCCCAAGTGAATAAAGCACCAAAAGACATGGATTCTCTATTTCTGCCCAAATATCAGCACCACACTGCATAAAATTAACTGTTTAGAACAACATCACTACCCCCTAGTTTGAGGCATTCTTCTTTCTCATTTCCTAGGTCATCTTGAAGACCCCCTCGAACAGCAATGGATCCATTGCAATGGGGTCGTGCCTTAAACTGTCAAATCCTATACGTTGGTTCTCAATCAATTTGATATGAGAAATTACCACAACACATTGTTCAGTTGATGAAAGTTTCTACATTTAATTGTCTGGATCAACCTCCCTCAAATATTTTGTTTATCAAATTTTGTCAAGAGGATGATATACAATAGAATAGGCCCATTTATTTTCCACCAAACTACAAATTAGGTGTAGTCTACCCAATGGCAGGTCCATCACCTTCTACTTGTAAAATGATAAAGGGTGAAAAGTATTCACAAGAATGGCTAGGACTAGCAGATCAGCATGAACGTGTTTATGAATGCAGAGTCTACATTTTCTCACTATGCGAACATCAATAATGCCGCTGTTCTTGTACCATTCAACAAAACTCAACCTTGCATTTTAAACTTAACATGCAAGTCCAATCAAATTTCACAGGAACTTGCAAAAGAATAACTGCTCCAGAAGAAGAGCTAATCACTATCCCAGGAGTCATCCACCTGCTTCTGTGTCTTACCTTTTTTAACCTCTCTCCTGCTTTGCTCATCTGTATTGACATTATTAGCTCCTTCGTTGTCTCCTCTGTGCTCATGATCCCCTCCCCTTGACAATGAGTATTCGTCCATGTCTGATCCTTGCATTGGGACTTCTGAATCACTAACTGACTCATCCCATGCAGAATTATCTTTGATCATCCTTCTGCTGGACTTGGCATTTCTCCGGTTATGTCCCTGAACACTGGTTCTAGTGTACTTTTCCTGCTTCCTGTTTGACATTTCGAATGTATCAGATCCGTCCATATCATCATCGGACTGGTCATCTTCATCACGTGAACTGTGGAATCTATTTTGGTCACTCTGCAAAGGTTGATGAAGATTCTCATCTTCATCACTGCTGCTCTGGTAATTACGGCTGGCGCTAGTTTGTGATTGTCTTGAATCCCGACCTTCCCCTTCATCAGAGTCCCACATAACATTTTCAAGATCGCTTAACATACTGTCAGACTCGGATTCTTTTACAACCATATTATTTCTAACACTAGGTCTAGCATTTCTAGGGGGAGTTTGATAATTCTTAGGCTTCCTCATCCTCTCATGCTTTTGCCTAAATACTCTAGATCTCGCAAGCTCCTCATCAGAATCATCATTAACATTTTCAACATCACTTGCTTCTTCTGCATCATCAGAATCCCATTCATCATCTTCGTCTTCATCACTATCAATAGCTTGCTTGCCACGATGATCCTTCCAATTCCTTGGCCCTCTACTCTCACTATCAGGTTCATTGCCTCCCCCATATTCCGGTCTCTTGAATCGTCCTCCAAATTCTTCTCTGTTCCAATACCTAATTTTTCCTGCCTCTTCATTTTCTGCAGCTTCTTCTGCAGCCCATTCCTTGTCTGCTGCATCCTCTATCTCGGCTATGAATCTGTCCAACTCCTCCTGGTCACTATCAGCAGCAGGTGCAGACAGCTGAATGTCATGCATTGACTCAGCTTCTGATTGTCTATCATCTTGAAAAACATACGGGGTTCCTTCTTTTTTGTCGATTGCATTAAAGAATGTGGAAGCAACTCTCTGGATGCTGGCCATGGCAACTGGATCCTCAGGATTAACACCCATTCGACGCAGCTGCTGTTCGATCTTCTTTATGTTCAACTTTTGAGATTCAAGAGCTTGTTCAAATCGGGCCTTGAACAGTGCCTGCATAGACAAATTTTTGTAAATGCAACTCATATAGTAAAAATAATAACAGATATCAGGGGATGAAGCTGAAATTATAAGCTTTATATAGAAAATTGGTACGGAATTCAGTTTGACCACCCACTTTTGAATGAAAAATTAACGACCAGTGGATTTGTCAGAGATAATTTGTAGATCAGAGATCAACTCCGAGGACATTTTAATCTTTTTATTTGCACATAGGGCCTAGCTGGTCCAGCTGGAGAAAGAACCCCAACTTCTTGAACTTATTGCAATTTGAATGAATGATAATTTGAAGACATTATATGTTTACTCACCTTTCGTTTTGTGAGTGTGTTGATCGGAATCAAATTTTTTGGCTGGCGATAGTTTCTTCCACGGAACATGATAATTGTCTTCACATTATGTATGTTGATAACAATGCCACCACTCAGCCTTGCGATCATGGTTGCCATTTCTTTGATTTTCTCCTTGGGAAAATTATCACAGCAAACTTGCACAGTCTCATGAAACTTCCAGTGCAGATGCATATTTTGTACTACTCCTCCAAAGACTCCCCTGACACCAACGGGAACATAGTTTTTGTTTCTGAAGCCAATCTTTTTAAATGCCTGAAGCTGCTCAGGGGTCAGTAGTTCAGGATCATGCCGTGGGGGTGGCAGCTCAGGTAACTCATATTTTTTAAGCTTCTGCAGGAGCAGTGCCACTTTCTTCTTGGCCTGGACAAATTAGAATAGAGACAACAAATAAATTGAGAATTGCTAGAAACCATAAATAAGTGTCTAAGCAGCTAAGAAAACGAGGAAGAATCCAGTCTCTTAAGACTCGGGACATTATAAAGTTACAGAGGCCACTAAGTAATAAACAAAAAAACCTGAGCTTGAAGGAAATTTTTCCATTAAAAAAAAAAAAAAATTGTAGCTTCTTAACAGGAGTTCTTGACACTCCATTAACTAGCAAGCTCTATGATCATTTATGCACATGATCCTCATGTAACTGAAGCTAATCAACCGGTGATAAAAATAAGTAATTTACAGGTTCTAGAATTTATGACAGAGCAAACAGCACAACAACAAAAAAACTCTTTTTTGCCAGAACATCCTAATTGAAGTGCCTATACACAGATGAAGATCTTAATTCTCTGAAAAGGGAAGTCACCAGAATATATGTGGTGTATAAGAAGACGAACATATACAATGTGCTGCTACCCTCCTATGATAGTTTAGATGGAACACATTAGCTAGACTTAATCAGCCCACACTTGCTCCAGAAAATTTTGCTTTTGGCAGATCTGAGAAAAAATTTAAACAGGAAGGGATGTACGCCCTTGGCATGCTTCAACCCCATAGGTCTTTTAAGACTTCTTGATACTGAGACCATTTAAATCTATCCTGTTTACTTACCAAATGCAGAAACTCTTAGACGTGCTTTATCATGACCATCAACAGCCAATCGATTTGAAAACTGGAGTCAATCCAAAATTACAAGAACCCAAAATTTCAAAATTAAGGCGCTGCAGTGACAAGAGAAGCTTAAACCATCTAAGCTTACGAGTAAATGTAACTTGTAAGGACATGATTTTACACCCTTTTCACATGCTTTCATAAAGGAAAAAAAACATACTCTTTTCAGATTATAGATAAGCCTCTCCTCATCGGTCATCAGCTTCTTTCTCAATTTCTTAGCCCTTCGAATCTCCCTCAAGGTTTTACCAGACTCCTTGCGCATTCTACTCTCTACCTTGCTCCGCATACTCCTCCCTTTGGTTGACATTGAACGGGACCAACTGCTCAAGGGATTGAGCGCCACGAATGAGGAATGCAGACAGTCTTTGCCATTTACGATCGGCTGAACCGCACTCCTCGACATTAGCTTTGCAGGATCACCATTAAGAAGAATCGCATTCCTGGACAGGACAAATAGTAAATAGCATTTGACGAAATGCAAGCAGAAGTCATAGATCAATGAGCACTTTCACGTCTTCTTTTTCTCCCCTAGATTGCTCCACCGTCTCAACGCGAAGAACATTAGCTAACAACAACAAACCATAACACAAAACTGAAAATGCAGACACCATATTGGTGCCTTAAACTGGAAATGAAACTGACAATGCAATCCGATTCTTAACGATTTCAATGAATTGGCCCAAGAAATGAGCAGCAGCCAATCATAGAGACCACAATTTAGGGCCAAACTCGATCGGGAATAAAACCCAGAACCCATGTTCTATCTAAGGAAGTGGAACATCTATGTGCTGCAAACTTGCCGACTTGGGTCAGCTGAAAAGGAAGATTGGCAATAGAGAGAGAGAGAGAGAGAGAGAGAGAGAGAGATAGAGAGAGAAAGTACCTGGAGTGATTGGCGAGGAAAATGGAGGAGAGGGTCTTCGAGGAATGCCTTTGGAGGTTCCGGGCAGTCGCCGCGAACATTTCCGACGTCCGGCGAAGCCTGTTTCCCTATACTTCCATTGAGTTAGCAGCTTTCGGTCGGATCAATGGAAAGCTCTCTTCTTGGGAGGGTTCTTCCTTCCAAGTTTTAGGGTTTAAGCCGGTCTTCTGCAAGCAGAGACCAGTGGCCTTCTGGGGTTTTTCTTTTTTTCTTTTTTTTGGGTGCTTTTTTTGGCCTTTTTCCCCCTATTAGTACTTCTTTAATTGGAAAATTCTAATGTCAAATCCTCTTGTTTTGCGGAAAAACAAATAACTGTAGAAAATATATTTGCAAAGAGGACTGTTCGTGCCTTTTAAAAAAAAAATTGCCAACAACATGTTTTCTATATCGACGTTTATTTGACATTTAAATATTTTCCCACTTCATAAATTTATTGAAAAAATTAAAAAAAGAAAATTATTTATAAGGTAATGAGTAGATGATGATTTTCAAATTGAAAAACTAAATTACTCATTCATCATTTTAGCCTAATTCAAGTAATGTCTTGTCAAATTATTAATCTTTTGCTAGATAATCGTGGAATTAAATATTTTCCTGCTTCATAAATTTATTGAAAAAAATTAAAAAAAGAAAATTATGTATAAGGTAATGAGTAGATGACTTTTTTGTGATTTTGTTCCAGCCGGATTGTAAGTCACTAAATCTCTCATCACATTCACAACTTTTGTGTCATAATATACAGATTATGAGCCTTCAAGTGTCTTGGCTTTTGAGTGCTAGGTTTTCATGAACTGGTCAATGGAGGCCCCAAAGCAAGATGCGAGGTTAATAGGATAATTAGGTGCCAATGAATTGGATCAAGTCGGATTTCCACGTTACTCCGATCCAACCTGACTAATGAGAGATTAGTGCTCTCTCTAACCCAAATTGCATATGACCCAAATTGTAAACACAAATCGGATCAGGATCGACTCAGGCCTTTTTGACAACTCCAAAGGAAACTATTGCAATGACCAAACTTCTCTTTGCAATACGAGGCTATGAAATAATTACTTTCTTGCGCTTTTAAGTGTGAATTTTTCCATTTCTTCTTTTTCTTATTCTTGTTTTCCAACAAATAGCACAAGAAAATGTTTGTAATCTCCGACTAAGAATTTCAAGTAAGCACAAGGAAAGATGACAAGTCGTTCAATCAATCATGGCATAAACACCCTTGGATTCCCGAAATCTAGGCTAAACCGAGACTGCAACAAAATGAATTAGTCAGGCCTCCTCGCCATCACCTTTCAGCCCATACCGCATTCACTGGCATCCTTAGTGCCATCAAACCTTAGCAACATCGTGTCGGCATATTCTCACTAAATAATTCATCTCAATTACATTAATCTAAAAGACTTTTAGCCAAATTATTTATTTCAGAAACCCCTAAATAATTCCCGTTTAGGTGGGGAGGGCAGGCCTCCTCGCCATCACCTTTCAGCCCATACTGCATTCACTGGCATCCTCAATGCCATCAAACCTTCGTGTCGGCATATTCTCACTAAATAATTCATCTCAATTACATTAATCTACTTTAGGGACAAAAAAAGATAAACACTAGAGACTTCATATATTTACCAAAAAAAAAAAAAATCATAAAAATCATCCCTAACATCACTTACAAAAATAGATAAATGAAAATATTTTCATTGTCGTTATTGTTGATAATGAAAACATTTTCCACTAACTAATTATTTTAAATAATAAAAACAATCATATTTATGAAAATATTTTTTAAATTATTTATATTTCATGAGATAAATGAAACCTAAAAAATGAGTGGTCACCGAATTGAAATGAATCTTGAGCAAAAACTCATGAAAATCATATTACGGCGCTGGTCTAAGAACAAATATTACAACGAACATTAGCCAATAATTCACATTTAATTGGAGCACATTAATTATTGTTTTCCTCTGTACCCGAAGAGGGGGCAAAAAAAAATCAAACTGAGCAGCCTAACTCTTACCTGTAATCTATAGCATTGTAAGCAGAGAAATAAATACAAAGATCCACTGGCAGATTCACTTCGTGCACCAAAAAGCTATCTTTTTCATGCTCAGCTAACATACACCAGCTCAATTTTCCTGCCTAAATCCTTGCAAGAACAACCTCAGAACAAAAAGAATCCTTCTGCATATCAGATTGCCCATGATTTCCATAATTATGTACTGCAGGTCGAGATCAACATTAGCCAAGCCGTAATCTATGACAGTTGACAACAAAACAGAAGTAACTCTCGAACAACATGTATAGATCAAAGGCTTTGACATCAGCGACGCTTGTATATGCAAGGCTTCAACTCTGGCCACGCGATTTCCTTCCTCTTTGAAATTGGCTTCTCCTACAAAAAACAAAGATAATGAGTTTTTCTTTTTGGCTTAACACAGTTCTGGGTCTCCACAGAGTGCCCTTGTTGCCAAGACAAAGCATACCTGCTTCGTGAAGTGAAATAGAACGAACATTTTGTTCGTGAAGTCCTGCACATGTTTACCAAGAAGTCAAAAACTGAAAAGGCAAATAATCAGTGAGAATGAAAGGAGCAAAAACTGACCTTTGATACTTGGGTGAATCCTAGCTCACAAACAGCTTTTATGAATTTATTAGGATCAGCTCCGCCCGTTTTTGGATCCAATCTGCTCTTTACTTCTGCTATAAGAAGCCATCCACTGTAAAGAATCTTGATGAGCCCAACGATGCACACAGATTTGTCAACATTTTCAATCCAAAAGAACCCAGGGAAAGTGTTCAACACACCTTGGTTTGAGAACTCTGTGTGCTTCCTTAAGGAAATTTGGGTAATTAACCCCCATGAGGGAAAGGCAGAAGATAGCAACATCAACAGAAGAAGAATCAAGGCATGTCTGCAGGAAGAAAATAAATGGAATCCTCATTCAACTAACTCTGGACCACGCACAGACCAACAACTAATACATTTAAAAGTAAATCCACAAGATAGTATTAAATATGAAATACAAATTCAGAGTTGTTTGCTGATTCGCATTTGTAGTACTCTACCGGAAAACAAAAGTTCCTACACAGAAAGGATCAACATGCTACTTACAGTTTGCATAGTCCTGAGCAACAAGGAAGGTATTGGTGTATAATGGGAAGATGATGCCAAAAAAAGGATCCACAGAACACATCTCTAACCGTGAATCATAAACAAGTGATGGCATACAATTTTGAAATGGAAGTTACCACAAACAATTTTAACTTGTACTTGCATAGTTGAATAGGAGAAATCCATACATTTGACATATCACCGGCTATCACATCAGGATCATTTGAGACAAGATCAAATGAGAAAACTTTGTTCTTCACACTTTTAGCTACCCTGGCATCTCCTGGAAATAGTAACAAAGCGTAAGTAGCATTTCAAATTAGTCCAGACATTCTGATAATGGTCAGCGCATCTGATGTTCCAACTAAAATGTAATCATTGCAGAACCTATCCAGTTAACTCTCACCACAGCCAAAATCAGCCACGGTCAATGAAGGACTGCGAGCTTGAAGCCATTCTATTATCTTATGAACAGGCTGTTCAGGCCATTGAGACATTTGAGCCTGATATCCTGCATGATACTGGAAAATTAAGTCAAAAAGAGTTGAAACAACCTTTGGAAAAGCAAAATCATTGTGTAACCGAAATTAACTTAGACTATAGCATCCATACTGATGAAGTGATGTGCAGACAAATTTCATGCAAGAATAACTTATTTGAGATGGCAATTTTCATTTCAAAGCACAAAAATATGATGGACAGTTATCCTTCCTAGAAGAAACTAATTCCAGGCAATTCTCGTTGAGAACAACCAGAATCCCGTTTTTACTCTGTTATATCCAAATGACCAATCTTTATGGCCTCATCTTCTCAGAAGGTTGATATGAAGATCTAGACCCTGATATGTACATTTCACAGAAACAAATCTTAGCAGGATGATCAAGAAACTGCTGATATGAAGTCGAATAACATATTCATCACTGACGATGGCATTGCTAAGCAGCTTATTTTTCCTTCTTTTTATCAGTACTAAGCAAGTTGCTCTTCCAGGAAGTTATTTGAGCAAAATGAACTCATTCCACCATGGTCAACAAAAGCCAAAACAAGTCTCTTGACTAAAGTTAAAATTTGGTGGTAGTACACTTGGTATTTCCCTGATAACTGAATCAATAAGCTATTGCACAGCAGGATTAGTAGCTCACTCCAAATCTTGATTCCCCCGGCAGACCAACAACAGGAACACCTTGATCATTTGGTCTTGTGGAACACAGATTCAGAAAGACTGAAATGTGGTAACACATTCAATTTGATATAGTTTTCTGACTTGCAGAAACTTACACATAGTTACTCTGTCACAGACGCCGACTCGCAGATAAGTAAGTTTAAAATTTGTTTTCATTCCCAATTGATTTACTCCACTGAGACTGATTTTTCTCCTCACACAAATAAGTGAGATGAAGGTGATAGGTGATGCTCAATAGCCGATTCCTTTCATCACCTAAGCAATGCAAGCTTTTTATCTACACAGTCCACATACACAATGCAGCCATTGAAGCGCAAAAGAGCAGAGAAGTGGAGACTTGTTTATCGACTGAATGATTTTTTCATTGAAAAGAAGAGCATCTTACCACATTAAAAAGAGATGGGTCCTCCTTAAAATAATTAAGTGCTTCTTCTCCGCTGAAAAGATAGTACAAATTCACTAGTTAAGCAAGCGTTTCGGCTCTATCAATCATGTTCATCCGCCCTCAACGCGACTACAATGCACAGTAAAACAAAACGTCGAGAATCACAATACAAATCCGAATAGATGGAAACAACGTACGTGCAGGTGTATAGCTTCTCGTTGATCATCCTAAAATGCCCACCGGATAACCTCGCTTTCATCTGCAGAAACCCATCAGAATCAACCGGTGAGCTAATAAAAAATCCATCCGCGTTCGTCACCGCAAGCTCTCGACACAGATTCCAGAGACTTCAAGAAAGCACAGTCTCCACTCAAGAAATCAAAGCTACCGCCAACCCACAAACCAATTCTGCGAAATCGGAAAGATAGACAAAGACCCACGAAGAAAAAGGGGACCTTTTCGAGGAAGCTGGAACCGGGAGGCTCCGATTTGCTCTTCTTAGCATCGCGGTTTTGCTCGTTGCCTTGAGCTCTGCGACGCTTGGCGCCCTTACGGTTTCTGCTCCGTTGGGTCTCCATCACGAACTCTTCCGACTCGTGGAAGCACGGGGGAGAGGGGGCGTTCTTGAGCCGCTCTTGATGGGGGGTACGGCTTTCGGTGGATTCCTGGAAGAAGAACCGAACAAGAAGGGAAACAGGCCCAAACGATTGAATCACTCCTCCAACATAGGCTCTGGTCTTGAGCATGGAAACAGTGAAAATTGTCCAAAAAAGTCCTAAATTTATTATACTGTGACCAATTCAACTCTAAAACTTTATGATAATTTGTCAATTTAGTCATACATATTTTAATTGCGTCAATTTATATAAAGATTTGCCAAACAAATCCTAAACTTTTTTTAATAAATTATCAATTTAGTCATCCTGACTAATTTTGATCGGACATCACCGAAGTGGATAAGTGATAAGCAAAAACATTGGACAAAACTAATTTATCAAGTGATGTGGTAGGCTCTTATTGAGTATCGATTTTGACTCAAACTTATTCATATGCCCACAAAGCAATAAGTCAGCATTATTTTGTACCCTTATTGAATAGCAACTTAGGGTGCGTTTGAACCATTCGCTGTGGTGGCTTCGCTAGATAAGGCTCCGTTGATCCTTGCCTTTAAGGTGAAGGGTTCGAAACCCAACGGAAACGCTCGGTATCTTAAACGCTTGCATAAGGTGGTGGTTCCCTTGTACGGCCCTAGATTTGCCCGCCAGTTGTTGGCTGTACCGGTTTCCCTGGATCATAAAAAAAAAAAAAAAAAAAAACCTTATGGCGCATTTGGTAACGTTTTTGTTCAAAAATTGTTCTAGAGAAAAAAAACTATTACCACGCCCGCGGTGGCCGCGTTGGTTTCGAGCTTAGTACCCCATCCGCCGGGGAGGAGTTTGAAACTCCGCGTGGTCGATGCTTCAATGCATAAGCTGCGCGATTCACCTGTGCCTGGGTCTGTGGTAGTGGCCCAGTCCACCCTAGGGTTTACTCCGCCGCAAAGCGGCGCACGGAGGTTCCTGGGTCACAAAAAAAAAAAAAAAAAAAAAAAAAACTATTTCTGTTCCAAGGAACAATTTTGAACAGTAAGAATGTATTTGGAATCGCACAAAATTTATGTTTCTAAAATAGAATAAGAACGTAAACATGTTTGGTAAACTTGTATAATTTTTTTGTTTCTTTTAATTTTTTAATATTTTTATTTTATTTTTATTTTTTCCTTTTTTCTTTTTCTTCCCTTTGGCCAATCACTGGGCGAGCTCAGCCTCGCCGGGGGCCGGCAACGCTTCATATGGCCGGGCTGCTTAGGCCATGGCCAAGGCCACGCGACCGGCCAAAGAAAAAAGAAGAAGAAAAGAAAGATAAGGAAAAAATAAGAGAGAGAAAAATTGTTTTTCTAAGTGTTCTTAACAAAGAAACGAGTTTTATTATTTCTTTGTTTCTACGTTCCAAATTTGTTTTCCGATAACAAAAATAGAATTTTTGTTCATGGGAACAAAAGTGTTAAACAAACTCTTTTTTTTTTTTTTTTTTGTTTTCTAACAAAAGAACAAAAATTGCGTTCCGAGGAACAGAAACAAAACTCAAACAAACAGGCCCTTAGTTGCAATCCATACCTAGGATTACTCTAGACAATCCTTTCATAAATAACCAAGAGGACAAAGGAAAACAATGTCGATTTCACGTGCACAAAAACTCTCGACTCCAAGATGGAGAAAGAGAATCACTTTTGTAATTTTCGGTTCGGGAAAGCAAGATGCATACGGTAGCCCACATCGGTTTCAAATTAAGAAGCGAAAGACCCGATTCGATCCGACGCTCAGAAAGTCGACGAGAACTAAACCCCGAGCTCAAACATTCAACGAGTCAAGGGCGGGGTAACTTGTGGTACATCCAAGTGTCTCCCAACTACAAGCAACGGCCACCAAATTCCAACCGCCTTCTTTTAAATACACGTCGAGTCAAAATCATCATGATCGGAGACGGGCGAATCATAGCAATTGGCACACCTCGAAATCAGGGATCCCCCACCCACCGCAATTCAATAGCAAGCTAAAGCAGCTCACGTGTATTGACTTCACCCCCACCTACTTTTGCCGACAGCGAGGTCAGTTTGATGGCAGTACAAGGTGGAGTCCATGTCGCACGATCTCATGTTAAATATGCGACGCCACCCCCCTGCTGCATTCCCATCACATTGCAGGCACACCCATTTTCCTACTTTGGGGCCAGAGCAAATGGCAACCGCGGCGGAGTCAAAGGTCGAGTCCGAAGAACGATGTAGCGAGCGGGGACGGAGTGGAGGCTCCCGGGGCGGAGAGAGAGGAGAAGGTGGGAGTTGAAGTGGAGCCGAGGACTGGGGTCTCCTTCCCAGTTAGACTGGAGGATGGGAAGCAATTGAACTCCGTAGGTTTGAGGAAGAAGTCCATGCTCGGGGTGGGACTCAAGATCTTTGCCTTTGGTGAGTACATAACTATCAAACATGCCTGAACATGCACAGCAGCATCTTCATGTCGCCCTCGCGCGATTTTTCCACAATTCAGATTAGGTGTCGATCTTCTTCACTTTCAGAGCAGCGAAAAATCGGCGACAGTCGCTAGATGGATTAGATCTAGTCCGCTGCTGAACTTGCGACTGACCAGCTGCTGAATGAACCGCCGGTCATCCCGGGCAAGATGATCAAGTGATGTCTTGCTTGTCTAGCAGTAAGAGCATAAAAGATAAACCCTCTGCTGATCATCTGACTCAAGAAGAACTAAAAGACATAATTATTTAATTGTAAGTAGACTAATACACCGAAGACGTGTAAGAAACAACAGCCTCGGTACTCATCCAAAGTGAATGGGATTCTGGATTCTTGAAACTCTTGTAGACGTTTCGACTCTGAGGCTCAGTCATGATGTTACATAATGGATGGCATTACCTTTTTACTCGAAGCAAATACACCCATTGACTTTCCCCATATTGCAGGTATATATGCAGATAATGAGAAGCTGAGAGACTTGCTGAAGTCCGAGTTCAGGGAGGCCCCGGCAACGCCAACAAAGGAAATGTACCAGAAGGTAATAGACAGTGATGTGGGAATGACGGTGAGAATGGTGATAGTATTTTCTGGCCTCACCATGAGCATGATAAGAAAAAACATGGGCGAAAGCCTTGGAGGAGCCATTAAGAAGCTCACCGGTGGGAATAAGCAGGAGGATCTCACAAACAAGTAATTATGCGACAGCCCTTTATTCATTAGACATATACAACCACGACAAGCGTGAACTTTCCGATAACTTGTCCCCTATCGTGACATCTCTCGAGCGTTTATGGCAGGATCCTGGATGAATCATCTGATGATATCAAGCTAACATCTGGTTCTGTAATGGAGATTTCTCGCCTTCCAGGATATACTTACCAAATTAAAGGTAAGATCTAAGAACACAGTGAACAGAAAAAGATGTGTATGTTCCTAATCCTGAATTAGTACCTGAAGAAAGAATTTATGGGGTGCAGTGATGGATAAGGTGGTGAGCAAGATACAGAGCGAACTTCTATGCAGGGCCCACATCTATACGTATCTCGGAGACAACACATTCGACATGGATGCCAGAGAAAAGTTTGGGATGTCCATGCTCAAGCTTTTCTAGAGGCGTGACGGAAGAACACAAATGGAAATAAGGGCAGTACACCAGTTTTCCTCCTCTACCCAATGAAGCAGTAAGATTATGTTAACGGACTTATTACTCCAATTTCTGAAATGTATCCAAATATTGCTACAGCAGCAAATATCATCACATGGCTCTACAATAATATTGGTTTTCACGCGTGTTCCAAGCAATCTCTCTGAGTTTACATTTGTACTGGTAATTCATTACCATAAAGCTGACAACTTCGTTAACATCTGAGGCATGTGTAAAGAAGAGAAAAACAAAGAAAGCATGAGTGCACTTGCATGACTGTTTGCATGTATGCGCAGCGCAGGCGTGCGCCCAGAGAGAGAGAGAGAGAGGAAACGTTGGGGAGCATGCCTCAATTAATCAAAGGGCAGAGGAAACGTTGGGGAGGATGCCTCAATTAATCAAAGGGCAATGAGTTGATTGTTCAATCCTCCTCCCCCTCTAGATGCAAAACATTACTCCGACAAATATCACGATGCACAGCAGCATAAGGTATGAAAACATCACTAAACAAGAGGCACTCTCACATGCCAGACGGATTGACATAGAACACATTTATGTTTCTAAACCCTCTGATAGCTTGACCGACCTAGGAAAACGCAGTCAACTATCACTTAGGGCTGTTTTGGTTTCTCAACAAAGAAAAGAAATGGGCACATTTACAGGGCGTGCAGCTTATATAAATTATCTAAAAACATGCCGAGATTCAGTGAAAGCCACGAAGAACATTGCGAGGGTCTAATTGCCCACTGTAATAACTTGATGAAACAGTAGAAAGTTCTTGACGGCCTCTCCACTCTTCAAAGGGTTTCAAAACTATCGGTGTTTCAATAGCAGCAGAATCCACACACAGCATAGTTTTGTACTCCTCATCACCCATGTCAGAAAGTGCCTTTGCCTTTTTGTCCCAAGGATTCCATACCACTGTAAGCATATGACCATTTATTTACCCAGACGATTAAGGTGAAGAATGAATTGTCACACATAGCGAAGGAACCACAAAAGGAAACAGACTTTTGGACATCATTTACCTGCATCTGGCATGCCATCCTTCCGGAGCACCAAGGTTCTCTTCTTCTCGTGGTCTATGATAGCAATCTTTGTTGGGGTGCTCAAATAAACTCTGTCAATCTAAGAATACATAAACCAGTAAATCTTCCAAACATATACAAAGGTTTTAGATAATTAACACAAATGTTGAATGAGAAAGATCAATGATGTGCAAGTAAATAAAACACATGTAACATGGGAAGCTAAACTCAAGAATGAACTTAAATCCTGTAGGCATCCTAATCGGATTAGCATGAAAAGAGCATAACCTCGCCGTCGAATGTGATTGCATCAGCCTGCTCTGTGAACCTTTCTCTTCGCATCAAATTATCAAAGTAATCAAGCGTCTCTAAGCCTTCGACGCGCACTTCACTGCAAATTGAATCTCTTCATGTTCAGCTACTAACAAACATGAACCAACTATAGGCTTTAAGATTTTGATGTTATGATATGAAATATAATTATAGCGCTAGAAGCTTGATCGGAAAAAAAAGAAGAAAAGAAAGACAATAGCTCTAGACATTAGTATCTTGACATCAAAGGATTGAGAAAAGTACAATTTGATTTACAGGAAATGGCACTAAAAGTAACAGGCAAAGGTAGAGCTTTTGCATGAGAAGGCAAGCAAACCTGATGTCCGAGACAGAGAGGTAGTTTGTGAGCGCAAATGTAAACGAGAAGGTCTTGCTGTCAGTATTTCTCACACGGGGGATCAAAGTGAGCTTTCCAGCACCCAGAGAAACGCGAAGTCGGAGCTCGAAGCTGTTGGTGGACACCAGATAATAATCCAAAAGCTAAGAACCACAGACCTCTAGGAAGGCTTCACAGCGACACATCTGGCAGAAATATCAAGTTTTGCAAGCATACCTACGCGGCCATGTTTTGAGGTCCTCTTCTGTAGACTTAAGTATCAGATCCACTGAATGGCTGTCAGCTGGAGGTAGAGGTGAAGGATCGCTATCGACAGACCACACTCTATTCCTTGCAAATCCATGTTGCTCCAGAGAACCAAGATTTCCAAACTGAACAAGGAAGCAACAGTCAGTATAACAATTTCCAAACATTAATCATTTGTTCGCTGGGAATGCTTATTTTCCCAATTGCTCACCTGAGGAAAGCAAACAGGTATACCTCCCCTAATTGCTTTAGGTGACTTAAAGATGGCCTACAAAAGTTTAAAGAAGTCATTAAGAGAACTGATGTTTCAAGAGAGATCAATTAACTAATTGCAGTGCAAATTTGACGTGAAAAGCCCCCAATTCATGCATACAAACACCAGGTACATATTTCTTCTCAAGAAACATTGAGGAACAGATATGTGCAGAAAAAAAAAATCAAAGTATTAAGTTCACGAAGACATCTGGAAGACTTATAAAAGATGGTGCTGAAAATACTAAAGATCGGTGAGAAAAGAAAACTCTGGACATGCAATTCCCTCTATACATATTCTCCCCTTGATGGCCGACACTATGGTTTTATCAAGCATTCATGACCTCAATAGTTATCACTTTGATATAAATATGACAAATCCATAAAAAAGCTATTCAATAACTTTAGAAGCCTGGCTATCTATCTCCTCTGCAATGAAGAAGATTCCTTTCGGTTAGATAGAAGCTGGCCGTCAATTCAACATTCCTCATGCTTCCACAACAAAATCATGTGTTCATAAATTCATGCATTTACTTATATGCACGTATACAACTCTAGTATGGAATCCAGATGCAAATATGTGGCACTAGGTTTACCTTACTGCTCATAAAGAGGAGCTCCTCTCTTCGTTCATTCTTCCAAGAAACAACCTGCCCCCCATAGAGAAGCACCTGAAATCATTAATTTCAATCAGTAGGTGACAGGCCACAACTAACAACAGGGGGAAAAGTCGTAGTTTGCAATATTAGCAAAGCTCATTCTTCTAGTCAAAAGGTCCCAGTCTTCCTGAAGTGGAGACAACTGATCCAACATGAGAAACTCATTTATCTGAGAGCCAGATGCTTCAGTCAAAGTTCAAACATGACATAACCATCTTCAGATCCATCACTAAAAACTTAGACGACCTTCCAGATCCGACAGATTGCTTCCATAGACAACACATACACGGCTCATACAGATGTTCTTGGGAACATCATACGGAACTAATCATGTATTTGCATACCGTTTCACACATCTACTTTGGCATTAATTACAGTGAACCAAGCAAAACTCAAATCATAAAAAACAAGTTCTTTATTCATACAGCAATTCCGCCCCCTATCTTTCCTAAGATTTAAGACCTCAAACAACAAAAATAAATAGGGATATATACAAAACTTTCCCCACAACAATGTCTACATATCATTTTAACCCCTCCAATCAAGCTCATAAAAAAAAATCCAAAAAGAGAGAACGAAAAAAGAAGAGTATCCAGGAACTAACGGACATACCTCAGCAGATGAACCAGATGGCCCAGTCAAGTGAACTCGGGGCCATCCATCAGAAGCGTGAACCATATTCAAGGGCATCGTCGAGGGTCGCCTTTGCCTCAGCCCCGCTTTGATCTTGCTCACGAATGGGTTCGCTTTCCCTTTGTTCCACTCCAGCTGTACATCAAAACTCAACAGAAGCTAACCAAACGAGCACCCAACTTCTCATTCACCAAAACCCACCAACAAAAACGCGAAAAAACAAAGAACCCAAATCTCAAAAACTTTCCTTTTCGTAAGTTGACGACAGTTCAAGCCTCAAAACGAAACGAAATGAAAAGGGAAACTAAAAAGGAGAAAAAGAGAGACCCAGACACGAACAGAACAGACAGTGGTTTTGATTAATACGAGATGGAGATGAAACAGAGATGAGTAAGCTCACATTTGTTTGCCAAATGTTTATATTATATAGTTTGGTGGTATCGGCTTCGAATTTCGGAGACCCAACTACCCACCAACTCCGAGCACGTCAGAGGCCGCTGATATTGCCATACTCGATCGCTCTTTTTATATATTAACAATATGTATGCAAACAGGAACGCACCACACACGTCTCGGCAAGCGAGAGGAAGGAAGGGGGGAGAGAGAGAGAGGGATAGTGGGTAATATTTAAAAACCAGAAAAAAGATGAAACAAAAAGGCAACTACGCTTTTGCCATCGGATGCTCTGGTTCGTTTCGTTCCGTCTCTATCAGGCCCTGATAGGAGGAGCATGCAAGTGCGCACCTTTCCTTTTCCTTGGTAGGCAGAGGACTTCCCTTCGGCGACTAATCAAAAGTACTGTACTGACTTACGGCAATTAGGACAATTTCACGGTGGGGCTAACCATGGTTAATGGCCCCTGTTCTGTTCGTATCGAGCTAAAAACAGAGGCTTAACGTCGCCAAGTACAGTGACCAGGAAAAGCAAAACTTCCTTCCGACTTCAATCGCCACCCTTAGCTGGCTTATCCGCGCACTGATTGATTGGGTTCTCTGTACATATGATTGACCCTATAATCCTCTTTTTAGCAGATCCTTTCATCATCCAAAAAGTGAATGTCAGGTTTCTCCATGTCCGAGCTCTTCTCATTGCACCATCTGTTCCAATCTCAAAGCGGTTCGCTCCCCCTGTCGATGATGCCATTGGCCAGTAAATATGATCTACATTAGGCATATCTGATGCAACGCCAGCATGACTCTACACTGACAATGAATCGTATGATTACCTTCTCCTCAGTGCATCGATTATTCCACGCGTGTCTTGTAAGAGATTTACTTAATAAGATGACCAACTCAAAAGTTATTTGTACATTGATTTGCGTGTACCCAACTGAAACCAACTAAAAAGAAGTAATTGCCTGACCGAATAGGTAAGTAAGTAACTATGGTAAGTATACCATCCTTCGTATCACATCTCCTCAAATTTGTCAAAAGATTTTTCTTTCCCTATTACTATTAATTTAGAAAAATAAAAGTGAAAAAATCGTTAAAACCCAATCAAAAGTTTAGGTTTTTAAAACGGTGGACAACAATTTAAGTTCAAATAATGTAGTCAAATAACATTGACAAAGGAAATCATGGTACATCATATCTAGTTGTTCCTTAAGAAATTAAATGGACGAACTAGTCCGAGTGTTCTACTTAAGCTTGACTCAATTAAGAGGGCATCCGAATTGGAGAAGCATATTAAGAAACTCAAAGCATATGCTTTGTTTTGTGCTTAAGTGAAAAAAAGAGTAAAAATTAGACGGTAGAATGAATTTGCTTTAATTGGACGCAGGACCGGTATGGCCACGAACCTCCAATAAGAAATGGCTGGAGGAACTTTCGGCCAACTTTCTTCTAATTTTGGGTTTTTTTAAAAAGATATAAAAAAGAATTTTCTTTTTTCTTGGGGGGGAATATAGAATATAGAAAAAGGAGAGGGTAGAATACGGCATGCCATTCGTGCAAAACGAACGGTAACGAAGAGGACAACGACCTTTTTTTATTTTCTTGCGGAGAAGCTCATCTTCTTCTTATCTTCTTCTCAATCTCGTCCTCATTTAATGATGTTTCACAAGATTCCAGGCTTTTTCGGTCGGGCGGAATTCTTCTCTCGTCCTTACACAGAAAAAGGGAAAATGAGGGAATTTTAGAAGGAAAAAAAGTAACACTCTGCACGGAGTCTAAACGCAACGCTAAACTAGGCTAAATGTCATCATCAAATCGATCTCAAAGGATCCACCACAATATCAATATAGGCTGTCCGATTGTTCAGGGTCCACTCTACCCACTAATTGCTCTGGAAACGTGTGAACTCCGAAATTCGTCCGAAATAAGCAAATTTATAAAGCCATGTCATAATTTTGTCGTAAAATAATATATTACATATATTTCGAAAAAAAGTTGGAAGGCTCCGGATTGTCAATGTCGACGGAAGAAAGAACCCTTTAGTCAATTATGGGAGTGCATCGTGGCGATTAATAACAAGTGACAAGTGCTTATTGGCATTTTCCCTAATTTCTTTATTCATTTCTATATTAATTTGGACAAAATATATAAGTGTCGACACGGCCGCCGAACTTAGGTGTCCCGAAGTCGAACCTTCCCCAGTCAATCCCTGATGTCATCCTCTCTTTCTTCGCTTTCTGGTTATTTCCTTCCAAAAAAATATCTAATAGTATCAGTGGCACTGGATCTACAAAAATATCTCATTTTTGGTCGTTTCTAGTGAACACCATGGTGATGAATGTTCAACCAGATCCAAAAAACCTGAATGAATTTCAGAGTTGGTTTTCTTATTTAAGCCTATGTCTTTCCCCTCATTTCTATTTGAATATAATTTCCCCTGAGGATCAAAAAAGGGATTACCATCGAATTTGCAGGCGGCATCGCGCAATAGTAGCAAGTATCGCATCTGATTCTCGCCATCAATTGAAGACAAAGGACTTGGAGACCTACGTTTGTTCTTTAACGGCGCACTTCTTCCTTCGGCTCGAGTCAATATTAATCACGAGGCTACCATTTCGAGTCCTATAATCTTCGTCTTACCGAAATCCCAGCTCAACGTCCACACAGAATTCTGCACTAGAGATGTCTTCACGAATGTCTCGCAATCCCGCAGAAACACAACCCACAACTCAATCGCCCGCTTTGATTCATTTCCTGTTTTGAATTCTGATTAAGCAAGTCTCCATCCAACATCATTTGTTTATCATTTCAGTCCGCACTAAAGAATCCCCATAAACGACAAAATAGATGCTGATCAAACGCATGTGGCGCGAGGTAAAAGAACCAAGCAAAAGGTTCCCATCTGTAAAGAGACAGGCACTTTGTTTGATCGGATCATGTGCAGAGATACCAGCTTTTGTCGTCACAGAGAAGCAGTACAGGCGAATCTTTAGCCATAACAAAGAATTCAGTAGGGAAGAATCCAGCCGTAGCACAAGCTGCAGAGCACATGTTCACTCCACACATCACTAAAAACCAGCAATATTCCATAAGGGGTACATCACTAAGCAGCTCGATTCAAAGTCGGAGAAACACCAAACGCGATATAAAACAACAGTATTAGCCTGTGCTTTCGTATCAGGAACCAAAAACATGCATCTTCTGCTTGATTCTGCGCTAACAGCAAGAACAAGCAGGATTTTGGGGGCGGTACACATATATTTCCTCCCAAACCACATGGTTCCAAGGACTTATTTGATCATGCTATTAAAATGAGAGAAAGCAGGGGAACCAATCCATCGATGATTACTAACGAATTACTTGAATATATTATACTTAGCAGGACCTCCTATAGAAGCTGTAGGCCACTGCAACAGTCGCCACAGCTCCTACGATAGCTGCAGCGGTGAGAACTTCACTTTGTTCCCACTTTCCCACCAAGAAGGAAAACTTCTTCTCCTGCTTCTTTTCCTCACTTGTGCTACTCTGATCCAAGTTTCCATCTCTGCAACAAGAAAAGCCATTGACTCCCTGGCAACATCCAGATGCAGGTTCCTTTTTCTCCTCCACAATGCTCTCTTCATGCTTTCTGCTTTCCTTGTGATCTGTTCCATTTGGAAGTTTCTGTTCGTCAGCCTTTTGACCTTCACCAGCAGATGCTCCCATTTGGCCCCTGCATCCACTCACCATTAATATCTTGCACAGTTATGTACAACAGCACCAAAAATACCCTTTTCGGTGACAAATGTGAGTGGAAAATAGAGCACAAAGAGTGATTAAGAAAAGACTATACTAGTAAGGAACAACAAAGATTTCAAAATCAGCTCATTCCTCAGCTTGCAATAACTGGTGATATGAAACTAACAAAGTGGCCCATATTTGACACAATAAGAGACATTGAGGCAAGTGAACTAGAGTCTACAGCCTACCACCACAACCCATACAAAGTGGCCCATGTTTGACACAGCAAGAGACATAGATGCAAGGGAGTGAACTACAGCCTACAACTTGCCAGTTACAACTTATTCCTAAGCTTGCACTATCCAGTGATAAACAAAGTGGCCCATGTTTGACACAGCAAGAGACACAGAAGCAAGGAAGTAAACTGCCTACAGTTTGCCACTTACAACCTATACAATACCATATTCACTGTAATGCTCAAACTCTAATGGTAACAAACAGCAACACCACCTTGGGATGTACTATCACCTGTAGATTTTTCAAAACAATTTGGAAAAGCAATCCCTCCAGCACAAAATGTTGCAAGACTGACCAGAAAAAGAGTATTAAGAAGCATTTCAAGCAAAAGAAGGCTGCACTACAATAAGCAGGGAATGATCAAGAGATAAAACTGAAATTTTACTCCACACAAGTGATGCTCCTTTCAGCAATAAATTAAAAACTGAAGAAACAAAGTGAACGACATGACCAGATGCTTTCTGCTTGCAGCTGCTTTGACATGCTTAGGTGCCTTAACTGATAGGTCAGATGAGAAACTTCCTAACACATC
Source organism: Eucalyptus decipiens (assembly GCA_014182575.1). Classification (NCBI taxonomy): domain Eukaryota; kingdom Viridiplantae; phylum Streptophyta; class Magnoliopsida; order Myrtales; family Myrtaceae; genus Eucalyptus; species Eucalyptus decipiens. The sequence continues at coordinate 29,798,913 of CM024617.1, forward strand.
TATGAACATGACAAGGCTAATTTCCACTTTCTGTGATAGTGGGCAGATTCTACACACCAATCAAATCCCATTGGCAAGTGAAAAAAAGCGTTCATTTTTTTGTAAGTGAATGAAGGCAAGCATTATTATCAGGTAAATTACTGTAAGTTTCAGCAATGACTTGAAACATGTAATTATTAGACTCTCATCATAATTAAAAATAAAAAATAAAAATCGGTTTACAAGCAATAATCAGCTGAACCCGACCATATGACAGCATCAAACACCAGCGGTAGCAACTATCATTTGCAATGAGGACCATCAACACAAAGATAAGACCAATACGAGACAGTTTCAAGCAAAAATAGCTGCTTAAAGTGATCAATTGGCTAAAGACAATCCAATGAGTCCTTATAGTTAACATCACTAGCTACGGCATTTGATAATTCCTACTAATATTTTTCAGTATTGGTGAGCATAAAGAACAAAATTAACCCATTACACATTCTATGCACAGAGAGCAAAAGAGCAAACCTCCAAAGCCTCTCTATCACTTTTCCTTGCCCAATATGCTGCTCAAGAATTTCAGGCACATCATCAGGGGTTACATAGCCATACCTGCAATCAGATCATAAAGTCAACTCACATAATGCTATTTGAGTGGATATCTTGTAGTTTCTAAAGCTCAAGAAAGAAAGAAAGTTTAAACCAGGACTGACCAATGACCCGTGATTGTTCCCTCAGAATCTGGAGAGAAGACTATCAAATTCCCAGCATATTTGTGGCCACCAATGTGAGAGCATGGGCTAACAAACACCTGGTCCTTCAGTTGACGTGACTCAATCTCCTCGTTTAGTTTTTCCATGAGAGGAGGTCCACAAACACCGCATCTCCGGTCTCGACTGCCATGAGCGCAGACAAATATATGGGAACCAGTCAGTGTCTCCGGCACACCAGAAGCCCAAGGTTTTCCATTCACAAGCACATCCTCGACAAAGCTATCCACGCCTGATTCAGTCAGACCCCTGTCATGAAAACAAAAATATCTTCAGATTGATCAAGAAAAGGCCCTTTTGAGGGAAACCCAGAAAAATATAGAAAACAATGGCGTGATGAGTCAATCTGTTTCACAGTCTTCCAAATTGGTGTTAAGGGTTTTTTTTCCCTTTTAGGGTACGCCAGTGGGAAGGGTAATGGGGATGGAGAACCACGATATAAATTTGCCTATTAATATCAGTAACTACTTCGCAGTAACTACTCCGCAAGTGCAAAAGGAAAGAAGCAATAATTCAGAAAAAATCAACTACTGTGTCCATAGACAGGATGAATTCTCAAAGCCCAACAACCAAAACGAAATTCCACAGCATCATCTTCCCGCATCTCGGCACGACGTTAAACCCAAAACGAGAAACTTTCAATACGGCGCTGTGCTTGTCATCGCGTAAAATTTCCATAAGGAAAGCCAAATCAGATACCAAAGCAACAGTTGACCATCTCACAGATGGAGACTGGCAGGTCTAAAACTCCTCCTTCAAGAAACAGACAGAGGCAAGAACTCACTTGTATTTGATCATTTCAGGGAAAATCAACACATCCCCGTCCGAGCAGTCGATCCCACTGCATCCTCCACACATAGTCAGCCTCGTCTACAGAAGTAACCCACAGAGTCAAAATGCAAGAAAACCCAAATCATCGACGAACATTCCTCGTCAGATCCAGAATCCAAAAACCCAGCTCCCAAAACCCCGATTTCCACCCAACAAAGACACCAAGCACGCGCGCGGAAAGCACAAGACCTCGGCCCAAATCCGAACTGACCTTGACGGGGATGTCGCCCTTGCGGGCCTTGAGAGCAGACCCGAGCAGCTTGGGGAGCATCTCCGTGTCGGCGTCCTCGACCTTCGGGGTCCACGACTCGGGGCCCTTGAAGCAGAGGAACACGTGGCGGTCGTAGGGTGGGTCGACGGTGTTGGCGAGCGTGCCCTTGTACATCTCCGGCCGCTGGAAGCCGAACTTCGCCTCGTCGTCGGCGGAGATCGTCGCGGGGTTGTCGGCGGCGGCGGCCATGGATCGGGCTGCGGACGGAGACGGCGGCGTCCGGAGGAGGAGGAAGAGGCGGCGGCGTGCGGCGGCGGCGGGGAGGAGGAGGAGGGAGGTGCGATGGAGATGGAGATGACGATGACGATGACCTTCGGCTGCGAAAATGAGAGAGCGACTGAGTAGAGAATGCAAATGCATTTTCGAATTTTCCTTTCCCTTTTTTTTAAATATCTTGATAATCGGGAGCGAAAAAAAAAATAGAAAAATCGGGAATAATTATTGAGATGGGCCGGGTCAATGCTTTCTTTATGGCCGGGTCTCGGACAGAAGGTCCGTATTTGGCTGGTCGTTTGGCTGGCACGTGCCAACTACTTTCCTCCTATTTCTTAGATTTACCTGAGTAATCTTACGAAAGATCACGTGCGTATCTTTCTCAAAACTCAAGGTGGATTTAGTTTGATGCATTGGGCCACTTCAGAACAGATGAAAGTTCATTTTCAAAATGTCTCGGAAAGGTTTTTTTTTTTTTTTTAAAAAGAGAAAATCGAGTCGGGAAATCTTCAAATTTTTTTGTCCGATGTACAATGAAATTCTAAAGGTTTTTCTAATTTAGCGTGATCAGGTTCTTCCTCGCAAGTGCTCCAGCAAAATTACTAACGTGGTACGCCAAAATACGAATGTGAAGATAATGCGGTGCAAGATTGGGACAACTGACATTTCTAAATTAAAAAAAGCTCGAGAAAATCGAACAAAACCAAGTTGGAGAGAGAGAGAGAGAGAGCATCAATGCCTCAACTACCGGAATGTACTAAAAAACACACGTTGGATTCCGGCATGCCCACGTCGACTCACGGCCTGATTGTACATTGTCAAATGTCTAGGACTTTATTGAAATTGGGTCAAACATTTTTCACTTTAGTATAATTTTCTCTATTTTTATGTTTGGTTGGTTTTGGTTGCATTCAAATCTAATTCTACTTATTATTATTTTTTCTTGAATTGATTTGATCCCAAAAAGTACACGGTTTAATTTCTCCATGACCTAAAAAAGCTAAAAACTTCCGTGATATGCAGATATCGACCCATAGATTTACACTAATTTTTCATTACTTTCAATAATTTGGATAATAATCTAGATAATTCAGCGAGAAATCTAAAAAACGTACCTTTTGATTTTGCTTAAATTCGAAAATCCATTCTCTAAAAGTACTTATACGTAAAACCCCATTTCCGAAATTTCTTTCAACTTTGATTTGGCCTATATAAAAATAAAAGTAAAGGTGGGAGTCTTGCTTCGAGGGAGCAAGTGGAGAAAGTAGTTGAAAGGGTAGTTGGCAATTGGTAGTTTGGTACCGCAAATGACCGCTATTATAACGTGAAATGTTGCGAATAATTGGACACGAATCACCGATCAAAAGTTTATACCTAAATTGTCACAATTGAAATTATCATCACTCAATTGATAAATTATTAAAATATTTAGAATTAAATTAATGAAATTGAAAGGTTTATGATTAAACTGGTACAATTGTAATATATTTAAAATTTTGTTGGTACTTTTCCCGACAAAAAAGGGTATATTTTCAAGAAAAATTGTTTATTTCTGATGGTAAGGAGGACATTTTCGAATTATATCCATTCTGTTGTTGTCTGTCGGCAATTTTCGAATCATAGTTGACATCATGACCCGAAAGTTTCCACTTTCAGGATTCTTGTTTTTCTGATCATATTAAGGTCCATTCGTTTTGTTTACATCATCGTCAATAAAATAATTAAAATACAAGGTTCAGGTTTTGCGTGCACGACAAGAACTGAAAGGAGGACCCCCCAACGCCCTGCAACTTGCGATGTCAATGGCGCAAAGAAGTGAAGATTTCAGGTTAAGGCTCGTCACCCTCTTTTAAAAAAAAACCCAAACTCGACTGCACAAATTCTCCATATATTTCCTTTTCTGTCACGGTTGTCCTCAATCCGATAAAACTAAACCGACGACGCATTCTCGTTGCCTGAGAAGAGGTTTGGCCAACGCTCGATTGTCGATCGTCATGGCTATAGCTCGACAAGAGCGAACATGGGGACCCGGCTTTCATAAGATCAGGTCGGGGCGAACTAACCGGAGTTATTTTGACCAACGGTCAGAGCTGTAGTTGTATCGTCATGTCTGCAATCATACGTGAAGAAATGAAACTTGTTAAATTTTACGAAAATTCCGTGCTTGTTTTTTACAGAAATTTAGGCCATGTTTGGTAACAATCCAAACAGGGCCAAATTCTGATTATTTGTTCCTGCATTAGTTTGAAGGAACAGAATCGCGTTTGGTAAAATTTTTGTTCCCGGAATAGATTGGGAATAAAATCAAGAACAAAAAAAAAAATTGATTCTTGTTCCGGAACGAATTTGAGAATTAAAATTAAGAACTTTTTTTCTTCCCTTCGGCCATCTCGCGACCACCGCCACCGCCCACCGCCCGCCGCCGCCACCGTTGCCGCCGGTCGGTGGCGAGCTCGCCGGAGGCTTGCCAGACCAAGGCGAGGTCCGACGAGCTCGCCGGGGCTAGGCAGGGGCTGGGCGCAAGCCTCGTGACGCCCAGCCCCACCGGTGGCCAAGAAGGCTCGCCTGGCCCCGACGAGGTCGGCCCACCGGGGGCTAGGCGAGCCTCGCCCAGCTGCCGGCGAGGCTCGGCCGACGAGGGCTGGCAACGCTTCGGTGAGGTCGCCGGCCCTTGTTTGGCCGATCGCCGATTCGGCAACCAGCCAAAAGAAGAAGAAGAAGATGAGAAAAAGGGAAAAAAAAAAAAAAAAGAAAAGAAAAGTAAAGTAAAAAAGAACAAAATTATTTAAAAATTAAAAGAAATTGATTTGGAACAGAATTAATGAGCACGGTACCAAACACAATTCTATTCCAGAATCAGAAATTTTGGACAGTTACCAAACGGCTTAAAATGCTTAGAATTAGTTTCTGGGAACAAAATAAAAAAGAATCAGTTCCCGGAACAGAATAAAAAAGAATTAGTTATGATCAAAATCTACTCCCAGGAACAGAATCGTTACCAAACGCGCCCTTATACACTGTATTCATTCTCGTTTCTGTACAAAAAGCAAGCATACATATACGTGCAAAGACTCTTGACGAGGAAAAAAGGTAAATTTCATTTTGAATAATATTAGGCAATGATTTTATGAAATAGCACCATTCTTATGCTGAAGATTTTAGAGTACCATTTTCGGTGACTCCGACGTGAACATTATGGAAACCCATTGGGTAAATTCTCGAGGTCATAACTTGTTTCGTAAGATGGAGTTAATTTTTCCTCTCACGTTTGCAAGATGGAAATAATTTACAATAATTAAGTTCTCCAAACATTATTATGAATGTAAATTGAGTAATGAATTGATTCCACTCACGCAACGAGGGCAGAAAGTCCTACGAATCAAGTTAGAGAGACAAATTTTATTAGGAGAAAAAAAAAGAGGAAGTCAAGTAAGTTTGTTTAGTGTAAAATGAGAGATTTGGAACACATTTTTTCTAAAATTAATTTTTTATATTATTCACAAAAATAGAAAAAAATTACATGGTTCACAAAAATATATAAACATAAATTATTATCAAGTAATCATTTTAATCATTTTTAGAAGAATATTTTTTAAATAATATATATTTCTCGAAACAAGCTGACACGTCTGTGAAAACTACAGTTGCAAAATGGAAAATAAAAAGGAAAGATTCCACTGTTTTCTATTGGAAACTAAGGACCGACCACCAATTTTTAGTTAAATAATTTAGTTTACGACCGAATCGAAACCTGCCACTTCCTCAAAGAGAATCTGCGCAGGTTGGGCCCAACGCTGAGCGGCTCGTACCCGGCGGGATTTTTTTGATGGACTTCCATACACCGAAATGAAAAAAATCGATTGATGAGTTTTTATACATTATTTAAATAATTTGCGTATATAAAAATGAAATCAAAATATAAGATTCATCTTTGTTTATTATTATTGTCCCTTTTTTCATTTTTTTGCATAAATGTGGTATTTTTTCGACAAAAAAACCTAATTTGGTATTTTTTAATTTATAAAAAAATTGATATTAAAAAAAAAAATTAGTCAATTTTCAAATAATTAGGACTAAATGGAACACTAGATGAATGTTTAGAGACCAAATTGAGTAAATCGAAAGGTGAGGGATGAAATTGAATATAATATGAAAGTTCATTGACCAAATCGAAGAAATCGAAAGTTCTCGGAGATGAAATCAACATTTGATAAAAATTTATGGACAATTTATGACATTTTCCTCTCCTATTTCTTAGATTTGCCCCCAGTAATCTTAAGAAAGATCACATGCATATCTTTCTCCTAATTAAAGTTCATTTTCAAAATGTCTCGAAAGGGCCTCTTTTTTTTTTAATTTTTTTTATTACAGAGAAGACCGTGCCAGGAAATCCTAGTATATTTTGTCCGATGCACAATCAAATTCTAATTTTTTTTTTCAATTTAATGGCACTAGATCCTTCCTCATAATTGCTCGAGCAAAGATACTAATGCGGTACGTCGGAATCTATCGTGGTGTTTTTAGATACTTTTAGGTATAGGTGGAGATAACTTGGGTTGGGACAATTGAGATTTTTAGAAGAAAATTTTGGAGAAAATCAAACAAAACCGAGTTCGAGAGAAAGAGAGAGAGCAGCAATGCCTCATAAAGTATTAAAAAAACGCCACGTTAAATTATGACATGCCATGTCGACTTAGGACCTAATTGTACGTTGTCAAATATTTAGGACTTCATTGTGATTGGGTCAAACATTTTTCACTTTAGTATAATTTTCCCTAATTTTCTCTTTGGTTGGTCTAGGGGGAATGTGAATTCAATTTCACTTTTTTTTTGTTTTTTCATGAGCTGATATAATTTCAAAGAGCATGCGCTTTGACTTTTCCATGACTTGAAAAACTCAAAACCTTCGTGATATGAAGATATAGACTCATAGATTTACACCTAATTTTTTCCATAACTTTCGAGAATTTGAATAATAACCCAAGTCATTTGGCGAGAAATATGAAAAATGTACCTTTTGATTTTGCTTAAATTCGAAAAATCACTCTCTAAAAGCACTTATTAGTAAAAAAAAAAAACATTTTTCGGAAATTTCTTTCGACTTTGATTTGACCTATATAAAAATAAAAGAAAAGGTGGGAGTCTTGCTTCAAGGGAGCAATAGGAGAAAGTAGTTGAAAAGGTAGTTGGCTATAGGCACGGGTGCGATCATATTTCACCTATCAAAAGTTTGCATTGTAGAAACACCTGTTAAGGATTAAATGGGATTTGTATCGAATTGCTTTGAAAATGGGAGAAATTACCAAAAAAATTATAAACTCATTACGCTCGTACAAATTCAATCATAAACCTTTCAGTTATATCAATTCAATTATAAACTTTTTGATAATTTGCTAATTGGGTTTTAAACTTTTTAATCGTGGCAATTTAATTAGAAACTTTATGACGATTTATCAATTTTATCCTAAATCTTTTAATAATTTGTCAATTTAGTCATTCCAACTAATTTTGGTTAAAAAGTACTAATATGGCAGTCGAGTCAGTGTTAACTATTCTATATGGCACGATCAACATTAATGTGCACAATTTTTTACATTTTTTATTTTTTATTTTCCTTTTCTTTTGCCAACTCTTGGCTAGCAAAGTTGTCGGCTAATGCTTAGGTTTGATGACCCTCACCAACAATCTTCTCGCTCTCACCAGCCAAGGGTTGGAAAAAAAAATGAAAGAAAAAATAATAAAAGATTCATAAAATTTTTTTAAAATAATGCAAAAATTAGTATACATAAGCGCCGGCCAAGTAGGATGCTTAGCGTTGACTAGATTGCCACGTCAATATTTTTCAGTCAAAATTTATTAGAATAACTAAATTTTATAAAAAGTTTATGATTAAATTGGCACAATCAAAATGCTTATGACTCAATTGATAAATTGTTAAAAATTTAAAACTAAACTAATCAAATTAAAGGTTTAGACTAAACTCCAAGACGAGTGTAATAAGTTTAGAACTTTTCTAATAACTTTCTCGATGGAAAAGTGCATATCTTCGAGCTTATTTCTGATGGTAAGAAGGACATTGTCGAGTTGTAATTTTTTTTGGTTGTCGCAAATTTCGGAATCATAAATGACATCATGACCCGAAAGTTCCCACTTTCAGGATTCTTGTTTTTTCATCATATTAAGGTTCATTCGTTTTGTTTACATCATCGACAAGAAATGGTTAAAAATACAAGGTTCAGGTTTTGCCCCCAAGAACCCCCAGCCCCAACGCCTTGCAACTTGCGGCGTCGCCGACGCAAAGAAGTGAAGATTTCAGGTTGAGGCTCGTCACCCTCTTTAAAAAACCGAACTCGACTGCACAAATTCTCCATATCTTTCTCTTTCTTTTCCCTCCCCTTTTCCTAGCTGACGGCGCATCTCGTTGCCGGAGAAGAGGTTTAGCCGAGGCTCGATCGTCGATCGCCATGGCTATAGCTCAGCGAGAGCAAACCCGGGGGCTGGCTTTTGCAAGATCAGGTCACGGCGAACTAAGTCCTTGCAAGTTTTTTCGGTACTCTGCGTGAATAGTTTGCGTTTTATAGTCGTAGTTGTACCATCGCGTTGCATTGACATGCGAAGAAACGGGGACTTGTTAATTCCAAGAGATCTCGATCTTGTTTTCTTCATAAAATTTCCTTAATTACTTAAAATTTTACATAAATTTATTCCCTATCTTCAGTCTTAGGGAAAATTTCAAATAAGGACTCGAAGTAAATCTATTTTCTCACATAAGGACAAAGTGAACTTTATGTCATATAAGGACCAAAAGTGGACCCATTGTTTGAATAAGGACCGGAGTGATCAAGTTAATCTCTATTGAGGACCTAAGCTCACCAGCAAACATTTTCCAGCAATTAAAATATGGGCAATTTTGTCAGAAATTTGTGATTGGAAAAAAAGGAAAAATTCTATATTAATTAAGTCTAAGTTATTCATTGAAATGTTTACGTTTTATTCGTTCTTCTCCCCCACTTGCTCCTCGCCTTGCTTGACCAGCGGAGAATTTGGGTCTTCGCAAAACAAATAAATGAGTGTCTGGTTTTCTTCTTTTTTTTGAATTCGTGCCTCAACCAGCGAAGAATTTGGGTCTTTGACTTTGTAGAGAATGGGTACAAAGGAATGGGGAGAACTTCGGTCTTTGACTTTGCAGACGATGGGTACAAGGAACGGGAGACCATAGAAAACCGAGGGTTTTTTTTTTTTTTTTTTTTAATTTCTATTTTAGGATTTGTTAATTTTCCCTATAATTTTTTTGGACAAAATTATCCAAACTCCTATCGTCGAAATGTCACACTGTCTTCAGTCTTATTTCTCCACGAAAAGCAAGCATACATATATGTGCAAAGACATTAATAAGTAAAAATAAATAAATTTAATTTTGAATAATATCTGGCAATGATTGTATGAGATAGCACCACTGTTACGTTGAAAATTGCAGAGCGCCATTTTTTTAGTGACTCCGACGTGAACATTACGGAAACCTTTTTTGTATAAATTCTCGAGGTCATAAGTTGTTCCATAAGATGGAAATATTCTTCCGTCATTTTAGAACTCATATAGAATTTGCACAATTTATAATAAATTCGGCTCCCCAAACGTTATTATAAATGTAAATTGAGTAATGAATTGATTCCACACACGCAACGATGGTCGTAGGCTGCAGAAGGTTCTACCAATCAAATCAAAAAGACAATCATTATTAGCAAAAAGGAAAAAAAATTGGAAGATAAGTAAGTTTGCTTAGCGTAAAATGAAAGATCTTGAACACATTTTCCTAAAATTAATTTCTTAAATCACTCACAAAAAAAAAATTATATCATTCACAAAAATACTTAGACATAAATTATTATCGATAATGAAAACTGTTTTTCATCGATTAATTATTTTCAAAATACAAGTAACTTTAAAAAAAAATTATTTCTAACTCATATATATTTCGGGAAATAAGCTGAGCCTATGACGTGGGCGAAAACCACAGCCGCAAAATGAAAAAAATCAAAAGGAAAGATTCCACTGTCTTCTATTGGAAACTAATGGACCGCCCACCAGATTTTTCGTCTGATTAAAAGTCGAATAGTTAAATAATCCTCCCCCTTCCTTGAAGGGAATCTCTCGTTCCCGGCGGGATGACGCGAGCGCTTACGACCAGGGAAGCAGAGCGGTGGGGCTGCGCCCCTCGTTCCTGTCCCACTTTGTACAAAGTTCACGTGATACTTCCGACCCCTCAATCCTTCGTTCGAGCCCCACCATTTCTGATACCGTTACCTCGTGTAACGGCCTGGTCCGTTGAAGGCAAAAAAGTGATTGCCGGAGAGCCAGTGTGGGCTCCGACTCGAGGATGGCGAAGGAGGCATAAATGAATCAAATCCCATATCGTTTGGGTGTGGCCAAGTGAAGTGCCATACATGAGATGGCACTTATCCTCATTTGCAACAAGGTCTTTTCGAAGAACAAGACCATGCGGACTCTGACCTAAAGTGGACAATATCGTTGCGAGCCGAGCGGGACTTGAGTGTTACAACGATCTAAACGAACATGCTTCAGGTTGGGAGAGGAGAAGCGTGGAATGCCCCGCTTTGTTGGGGTGATTTTTGCTGTTCCTTCTATGTAGAGGAGCCAAGATGACAAGGTATATAGAGCCCGGTTTCGAGGTAGCAATGGAAAGAGCATCAGAGAACTAGAAAATATCGAAATCTGAACAATTACCCACGGATTCTGCATCGGCGTCGGCGCCAACACCGTTCGCTCGCTCTGTTGCATCCTTCATAACCCCGTCCGTCACTTGCCCGGGCACCAGCGGCGGACTCGCACACCGAATCAGTGCCCAGTTGATGCTCCTGAAGAACTGATGCTGTTTGACTTCGGCGGCTCCGCGACTGTAAGCGAGGCGGTGTTTCGGATCTTTCACGAGCAAGCTCCGGATCAAGTCTCTGGCGGCGAAGCTCACGGACGGCGATTCCGGGAACTTCAAGTGCTGCCTGATGATGTTTAATAGAGTGCTTCTGTTGCCAGCACCCTTAAAGGGAGTCCTGCCGAACATGAGCTCGTAAAGAAATATGCCGAACGTCCACCAGTCCACGGCACTTCCGTGGCCCTCGCTTTTGATGATCTCGGGCGCCAGGTACTCGTGGGTACCAACGAAGGACATTGATCGAGCATCCGAGGGTTCGGCCACGAGCTCGGGCTTTTGCATGGACTTGTTATCCTTCCTGGGCTTACGCAGGAAGACGCGCGGCGTGAAACAGGAAGGCTGTGCACAGGAAGTCGAGCTCCCCGTCTCGGAGATCGAGTTAGAGGACTCGACCAGAGTCGGGCTGACAGAGCATCTTAGAGAGAGGTCGAAATCCACGAGCACTATGTGCCCGTCCTCTCGGAGCAGAACGTTTTCCGGCTTGAGGTCCCTGTATATGATGCCAAGCATGTGCAAGTACTCCAAAGCTAGGAGGACTTCAGCTGCATAGAACCTGCAGCATATGATCGGTATCAGCCGAAATGAAAGGACTCTCTGCAGATGCACAGGATGCGTTCAGCTAGATTTCTCCTCGCAAACTCGATCTACTCGACAGCTAGCAATATGGAAATGGAAAACAAAAAGAAGAGAAAAGTACGACAGCATTCGACCTGGCTGCGCGCTCTAGGAAATACTTCCCAGGTTGCCTTTGCCTAAGCTTGTGCAAATCTCCTCCTGGGCAAAACTCCAACACCAAGCAAGAAAATTTCTCCGTCTCAAAGTGCATGTATAAAGTGGGTAAGAAAGGATGATCCAAAGACTGCAATATCTCCCTCTCCATCTGTGCCCTCGTGAGTTTCTTCCGATTAGTCAGAGCTGGTTTATCCATAACCTTCACAGCGAAGTAACTCCCACTGTCCTTCAGCTCCGACAGGTACACACTCCCGATATCGCCACAACCCAACTTCTTCAGCAGCCTGAAGTGCTCTAAGCCTAGTAGGCCATGACGTGATTCGGCGGCCTGGATTGCTTCCCATCTTCTATCTCTTGCCTTACGCGGCTTGCTCATAATGCTGCTAAAATTGCTGGATCTGCTCTCATCACTGACATCACTCACAATGCTGGTGTTCCTGCTATCGGTCACGACGCATGGTTTGGCAACTTCCCTTTCGCTGGACTTCTTGTTGCTATCTGTGCAATCACTCAATTCAGCGCTGGCAAAACTTTCTTCTGCTCCCAGATAGGGAGCAGAAGAGCGTAAGCAGCCTTCAGGACTTGGACATAAGGACTTGGACTGAGCCGGAGACTGACTCGAAGACTCCTGAGAAACTACTTTGCAATCACTTGAATTATGGCTTCCATCCACAACATCACCCAAACTGGGACTCCCGGAATCATCTGGAGGACGCTCAGTGTCTGAGTCGGCTTTCATCACCGTCATGCCTTTTCCAGAAGAGATCTCCACTTTCTTGTCAAAAAAACTATTCAGGTTCTCCAGTCCCTTGTCTGAGACATAAAATTGCTGTGCCAAGCAGGGCACTTCATCACTTTGCGTGCTATCATGTGCTGTTTCCAAGATCGGCTGGTCATCATCTGTGAAAAGCTTTTGGTGGTAAATGGGCTTCATTTCACACCCGACAAGAGTTGCCGGAGCAGAGGACGTGGAAGAAGACAGGTTCCTGGATTCTCTGGCTCTAGGTGTAGGATAACAACGCCGAGGAGCTCCCAACATCGAAGAACTTTTTCCTGTGGGCGAAAATGAGTTCTTTGAGAAACAAAACAAAATGCATCTGTTGATATCATGTAAGAGCAGCTTAACTCCAGGTAACCACGGCAATATTCAATGATGTAGCAATTAACAACCGGTAATCTCCTGCGTTCCGAAGTCATTGATTGAAGAATTGTCAACTTAACCGAGTCGCTATGTGCAGAAAACTTCTAGAACCGATGAGAATTGTTCAAAGAGCACAGGCGGGAGTTGCAGAAACTGATACGTTTTATCAAAGTAAGCAGAGAAGTGACTTAAGTAGATATGACTTTCCCATAACCATCCTAACTAAAATCCCATATGCGTGGAAGACCTGAATTATACTCCGCGGAAGGTCAACGTCTGGTCGACATCCAAACCCAATTGCCAATTCCGTGGAAGAAACTTAAGACACATTAACCACTGCATGACAAGTCAAGGCCGTTCTATACGGAGCTCATCAAGGAAATAGCTGCTGAAGAAAAGAAGCAAGAGCAAAAACAATACAATCTTTTGCTTTTCTTTAGAATCGTGTGCGGGCTAGGAACACTAGGATCGTCAAAACCAAGAGCCCACATGAACAAGAATCTAATTTCACCCCGGCCAGAATTCAGATTCGGTCCATTGCGTTCAAGAAAAACACAACGGGAAGACGCCCGGCACAGGGAGAAAGAGAGAGAGAGAGTACCTGAACAGAGCAGAGTGCAAGCTCAGAGAGAACAGAGACTCGCGAATAGCTCAGAAGAAGGAGAAATACGGCTAGAGACCCCATGAACGAACGAGGGAAGCGTTAAAACGATATTTTTTCGGAGGTTTGACGTGGAGGGTCTCTTCGTTTGGATCGAAACAAGAGAAAGGAGCGTGTTTCGGTGTCAAGCCGATACGACCAAAACGAAAGAGACGATGGTCTATCCCCTTCTCACGAAGGAAGCGCTGGCAGCCAATCTTTTCGTCGCGATCGGGAGGATCTCAAGCAATCCAGCTCTCGTGAGATCCCGAAAGTCGCCATCAAGGTGGCGTCTTGCTCAATGGTTTATTCTGGGTACAAATCAGACAGAGAGAGAGAGAGAGTCATCTGTTCCTGTTTTCGTGAACTCTTATGCAGGTGGCGGCAGACAATGCGCGCCTGCAAGAGCTCGATTTTCAGCAAATTTTTTTTGCTCGGTAGCGGCTCACGCTGGAGGCCAAATCTTTCGGGACAAACGCCCCCACAAGAGAGAGAGAATCCAATCAGGATCTGATTGCGTCGATGGATCATTGGATGAAATGATTCGGTCCGTGCTCTTTTGGAGGAAAAGAGGAAAAAAAACAACGTTAGGAAGAGAGAACCAAGGGCAGAGCAGGGCCCTGCAAAAATGCTGTTTCATCTCAAGAACCTCTTTAGTCATTGCATGTCCTCTGTTTCTTGTTACTTTTTTTCTTTTACCTTTTCACTTGTGTCGTGAGTCATCAATTCGACTGTAGAAAGTATAATAGATAAATCGGCGGGAGGATTTGAATTTTTTAGGAGAATTTAGAGGAAAAAATAGATAAATAAAAGGATCATAGAACTAATATACATGAAAATTCGAATTGCAAAAAGTATGCATGGAAGAACCAATTTTTTTTTCTATTTTTTTATTATCTGAAAACATCGGAAGTAGATAAACCTCTTCAATAAGGGGAACATAAATATAGTTACAGTACTTGGCAAAATGTTGAACAGAGAATAGTAAGAATTAGATAAGCTGTAATGCTAATTGGAATTATGCTAACATGCTTCTTCATGCTTGTTTCGTGTAATATGATAAAAAAAACCAACAATATTTTCAATGATGAAAGAAATTGAACTTCTGCTCTTGTATAGTGCATCTCTAAATGGCTAAACTGAATTGAAAATATATTTAAAGTTCATTCATCCTATTCTTTCCATCAATACTTGTATAATTATAACAAAATCACTGAAATATTTTAATTGAAATGCCAAAGCAGAACAATGCACTTTGAGAACCTAAGGGTAAATATTGATAGTAACTATCAATTTGAAACGGAAACAGTAGATAAAAGATTGGATTTTAGATGATTCAAAGGTGGAGTAGAAATGAAAATTGTATGAAAAAAATGGAAAAACAAAACACTTCCATCTTTCTATCGACGATGATGAATGCCCATAAGTCAAGCATTTCACTTCGTTGTTCAAGCTCTTGAACAAAGGATTGGTCAGCCAATCAAGAGTTAACCGCTCCCTTAATCCTCTCAACTAAATTTAATAGACTTGCCTTGTGAGACGGGGAAAGTTCCCTCTAGTTCAGGGAATGGAGCGAGACGACGGACCAAGCTTGATAGAAAGAGAGTTGCTTACTACGAAAGGCAAGGTGCCTGCCTCGCTATCGCTAGTAAATCCAAAGGAATATGGAAACCTTGGGAAAGAAGGAGGAGAGAAGCACGTCAGACAGACGAATCGATCCCCTCATCCATCGCTATTGCCTGGGCTGTCAAAGATTGTGCCCTTGCCTTGTTAAGTTATTTCTTCCTTTTTTTCTGATTGGCGCTGTTGAGTTATATCAATTTATGGCCAGATGATGACATGCGAGTGCCCTCGGTAATGCCATTCCTTTTTAATTAACATGCTCTCTATGGTCAGGAATAATGTCATCCGTTCTGCCTCCAACAGCATATCCAGTTATCCATCCGAACCATTCAATCGAATGAATTCACCTGCTTCACCTGCGAGATCCACCCAATTCGAGGTGCATCACGGGTTCACTGTCTTCTGCAGAATCTCCATCTTAAAACCCGACGCATGGCTACATTGTTAATAGACAGATTTGGGACATGGGTTTTGTAACAGTTAGATGGTTAAACGGACACATGTCAAATTTTGACTAGAGAGTCCACCGAGATCGAGTTAGCCCAAGCCGAGACTGCTACAATATAGAGTTGCCTGCCTCTGTGCTCATAGAGCAGCTGCGTCACTGCTTGAAAATTCTATTTTCCTCGACATATGATTTGCTTAGTCCGGTGAAATGAGAGCAGACAGAAAGACGGAGCCACGCGTGTCCTGCAGAAATGCACGACGTGTCACGATGTCTGCATGCGCAGCCGGCGGAAGAATCTCTGTTTCAGTTGGCGAACGGCGCGGCAAACGGAGGAGGAAGAGGAGGAATTTGCCATGGACGACCAGACAGAGAGAGATCGACAAAAACAACAAGAGAGTGACAAGAAAACGGTGAAGGAAATTAAAGGAGCAGTGGACGACCCGCCACCATCACCGCCGAAGGCTCGTAACCCGCGAGAGATAGACAAGACAGGCGATGAAGCAACACTGGTGAAGGGTCTCCCTCACCAGCAAGTTCCTCAACCTGGAGATTTTTCCTCCGAAGCCCTCGAGAGACTCTGATCTCCCTCTCTCTCTCTCACACACACGCACACACATGTATTCTATAGCCAGTCCAAGTAAAATGATAATCTATCCGGACCCACCAACGGTGCAAGACTGTATCTTCTGCTTTGTAAAATGATAATCTATGTAGACCTAGCAACAGTGCAATACTATCTTCTGCTTTTTGTAGAAAGGTGTTAGGTCTAAATAGTTTTATGTCACTTTGGTGTCTAGGCCCCATCAACAGTCGAGTTTATTCTTTAGGAGGCTGATATTGCAAATGACCGTGGATTTAATTGGAGGAATTCTTCTCCCGATGCAAATTAAGGGGCAAGCGTAATAGATGCCCGTACGGAAAACATTTCATGTTACGTGATAGGACATCGTACAACTACAATGAGAAGAGATGGACTTTTACATGGGTGAAGCAATCCTATTTGCGTTCGGGATGCCTTTTTGAAGCAATCCACCTTTTCCACCATTTCCAACTCGCCGCTAATGACGATACAGAAAAGAAAACGAAGAAAGAAACAAGGAATGAGCCTATCAATAGGCCGTTTAAAGCCGCGCACCTGTGGTTGAAAGTTCCCATTTGCTCGTTCTTCCAACATCATCCCCAAGTCAGAACCCAATTGAATCTTCCCGATTTCTGATCAGACGAGCGTAGAAGCCGTCCCTGAGGATGAGTTCCTTGTGCGTTCCCACCTGCGGAGTGCGTGCGATTAATTCGGCATACCCGTCATGCATCGGCCTATGAAACAGGCTCACCACGCCAAAGGTATACAAGATGTTATATGGAATCGTCGCGGCAGCTGCTTACGGAGGCATGTCTAGTCTATGCCGCGCAGCATAGCAATAAGTTATGGAACGGTTATGTGGTTTTGCCTATATATACATATTACTTTCCGTTCTCGAGCGCCTCAGAGATATTATGCAAAAGAGAGAACCTGTTTGTTCTACTCTTGTTTTCGTGGATGAATGAGAATTTCCATTTTGGAACTAGATAAGCACCCTTACCTCCACAACTCGACCGCCATGCATTACGATGATTCTATCGGCATTTTCAACAGTACCGAGCCTGCAAACAGCCAGCAACCCAGATAGGTAACTCCCATCTCGTAAGCCATGAGCGAAGACAGACAGGTGATGGCTATGGTGTGAGCGACTCACCTGTGTGCTATGACGATGACGGTTCTCGCTGTTTGAGTGAAGATTAGGCCCTAATGACATGGCAAATCACACGTTAAACACGATCACTCGGCTTTAACGTCCACATGTTATTTTGCTTCCGCACATTCCCTTACAACCGGTTGTACAAGAGGGACGAATGTTTTAATATAAATACCTTGATTTGCCGTTCGCTTTCCACATCCAGGGCACTGGTCGCTTCATCCAGGATCAGAATAGCAGGATCTCTCAGGATGGCTCTAGCAATAGCGATTCTCTGCTTCTGTCTGCCGCTGAGCAAGCCATCATGAACGACAGTCTGGTATCCATCGGGAAGAGTTGAAATAAAATCGTGGGCACCAGCTTGGCTTGCAGCCAACTCTACATCTTCCTGATTGACCTTTCCGGAGCATCCATAGCTAATGTTTGATGAGATATCCATGTGAAAGAGATGCGGTTCCTGTCAATGATACATAGCTGGTACTTACAGACCGGTGCAGAGCCTGAGATAAGTTTCATAACATTGAAATGTAATTGTGTGCCTAACCTGTCCCACGAATCCAATTTTTTCTCTGAGACACCTTATATCAAACTCCTTTATGGGGAAACCGTCAATATAAATCTGCAAATTTGGGAATTTAAATAACCATGGAGCTAATATAAATCTACGATGCAGAGAAAAAGTCGTTACTGCCTAGTTCATTGAGATTTCCTGATTCAACATATGCTCAATATTAGTGCAGCATACCTGACCATCAACTGGATCATATAAACGAAGCAAGAGACTAACTAACGAGCTTTTCCCACAACCACTTGTGCCAACCTAGTCAAATAGAACGCAGCACATCGATCACAATCAACCCTCAGAAAAGGAAAAAAGTTACTCCAAAGGCACAGTCTCTTACGATTGCGATCACTTCATTTGGTTGTATAGACAAGTTAACGTTTGCTAGAGCTGGTACCTGTTAATTTGGCAAAACAATTAGAATACTTTTTAAGTCAGTTTTCTGCTTCAAAGAATAAAAACGCATGACATCATATACTTAAATCATATCAACAATTTAAAAGTCAAGCATTGTGATAGTATGGGTGTAGGTCTTCATCAATCAAATTGGGCCGGAGTCCACAACCTCCAGAACTAGTAAATAGCCCCTCCAACTATAAAGCGACATACAAATCCTACCTAGTTGAAGGGATTGAGCATCACTAGTAGTTGTATAGGACCTGATTTTCTCAATTTAATTGAAATGGTTGTCACTAAACATAGATGACCAGCAAAAGGAAGAGAGGTTGACATAGACATATTCAACTTTGCACTTCATAGGGGAGAAAATATTCAACAGTGGATTACAAGGTTGACTGACTTAATATATACCGTAATCCTTGAAGGATACTGGAAAGATACATCAACGAACTGAATGTGTCCCCTTAGCTTTTGTATTTTCAACCCTGTGTACAATTGATATGGCAGAGAAATAATTGGATTAATATAGAAGGTAGCAATTAATTAACAGTAACTCCTGCACAAGAAAGTTATGTGACATTAACAAAGAAAGTACAATTCCTGCAAAGTTCGTACAGCAGATGCAAAGGGCTCAGCTAACAAAACATCACAAAAGTTTATGGATTACTGTAAGCTGGTCGCCCACTGAATGTTTTACCCAAAAGATAAGGCATTGGGTAAGATGTGCTATGGACATGGAAAACTACGGCAAAGCCAATTGTCTGTTTGTCTTACATGCAAAAAATTTCAGTTATGATTTGAAGCATGGGTTAAGGGTTCAAGTAAGAATGTTGAATGTGCCAAACATGCAAAGAGTCTGCATGTTGAGATGCACATTAACGGACTCCAAAGCTTGTGGATACATGTTAACAATGTTAACATAAACCCAAGTAGTATGAGGACTTTAAACATGGTCTCAGATGCTTATTTGATTTGAATTCTAATCTGCAACGTTAACAGACTACTAAGCATCAATTCCTTCTTTAGCTTTTTCATGAATGGTTGTATTCTCTTCAGTGTGCTTGCCTTTTGACAGGTACTGATGACTTGGTGACAGACTCATTAGATGAAAAACCTCTTCACTAGCTCCAATGGACTGCAACAATGACGTTAGGCTATCCGCCAACCTCCAAGTTGCATAAATCATCCACTCGCAGTACAAGATATACTTAGTAAGTTGCTCAGGGGACACGTAACCCGTCAGAATGGACAATCCTCCTAACAGCAGTGCCAAAACCTAGAATTAGATTTCACAACAAAAATCATAGTGAGATCATTGACTTTCATGAAGATGGTAATCATGCAGCATCCGGATACGTGTCCGTCCAAACAGCGTCATATTCAACATTAATCTGCAGTACATTACAACTGAACCAAAGACATCAAGATTTAGAATTCCCGACTACGTAGATCATCAATGAGAACTGACTTTGCACTATGCTTCTGATCTGGATGATGCATGAAAATTTTCTACCAGAGTATCATTGATGAATAATATATGAATTCTGGATTAATTGGAGACAGAAATATCCACTGAGTACTGTTATAAAGCCAATTAGCAGCATGAACATGGGAACAATGAAATTTTTAGAACAGTTTGGGTTCCAACCAAAAGGAAAAATTCAAACCTGTGTCGAACGATAAAGGGTGTGGAAACTAAGATTCCATAATCCATAAGCCGCAGCTTCACGAATGCTTACAGAACCTAACCTCTCAAGCAATAGCTTATACCTAGTGCAACACAAATGAAAGGCTTGCAATAGTTTAGCCACGGAATCAGGTAAGTTGCATAAGGTCACCGCATAAATTAAATAAATCAGTAAAAACAAAAACACTTGTTAGGCAATTACTAGTGGGAATCATTGCCTTCCAATTTCCATTCCTTCTGTTCCATAAACTCGGACAGTCTTCATCAGGGTAAGAGTGTCTTCAGCAACCTTTAAATAAAATGAAATAGCACTACATCAAGAAATTGCAAAGGTGGCAAAGTAGTTAGAACTAAGAAAAATTTTCCGCCTATACTTCGTTGGCTTTAGCAGTAAATTCTTGGCTTAACTTCGCAGCATTCTTCTGGTACCTACCAAAATATCAAGAATTGAAACAAGTGGAGAAAGCATACCAAATACGAGCAATAAAATCTGCAATGTATGGTTCAAGAACTCATACATAGGCACATAATCACATAATAATTCTGCATTATCCTCACAAATGAAGGTTAATAGAACTACTATTTGCAGCTTCGCTTGAGATGAAGTGGGAAAGGAGGTAGTCCACAATATAAAACCATATGCCCATACTTGACAATAAATACTTCTTTTTTCTGGATTTATCATGAAAGCATAAACATTCCTGATCCGCCAGTGCACAGAACAATATGAAAAGGTAATGCGTAAGTCTGCAATTAGAAAAGGAAAAAGATCATTCTTAAGATAACTAAATTTAGGTTGGAGAAAAAGCTTACCGGCCATAAACCAAAAAAACTGCAGATAGAACTGAGCATATAACCAATGTTGACATTGTAAGGGGCCATGACAAGCTCAGTAAATTAACCAAAGCTCCTGTCCCCTAAACATAAAAAGGCAAGACACTGATGTTTAGGCTTTCATGCAAAATTTAAATAGCAATCTGTGTCCAACCTGAAGAACATTGCGTATTATTAGGTTCATATCGTTTCCAATAACATGAGAGAGTCTTTGACAATCTGATCCGAGCCTACTCATTAGATCACCAACTGATTTTGTGTCAAAAAAACCTATATCCTGGGCCAAAAAAAATTGGAAAAATTATATTAGTCTCCCAAAGAAAAGTAACAAACAGCTGAAAATTAGAAGATGTAACTTCTCTACTGTGGAGATTGTCCCCAAGATGCAAAGCTCTACAACTATTACAACTATTAAAAGGAACATGAACCTGAAAAACGAGTGTTGAAAATATAGTTTCCCGAAGACGCTTGACCTGCAAGGACATAGCAAGCACCGCCTTTACTCTATTAGGAAACCAAGGGCACAAATTGAAAGATCCGTGCACCAATAATATCACTTAACAAAAGAGATGAATAA
The DNA here is from genome assembly GCA_014182575.1 of Eucalyptus decipiens. Classification (NCBI taxonomy): domain Eukaryota; kingdom Viridiplantae; phylum Streptophyta; class Magnoliopsida; order Myrtales; family Myrtaceae; genus Eucalyptus; species Eucalyptus decipiens. The sequence continues at coordinate 29,820,309 of CM024617.1, forward strand.
ACTTCTTATGTAGGTGTAGATAACACAAATATTTTAAGAATGAAAAAAAAAATAGAACAAAAAGACTGTAGTATGTCACACAGAGATTCCTCTTCAACTGATGAAGACGAACTGAACAGCAGTCAAGGGACTTCATGGACGGAATAGCTAATGGAGAGGAAAGGCAACAGTTGTTCTCAAAGAAGTAGGAATGGTCTTCCATGTACTCCTATAAGAACTTATAGCAAGCAGCCCCTACAACTTTTTCCCCTGAAGAGTAAACAACTTCAACAATACTTTGACCACTCATTTTCACAGCTTTGTCATCACATCAACTTCAAATGAAGATAGCAATTGCATCTTTGTTCAGAAGAATTCTCCCAATAGGAAAGAACTAGTCATTGATGATTAAACTGTATCATTGCTCGAGAGTTTCCCTTCTACTTACTTATGCTTCTGAACCAGTAGGCAAGTAAAAGGCACCAAATTAAACCAAAGGGCTTGCTCAAGCTCTCTCTAATACAAAAAGAACACTATTAAGTCAGTCATCTATCCCAGTAGGAACCAATCAAAATCCACAGGTCACAAATTGCTATGTTGAAATAACATATGCATTTAAGGGAAATAGCACCACATTGTTTGGGATCTTAGTCCTTTATAAGCCAATGGCCCCCATCTATCTTAAATAATCCATTTCTAGAGTTCAACCCTATAAACACCCCTTTAGCAGGGAGAATACATAGGTTTGGTTTCTTCATTTGACTTGAATTCACATATAAGAGAACAAGAAATTCACAATGGAATAGAGAGCACTTAAAGCAATTGACTTACCAAGATTGTATTTGCGACAGCAAAGCATCCACTGCGCAAGCCACTGTAATTTCAAAAGACAATGTTATCAGAGAGGCACCAACTGATTGTACATCCAAATACACAAAATATTTTCCTAGCAGATCATATCACAAAAAAGTAAGCATGAAATCTCCATCATTACTACTGACTCTGGATCTAGACATCCAGAATACAACAGTGCACCTAGATGAGAAAGCCATTTATGTTTGTTGAGAGTATTGGGCCAATGGGGGCATATTTACCTATTTCTTTTATTATCTTATCTTTGGCAGTAATAAGGGTTATATTGTAATTTTGGCCTCTCGACTTCATTATAAATAGTTAGCCTGGATCACATCGACCTAATCAAGCATTCAATTCAGTTTTTTGGTCTCTTAACATGATAACATAGCAGGGGCTAAACTGAAACCCTAACCCCAATCTCTTTTCTACGCAACTACTTCTCTCTCTCTCTCTTCTCGCCTTCACCCTCTCCCACTGCAGTTCTTTCTCACCTTCTTCTTTGCTCTCTTTCATAGTGTAGGGCAGCACTAATGAGGTGATTCTTCAAAACTCGTGTCTGACCTAAACCTCACCTTCAAAGGATAAACTAGAACTTCATTGCAATCTGCTACGAGTGGTTCAACCTCTTCTGCAATTTTTTGGATCTTCTTGTTTGAAATTGTTTCTGCCTTACTGTTGGCTCTCGTGTGTGAAGACCAAAGTATTGTAGTTCGTGGACCAATATATTTTTCCTTTGCAGATTCTTCAGGGAAAAGCAGAAGTATCGATTTTTTTAGGTTTTCAAAACCTTGCAAAAATTAATTTTGCCTTCCCTTGATTTGATTTGGCTGATTTTTGGACAACAGCTTCAGCCTACTACTAGAGGACTTTGATCCAATTTTTGGCTTTTTCTGGCCAGTTTTGGTGGTTTGGTTGATCCTTTCACAATTTTTGAGTTAATTGCTAAGACACAAAGTCTGAGGGTTCAATTCTAAGCTCTCCAATTATACGAGATGGCCGTATAGAATATATTACTTTTGCTACAATCTATGTGAAGCTTGACGTCACAAATTAGTTGATATGGTCTCGATCAGTATTCTTGAGCATTGGATGCTGTGGGCTTGGGGAACATATGAACGGCACTTTTGTGAAGCCAGATGCATCTGGTACTACTCAGGACAAGTGGATCTCGAATGACTCTTTGGTAAAGTCTTTTTTGCTTAACTCGATGTAACCACACATTGCAAAAGGATATTTGCTTCTTGATACTGCAGCACAGATTTGGTTGGCTGCAAGGGATACTTATGGTCAACTTGGGAATGATATACAAGGGTATAAACTTTCAAAAATGGCTTATAACACCACTCAGAAGGAGATGACTATATCTCAATATTATGCTAAGCTTCGGAGTTTGTGGCAAGAGCTAGATCATTATGCTGATTATCAACCAACCAATGTTGCGAATATTGCTACCTACAAGAACCATGTGGACAAGATCAAAGTTTATGATTTCTCGGCAGGATTGAATGATGAATATGATCAGATACGTGTTCAAGTCCTTAGCCAATCTTAATTCCCTATGCTGGAATAGTCCTATGCCCTAGTTCACTCAGAAGAAAACCATAGGACAGCAATGCTCCATCCCTCTACTATCGATGGATCTGCTCTACAAACCATTGCTGGCACTATTACCAAATCTGTTTCGTCCTCTCGATTTGATGATACCTCTAAGAAGTCTGTGAAGTGTGAACATTGTCGTAGGCTGTATCATGCTAAGGCTATTTGCTGGAAGTTACATGCAAAACATGCAGATTTTGAGGCAAAAAGGGCACAAAGAAATGCAAAAAACAGAGTAAGCCATACGAAATTGTTTCCCCTGCACCTAATACTAATATTGATCTATCCCAGGAAGAACTCCAGGCATTTCGACGTCTATTTAAAGCTTCTGCTGCTGCCTCCTCCACGATTGCTAATTTGTCTTCCCCTTTTGCTTCAAACTTAGCCACTTCAAGTATCTTCTTTGGGGGTTTAATACATCTGCTGTTTCTAGTCCATGAATCATTGATTAGGGGCTATAGATCACATGACAGGTTCTTCTAGTCTCTTAATTGTTGCCTATTAATCAATCAAATACCGACTAAAATTCTTGATTTCCGCACACCCATTGAAGTTTTACAGGGATCGTCAACTTTTATTCTTCCTCCAAAATTTTTTGTTGTGTTTATTGTGCTCATTACACCACCTCTAAAAGTAAGTTGGAATCCCATGGCTGCCATTAGTATTGCTCACAATCCTGTAAAGCATGGTTGTACGAAACATGTGGAGATTGATGGACACTTTATCAAGGAGAAATTGGAGAGTGCTTTAATATGTATACCCTTTGTTCAGTCAGACTGACGGACACTTTATCAAGGAGAAATTGGAGAGAGGTTTAATATGTATACCGTTTGTTCAGTCCGGTGATCAACTTGCTAATGTGTTCACTAAAGGATTAGGGGTAAATCGCTTCATTCAATTTTAGTCAAGTTGGGCATGTGCAATATCTACATGCTAGCTTGAGGGGGAGCGTTAAGAGTATTTGGCTAACGGGGCATATTTGTCTATTTCTTTTATTATTTTTATGTATGACGGCAATAAAAGTCATATTATAATTTTCACCTGTTGGCTTTATTATCACTAGATAGCTTGGGGTTACATCAACCTAACCAAGCATTCAGTTCAGGTTTTTGTCTGTCAACAATGATCTTTTGGACATAACTTTAAGGGGAAAAAGTTCACCTTACAGGTGACTGTGGCTATCGTATTGGCGATTACAAAACATAAACATGAAGCAAAACTGACCTGCATATTCCTGAAGTGCAACACAATATACCCAAAAGCTGAACCTGTCTATAAAACAGGTCTCTGCAACCACTCTGTGCAGTGAATATGGAAGCTGCCAGTAGGCTTGGCATTGTGATTTCTGAAAGCTGCACGGAAAGCAAACTTCACCACTGAAATTTGAGCTGAATTTGAAAAGAAAGTAGGAAACAGCCGATCAAACAATATCCACCAATTGCCATTATTTCCAAAGCAAGCAAATTGACAGGACTAAAGAGGATCCTCTGTAAAATTTACGTCCCATACATCCAGCAGGCATGTAAGAGAATGGCCAAATCTAATTCCACATGGTAGCTACAAAAGCAACATACATAGGCACTTCTCCCTACTTGAACCAACCGGTACTAAGATGTTAAGATCGTGCATTCTGAATACCAACAAAAGGACACGCTGGAACAATCCACATATAAGCATCTTAATTTGACAAACGAATCAATGACACGAGCATCACAAAAGCGGAATGCATTTCAATGGTCATATTTGTGCTTCAGCTTCAGCTATTCCGGAAACGACCAATGCGCTAGTTCTTCCATTCAAATGAATTTACATTCATCAAGCCAAGCAACGCAACCTCCTCTAAGGAAAACGAATCGCGTACCGCAGCGACTGCGAGAGAGCCAAATGCGACATAAATCACCAATCTATCTTCAGCAATCAAGCCCCAAATCCAGCGCAGAGCGGTCACCACCGAGACCGACTCGGCATCTGCAGCTCCCGCGTCCTCCGAGTCACCGCGCAAGGTCCACCAACCGCCTCCGGGCAGAAACGAGGCGACCGACCGCCACCGACTCCGAGCGCTCCCGAAGCCGACGCCGCGTTCAGCTCCGCTTCCCTGGCTACGCAGCGAGCAATGGACCGAGAACGATGCGTCGACGCTCCCGAGGCGGCGGAGTACGACGAACTTCTGGCGCTTGGCCGGGAACGAGAGGCGGTGCGGCCTGGCTCCGGAGGCGGAGCGACGGCGATGCGGGAACCGACGGTCGTCGTGGAGAGAGAGGCTGCTGGAGCGAGAGGCGGAGGACATCGGCGGCGTCGAACGACGACCGGAGCTTCTCCGGCGCCGAGCTAAGCCTTGGAAGGAGAAGGATATCGTTGATGATCAGGTGAGCGTTTGTACTCCATGATGATCTTCCGACGGAGAGGAGCGCCTTGTGCATAAACCAGTGTAGCTGGGAGTGACTCGCTTGATTTATTTCCATTTCTTTTATACTATATAATTATTCCACAAGAATATAAAGAAAATATGTTTAATTATCAATAAAAAAAATAGTTAAAGATTATTGCTACGATAAAAGTGTTTTTTTTTTATTAGCTCTGTGTCTTTAAAAAAATCTTTTTTAAGTCGTGAATTTTTCATGAAACAAATACAAAATTGAGAATCGCTCAATTACTTGCACAAAGCATGAATTGAAATCACAGGAATTGCATTTTCTAACTACTTGCATGGGCAGGCATGAGTCATTCGATAAGTACTCATTGTAAATGGTAAACAGGAGATGGCCGCACCCATCGAAGATTAATTGGGTTGCAAAGAGCCTTAAATAGCCTAATGATAATATTCGTCGTTTAAGTTTACTTAAATAAAAAATAATTAATATCACGAAAAATCCAAACTGATATACATTAAATCTAGTTATCCTAAATTAATTTTTTTACTATAAAAAACTTCAATTGATGTATAGATGATAATTTTATCTTTCGTTAGTTTCCGTTAAACTTTATTATCAAATTGCTATTATCAAATTTTTGAGTTTAATAATACGTGATAGTTAATGGATGTACTAGTTAAGGGTTTTGCCATATGCTTGTCATAAGTGTAGTTTGTAACTTTTTGTGATATTAATTCAATTTAACAAAAATTAATATATGGTAAATTTATCACAAATGTATCAATTTATAATTTTTTAATAGTCAAAAAATTACTTTGATATAAATTATTGCAGATACTCAAGTTTTGGGATTTTTTGTGATAAAAAAATTAATTTCAAATAAATTTGTGACTTGTGTACTGGTTTAAGGTTTTTATGCTATTAATAAAAAAAAATTGCTAAGTTTTATATATCACGATCGTCTAAATGTAAAAGCCCACGGGCTCCTTTGTTGGGTCAAATTTGGATAACAAAGCAGGCCTGATATTGGGCTTCGTAGAATAGATATTCTGATTAATTTGCTCTCTCTTTCGGGAGTTACTAAGTCACGTGGACAGATCACACGTGAAATTTATCGCAACGACTAATTTTCAGGCTCAGACTTATTTTCTATTAATCATGCCTGCGTAATTATTTTTTAATGTGAATAGTTACTAACCACAAGGACCTAAGCAGATCCTTAAAAGGCTTAAGGGAGGAAAAACAGGTGGGAGATTCTTCCTAAGGTAGGAGACCCCATAATGCCACTTCTTGTATTCCCATTCATCTGGAAAGGAAGGCTTAGGTGAGAAACGAGGGGCCTGCCGACGGCGAAGGTAGACATCACATCAATACTACGGTGTTGGCTACTGCCGAGTGGGAGAGAATGGTAGCTCTCTGTGCCTGGGGTGAAATAAGATGGTGTCAAAGTCACTGCAAGGTGAGTGAAGTTTTGCTTTGGCCTATCAACCAACTGCTCACCTTGTATCGCTAACTGATAGGCCTGGACGAGTTGGAAGTCATATTTCTGTGCTTAATTTAGGAAATTCAAACAGATAAGGTACTAGTCTCACACGCACATACATGTATATATGCTTTTTTAATTAAAGAAGTCGCCGAGCGCATGAAGACGGTATTGATTACTGGTATTTGATAGGCATATACGTATTATATCAATGTATCTCAATTTATAAGTAATTTTCCAACCCTGCTAGGAAGTTGAAAGAAAACTAATTTTTGCTACTCTGGTAATGACTCCACTCAACAATAAGTAAAATTTAACCTATTGGTAATAAGAATAAACTTTTCACTCGATTAGTGACTTCTCGCTATAAAATGTAATTTTGAATGCAATACTCATTAGCAAACCATAACTTGTACCCACAGTAAGTAAGCGATTTTGTACGTTGCTAATGGAATCGTGCAAACTGGCGTATTGGTAGAGTGAGATGCGAGTGGTGCAAGCTTTAATTATTTCAACGATGGATAGGCCACCTTGAAAGATCGCGCGGCAGGAGAAGTTCACGAATTCATCTCCATTTTCCTAGGCCACAACGTTCGGGAGAACTAGAGCACGCCACTCCTTTGCTAAGTAATACCAACACCAATATGTGATACATGACAATGCCCCGATGTCGACACGGTGACAAGAAAAAAAGAAAGAGAAGGAAAAATAGAGACACATGTTTCGTTTTTTAAAAACAAAGAATTTTGACACTTTAGAATACGTTGCATATTAAATGTATATTTAATAAATTATCATTTTTATGATTATTTTAATCAAATTCACAAATAAATAAATAATAAAAAGGCCTATAATGAATTTACATTAAAAAATTAATCCACAGTTTATAAATATATTTCATTATTTTAATTTGATAAATTCAACTCCATTCCAATAATTCATAAAACTTTGAGAAAAAAAATAAACAATTCACGTTATTGACTCACCTGTTAAATGTGTCGAAGAAAAGAAGAAAAAAAGTTGAGAGTGAATTATGTATCACAAGAAGTGAGAGTTATAAGAAAAAATTAAGTTTTTATTCTTTTCCCATATTATTATTTTTATTAATGTTTATTATTTTTTTTTTTGTTTCTACATATATACATTTTGAACTCTCATTTATTGAAAATTTTTAAAGTTGGTAAATTTGTTGCGTGTTTGGAATCACGTATCGGAATTTGTATAATTTTTTTTTGTTTCTTTTAACTTTTTCTTTTTCTTCCTCGGAAAATATCGGGAAAGTTGATCAGGTGTCGGATTTTCCAACATATATCGACCGTGTCGCTAGCCAAAGAATATCCTAAAGAAGAAGAAAATAAAGAGAAGAAAAAATACGTATTGAAGTACGTTTCAAATTTATTTCAACACAAAAATTTTCAAAAAACGAAAATAAATGGTTTTTTTGTTATAGGAATAAAAAATAGAAATCTTTCGAGAAGGCTAACTTTATGGATTTGATCGCTTTATTTGTTCAAAACGAGACTATCTAAACAAAAAGAGTCATTGGCACTTAACCCATTTAAGAAATTACTACCCTGTATTGAGAATATCACTATTGCGAACCGATAATTGAAACCTACAGTGTCGTTTCATTGCGGCGATGCAATGTCCGACATAGCAATACGACCCACCAGAGCAATGAGGACATGGCTGGAGCCCCAAAATGGCCACACCGGGGAATATCATGTACCGACTCAGCAGACCCTAGGTCGGACCTACCCGACTAACGGTGGAGGCGAACCCGGTCCGTGCGAAGCCCCCGTCCAGGAAAGATTCGCCCCGCCACGGGACACGAAACGCTCTGACCATTTTCATCCATCCGTTTCGCCCCCTCTCTCTTCCGTCTTTTGGCGCCAACTCGAAACGGGACCGTCGTCGTGCCCTTTGGGAGTTTCCCGCCATAAACACAAAAAAAAAAAAAAGGGAAGAAACATACGGGCAGCTCGGGCAGGCACCGAAGTCCGGGGAGCTGGTGGGCGGTGGCGCCCCTTTGGCTTTTGGGGGCAGGCCGAAACCGCGTGGAATAATTAGCTCCCCTCAGCCCAACCAATAAAAAAAATAGGAAAAAGAAAAGGAAAGGGGGAAGAGATAACAATCAATTCCGGTCGTCTTCTTCAAAAGGCCCCCCCGAAGACAAAGCAGGAAACTTTTGAAGGTCGTGGGGGGTTCCTTGGATTTGGTTGGTCCTAATGACGGAGAGATAGTACTTTTCAACCTTATTATTATCAAAGCCTAGAAACTCTCGCTCTCTCGCGCTCGCTCTCGCTCTCGCGCTCGCCTCATAGGATTCCATGCAGGAGTCCCCGCCGCGTGTGCGTGTTCAGGACGACTCTCTCTCTTCCGTGCATCGGATTCCATGCTCTCTCTCTCTCTACTCTGCACTCTGCACAGACCCCAATGGCTACCACCGTCCCCACGTACGCCAACGCCATGCACTGCTGGAGATTTACCGACTGGGGGTATTTCTATTTTTAGGGTTTTGACATACGGGGGGCACGTGTTGCATGTACCTTTTTGCGTTGCTGCGTGCCGTATCTTGTCGAGACGTCCGTGCCGCGAAATTTGCAATTTTCTTTGCGCTTTGTTTATTCATCGTATCCTGGAGGGTTATGATGGTGCAAAGGACCCTAAGAGATCGCCGAAATTAAAAAGAAAAGTTACCCAAGACCCTGCAATTATTTGATCACGTGGCTCGAGTGAAACGATGATGCTGTCTGACTCTCCGAACATGGGGTCAAACAAGGTCGAGGTTAAAAGGACAAAAACTTTTTTTAATCTGGTGTTAGGCTACGGCTGCATGGCAACATTTCTTGGTCAGGGAAACAATTTTTTTTTAGAAATAATTCTTTTCTATTTCTATTATGGGGAACAATTTTATATAAAAAAATCCGTTTGGTAACTATACAAAATTTTTACTCTAAAAATAGAAAAAGAATAGAAATGCGTTTGGTAAAAAATAGTTTCTTTTTTATATTTATTTGTTTTTATTTTTTTTTTTTGCCGCACGTTGTCGCGGCGGCGGCGATGGCGGTGGCGGCGGCGATCGGCGGTGGCGGCCCGGCGGCGGCGGCGGCCAAGGCGGGCGTGCGGCGCGGCGTCGGTGGTGGCGGCCGTAGTTGGCGGCGGCCATCGGTGTCTTGATGGCGGCGGCAACGCTTGGCGGCGGCGGCGACGGCAGCAAAGAACGCTTGGCCGACGCAACACCCGGTCGGCGGCGCGGTCGGTGGCGGCGATAGGTGGCGACGGCGGTGGTGGCGACGGTCGGTTGGCCGGCGGCGATTGGTGGTGGCGATGGTCGATTGGCCTCCGGCCGGCGTTGGCGGTCGGCCTCGGTGGCGGCGATCGTCGTGGCGGCGACAATCGGTCGGCCGGTGGCGGCGACGGCCGGTGGCGGCGATGACAGTGGTCGGCCTCCGGCGATGGTCGGCGGCGGCCCGTGTGCGACGATGGTGGGTTGGCCTCTCAGTGACGGTCGGTCGGCCGGCGGCTACGGTGGCGGCGATCGGTCGGTCGGCCTCTAACGGTCGGTCGGCCGGTGGCGACCGGTGGCGGCGACAGTCGGTCGGCCTCCGGCGACGGTTGGTCGGCCTTCGGCGATGGCCGGTCGTCCTCCGGCGGCGGCGATGGTCGATCGACCTCCAGCGGCCGGTGGCAGCGGCGGTCAACCTCTGGCGGTCGGCGGCGATGATGGTTGGTTGGCCTCCGGCGACCGGCGGCGGCGGCAGCGGGCGACGGTGGGTGGCGATCAGCAAGAGAAGAATAAAAGAAAAAAAAATTCACTTATTTCTTAAACTTGTTCCCGGGAATAAGTAGCAAATTCACTTATTTCTTAAACTTGTTCCCGGGAATAAGTAGAAACTTTTTTTTACTTTTCATTTCTATTTCAAAACCAATCCCGGGCTAACTTTTTGTTCTCGGGAACAAAAACTAACTTGTCGTTATCAAACAGGTTTCTATTCTTTTTTTGTTAGGGGAAGAGAAGAATAGAAATTCTTGGGCTGGGGAAGTTTACCATGTGCAGCCTACGACTCTTGCAAGGACCTTTCTCATCAGTGGTCTTGGCCCTTTCGCCCATCGATAATTTCGATTGCCTTCTTTTTTTATGATGGTAAATTAATTTCCCAAAATAAAATTTCGAGTTCCATCATCAGTGTCGTGTGCATCGTTGAAGAGTCCGAAAGATCGCCAAAAAGGCTATAGAGGATTGACGTTTAACCGACAATTATGGTTTCAATTAGCAAAATGATGATAAAGTTCAGACCAGGGCAACGGACCCGGTAGATCCTTCTAGCACGGCATTGCCTGGTCTTGTTACTGAGAAAAAGGGAACGCGTCTTCGGAAATGATTGCTTAAGAATCAAACCCAGGAAAGGTTCCGACAGATTGCGTAATGCGTGCGGGCGACGAACATTCGCAGATTGCACGGGCCGTGTAATTTGAATTGACCTGAGTCAACAGAACCAGATCAGGAAAAGGGACATTTGGAATTGGAAATGATAACTCGTCCGGTTTTGGTTAAAAGGGTTAGGATTGATGCCATGATTAGTGGCGTAGATTGATTGTAAAACTTGCCACGATAAGTCAATCTGTCCAACTCATTCTATGCACGACTCAGGGCTCTTCCAGACACGTACCCACATCAAGGTCCAATAATTGTTCTATCTAGACGACCCTTTTTCGTGTGATTGTTTTAAGATATTCGGAAGACGGGGTTAGAAGAGAGAGGCTGAATGGGGGCTGCGAGGGGTGGTGCCAATGCCGGAGAGGTGGCGCGACTACAAGCAATGAAGCTGACCATGCATAAAAGGGAAGTAATCACTTGATACATTGACATGCGCTTCTCTTTTAAAGAGATAAATTTAAAATGTAAATATCCAGCTTAAATTTAAAAGATTCACATTCCTCCCTAAAATATTAAACTTCATATTAGGTAATATGTAAAACTATGTGATCTCAATAAATTTTTTACACACACACACATATATATATGTATGTATGTATGTATGTACATGAACCTATGAAGTATCTCGTAAAGGTTCTATGCAAACTGCAAACTGGCCCCAAAAGATGTTTGCAGAAATGGGACATGCATATTTTATCCAATTCAAAGCACCCATGATCATATATAATCGAGACAAAGCAAAAACCCTCGATGTGCCTACTCCAACTTTTGGCTTACATGCTTTGATAAAAGGGTTCTAATCCCAAGGAGGCAAAGCATATTTACTCCGACGCCCAAACCGAAAGCCCTAGATTAGGTCAACAAGTTTTCATCACCCACTTTTTCAGCAAAATTCTTCCTTCATGCACACAAATATCGTTCTATATTCCCCCCTCAAGTAGACTATTCGGTGGCGCTTTCATCGTGTCAGCATGCCTCTTATCCCCCCACACCAACCAAAATCACATAAGTATCTCAACTTGCATATATTAAAGGCGTGCATGATAATCGTTATGTTTCCGGTTGAATCTATTTTCCTGTTCTTGAAAACAGGTTTGAAATAAGAATAATTTGCTAATAAAAACTTTTTTCATTGTTTGTCCTCTTTACTAGTAAATCGTCCACTTGCTACCGCTTGCTATGTGGGAGGGATAAATTTTTTTATGTCCTGGTAACATAAATTTTGTGTCATTATCAAATGCATATTTTTTGTTTAGAAACTCATTTAGGGAATATATTCATAAATATTTCTTGCCAAAAATTATGTTAAAATTTAGAATACTTATCGTTTGTGCTCTAAATGATAGAAAATATTTTGTTGAGTCAACATGTTCCCCAAATCATCAACTCCGCGGCAGTACAGCCAAAAAACAAATAGGAGAAAAGGTCCACTTGAAAACGCTTTGATTCAAGCGTGTATTTGGAACACCGTCCCCAACCCCACATAGGATTCTCAAAGATTGGCACTGTTTGGGGTTTGTATTTTTTATAATATGTAACAGCAGATATGAGGACTCGGGAGGGACTTTGGGGCTTTGCTACATGTATAATTCCATCTGAGGCCGGACCCATCATGAGCTTGTGGGGCATTGGGAGAAGGAAAAAATAGTGGATGGCCATGGAATTGTGGTGCTTCGTGCATTTGAACTGATGAAGATAGTGAGAGGTTTGTCTCACAGTCAAATTAACAATGATGTGTCCGTGCAGCATCTCTCCGCCATGAATAAGATTTCCCATCGCCCGCCATACCGTTTTTACTATGAAAACTTGTCGGCCATTCTTTGCAACAACTTGGCCAAAATTTTTTGGATTGTTATGCAGTTCCATGCACACTACTATAGGCAAGAACGAGAGAGAGAGAAAGAGGACGAAGATGATCAATTAAACCTTATCCTGTCTAGTGAAACCGGCAACGGGTACGAAATGGAGACTTCAAAAGATTAAACAAAGGAGTCTCTCGGGCAGATTTTTCATGTTTTATGGAGAGAGAAGAGAAGTGAACGATGCTATAGACATGATGTATCAAGAAAAATGAACTAGGACAAGGACTAAATTTTTCAGGAATTCTTGAACACTTGAGGAGGAACTTATGATTAATTTCAACGAGAGAGTCTATTTTATCTTATTATGTTCTATACATCTCAAGAGAACAAATTTAGATAATTTCATCGGTAGATATCACACGTGTCCCTTGGTTTACGTGAAATGGTATTACTATTATTTTTTGGTTGAAATGAAATGGTATTATTTCAAAATTGATATCTATCTATTTATAAGAAAAGGTAAAGTGGAAGTTTGAAGGAACCACATGAAAATTGTGCCGTTTGGCAACTCATTTTGGCCTCACATGTAAAGTTGGGCCAATGAAAATCCTCATACAAATTACATGAATAAGGACAAATAACAAAAAGGAAAGAAACGATGAAAATCACATAATTTGGCAAAAATATTACGTGAAAAAAAGCATGGATCGATTATAGAGTACAAATAATATAAAACTTATTTCGATTAGAATTAACTATAGCATAAATTTAGGGTCTTTCGTTCATCCAACTCAAAATAAGGTAAGAGAAAAAAATGACTTTTCCTCGTACGCCCAAAATTCCCTTACTTTTCATTGACAAAAAACCAACCAAAATTATTCTTAATTCTTCACTACTTCTACGGGAAGGACTCTTTTTTTTTTTATTTATTCTTTTTCAGGGAATTTGCTTCAATTTGGCTGTCAATGTTTTGACTTGTTGTTGTTGATTGGTCTTTTCCGTAGCAACAATGGCCAAAAGCCTTTTGAATCCTAACCCCGACCGAGAAAAGAAGGCGGCCGAGGATAAGAAGGGAGGGGGGCAACATGGCTTCTTTTTTCTAGAAGGGAGTGCTAAGGCACGAAATATATATATATATTTTCCGTAGGATAAAGATGTTTTGATTATGAAGTCCTTAGGCGTGTTTAAGTGATGCGTGTGGGTAAAAAAATTGTTGAGATCTATCAAATATGATAAAAAGAAAAATAATAAAATGAGGGAATGAGCACTTGACTAGCGGGGGCTCGGTGGCCTTTGCCCGTTGCCGGTGATGGCCATCGAGCCCTCGTTGGCCCTTACCAACGGTTGGTGCTCGCCGACCCTTCCCAAGTCCGATGTTCTTGATTTGGGCAAGAAGAAGACTAACAGGGAACAAAGAAGATGATGGACAACACAACCATTGACCAAAAAAGAAAAAAGGAACGAGACAATCGAAAATGAAAAAAAAAATGGACAAAAATACTCTGATCAAGCCATAAGAATATGCATTGAAGATGCACTGGCGAGTGAAGTCATTCTTTGAGATTAAATGATCACTTTGAATCCTTATTTAAAACAAACTTAACTTCATATCCTCTTTAGAAAAAAGAAAGGCACTTTGAATCTCCTATATCTCCTATATGAGTGATGTCAAATATACTTCTTATGCTCAAGCTCTTTGATTCCTATTATTGTTGAATCAATAGGTTTAGATGATTCATGGTAATTTTGGTCCTACCAATTAACTAAATTCGACAAACAAACCATCGAACCAATTTTTAATTTCCATTTGCTCAATCATCATGAATAAAACTTTTTGAGAGGTATTTATGTATGAGGGGAAATTTTGGGATGGTCGAGAAAACAAAAAATGAAACGAAAACATCCACAATCCAAACTGAGAAAAAAAGCAGAGGAAAGACCCACGAAGGTCAAGTAAAGCACCCCAAAATTGTTCATAAAAAGCAAGCCTGTGGACTAATACAAACTAACCACAATTATCTCACGAAGTCATTATGACGTAATAAATCTATAGTACACCGTCAGCTTCTCTCTGCAGAGGAGATTACAAAAACAAAGGAACAATCAGTAGAAACTCATGACTCAAAAAAAAAAAAAAAAAAAAGAAACTGGTTCCTCCTAAAAATTAACGAAAACTACTTTCTTCTTCTTCTTCTTCTTCAGTTTGTCCTCTCGACATGGCGCTTGAACACTGATTCCAAGTCGGGAGGATTGAAGAACTCTCTGACGCCATTGAAATGACACCTCGACGACGAGGGCCTCCTCTTTCTCGGGGCGGGCGGGCACTGCAGTTTCTCGGCTATCCTGGATTCTTTCGACGTCGGGGTCGTGGAGGGCGTCTCCCTCTCTTCCTCATCCGCGTCGTCCCTGTTCGTCCTGGGCTTCGGCTCGGTGCTCACAGGCTTGAGCGAGGCTCGTATGGAGATTCCGGCGATCACCCACTTCTTGTTTCCCTCGGATTCTACGCACGCGCCCCCCACCTGTGGCTTCTCCGAGAAACCCATGACCCTTCAACGGGGAAAGAGAGGACGGACGAGAAAGAAATTTGAAGAAAGCCCTAGAAAAAAGAGAGCTTTTCCTCTTTCGAGCCTAGAGCAGGGGAAGAACAGAGCAAGCCCAAAGTGAAGAGCAAAAGCTGGAATTTTTTTTGTTTAAGTTCGGGAATCAGAAGAAAATGGAGAAGCTGGACGGGCTTTGGGAGGAGGAGGAGGAATGAGAGAAAAGGGTCTCGGCTAGAGAGAGAGAGAGAGAGAGAGTGTGTGTGAAAATGAGAAAGAGATTACCAAGGAGAGAAAGAGAGAGATTATATAATAAATATTTTGACGGTGCGAACGGTGAAGAAAAGAGAGTGCCCGTGAGGTAAGGGAGGATTGGGCGGAGAGAGAGAGAAAGCGAGACGCTATGCATGTAATTATTTTTCTTATATATTTCGAACGCGCTTAAGAAGAAAATTTCTCTCTGAAGATTTGGGAAAAACGAAGAAAGCATTTTAAATTCTTAAAAAAAAAATATGAAAAATTGTATAAGATCACGCGTTCGCGTCAAATAAGAAAAGAAAGTCAAAAGTAAACAAATTGATTACAAAAGCGGGAAACTTTTATTGCTCTCGTTTACGAGAAATTCTCCTTCTGCCCAGAAAGAGAGAGAATAAAATACATCTTTTATGGCCAAAGGGGAAAGAATTGATATCCGAGAAAAAAAAATAAAAAAAAAGAGAGAGAGAGCTGCCCGGGGGGTTTTCGGGCAGGAGAGGCGAGAAACCGAGTGAAGGGGTAGGGTTTTGGCGCGAAAGGGGCTTTGGCTCGGGCTTGCAACGGCTCTTTTTCCCGCGCTCTGGCGGAAATTTCGGTCGATTCCCCATTTTGCCCCTCCTCACGCCCCTTCTGATTTTTCCCCTCGCTCTCTCTCTCTCTCTGACATCATATTTCTCGGGCTCTGCTTTTATCCATTTTGGGGAAGTGGAGATGCCAGTCCGGGCCCAATCACCGTGGACATAACCGAATCAAAATAAAGAGAAAAAACCCATTTGACATTTTCCCACCAATTTTACATCCTAATATCTAGGGGTGCTGTTCGATTTGATTCGATTTTTTTTTGAAAAAACGAACCGAACCAAACCATTAGGAAAAACTTTCGAACTGAAGGTTCAGTTTGATTCGGTTCATTCGATTTTTTCGTTTTTGATTTTCATTTTTCAGTTTTTGGTTTTTTTATTTTTTATTTTTTTGGTTTTTTTTTTTCTGTTGTATATATTTTTCATTTTCAAGAAATAAGCTCTTATTAGTTTGTTGTTTTAGTTCGGTTCGGTTTGGTTTTTGACACCCCTACAGCAATATCTAGTAATTTCCCCAAAAAAAAAAAGACCATATCATTTTCCACGTAAGCGTGCTTAATTTAAATGGAACGTGGTGCAACTGCTGCCGAGGCCCTTACTGTACATGTCTGATTAACCATAGTTCGATTTCCAAAATATTGTTTACATACAACAGGCGAAAATTGGTGTGCTATTCTTTATTTGATCATTTAGAAAGTGTGTAAGAGTACTCATGGATGAATTCTTCTTTATCCTCTTCCAGAAAGATGAATGAACCACACCGTCCAGATTTCTTTAATCTTTATTATTGTTCTCTTCTCGATGACATTGCGAGAATGCTAGTGATGTTGTACATTGAGATAAATTGACATAAAAAAGATGCGTAATTATCTATGTGAGTGGCTATACATCAACATCTCGCACTGGTTCTAAAATTAGTTTTGAAGTTCTAGCATTTTTCTAGAAATAATTTATTTTTAGTATACTACGTACTCGAATCTTTGCCATATATTCTATCCATCTAGGAATGCAAGGAATTTCTTTTATCTAGCCTGGTTATTCTGCATTTCCTTTTCAGTTGGTTTCTGGAATTTGAAATGAGATGGCGAATTTACCATCATTCATCCACAGGTCTTGTTAAGTCAAAACCCCGAGCTGCAAATGGACCCAAGAGGCCGGATGGGAACCACCACCTTGTCTGACGGCGTAGGTAATTTTTCACATAAAATCTCAAAACTAATATGAAAAGAAAAAAAAAAAAAAACTAAATGTATATACATATACGTACAGATCTGAGATATCTACAACCCAATATGCATACTTAGCTTTCTTCTGGACACAATATATGCACATGCAAGCCAGACATGCATACTTACCTTTCTTTCGGACATAATATATGCATATGCAAGCCAGACATGCATACTTACCTTTCTTTCGGACATAATATATGCATATGCAAGCCAGACATTCTAAAATAAACTTGCCTGGGATCACGACTTGACGAAATCTCAGGACAAAATGCCCAATTCAACAGCGCACCACAAGTCGAGCAAAAGCTGTACTGATTGGCATCCAGCGTCGCGGGCGGACACGTCCCACCGACGCAATCATTGATCTGCATGAGGCCACATTGAATAGCGCCATTCAATGGTCCAACTCCATAGACCATAGACTGGTCCAAGCTGGGGAATCCCCTTTCTCCGTATAATAATTAACACTCGCGAGAAAATCCGAACACCTGTTTTGGAGCGACCAGAAATACGTGGCCCCAGTCCTAGTTTGTGATGGGGTTCGAGTGGAGAAGGTATTAATGCATTCGGTACATCGCGCTCACGGCGTGCGATCGATCCGAGCCGAGTTATGTCATTGACATTGGATGTGGATTGCCTTGTTTACTATCCTGGGGGAAGGGGGCGTTTCGAGGCGCTAACGAGAGAAACTTGTTATAAAAAGAAAAAAAATAAGGAACGAAAGAAGATAATTGGCGTGATCGAATGAATAGAAGTCAATATCGAGAAACTAACTGAACTTGGTCTTTGTGCATCGAGAAATGCGATGATTTGATTCGTTTCGACCGAGCCAAAACCCTCGAGGTTAAAGATAATAAAACCTTCTATTTTATCAACCGTTGCATATTGGCTAAAAGAAATAATCTGGTAATGCTATTTGCCAAATGCTTTTTGGGCCAAAAGGGAATATGTATGGAGAAAATGGGAAAAGAATATTAAGAATATCCTAATTTTCATATGGCACTAATTTAAGTGCTGTAAATTTTAAAAATTAATCACTTAAGTGCCATTAGTAATTTGTTTCATTGAAAAATCCGATGTGACATGCCGATAAGTTGAATACGGCAATTTAGAAGGTAAATGAAGTTGCTTATTTATCTAATTGAACAACCCTAGCCTCACTTAAAAAAATTGAAGCAAAATTCAATTTTGATCTTCAAGAACTCTAATCGAACCAAAACCCTAATTCTTCACAATGGGGCAAATCATCTCACCAAATTTGCAATGGGGAGTAGAAGCAACAGAAGTGGCTCACGGCTCCTCTACAAGCGAATATGAAAGTCAATATTTTTGCTATTGTAGCCTACGAAGTCCAACAAGAATAGTTTAGACAAAAAGGGTTCGGGCCGCTGGCGAAAGAGGATAACACTGAACGAGCAAGAACTCACTCCATAGAGCAGAGGAGAAGACAAAGCCCAATGGAAAGAGAGCTCGATTTGCTTTGTCCTATGATCTATGGGCGTAGGACTTTCAGAGACGAAGGGTCGAGAGAGGAAAAACATGGATATTTGAAAAGACAGAAATGCTGAAAACGGCATTGTTTATATGTGGAAGCACTTAAAGAGAGAGAAACCATGGCATTTACTTGTACTTTTGCTATATTGGGCTTTAATTTATTTGTAAATTTCACGTTTGAGTGGAAAGGATCATTCGTGAGAAACGTTATTTTAGTGAAAAATTTTACACCCATGTGATAATAAGGTGATTGAGAAAAAGTAATAGTATTCAAATAAGCACCGTGAGAAGATTATGATGCTTTTAATATTCTTATCCGGAGCAAATGATAGAGGCGGCGCAACCAAAAAGAGAGAAGAGAAAAGAATGTTACGAAGCAGACGAACGTGCAACGCCACGCATTGACAAATGACAAACCGATCACCTGGCCGCTCTTGCCTGTCTTGGCTTCGATGGTCTTGGCTTCAATGGCGGCATTCTTCGCCAACCGCGACTGTCCAATGAAAATCGGGAGCATGAAGTAAGCGCTTACATGTTGCCACGTAGATAATTGGACCATCTCATTCTCGTGATTTTTATTTTTTATTTTGGGTTATTCATCAATGGGGCGGTCTTATTATCATGTGTCTTGTCACCTGCGGGTGCGGGTCGTTGTCTCCTAGGATGGAAAAAAGTGAAATGAAAAGAAAGGTGAACGGAAAACTTTATATAAAACAAAAAATATGTAGGCATTTCTTTTTAAAAAGATCGAAAGGGGATAACCGACGCTGATGGCTATCCCTCGTCGTCGAATCGGAGTTTCATACTCATTTCTCGTGACATCGCATTTGAGCCGGAATAACTTAATTTTATTAGCAATTTTAAGAATCACATGATAATTATTTTATTTTTGATCCGATTTATTTTTTTTATTCTTGAAAACAGGTTTAAAACATAAATTCGTTCAATAACACAGTTTCAATTTTTTATTATTTATGGGATAAATTTTGATCCTAAAAATAAGTTTATAACGGAAAAGATAAATAAAACTTTTCTTATTATTTGCTCTTACTACTAGGTGACCACCTGTCTGCTGTTCGCTAGTTGCCATCGACCGTCACCTCTTGTCGTCATCGTCTACCATCCTTCGCCAGCCGCTTCCCACTGCCGTCCATTCAGTATGGAGAAATTTTGTGTGTGATTATCAAATACAATTTTTATTTTGGGTACAAAATTTTTGTGTAATTATCAAATGTATATTTTTATTTTAAAGAATAGAAACAGTGACAAAAAAATTGTATCTAAAAATATAATGACCGACTATCATTCGCTTCCTTAATGGTCAGAGCCACAATACTCTTGCGAGCCATGCTTGAGTTCTGTAACTTCTCTCGTGCGAGAGTTGGTAGGACATGGAAAATTCATTTCGTTACTAGTATTTGAACTTATGTCCATGTGTGGAACGGGCACGAAACGTGAAAATCGTTGGATTAGACCACGCCCGACGACGTAAATACTGCCTCTTGCCCACACAGAATGGGTCGTGGAGCAATTGAGATCAATGAGAAACTCTTGCGTGGCTTCAAAAGACTTTAATGCGTTTGGTAACGATTTTGTTTCTGAGAGTTGATTCTGACTAGAAATGATTATTTTTGATTTTATTTCCGAGAACTGATTTTGAATAAAAAAACGTGTTTGGTAATTGTCCAAAATTTTTTATTCTGGAATAAAATTGCGTTTGATACTGCGTCTTAATTGATTATGTTTCAAATTAATTTCTTTTGATTTTTAAATAATTTTTCTTTTTCCTATTCTTCTTCTTCTTCTTCATGTGGCCGGTCGCCGGTCCGGTGACGCTCATTGGAGCGTCGCCGGCCCTCGGCGAGGTCGGCCCTCGTCGGCCGAGCCTCGATGGCAGCTGGGCGAGGCTCACCCAACCTTGCTGGTGGCTAGGCGAGGCTCGCCCGCCCCGCCGTGGCCGGCCGGCCTCGCCGGGTTGGGAGAGGTAGGCCCGGCCACCGACAAGGCCGGGCGAGCCTCGGCCGGTGGCTGGGCTTGCCTCCGGTGAGCTCGCCGGACCTTGCCCTAGCCTGGCGAGCCTCTGGCAAGCTCGCCGAACCAATGATCGACGGCGCGCGCGGGCGGCGACGGCGGGCGGCGGCGGACGGTGGCGGGCGGTGGCGGACGGCCATCGCGGGATGACGGAAGGGAAGAATGAGAGTTTCATTGTTAAAATTCTTTTTTTGATTCTTGGACAAAGAATCATATTTTTTTTTATTCTCAATTCTCTTTCCAATCTGTTCCCGAGAACAAAATTTTTACCAAACGCGATTCTCATCCCAAACTGATTCTGGGAACAAAAAATCAGAATCAAGCACTGTTTGGCACGTTGCCAAATAGGCCCTTAGCGACTGCCCAGCCAATTTGTTCCCGGGAACAAAAATTTTACCAAACGCGATTCTCGTCCCAAACTAATTATGGGAACAAAAAATTAGAATCATGCACTGTTTGGCACATTGCCAAACAAGCCCTTAGCGACTGCCCAGCCACTTTCCTTTTCTTCATTTCTTCCGGCGGAAATCTTTTTTACACGAACACTTATGTTCTAGACTCATAAAAAATATTATCATGATTTATATACTAAACCTTATCACGTTTTGTTAAATTTAGTCAATTGGACCAATTTTGATCTAAAATTGCTGACGTAGATAGCGATTATCTAATATGATACAATTGGCATTGACGTGAAAATTTTTATATACAAATTTAATAATATTTTAAATGATTCAAATTAGCAAAAGTAATATCTCTTTGCATATTTCTTTTCTTTTCTTTACTTTTTTTTTTTTTTTTTTACTGAAGGGCAAGAGTCCTTGACTACAGGGGAGGTGTTTGCCTAGTGCTGGTGAGTTTGAAACAAAGTAAAGAAAACAAAGAAAACAAAAAAATTAAGAAAAAACCTTATAATTTTTTTTTTTTACATAAAATTTCAATATCAGCATCGACCGTGTTAGATAGGATCCTTCGTGTCCAAATTAGCGCATTTGATCAAAATTAGCCGGACTGATTTAATAAGTAAAACACGAAAATTGTTTAATAATAAATTGACATAATTGAAAATTTTATAATTGAATTGACACACGTTTAACATGTTTGTAATTGTCCCCAAATTTGGACTAAAAATGCTTATTAGCCAAAAGCCCTCAAAATGTGTGAACATAAAATTTAATATCTAAATTGACCAACTTGATATCTTTTTTAGGATAAGTGCATTAAAAATCTTAAAATTTATCTGAAAGTGTAATTGAGTCATAAAAATTTACAAAGTGTAATCGGATTCTAAAACTTATCAAATTAATGCAATCAAGTTCTTTCGTTAATTTCGTGTGGCTTCGCTAATGGAAAATACCAATATGGCTTCTTTTTTTTATTTATTTATTTATTTCTATCTCCTATATGACATTAACATGACTAAAATATTAAGGACAAGGCCAAAACGATGTCATTTTAATTCAAATATCATTTTTTTTAATCTAACTTGCAATGCTAACACCGCTACCACACCACCATTGCCTGAAAGGGTAGCAATGGTGGGGCAAGGTCGGCTTGCCCTGGGTAGTGGTTAGCAACCATAGCCGACTGCAGGCAAGGGCCGCCAATGGTAGGGGTGGGGTGGCGACGTTTGGCCATATATTTGGATTAAAAATCAGATTTGAACAAAAACAATGTCATAATGGCTTTGTCTTTCATGTTCTAGCTATGTTAATGTCACGTAGGAGGGAGAAAAAAAATCACGTCAATATTTTTCCATTAATCAAGTTGGACGGAGTTAACATAAGAATTAGATTGAACCAATTGATAAATTTTAAGAATTTATTGCATTTTTTAAAGTTTATGATTAAATTACACTTTTATAATAAGTTTTAAGATTTCTGACACACTTATCTATATCGCACCTTATAGAATTCTTACCATGTTCCCGTAAGGTACTCCAAACTTCCAACATGATGATTGACATAGCCATAGATTTTACTCTGAGTGAGATATCCTAAAATTCTACTGATTGCATTCGAATCAAGTACTCAACCACTTCACCAACTTTTTCGAGGTTCTAATAGTTTGGCCTTTTTGACCTAAATGCAAACCTATCACCAGCAGTCCAGATGGAATTGAGCCATAACAGATCAGAGTTACGACTCGTTTAACTTACGATAAAAGTTGATTCGGATTTTGACTTTGGATTGAAAATGTTCCTAAGTTGAAACCATAGGGCTCGGCTTTAAAAATTTAACCGGGAAAAAATAACCAAGGGGGTCCCTACTAAAGAACATGAACATCCAGAATCACTAGAACGCTGATGCAAATGCAAATACTGCATCTGCAATTTTATCCTGTCTCCCCCTTTCCCCTTCGCTTTCATGATCTCTCAGTCACCGATAGTGCATGTCCAGATCAGCCAATTCCAATGTCCAAAGATAGGGCGCCCCAAAAGAGAACCAGCAAGAAAGAAGAGAGAAGAAAAAGAAAAAATCGAGACGCATGGAAGAAGAGCTTCAGCCAGCCTCTCTCACCTACCAATCTATTATAGCTCAGCAGCCAAAACAACGATAAAAACCATCAATCTTTTCTATCTATAAGGTCAACAAAAGGGGAGGAGAAAATACACATATCCACCAGTCAAAGCTGCAAGCTCAGCTCGATCTTCACGAGCAAGAAAAGCCGAGAGACTAAGACCCTTTTGCGCTGGCCATGCAGATGAGATAGACTCGAAGCAATTCGAGTCCGATACGTATCAAACTAGTAGAATTCAATTGTCCATCATTCTAATGAAAAGGGTTTGACAGCGCAATTTTGGTGGATGCGTACCTAATTTGAATCATTCCTGTTTAGTGAATCATGCAATCAATGATGAGCAATTCAAAAGATTCTTTATAAAGAATTGCCTTGGTGGAGATTCTGCCTTAGAAGCAAACTCTTTCATTCTCTCAATTGGTCTACATTTTTCCATTTAAAAAATAGAAAAAAAAAGGACCACGTAAAATGGGAAGACCCGCCTCTCCTTTCACCTTCATATTTCAAAATTTGGCCACGCGAAATGCGTATAGAGTCCGTGATCACAAGACTCGAAGGTTCCCCATATGGAATCCCACGTCCGGTGGCGTAACCCATCGTGCTATTCTGAATCAAATGGAATCGACTGACGAATCTGAAGAAAACCCAATGGCCGTCGCTTCTCGACCTGTCGGACTCCCAAGGGTCGGCGATGCCTCAGTCAGCAAATGCTCGGATCCTCGAGAATCAGAATCCCAATCGTTTACGACAAATCATGCATTCCATGGTATGAACTAGGGCCGAAATGCGACGTCTCTGTGGTCGTACCACGTTCGTTTCGTCATCAAACGGGGCAGAATTTCAAATCGGGTCAAGCTGAGGTTGCGACCGCCCATCCATCCATCCGTCCATCCGTCCATCTCAATGGGCGGCGGAGAATGTCAATAATGTGCAAAAGCTTGGGCGGTTCGATTGAGATCGTTTCCTTGTCATCTTGTACACTCTTTCCACGTAGGAAGGCACTAATCTCCTTTCCCCCGAGCGACATGATTCGGAAATAGCCAGGATATCGAATAGCGTTATTATGCTGGATATACGGCAATAAAGAAGCCATTAAAAGAACCGATGTTTTACCGATGGCTACCCATGTCCACGTGAGAGGTTTCCCACTTTGCATAATTGATCTCCTTCCCAGCATGTGCACACACCCCCGTGTTTACACATAGATCACTATACAACTACGCCGGAATCTTGATTGGATCTCAAAATCATGTTCAATGAATCCACGGAATTTTTGATCGATGCTAGATGTACTAGAATCGATGTCATGATAGTCGAATGCCGGACAAAATTGCCTCGGGAAGTTTGTATTCGGTGTGGTGCGTCTTATTCTCAAGATGTCTAATTGATTGGACCCCCCACGAACCGCCCAGCAGCCGACCCTGACCTAATGGGTTAAACTGTGTGTATTCTGCAATAATGCACCTCACGATCCACGTAATGCATCATGCTTGTGATGGATTTTGGTTCTAAAATAGATGATTAGGAGGCATACCTACCGTATCGATATTATTTATGTTGGTACATCCCGCCCACAAGAATTTCTGAGCATGGTGCTTGAAAAGTCCAAGCAAACTCATCATCTAATCTTATCGTTAAACATCATTAAGGACCCAAAATCCACGGTTGGAAAAAGATTAGCCAATTAAAACCCACCCGGAAATTTTTCAAAGTCTTCTCTCATCTTTACTCATTTGCTTTTAGAAAATAAGATGAGCCTGATTTGAAATGTTTCACTAATGCAATACCGGAGGAGGTGACAGATGCCCATACGCAAGCAACAGCAGCCTGAGAACTGGAAACAGTCGTTTGAGATAACAGGGGACATTTACCTCCCCTCCCCATTTCTTCTTTTGTGCTTCTTGAAGACGTTCCGATCTGTTCAGCAGCAGCAAATGCTCATGTGACTCTGACAAGAAAGTGCAGTTCCATGATCGATCGGTGCATCGCTGAACAGGGTCTTTTTATCTTTCACCACGTACTACTGTTCATAAGCTCTTCTGGGCAGAACTGTGGAATGAAAGCGGATGGTTAAGTCAAAAAGGACATCCTCCCAGAAAACAACCTTCAACAGAACATTTCATAAGAGACAGATTAATAGTAACTTATCCTCGATAAATGGGGAAAAAGTGAGTAGTAGTACCGCTTGTTACGATCGGTTAAAGTAATAGAAAAGGCTGGAAGTGTTATGCGGTTGATTTAACTGAAGCCGACCCCTTTTAGTAAAGTGGAATTAATCTCTTAAGTCGTGGCAAAATCAATCAGTAGGACCATCACATGCTTGGCCAACTCACCAAAATTATATCATATATCAAGTGGCATTTTGTCAGTTCTCGCCTACTTTTGCTATATCCATCATGGAATAATAACAGCGATCTAATGATCTTTAAATTCTTTCAGCTCAGCCTCAAGAATGGTCGTAGAAAAGAAAAATAAAAAAGAAAACTGTTGGCTCACTTCAAGAGGATTAGCACATGCAGAGTTCATGATAATCCACCACCCGGAGTGAGAATACATGAAAGATGGCGACGGAAAACAAGATTGCAGAAGCGGTAACGATGGTAAGGAAGATCTTCTTCTGCATATGACATGTCTGCTTGAACATATCATCATGGTGTCATTGGGACTGCATTTTAATTGTCTCTCGCTGTATTTAGCTTCTCGATGCTTGTGCAAGCAAACTTTCCTCGTTAGCATGCATAAGACAGGTCGACAAGTCGGCAATATCATCACTTGGATTTGTCAAAGATGTTGGAACTAAAGAAATCTCAATCAGAATTGAACTTCACGAGAGAGAGAAACTTTTTAAGTATAATGGGATATTTAGCTCAGTCACTGAGCTTTAATACTGCAGTAATCTCAAGTTGTTTGTGACACCAGTGACGTAGAAAAGGAGTATATGCACCGAAGTTCACTACTCAGAGGAATAACAAGCTAATTAGTTGATCTAATTTGTGACTGATGTTGATCTGAGGTTTCCCAGCTTTTGTCTTCACTCATAACATTTCTGATGACATCAAACATAGTGGGAGATCCTGCAATGTCCTCAGTCTCAGTTTCTGCATATGAGAAAAGCCTACAGTAGATAAACCCTAGTGACTGGAGTGCCAGACATGAACAAGCTAATCTTAAATCTCAAGAAATTTTTGCATCTTTTGATTAAAGAAGAAAACAAAGACAACCCAGATGCCAGGCAGTGCCTTTTTACTAAGAATTGAGCATAAATCCATTCAGCTGCACAAAAACTCCAGTTGATGATTAGCTATACTGATTTTTCCGACCAGCCAAAACTTATGCAAATACAAAATAGGAGACGCCTAAATTACAGATTATTATGTGATTAAAATAAAATATCAGTCATTACGAATTCTACCTGCAAAGTGGCCATGCTCCGTTTAAATTAAAGAAAAGCATCACAATCTCTTTATGGGGTACATCACTGATTTCTTTACTTCATTCTCACGGTGGCGAGTTTGAAGTGTATGCATAACTTTGTTCACATACAATACGCTTATGCTGCACGAGGACTTTTTTGCTAACAGTTAGACTAGTAATAATGATCCTGTGATTTCTTTCGTAGCAATATTGTATCTAAATGGTCGTTAGTATTTCAGTGGAAAACATCAGTTCGCATGTTAAACCATACTACTGGATTCAAAGAGATTTTACAGACAAACCAGCATGCATAATGATATATGGACAGTATGTAATCTTCAAAGATGTCATTATTTTCCATTTTTGAGTTTAAACTCTGAGGGCATATATTTCCAACTTCGATTTGAGCAGAAGCAACTAAATCAGGCTAACTGACACTATTGAGACCAACAAAAGCATAAAATCCATAGGTCATGTCACAAGAGTGTGTCATGACACCTCCAGAGAAATTTCATTTAACTATTGAACTGATAAAACTGTGTAATCTAGCTTGAGTAAACCTTTTAATCTTCTTGAGTTCAGGAAAAACTAACTTAACCCTTTCATTTGTCTTAAATATGTTTTACATGGCTTAGAGAAAACTGCTATCTCTCACAATTGTGGCTTAGAAAGGTGTCCTATCTATTTAGAGTGGAGGTAATCAAAGTTCTATCTTTATAAAAAATCGAGGACTCTGTTTGCAGGAAAGTGAACTGGAAAAGAGAAGCGTCACATGTGAGCTCCTCGATCCAATCCTAAACAAATTTTCCTCAGAGGAACCAAAGAAATCCCCAGGCATGCAGGACCTGCCTGCTGAAATTAGTGAACTCCATGCAGAAGAAGTGCATTCAAGTTGTGAGTTTGCAGAAAGCACACATGCGGACAGAAAAGACATCGACAGAGCTTCAGAGGGGGAGAAGTTTTTAGAATCGTCTTCTGAAGCAGCAATTGTTATGGCAGAGGATAGCAAACAACTATTGAGAGCTGAAACATTAGAAACTGATAACAGGACGACAGATGAGGAGAAGCATTTCGAAGAAGAGAAGGGTGACAAGGATTATGATATTGACGATGTCACAAGTGCTGTTTCCCGTGTTGCAAAGACGGTGGAAGCAAATTTCAATATAATTGAAGAGCAAACAACCAATGAAGTCT
The DNA here is from genome assembly GCA_014182575.1 of Eucalyptus decipiens. Lineage (NCBI taxonomy): Eukaryota > Viridiplantae > Streptophyta > Magnoliopsida > Myrtales > Myrtaceae > Eucalyptus > Eucalyptus decipiens. The sequence continues at coordinate 29,848,092 of CM024617.1, forward strand.
TGGACCAAAATGTCGACATGGGCTGTGGTCCTAAAGTTGACTGCACAGACAATGTTGCGAATATGGATCCTACATTTGTACCCAAAAGTGTAGGAGACAACATCTTCGACGTAGAGAGTGAAGTATCAGAGAAATTGTTGGATTTACCAGCTGAACAAAAGGCCCCACAGTCACTGGATATATGCAAACAAAAAGAAAATGAAAAGGTCGAGATCGACAATATCATACAGAATGGAGCCAGAGATGCTTCCATAGCAGCAGTAGCAGCAAGTTCAGACACTCCAAATGATGACACCATAATCAGAGATGAGGGAGACAAAATGCCTGATGAGTCATCCACCGCAGTGGCTGCGGACATGTCAATGAAGCACGAACATGGAGTGGGTACAGTAGAGCTCAAAGAAACCACCAGTACTGAAAGCCAAGATCTGACTGAATTAAGTGCAGAAATGAAACAATTGATGTCAGAAGGAGAAAATGAAGAATACAAAAGCAACTCAACAGGTTCTGCTGTTATCATAGAACCAGTAGCACATAGCTCACATCAAATTGACGAAGGGGTTGCACTCAAAATGGATGTGGAGGAAGCAAATGATTTGACTCAGGAGACAATTATCCAAGTCGTTCAGAATACCTTGGCAAAAGATGAGGATGGCAAGGACCGAAAAGACAACCTTGACAATTCACCAGCAAAACATGAAGAGTCTGCGCAGAGAGATTATAGCAATCTGTTTAGTACAGAAGCTTCAGAAGGAGAGAGAAATGATAGTGGATATTTGACAGGTGAGGTGGTCATGGACGCCAGTCATCAAGGAATAACTGATGCTAAAGATCACATTGCAAAGGAAATACCATCAGTTGAAGCAGAAGCAGAGGGAAGTTTCTTACAACCAAGTCTATTGGGAAATGAGCAACCTGAAATTAATACTGCGGTGCAACAGAAAGCAGTTTCATGTATCAAAGAGGATTCACATAGCAAGAGCTGTGAAGGTGGCTTTACCCAAAATGCAGATGGAGACAAATCTGTGGATGACTTGCCAAACGATGGAGAAATACAAGAGGTTTTACTTTCATACTTTTAAAATCTAATTCAGAACCTTTAAAATTATCCACAACATTGGCACAATTCAAATTCCAAAGCTTAAGAGTGTACATTTTATTTGCAGAACTCTCCACTAAATCCAGAAGGGGACGAACAAAGAACTGAAACGGCTGATCTGGAAGTCAAATGTGAAAAAGTTACTGGAGAGTGGGAAGCATGCAAGCCAAAGGAAACAAAAACTGAAGATGAATCTGAAGCATGCAGTAGCAGAGAATTTCAGGATGCAGCACATCCATCTAGAGAAGGTTAGTTCCCAAACAAGTGGCCTGTATTATGCAGTTACAACTTCAATAAATGCAAGCGTCTCTGATAAGCGACCAACTGAGTTAGGGACTAGATAGAAGAGAATACATTGTAGTTTGCATATATACCGAATGCAAGGTTTAATATCATCACTTTATTGTCAAGGTTTCATATATCACCTGTCTGATTATGGGGAATGAGACAGCCAGAAGAGGATATTAGAAATAGAATGAAAATAAAAAAACTGAATGGTAGTTAATGTCCAAATTGCCATGTCTGCAGATACTTTGAAATAAGAATAAGATCTTTTTTAAGGTTACTATTCACAACTGCGAACTACTATATATATTAGCGAATCCTTTAGCTTATGAAGATATTGTTGCCATGTCAAATATCTCTGCTTATAAAAGTTTCCAAAGCCAATCCCAAATTGTCGATTCAAGTGCAGACAGGACTTTTCTGTTGAGTCTTCTTACTCGCGTAAGCCTATTATGGAAAAAAGATGGTAAAGAAGCACTTTTTGTTTCCAGATTTGATATCCATCTCAATTTCAAGTAGTCGAATGAATGTAAAAAAAGGAGGTGAACTACTTCCCATTCCAATAGCTTTATCCCAACAACCAAAGCATTGCTTAAGGGCTTCAATCCAGGCTTCGCATCCGACAATCATAACCTAAACAAAGCATTTTGAAATTATTTGCATGGTTTTGTCATTGGCTGTCGATGAAAACCATAGAGATGATGTGCTCAAACTCTAGGCATCAGAATATGTTTATGAGCAAATTTTTGGAAGGAATCAGACTTGAGAAGCTGTTAATAACTCTTACACCCCATTAATGCAACCTAATCAGCAATGATGCATACAATGATATGCATGAGGGATGAGAATACAATGCATGCATGCGCATATGCACAATAGTGTGCGTGGAGAGAGAGAGAGAGTTGATTGGGTACTGATGGCTTGGAAAACGTGTGCAGGACCTGATCCTAAAGATGTGGCAACTGACATAGCTGCCCCAGGTGATATCTACAGTACAGAAAGTGTCGCTGATGCAACACTCCAACCGACTTTTGAACCAGAAATCGTTCTGGAAACAGCTCCAGCAAGCAGAGCTGAACCTGGCAGCTGTTGTGGAGACAAGGAACAAGCTACAGAAGTGGACGAAAATGAAGAACTCAAGGCAAAGTCCTGCAATACCACAGACCTCACAGAAGAAACCATCGGAACAAGTCCAGCTGAGTTCTCTGATGCTACGCAGAAGGAAAATGAATGTGAAATCAAGGTTAGCTTCATAGCAATACGTGTGGATCAAATGTGTTATTTTTTGTATAACAGAAGTAACCTGAAAACTCAATTAAACACAGTTATCAGAGGAGTCTGAACCAGCTGGAGCAGATAAGAGTTTGGGGGACGATGCACCTCAAGACAATGAAAGCTCTGAGACGTCTCTTCAAATTCCACCACCGACGCATGGGGAAATGACACAGGAAGTGGAAGGAGAAGAGAAAGGGACATCTACTGTCATTTTAGCTGATAACAGCAGCATCACTGGGCTGGAGAAGGTTATAGAAGAAGCACCAACGCCTGAAAAAGATTCTGAAGAAACAGTGAACAAGAATGAAGGAGCAAAAGAGTTCACAAGATCGTTAAATGAGACACCCAAACCAAATGAGGCAGATATTACCAAAAGTCCAAAAACGGACGGAACCATTCTTTGCCATGAAGAATTGTCAGCAGAAGGAAATAATGAGGACAATGTCAACTATGAACAAAATGAGACAAACAAGGTAAAAGTAATGCATTTTATTCCACCTTTTCTCTATCAAGATGCAGACAAATGATTTCTCTGTCAAATGAGATCGGACTTGTGCCCTTATGTAATTGTTAGTATGCATATATGGGAAATGACTGTAACATCTACAAGGTCCACTCCTCAAAATAGTCAAAGATAATTTTAAGCATCTTTGTCAAGTCCCTATGATTTGTATCCATGAACAAACTCCCCTGTATGCAGATTTATGAGCAAACAGGGAGATCTAGCACAAAGGAGGGTCCAGAAGATCTAATTCTGCTTAAAGCCAACAAGGAAACTGGAGAATCCACAGTACCAGACTTGACTGAAGAGGATCCTATTCAACATGGTAAAGAAGCATACCTATTAGTTTATGAAGATATTATTGCAATGTCAAACATCTCTGCTTACAAAAGTTTCCAAAGCCAACCCCAAATTCTCGATTCATGTGCAGACATGACTTTTCTGTTGAGTCTTCTTACTCCTATTCATTAATTCCTGTCCATACTCGCATAAACCCATCATGGAAAAAGATGGTAAAGAAGCACTATATGTTTCCACATTATATGTCCATCTCAATTCCAAGCAACCAAATGAAAGTAAAAATGGAAGATCAAAGAATCGCTTCCCATTTCTCTGGCTTTATTCCAACAACCAAACCAGTGCTTAAAGGCCTCAATCCTGACTTCACATTGGACATTCATAACCTAAATGAAGTATTTCGAAAATATTTGCATGTTTTTTTCATTGGTTTGCTATAATCAACCTGATGAAAACCATAGAGCCAATGTGCTCAAACTCTAGGCATCAGATTATGTTTATAAGCAAATATCTGGAAAGAATCAGACTTGAGATTAACAGCTCCAACATCCCATGATTGCAACCTAATCGGCAATGATGCATACAGTGATATGCGTGTGCGGATGAGGATACAATGTATGTACATGCATACAGAGAGAGAGTTGATTGGGTACTGATGGCTTGCAAAACGTGTGCAGGACATGATCCTGAAGATGTGGCAACTGATATAGCTGCCCCAGGTGATATCTACAGTACACAAAGTGACGCTGATGCGATACTTCAACCGACTTTTGAACCAGAAATCGTTCTGGAAACTGCTCCAACAAGCAGAGCTGAACCCGGCAGCTGTTGTGGAGACAAGGAAAAAGCTACAGAAGTGGACGAAAATGAAGAAGTCAAGGCAAAGTCTTGCAATACCACAGACCTCACAGACCTCACAGAAGAAACCATCGGAACAAGTCTGGCTGAGAACTCTGATACTACACAGGAGGAAAATGAATGTGAAATCAAGGTTAGCTTCATAGCAATATGTGTGGATCAAGATGTGTTATTTTTTGTATGACAAAAGTAACCTGAAAACTCAATTAAACACAGTTATCGGAGGAGTCTGAAGCAGCTGGGGCAGAGAGGAGTTTGGAAGGCGATGCACCTGAAGACAATGAAAGCTCCGAGAAGTCTCCTCAGATTCCACTGCCCACGCATGGGGAGATGACACTTGAAGTGGAAGGAGAAGAAAAAGGGAAATCTGATGTCATTTTAGCTGATAACAGCAGCGTCACTGGGCTGGACAAGGTTATAGAGCAAGCGTCGATGCCTGAAAAAGATTCTGAAGAAATAGTGAACAAGGATGAAGGGGCAAATGAGTTCAAAAGATCGTTAGATGAGATACCTGAACCAACTGAGGCAGATAGTACCGATAGTGCAAAAACAGATGGAACCATTCTTTGCCATGAAGAAGTATCGGCAAAAGGAAATAATGAGGACAGTGCCAAGTATGAACAACATGAGACAAACAAGGTAAAAGTAATGAAGTTCATTTCACTTTGTCTACATCAAGACAGAGACAAATGATTCTCTGTCAATTTATATCATACTTGTGCCCTTGAGTAACCCTTAGTATGCATATGTAGGGAATTACTCTAACTCTACATGGTCTATTCCTCAAATTAGTCAAAGCTAATTTTAAGCATCTTTGTTAAGTCCTTTTGTTATATCCATGAACAAACTTCCTGTGTGCAGATCTATGAGCAAATGGGGAGATCTAGCACTACTGAGGGTCCAGAAGAAATAATTCTGCTTAAAGCCAACAAGGAGACTGGAGAATCCATGGTACCGGACTTGATCAAAGAGGATCCTATTCAACATGGTAAAGAAGCAAATTTATTTAGTTTACAAAGATTTTATTGCCATGTCAAACATCTCTGCTCACAAAAGTTTCCAAAGCCAACTCCAAATTGTTGATTCACGTGCAGAGATGAGTTTTCTGTTGAGTCTTTTTACTCCTATTCATTCATTCCTATCCATACTCATATAAGCCCATCATGAAAAATTTATGGTAAAGAAGCGCTATTTGTTTCCACATTCTATATCCATCTCAATTCCAAATAACCAAATGCAAGTAAAAAAGGAAGATAAAAGAACCACTTCCCATTTCTCTGGCTTTATTCCAACAACCAAACAGGTGCTTAAAGGCTTCAATCCAGACTTCACATTGGACATTCATAACCTAAATGAAGCATTTCGAAAATATTTGCATGGTTTTTTCATTGGTTTCCCATAATCAACCTGATGAAAACCATAGAGATGATGTGCTCAAACTCTAGGCATCAGAATATGTTTATAAGCAAATTTCTGGAAGAATCAGATTTGAGATAAACAGCTTCAACGCCCCATGATGGCAACCTAATTGGCAATGATGCGTGAGAGAGAGAGAGAGAGAGAGAGAGAGAGAGAGAGATGGTTGGGTACTGATGGCTTGGTAAACGTGCAGGACATGATCCTGAAGATGTGGCAACTGATATAGCTGCCTCAGGTGATATCTACAGTATGGAAAGTGCCACTGATGACATGCTTCAACCGACTTTTGAACCAGAAAACTTTCTGGAAACTGCTCCAACAAGCAGAGCTGAACATGACAGCTGCTGTCGAAAGAAGGAACAAGCTACAGAAGTGGATGAAAATGAAGAAGTCAAAGCAAAGTCCTGCAATACCACAGACCTCACAGAAGAAACCATCGGAACAGGTCCTGCTGAGAACTCTGATACAACACAGAAGGAAAATGAATGTGAAATCAAGGTTAGCTTCATAGCAATATGTGTGGATCAAGATGTGTTTTTTATTGTATGACAAAAGTAACCTGAAAACTCAATTAAACACAGTTATCGGAGGAGTCTGAAGCAGCTGGGGCAGATAGGAGTTTGGAAGGCGATGCACCTCAAGACAATGAAAGCTCTGAGATGTCTCCTCAGATTCCACCGCCCACGCATGGGGAAATGACACAGGAAGTGGAAGGAGAAGAAAAAGGGACATCTGATGTCATTTTAGGTGATAACAGCAGCGTCACTGCGCTGGACAAGGTTATAGAGCAAGCATCGACACCTGAAAATGATTCTGAAGAAACATTGAACAAGAATGAAGGGGCAAAAGAGTTCCAAAGATCGTCAAATGAGATACCTGAACCAACTGAGGCAGATAGTATTGATAGTGCAAAAACGGATGGAACCATTCTATGCCATGAAGAATTATCGGCAAAAGGAAATGATGAGGACAATGCCAAGTATGAACAAAATGAGATAAACAAGGTAAACATAATGAAGTTCATTTCACTTTGTCTCTCCATCAAGATGGAGACAAAGTGGAGACAAATGATTCTCTGTCAAATGATATCATACTTGTGCCCTCGAGTAACCCTTAGTATGCATATGTAGAGAATTAACTCCAACTTTACATGGTCCATTCCTCAATATAGTCGAAGCTAATATTAAGCATCTTTGTCAAGTCCCTCTGATTCGTATCCATGAACAAAATTCCCTTGTGCAGAGCTACGAGCAAATGGGGAGATCTAGCACAGCTGAGGGTCCGGAAGAAATAATTCTGCATAAAGCCAACAAGGAGACTGGAGAATCCACAGCACCAGACTTGATCGAAGAGGATCCTATTCAACACGGTAAAGAAGCATATGCATTAGTTTATGAAGATATTATTGCCATCTCAAAAATCTCTGCTCACAAAAGTTTCCAAAGCTAACTCCAAATTGTTGATTCACGTGTAGAGATGAGTTGAGTCTTTTTACTCCTATTCATTCATTCCTAATCATACTCGCGTAAGCCCATCATGGAAAAAAAGATGGTAAAGAAGCACCGTTTGTTTCCACATTCTATATCTATCTCAATTCCAAGTAACCAAATGAAAGTAAAATAGGGAGATAAAAGAACCACTTCCCATTTCACTGGCTTTATTCCAACAACCAAACCAGTGCTAAAGGCCTCAATCCAGACTTCACATTAAAAAATCATAACCTAAATGAATCATTTTGAAAATATTTGCATGGTTTTGTCAATAATCAACCCTATAAAAACCATAGAGACGATGTGCTCAAACTCTAGGCATCAGAATATGTTTATAGGCAAATTTCTGGAAGAATCAGATTTGAGATAAACAGCTTCAACCCCCCATGATGGCAACCTAATTGGCAATGATGCATGAGAGAGAGAAAGAGAGAGAGAGAGATGGTCAGGTACTGATGGCTTGGTAAACGTGCAGGACATGATCCTGAAGATGTGGCAACTGATATAGCTGCCACAGGTGATATCTACAGTACGGAAAGTGCCACTGATGACATGCTTCAACCGACTTTTGAACCAGAAAACGTTCTGGAAACTGCTCCAACAAGCAGAGCTGAACACGACAGCTGCTGTCGAAAGAAGGAACAAGCTACAGAAGTGGATGAAAATGAAGAAGTCAAAGCAAAGTCCTGCAATACCACAGACCTCACAGACCTCACAGAAGAAACCATCGGAACAAGTCCTGCTGAGAACTCTGATACAACACAGAAGGAAAATGAATGTGAAGTCAAGGTTAGCTTCATAGCAATATGTGTGGATCAAGATGTGTTTTTTATTGTATGACAAAAGTAAACTGAAAACTCAATTAAACACAGTTACCGGAGGAGTCTAAAGCAGCTGGAGCAGATAGGAGTTTGGAAGGCGATGCACCTGAAGACAATGAAAGCTCCGAGAAGTCTCCTCAGATTCCACCGCCCACGCATGGGGAAATGACACTTGAAGTGGAAGGAGAAGAAAAAGGGACATCTGATGTCATTTTAGCTGATAACAGCAGCGTCACTGGGCTGGACAAGGTTATAGAGCAAGCGTCGATGCCGGAAAAAGATTCTGAAGAAATAGTGAACAAGAATGAAGGGGCAAATGAGTTCAAAAGATCGTTAGATGAGATACCTGAACCAACTGAGGCAGATAGTAACGATAGTGCCAAAACGGATGGAACTATTCTATGCCATGAAGAATTATCAGCGAAAGGAAATGATGAGGACAATGCCAAGTACGAACAAAATGAGATAAACAAGGTAAACATAATGGAGTTCATTTCACTTTGTCTCCATCAAGATGGAGACAAAGTGGAGACAAATGATTCTCTGTCAAATGATATCATACTTGTGCCCTCGAGTAACCCTTAGTATGCATATGTAGAGAATTAACTCCAACTTTACATGTCCATTCCTCAATATAGTCGAAGCTAATATTAAGCATCTTTATCAAGTCCCTCTGATTCGTATCCATGAACAAAATTCCTTTGAGCAGATCTACGAGCAAACTGGGAGATCTAGCACAGCTGAGGGTCTGGAAGAAATAATTCTGCATAAAGCCAACAAGGAGACTGGAGAATCCACAGCACCAGACTTGATCGAAGAGGATCCTATTCAACAAGGTAAAGAAGCATATCCATTAGTTTATGAAGATAATATCGCCATGTCAAACATCTCTGCTTACAAAATTTTCCAAAGCCAACTCCAAATTGTCGATTTACATGCAGAGATGAGTTTTCTGTCGAGTCTTTTTACTCCTATTCATTCCTTCCTAACCATACTCGCATAAGCCCATCATGGAAAAAAGATGGTAAAGAAGCACTATTTGTTTCCACATTCTATGTCCATCTCAATTCCAAATAACCAAATGCAAGTAAAAATGGGAGATAAAAGAATTACTTCCCATTTCGCTGGCTTTATTCCAACAACCAAACCATTGCTTAAAGGCCTCAATCCAGACTTCACATTGCATAATCATAACCTAAATGAAGTATTTCGAAAATATTTGCATGGTTTCGTCAATAACCAACCCTAAACCATAGAGATGATGTGCTCAAACTCTAGGCATCAGAATATGTTTATAAGCAAATTTCAGGAAAGAATCAGACTCGAGATTAACAGCTTTAACACCCCATGATTGCAACCTAATCAGCAATGATGAGAGAGAGAGAGAGAGAGAGAGAGAGAGAGAGAGAGGTCGGGTACTGATGGCTTGGGAAACATGTGCAGGACATGATCCTGAAGATGTAGCAACTGATATATCTGCCTCAGGTGATATCTACAGTACAGAAAGAGTCACTGATGCGATACTTCAACCGACTTTTGAACCAGAAATCGTTCTGAAAACAGCTCCAACAAGCAGAGCTGAACCTGACAGCTGTTGTAAAGACAAGGAACAAGCTACAGCAGTGGACGAAAATGAAGAAGTCAAGGCAAAGTCCTGCAATACCACAGACCTCACAGATCTCACAGAAGAAACCATTGGAACAAGTCCGGCTGAGAACTCCGACACTACACAGAAGGAAAATGAACGTGAAATCAAGGTTAGCTTCATAGCAATATGTGTGGATCAAGATGTGTTTTTTATTGTATGACAAAAGTAACCTGAAAACTCAATTAAACACAGTTATCGGAGGAGTCTGAAGCAGCCGGGGCAGATAGGAGTTTGGAAGGCGATGCACCTCACGACAATGAAAGCTCTGAGATGTCTCCTCAGATTCCACCACCGACGCATGGGGAAATGACATGGGAAGTGGAAGGAGAAGAAAAAGGGACATGTGATGTCAGTTTAGCTGATAACAGCAGTGTCACTGGGCTGGACAAGGTTATGGAGCAAACATCGATACTGGAAAAAGATTCTGAAGAAATAGTGAACAAGAATGAAGGGGTAAATGAACTCAAAAGATCGTTAAATGAGAAACCTGAACCAACTGAGGCAGATAGTACCGATAGTGCAAAAACGGATGGAACCATTCTATGCCATGAAGAATTGTCAGCAAAAGGAAATGATGAGGACAATGCCAAGTACGAACAAAATGAGATAAACAAGGTAAAAGTAATGAAGTTCATTTCACTTTGTCTGTCTCCATCAAGATGGAGACAAAATTGAGACAAATGATTCTCTATCAAATGATATCATACTTGCGCCCTTGAGTAACCCTTAGTATGCATATGTAGCGAATTTCTCTTAACTCTACACGATCCATTCCTCAAAATAGTCAAAACTAATTTTAAGCATCTCTGTCAAGTCCCTCTGGTTTGTATCCATGAACAAAATTCCTGTGTGCAGATCTATGAGCAAACGGGAAGATCTAGCACAACTGAGGGTCCAGAAGAAATAATTCTGCTTAAAGCCAACAAGGAGACTGGAGAATCCACAGCACCAGACTTGATCGAAGAGGATCCTATTCAACATGGTAAAGAAGCATATTCATTAGTTTACGAAGATATTATTGCCATCTTAAAAATCTCTGCTCACAAAAGTTTCCAAAGCCAACCCCAAATTCTCGATTCATGTGCAGACATGACTTTTCTGTTGAGTCTTCTTACTCCTCTTCATTAATTCCTGTCCATACTCGCATAAGCCCATCATGGAAAAAGATGGTAAAGAGGCACTATTTGTTTCCACATTATATGTCCATCTCAATTCCAAGCAACCAAATGAAAGTAAAAACGGGAGATAAAAGAATCGCTTCCCATTTCTCTGGCTTTATTCCAACAACCAAACCAGTGCTTAAAGGCCTCAATCCTGACTTCACATTGGACAATCATAACCTAAATGAAGCATTTCGAAAATATTTGCATGGTTTTGTTAATAATCAACCCTATGAACACCATAGATATGGTGTTCTCAAACTCTAGGCATCAGAATATGTTTATAGGCAAATTTCTGGAAGAATCAGATTTGAGATAAACAGCTTCAACCCCCCATGATGGCAACCTAATTGGCAATGATGCATGAGAGAGAGAGAGAGAGAGAGAGAGAGAGAGAGAGAGATGGTCAGGTACTGATGGCTTGGTAAACGTGCAGGACATGATCCTGAAGATGTGGCAACTGATACAGCTGCCTCAGGTGATATCTACAGTACGGAAAGTGCCACTGATGACATGCTTCAACCGACTTTTGAACCAGAAAACGTTCTGGAAACTGCTCCAACAAGCAGAGCTGAACACGACAGCTGCTGTCGAAAGAAGGAACAAGCTACAGAAGTGGATGAAAATGAAGAAGTCAAAGCAAAGTCCTGCAATACCACAGACCTCACAGACCTCACAGAAGAAACCATCAGAACAAGTCCGGCTGAGAACTCTGATACCACACAGAAGGAAAATGAATGTGAACTCAAGGTTAGCTTCATAACAATATGTGTGGATCAAGATGTGTTTTTTATTGTATGACAAAAGTAACCTGAAAACTCAATTAAACACAGTTATCGGAGGAGTCTGAAGCAGCTGGGGCGGATAGGAGTTTGGAAGGCGATGCACCTCAAGACAATGAAAGCTCTGAGATGTCTCCTCAGATTCCACCGCCCACGCATGGGGAAATGACACTTGAAGTGGAAGGAGAAGAAAAAGGGACATCTGATGTCATTTTAGCTGATAACAGCAGCGTCACTGCGCTGGACAAGGTTATAGAGCAAGCATCGACACCTGAAAATGATTCTGAAGAAACATTGAACAAGAATGAAGGGGCAAAAGAGTTCCAAAGGTCGTTAAATGAGATACGTGAACCAACTGAGGCAGATAGTACTGATAGTGCAAAAACGGATGGAACCATTCTATGCCATGAAGAATTATCAGCAAAAGGAAATAATGAGGACAATGCCAAGTACGAACAAAATGAGATAAACAAGGTAAACATAATGAAGTTCATTTCACTTTGTCTCCATCAAGATGGAGGCAAATGATTCTCTGTCGAATGATATCATACTTGTGCCCTTGAGTAACGCTTAGTATGCATGTGTAGGGAATTACTCTCTACATGGTCCATTCCTCAAAATAGTCAAATCAAATTTTATGCATCTTTGTCAAGTCCCTTTGATTTGTATACATGAACAAACTTCCCCTGGTGTGCAGATCTATGAGCAAACAGGGAGAGCTAGCACAACTGAGGCTTTGGAAGAAATAATTCTGCTTATAGCCAACACGGAGGCTCGAGAATCTACAGCACCAGACTTGATTGAAGAGGATCCCATTCAAGAGAGGACTACCGAAGCAATAGCCCATGGAGAGGACAATGCAATGGTACACCCAGAAGCACCCGATTATTGAATTGCCTCCATAATACCGAATAATGACTTGAACTCCCTCCTATGCACAGAAGACATGAACGCTCCATTGTGTCTCTACAATCTCAATATGTGTGCTTTTTTCTATTACCTTTGACCTATCATAAACCACTAATTGCAACAGGGATGCCAGATCAATCCATCAACTGAAGAAGCGGACTACACCAAAGACATTGCAGAGGAAACAAACAAAGCAAGAGACTTTGAGGTAAGTGCAGAGGGGATTAGTGAAGGCAGACCTTCAAAAGACGATCGAGAAGAAGAAAATAATGAGGAGGTTGGCTACATCAAAACTTGATTTCTTCACATCCTTTTTGAATATTACAAGACTTCCATCTTCCACAGGGTCTATCAACTTCAGTAGTCTCCTAAAAAAGCTTCTAGGTTCTCATGACTTTCTGCAGAGAATAATTAATGCACATGACAGAAGCTAATAGCTTCAAGTTGTACTATGTGGTTGAAGGAACTATGGACAAATTCCTTCTATCATCTTTTGCTTGATAAGCACCTGGTGCATTTTTATGCTAACCTACCTAAACAACACATACTAACCATTCCCTTAACAAAATGCCATCTTAAGCAATCCTCCTCAGATTTATTTTATCTACATCCACATAATAAATGCTTGAACTACCACATGGTCTAGTATCAATTTATGTGACGAATCAAATTGTGAAGAACAATTTTAGCAACAAAAGAAACACAAAAGCTTTTATATTCCAGTACAGACAATCAAACTAAAATTTGTATTTTTCTCAAATAAGTTTTCCATCCCATTAACACGATAATATCTATTAATCTTGTCCAGGTACCCATGCAATCAGTTACATTCACTTCATGCGAGAAAGCAGATGAACAAGAGGAAGATGCAAAATCCAAGCTCTCTCCTGCAGTGGATGAACAAGAGAGTGAAAACCAGAAGTCAAAGTTTATGATTGATGCAATCTCCTTAAAAGAAGAGGTGAGATCGCATTAAATGTCTCTGAAACCATTCCCTGTCATTTGATGTCCATAAAGCTAGCTGACAAATTATACTCAACAGGATAAGGACGTGAAGGACTTCACAGAACAGATGGAAGCAGCACGCTCAATTGAAAATACTGCCAACACTGAAAAGGACAATACAGAGACATGTAATACAATCCACTCTACAAGCATTGATAAATGCTCAGAAAAAGAAACGCCGCCTAAGGAGCATGATGAATATTACCGATCAGACTCCTCTTGTGCACCCCCTGAAACCAGTTCCGAGGTCAATGGAGCAGCTGAGAGGTTAGAAGTGCCTTCTGCTAGCGGTTCCCAAGCTGCCCAAGTTTCTGGCATAGAAGATGGCGTTCCCGCCAATGATAATGAATCGGAAGCAAAAAATGATGCAGGAAGTACTGATATTGTTTCAGCAGTAGATGAGCTTCCAACATTGGTGAAGCAGGACAGAAGGTTGGAAAATACAGACAGCAATGTGAAGGAAGATGACTTGACTGACTCAGGTCAGGAAAAAGGGGAGACTCCAGTATCAGCTGATGCAACAAAAGAATTGACAGAGTCTGTAATATTGGATAAAGAACCTAAAGATTTTAAAGATTTAGGCACTACTGAAAAACCTGCTGTGGACATTTCAGAAGGAAGGCCCTGTTCAATCCCGAAAACTGAAGCTGGTGAGGAAGAATGTGAGGCTTCTGCAGAATATGAAGGCCCAGACAAGAATGGAGGACATCTATTTGGTGCTCATTCGACCGAAGGAGTCTTGATGCCACAAGATGATGAATCTACAAACACAGTCTCTGAATCTGAGGAGGTTGAAACTGCAAAGAGGAGTGCTCAAAAGGAAGTGAGTGAAGATCTACACATTGCTCCTGAGGTGCATTTTGCTGATCTCAATATTGCAAAAGGCACATATATCTCAGCCTCCAATGGAACAGAAGAAACAGAAAATCAGATTCAGGTGGACCAACATAATGCTATATCAGATGAGAGATCTGTAAATACATATTTAGAAATGAAGGAAATTGAAGGTGAGACCCATGATGAAGCCTTGAAGCACCAGGAATCATTTGCACCTGAGACAGATATTAAGAACAGAACCCTGGAAGGAAAGGTTTCCACAGAGAATGCTGAGGACAACTTAAAGGAAGATTCTGTGCCAGCAGCATTCCACTCCGATGTCAGTACTCCCATTACAGTAGAGGTAAAGAGTGTCGTTTTCTTTAATGTCATCATACACTAGATGGAATATGCAGCTTCAATTGCAACTTGGAAATTGATGACTTAATTCTGTTTAAAGGATCTGCAGCAGTAATTGAACACATTTCCCATCGCTGAAATTATATCATATTAAGAAGCTTGAGGTAGATGACACCACACTTCATAAGACAGCTAAATTATACAGCCAAAAATTTATTTCACATCACTACTTGAGTGCCAATATGCCCACAACAAATGTGAAGATGCTGACATAAATTAGTAGAGATGACTTTTTGTTCTCTGCTACTAAGAGATTAGAGCAAATATTTCAACCAATTATGAGGATAGATACAGCACTTAATTAAAAAAATGTATGAAAAATGAAAATAAACTGTCAGAAACTACTAAGAAAGCAATCTAAAATTTGAGAAGCATGATTTCACACACTGCAGTGACTTTAACATCACAATCTTATGTCCACATGGTGGGACAAGAATAGGACTGAATAAGGAAAAAACAAGGAGAACATGAACTCGAGACTAGAGACTTGTTCTACATTGGGATACAAGATGGCCATAAATTTATAACATCATGTCAACAAAATGAGTCAGATAATGATAACAGTTTGTGAGAATAAGAGGCGAAAAAAGTTTGAATTTCCAATTCTTTTTTTTGTCTATATCTTGTTGAACAACTGAATAGTGTCATGAAAATGCTAATGAAAGGTAAAGAATGGCTTATAGAGGAAGTAACCAACATAGATGAATATAAACTCCAGATGAAGTTATTGTTGAAGTCAAAGCCTAGTACGCATCCACATAGTACTAAAATTCTACTAGTGATTATTTATTGTCAGAGAGTGACTTAAGCTACCATAATTAACAGAAAGGAGCTGCTGACACGACATCCACTCAAAATCTCAAAACAATGGAGTTGACTGAAAAGACAGAGACAATGAACATGGAGATTGAAGAACATTCGAGATTGGAAAGGGAGACATGTATTGTAGGGGAAGTGGAAGAAGAGGTACAGTACCGAGATAAAGAAGATCCAGTTGGTCCCGTCATCACACCGGTGGAAATAATCAAGGAGGATACAATCAAGGAACCAGACAGTGCTATCGATAGGGATATTGCTGTCTGTGGAAATCGGACAGGAAGAGGTGAGACCACCAAAAAAACAGCTAGATGACAGACCCATTATGGCATCTGGTATTTGCTCGGACATGGGGCTTCCAGAAAGAACAGAAATTGACCATGGTGAAGAGATTGATGGAACAGAGTATAATGAAATTTCCACCAACTTGCTGCCTAAATCTTCAGAAAGCGATACTAAGAGCGCACAGCGAGAGATTACTGTTGTTGAAAATCCAACTACAGCAGAAGAAATTGAGCTACCTTCAGATAAAAAGGATGAAACAAGAGCTTCAGATGCTAAAGAAAGTACTGAAACAGAGAACTGCACATCTATTGAGAACACAGATGCAGAAGAAACAGAAAAGCTTGAAGAAATTTCTGAAAGGCTAGCTACATCCTCTACCCAAAATGGAGAAGCAGTGAAAGATGGAAGCACACCTGATCAGACTACCCCTCGAGAATCAACACTTGAGCCTCCTGACACCAGCTTCAGTGTCTCTTCTGGAAGAAAAAGAAGATGGACCTAAAACTGCAGATGAGAAGATTAAAGATGACAAAGAAGAGGAGGTTGAAATGCAATTAAATGAGAATCTACAATTATCTTCAGGTACAGTGCAGACAGAGGAAGCATGCTTTGATAAGAAAGAGACCAATAAGGATGGAGTCTCAGAAATAGACAGTGAAGATTCTGAGGGTGAAAAAGACATTCCAAATGGACAGAAAAATGACTGCACTCATGGAGAAGAAGTTCTGAAAGTAGAGACTCAGGAAAAAGAAAGCAAGACCACAAATCCCGATTCTCTAGAGGTCGATAATACCACTGCCAAAGTTAGTGTTATCACAGAGGAAGCATCTAGCATTGTATCAAGCAAAAGTGAAAATGCACATGAAGTCGTGCCAGATATTCAGACAAACGAAAGTTTCACAAGATTAGAGGATGTTGATTTGAAAGGCCTGGAAGTGGAGGCGACCATCACTGATGTCAAGCCTGAACAGAAGTATGAGGATGCAATTGAAGCAATTGATATCTCACAGAATGCAATCACTGATGAAGTGGTATGCAGAAAATTTGATGAGTTGATCCATGAATTTTACATTTTTAATCTCTTGTCAAATGTCTGTTAGTCATTCATGAAATATGTTGTACAGGTGCTTCAGGGACAATTAAAGACAGAAGAGACTCAAAATGAGGAAGAACTTGAGACAGGGGAAGGTGATAAGAAATTATTACTCAAAAGCTGCAAAATTGATGAGGTTAGTACGTGAGCACAAACACTAGCTTTGCTGGAGAATACTGTCACATGTTGCTAATGTTGCTATTATCTTCCTATAAAAAAAAAATGAGATGTATATTTATGTGCAACAGATGAAGGACTTTGTCCCTGTACTAGAAGATTCTCAAGCAATAGATCAAGCTGAAGAAGCACAAGCAGGAAATGTAGATAATGAGGAAATTCAAATCAGCAAAATAGAGAATGATGGTGAAAGTATCTCTACTTCAAAAACTGCAGATTCCACCAAAGACATCGAGAAGGAGGTTGTGAAGGAAACAGCAACCCATGATAATTTCAATGACCTGACTACAGCTGCAGTTGAAACTGAAGAAATTGGCATTCCTGCAAAGGAAGCATCTAGTGGCGTGTTTGATGAAATTGCACATGAAGTGATGTCAGATGCTCAAGAAAATGAAAGTTCAATAGAATTGGAGCATGATGAAATGAAAGGTATGAAAGTTGAGGCAGTCGCTGCTGATGTCAAGCCTGAAGAGAAGTGTGAGGATGCAATTGAAGCAAATCGAATTTCACAGAATGGAATAATTAACAAAGGGGTATGATTTTCCCATAGACTCTTCACCTCTTATGATTTATCCAATGTTCTGTTAGCCATACATGGAAATGTGTTGTGCAGGTGACTGATGAAAATAAAAAGTCAGAAGAAACTCAAAATGGGGAACAACGTGAGAATGGAGAAGGTGATACCAAAATCAGTGAGGTTAGTATGAGCTCATAAACTATAGCTTTCCTTAAGAATGCTCACATATGTATATTACATTACTATCCACAATCATGGTTATGTAGCTTTTTTCTATTGAACAGAAGAAAGACTTCTTTGGCCCCATACTCGCTGAAAATACTGAAGAGAAAGATCAAGATGAACAAGCACAAGCAGGAAATGCAGATACAGAGCAAAATAGTGACAAGATAAAGGACGGTATTTCTGTTTCAAAAACTGAAGATCCAACCAAAGACTTCAACGAGAACATAAAGAAAACAGATACCCTTTATGAGCTTAATGTCACTACCATAGCCACTGTGGAAACAGCTGCCAAAATTAGCATTCCGAAGGAAGAAGCATCGGGCATTATGTTCCCAAAGGGGAGCATATTCATGAAATATCTGACGTCCAAAAAATGAAAGTTCCATAGGATCAGAGGATGCTGACATGAATACTATGAGAGTTGAGGCAGTCACTGCTGATGTCGAGCCTGCAGAGAAGTGTGATGATGGAATTGAAGAAATTGATATGTCACATAATGCAATAATTAATGAAGGGGTATGAAGAAAAGTTGACAAAAATTTAGTTGATCTTCATTGGATTTTCCATTATGTTGTCCACCAATTATTCAATGTTTTGTTAGTCACATTTGCCACTTGTCATACAGATGACTGACGAACATATGAAGGCACCACTGCTTGAGAGCTGCAACATCAGTGAGGTCAGTGTGTGCAAATAATTATATCTTTCCTTGAGAATGCTTACAGGTTGCTATTATCTTTTTGCCAAGAACATGATAATATAACTTTATTTGTAATACAGAAGAAAGACTCAGAAAAAGCATTAATTGAAGTTACTGAAGCAACAGATCAAGTTGAACTGGCAAAAGCGAGACATGCAGATAATGAGGAAATTCAATCCAGTGAAAGCAAGATTCATGACAGGCTAAAAGACAGCGTCTCTGTTTCAAAAACTGAAGATGCAACCAAAGACGTTGAGAAGGAGATCATTACTGAAGCCTGTACCACTGATGAGTTCAATGCCACAAGTTTCATTACAGTGCCAGAAAACACAGAAATCAAAATTCCCACAGAAGAAGCATCTGGCTTTGTGTTAAGCAAAAGTGCAAATACATATGAATTTTTTTCAGATGTTCAAGCAAAAGAAAGTTCCATGGGATCAGAGGATTCTGAAACAAATGGTATGCAAGGTGAGGAAGTCATGGCTGATGTCAAGCCTGAAGAGAAGCGTGAGGATGCAATTGAAGCAAATGATATGTCTCAGAATGCAATCACTAGTGAAGGGGTATGAAAAAAAGTTTGATGAACATTTAGTTGGTCCATGAACTTCCCATTTAATTACCTATTGTCCACTCAGTTGGTCATACGTTAAAATGTTGTCCAGGTACTCGACAGTCATACAAAGGCAGGTATGGAAGAAAACGAGACCAGGGAAGGTGACAATGCATCATTACTTGGGAGCTGCAAAATTAATGAGGTTAGTGTGAGCACAAACAGGAGCTTTTCTTTAGAATGCTTACATGTCGCTTTCATCGTTCTATCGATAAACATGACAATATAACTTTAACCGTTGAACAGAAGAAAGATTTTGGCCCAGTAGTAGCTGGAGATACAGAAGCAACAGATCAAGTTGAAGAGGCAGAATCAGAAAATGCAGATAATGAGGAGATTCAAACCAGCAAAAGCAAGACAGATGACAAGCTAGAAGACAGTGTCCCTGTTTGTAAAACTGCAGATGCAACCAAAGACATTGGAAAGACGACCATAGAGGAAGTAGATACCTCTGATGAGTTTAATGCCACAACTATAGCTGCAGCGGAAACAGAGATCACTATGCAGGTGCCTCAGGAAGAGGAGACTTGTGTAGGGACATCCACAGTGCCACCAGATATTGTGACAGTTCAAAATTCCAATGAAGATGATTTTGAGAGAATTGGAATGGTTTCTGAACTATCTCATGATAGCAATTCTACAAATGACGAAACAATTGATGGGCAGAGAAAACATCAAAGAATGAAAAGCTCGGCTTGGTTGAAAGTGAAGTAGAATCAGAACGAACTGCCCACCAAGTAACTGTACCCAAAACTGATCAAGGAAAGACAGTTTTAAGAGAAGAAACAACTGCTGATCAGACTCTCTCAGAAAAGAAACCAGAGTCACTAGTTCAGACACCCGTGTTTTCATCGCTTTCAGGAGTAGGGGAGGAGAACATAGAAAAGGTTGAAAATTATAGAAGGAAATGATAAAGTGGCAGGAGAGATGGAACTAAAGGAGAATCTAGAACTGTCTTCGTCTGCAGAAAAGACAGATACAGAATGCTTGGAGAGGGGAGAGACAAGAAATTCTGGAGTCACTGAATTAGAGATCTCAGCAAGTGAAAGTACACATGATACAAATGAAGATGAAAAAGAACAGAACACTCTTGGTGAAGCTCTAAAAGCAGCCCCTGAAGAAAAAGAAAAGGAGACAGAACTTGCTGATTCTCCATTGAGTAGTATTAAAAACAAAGAACTTAGCGGAACATATGAGAAAGCATCTGATGTAATGTTCAAGACAAGAAAAACTGCACAAGTTGACGTGCCAGAAGTTCAGACAATGGAGACCTTTGAAGAATCGGAAGGTGGTGAAATTCAGGATGTGAATTTGGAAGCAGTAGCAATTTCAGAACCTGCAGAACAGAGTGAGGATGCAATTTTAGCAGATAATGTCGAAGAAGAGGTATTGAAATACATTGAAAGAAAAGAATGATCTTGAATTTCTTTTTCATATTTGAGTCACGTTTTCACAGCTCATTCTGGTAATGTTTGATATTGTGCAAATAGATGCGAAATGAACGAGAAAAGGCTGATGGCAGTGAAGAGATAAACGAGCAAGAGACTACGAAAGATGTTGATTCAAAGGAAACTCATGGAACAATGCCTGGGAACAGCATAATCAATCAGGTATGTTGTAGCATAAATGGACCTTTTTCTTTTCTTCAAACTCATGCTGCTACTCTTCTTCTGCTGGAACTATATGGATAAAATGATCTGTTGTACAGGACATGCACACGGGCTCCGAATCAGCAGGACAAATAACACTCTGCGATGAGCAAACAAATGCAGAAATGCCAGAGATTGAGAAAAATCTAGCTAGCAAAAGTGAATCATATGTCCCAGTAGCATTGGAAAAAGAGAACATACTGAATGGAGGTGGTATCTACATTGCACAAGCCAAAGATGCACTACAGGATTTTGATGTCACAGAAGAGATCAAAGAGGAAGCAGGCAGTTGTTTTGACAAGACTGATACTGCAGCAATGACCTCTCTGAGAACAGAGACTGGCACGCTTGCAATTCAGCAAGACAACAAGCCTGTGGAGGCATCCCCTCCCGACTTAGAGGGACCATCACCAGAAGCAACAGAGCCTGGTCTAATTCTCAGTAGCAAAAATATTGACAAGGAAAATCTTGAAGAGACCTCTGCTTCCTCTGTTAGTCAACTATCTGATACAGAGATAGGGAATGCAACCATTCAGAATCCGCATGTAAGTGAGTCCACAGCCAATGTGGTGGATGAAAATGACTCCTCATTGTTTCTGGCAAAGAAAGAGGGTGAAGCAGCAACCATGGATGAGAATTTCGGAGATAAGAGCTTTGATGGAGAGATGGGGCAGAGTAATGAGAATATAATATCGACAGGTGTGACAGAAGTGAGCTGTGAAAAGGCAGACTCCATAAAGCATGCAGATACTGAATTCGAAATCCAAGCCAATCAAGTCACCAAGGACACATGTGAAGAGGACAAGGAAGGAAGCAATCAAGTTGAAAATCTGAAACCAGACCTTCCAGAAGAAGAAAGCGAGAGAAGATCTGTGAGTGCTGCATCAGCTGACCTGGGAGACATGGGTACTTTGGCAGTCAAAGTCACAGAACCTAGGGGAGAAGTATCAGAAATTCAAGCACATGAAATTTCTGCAGAATGCGAGGCCATAAAAATGAAGATTCAAAGGAAGCAGCTGATGATTTGAAGCCTGAAAAACATTGTGACATTGCAACCGAAGGAGCTGATACTCTGAAGGACAAAATTATTCATGAAGAGGTACAAAAGGAAACCTGGCAGAAACTTCAAGATGCATTTTTCCATATCTAATAGTCCATATTTTCTTATAGCTGTGCTTCCATTTTGTTCTCGTCTGTCAAACAGGTGAATATTAGTCCAGGAGATGCAGATGAACGTGAAAACTTGATGAAAGAGCATCAGGTCGAGGAGAATTGTGACCAAAAAGAAATTATTGCCCTGTCACCTGGGAACCGTGCAATCTGTGAGGTCATATTTGGCATAACTGATAATATATTTAGACATGCTATTTTA
The DNA here is from genome assembly GCA_014182575.1 of Eucalyptus decipiens. Lineage (NCBI taxonomy): Eukaryota > Viridiplantae > Streptophyta > Magnoliopsida > Myrtales > Myrtaceae > Eucalyptus > Eucalyptus decipiens. The sequence goes on from CM024617.1 coordinate 29,870,322, forward strand.
CAAGAAAAAAACCGTACTCCTGCTATAAACCAACACCCCAAAAAAAAAAAAAAACCTTTCCCCCCCTGTTTTTGTGACGTGAGGAATTATCTGTACACAGGAGGGAGACTCCAATGCAGTATCAATGGAACATATAGAAGCATCATATTCAACCGAAAAGACCAAAAGAGGAAATTCGGATGTTGAGGAAATACCCACCGGTAAATGTGATGCACAAATCCAGGAAGTATTGCATCAGGAAAAGATACAGGAAGAAGAAAATTGTGGCTCTGTTGCCCCAACTGAGCATGCAACCAAAGATAGCGAGGAACTAACAAAGGAACTGGATTCTTGCTATGTTAAGGTTGACGCTGCACCAAAGACAACTTTAGCATCAACTCCCAGCTCCTGTCCTAAAGAAGAAAAGCCTGTAGATGACTCTGGTACTGGCTTTGACAAGGAATTGCCCAAACAAGTAGAGACTGAGACTAGTCTACTCGATGGAAAAGGTGAGACACCGCTTGAAGAGGAGAGTTTAGCTACGGACAATGAGAATGTGGAGAGAGAGAATGCGACTGCCGAAAATCTGAAGGCAGATGGATTGGGGAGAATAACAATAGCTTCTGAAGCAGTGCTAGGTTCCAAAGATCCAGGTATGGACGTTACTGATGCAAGGGAGGAAACAACTGCAGAAGAGCTGGATGTGAGTGAAAGCAGATCTCATTGCCCCGAATTAGTTCAAGAAGCAGATGCAACATCTGACCAGAATACATCAGCAAAAGAACCGGAGGTGCAAATTCAGACACCAGTCTCTGCATTGCATCAAGAGGAACATAAAGATGTAAGGAAACAAGATGCACAGAATGTGCAAGAAACCGAAACTGTGCCATTTTCCTCAGCAGCTGAAGCAAAGGAAGAAATCTGGCAGAAGGAAAATAGACAGTTCGAACCTCCAAAAGTCCATTCTAGAGGCAGTGAAACCATACAGGATGACTTAACTGAAAAGTATAATGAATGTAGCAGTACACAGGATGAAGGTTGGGAACCTGAGTCTCAAAATGAAACCAAATGCACTGATTTTCCATCAGATAGTGAGAAACTTGCGGGTCTAACAAGTGCAACTGAGAGTCATGACCAAGAAGTTTGTGATGACTTGGTCAAATCTGCATCACAGGTTGAAATTCAGGAAGACTTTAATGAACCAAAGGACACTAGAGTTGAGGAAAACCAAGTCCATGCATTAGCACGGGATTTTAGAGCTGAAGAGAAAGGAGAGGAAACATCAAAAGCAAATGAAACCTCGCAGGGTGAAAACGCCGAAGGGCAGGTATGATAGAAAATTGAACCAACGTAAATACTATTATTCATATGCTAATTAGACAATCTGTGAAATTATACGTGTTTATGCTAATTATTAACTAAGGATGAAAATAAATCAGACTGTTGAACAGCTTGAAGATATTGACAGCCACCCTATTAATCAAGAAATAACTAATGGGAGTTGTGAAGAAGATGAACTGCATCGTGAAAAAAATTGTAGAAGGGAAGATACATAACACATTCCACAGCGAGGCTAATGAACTTCAATTTCAGGCTGTCAGCACTGAACCAAACTCAATTTATCCGTCCTTTGCAATATTCTGTGTGTATCAAGCTTCAGCCTTTATTCTTTTCCTTTGCAGGGCAAAAGCAAACACAGTGCAGTTGAAGATATTGCTCTGAAAGAGTTTGACAAGGTGCATGTTGAAAGGGAGACTGTAGATAAAAACTCTATAGATGAAGGTGAGGGAAAGATCAGTTCAGAAGGAGTAACTGAATCAGACTTCAAGGACCAGCACAGTAAAGCAAACTCTGGAAGCAGCACCACAGATGCCCTAGCAATATGTAACGAAGTAAGTACCAATGAAACCTCAACTCATTCCCATAGCATAACATAATACGATGTACCAATCAACAAGTTATGAGACCTTGCTCTTGAGATCAACCTGTTCCATAGACTGCCAATTCCCCAGAAGTAGAATTTGCTCCTTGGAAGGAAAGAAAATGACCTGATCGTCAAATCTCAAGAAAACATTAATAAGAGAGTCAGGTCTATTAACTGTGGAAAATATTTAGGGGATAATTGACATTCCGTTACGTCTCATGTCCAGGAATCAAGTGTGGAGAAGACTCGAGAAGGAGACAACTTGGATCTTGAAGAAGTAAGGGAAACCAATCCAGTTCTTGAACAGAAAGAGTACGCCTCAATTGCCATGCCTGAAATGCCAGTTTCAGGGGAAGCATGTCTGAGGACGACTGCAGATGTCACACTAACAGAAGGCAATGAAGACAGATCACCTGCAGGGAAGGAAAGAAATAATGAAACCATTCAAAACTCCGAAGCAAGCAATGTTGAACTTGGGGATCCTTCAAAAGCTGATCTTGAACCGAAAGGAATTGAATATGGAGAGAGAACGCGCAGTTCTGATGCCAAGACAAGTGAGGAGGAATCGTCAAAAGACACGTCTGTTGGCTCATTGACTGACCTCTTAAGCAATATCCCAGGAGGCAATTCACCAACCACTGAACCTTTGTCTAAAGAGAGAAGACCAACAGATGAATCGGACATTGTGCCACCTGAAGAAGTGAAAAGAAAGGAAGAAAGAGACGAGCATGAAGAAGATGAGCATGAAAGGACAGAACCAGGACATGATGCTCCAGTCATGGTGGAAGCTTCCAAAGACATCGATGTCAAGGTGCCTCATAAGAAATCCCATAACATACTATCAGGAGTCGGCTCAAAGGTCAAGCACTCGATATCGAAAGTGAAGAAAGCCATAACTGGTAAATCTTCTCATTCGAAGGCACATTCACCAAAGTGAGTACAACGAATCCCAGCAGTGGAAAAGAACCAGAAGAAGAATCCTCTTCAGGAGCAAATGGGCATTGTATATCTCTGTCTCTAAGGTCATTTCTGTAGCACAAACATTGTCTGCGCTTCTTCGCCACCCAAGTGTGTTTACAATTAGAATTAGTGAGTGATCCCGTGTACAGCTATGAGATTGCAGGCTGTTGTAGTAGCGTGTATAGCCATGGCCATGTGTGTTTACGCAAACATTATCTGCTTCTACGCAGGCTTGAGTGTGTTTACAATCAGAGTTACTGAGTGATCGCGCAAACAGCTTTGAGTTTGCAGGTCGTAGTTTTACCATGCATCGCCATGTTCTCTGTTTTTTTCTCTTGCGCACTGATCTGTATGTGTTTGTAAGCAAGTGAACTAGAGCCCTCCCTGAAGCTAACATCCATGCAGATTCGACTCCGAAGAGAACGACGAAATCAAGTGGGGTTCAAGCAAGGATCTTAGGATTTAGAAGATGAGGGAGAAGGTACTAACGCGGGAAAAATACCAAAAATCTCGTAAATCTTTTTAAAACGTTGGCAATTTTCGCCAGGAATTGATAACTAAATTCTAAACGGTAACAGTTTAACATTAGGAAATCAGTGTTTCTTTCAATAATAATAACAATATTAATACCGACATTTGTTTATACTTCTACAATTACAAATTATTCTAATAATCTATAATCTCCAATAAGCTACCGAACTATTTAGGATCTAGAAAATATTTTTCGAGCCACTTGCCAATTTCTATTTGATTATTTCAATATCGTCAACTGTTGTGAGGGTTTGCCAACATCTATTTTCAAGCTTACTGGCGTATTAATGTTATATATCCTATGCATAATTACTAATTTTAGTTTGAGTGATATATCAACTTATCTCTCGTTATCAACTAATTTTTGCTAGAAATCACTTGCCCTATCTTCTAAAGGGTTATCTAATAAGTGACCAATTTTTATTCTCAAAGCTTATCGAGAACTTTGAAGTTGCTAAACCTTGTACAAAATTATAAAGTCTTATTGGAATCTCTTACCGTCATGTATTTGATTGATTCGGAAGCAAAAAAAGTTCCAACTATATAATAACGCTTACTTTCGAAGCACAAACTTAACAGCTCGATGAAGCTACTCATCAAGTCATGTGGCATTTCTCCAAAATTTGTAATAGCCTTTTTTTTGTGTTAATTAGGTGGTTGTCCATAAAATCCTAATAAGATCTATCTATATATACCGGACATGATTTATTGGCATTGGGGAGTTCCCGTAAATCCATGGGCCAAAAAGTATATACAATGCGTCGTTCAAGATCCTCGTAAGTCCCTGTAGGGTTGGCAGCCTGATCCGTCCGCTCAAAACCCATCAACTCGAAGAGCGAAATGGTCAAACAGGCCATTCCATTTTTGGGCACAGCTCATCTAGTGAGCTTGCTCGGCCCTGATCAATTTTCAATACGAAAAATAAATAATATTCGAATCATAGACGAGCATGGCTAGGTCCACGTGGACTTGGCCAATCTAGATCCACCTATTAACTAATCTACAAATGTTAGAAATTAGACCGACGCGAAAATTATGGCACCTGTTAAGAAATTAGTAATTATTGGTACTTAATTTTCATCATTGGGAATCGTATGACCAGTATAGATATTACTAACACGAGTCAAAGACACGTTAGCTGATAGCTTAAACAAGAGCTCTTAACTGAAATTAGCATTCGTCATACTCTTTGGAGTCGAAATAAGCTGTTTGCTCCGATTGCATCCTACACTTCTCCATGCTTGACATCAGCGGCGATTGCCTCGACTTTCTTACCTTTTCATTTCATCATGCTCCAATTCTATGGAACTTCCATTTTCTCGAACATCTGACGTAGTAGAACTCAAAATTATTAGCTTCTGTTATGTGTATCAATTATTCCCTGCAGAAAGTCATATGAACATATGAACTTTTTTAGGAGACTGGAGCCGATTAACCCCGCGGAAGATGGAAATCTTGATACATCAAAAAAGAATGTGAAGATCCAAAGTTTTTGATGTAGCCAACCTCCTCATTTTTTTCTTGTTCTCGATCATCCCTCTTGAAGGTCTGCTTCACTAATCCCCTTTGCAAGTACCTCAAAGTCTCTTGCTGCATTTGTTTCCTCTCTGAAATTTTTGGTGTAGTCCATAGCTTCTTCAGTTGATGGATTGATTTAGCATCCCTGTTGCAGTTAATGGTACATGATAGGTCAAAGGTAATCGAAAAAAAAACGCAATATTGAGATTGCAGAGACATAAGAGAGTGTTCATGTCTTCTGTGTTCGGTATAACGGAGGCAGTTCCATAATCAGGTGCTTGTGGCTGTACCAGCTATTGCTTCGGAAGTCCTCTCTTGAATAGGAAACTCTTTGATCGAGTATGGTCCTGTAGATTCTCCAGTCTTCTTGTTGGCTTTAAGCAGAATTAGATCTTCCATGCCCTCGATTGTGCTAGATCTCCCTGTTTGTTCATAGGTCTGCACACAGGGGAAGCTTGTTCATGGATATGAATCGGAGGAACTAGACAAAGATGCTTAAAATTAACTTTGACTATTTTGAGAAATGGACCATGTAGATGTTGGCCCTACATATGCATATTAAGAATTACTCAAGGGTACATTTGATATCATTTCACAGAGAAACCGTTGGTCTCCATCTCGATAAAGAAAAAGTGAAATAAGATTCGTTACTTTTACCTTGTTTATCTCATTTTGTTCGTACTTGACATTGTTCTCATTATTTGACAATTCTTCACGGCAAAGAATGGTTCCTTACGTTTTTGGACTATCCGTATTATCAACCTCGGTTTGGTTCAAATTTCTCATTTAACGATCTTTTGAACTCATTTGCCCCTTCATAAACAGCTCTCCTTCACCGCCTTGGTTCAGATATCTCATTTATCAATCTTTTGGACTCATTTGCTCCTTCATAAACAGCTCTCCTCCGTCGACATGCCATGGTCCCTCTTCTTGGAAACGCTTCATCAAGTAATTTACTATCCAAGTGATGGGGTCGTGCACTGTGGATTTGACGTGCGGTGAATTATGTGCACGCTTTAGCTAAGCCGAGGTACCTATCTTTTTTTTTTTTTGGTAAGTGCCGAGGTATCTATCTTCACAACCAATGAAAAAAAAAAAAAAGTAGGTGAAGGAGCTCTATTTTGGATCTACTTATAACACTAGAACTCAATGAAATGTTTATCAAAATCCGGACCATAGTTCATAACTATTGGTAATTGTGGATCTTGCATGAAATCCACGTAATCAATCAATCCATTATTGTATGGATGATGCAAGTGAGTACTTCTCCAAGCCTGCTTGGAATCTTTCAACTTAGGTAATAATCCATTCAATTAAATATTTCATTGCCTAATTTGATATCAATATTGAATTTGATTCCTTTAGTATACTTCATAATGGCAATGGCACATGATATACTTCCTAATTTCATTACCAACATGGTGTACTTCCTAATTTTTGTACATGATCTTTGATTCTATATATAAGACTTTAAATTGAATTATTAACTCTGTGGGTAATTTAAAATTGATATTTTGATAGAAAAGGAAGAAAAGTCCATCAGCAAAGCATAAAAAAAAAGAAAAAGAATAATATGTGCTTGCATTTTCCTCATATCGATCCGGGAACCGACTTCTCACTCTATCGGTGCGAAATCGAAGGGGGCGAAAACACAATGAAGAGCGGAGGTCGCGATCGCGCGAAGCCATCCTTCATCCTCTTGTTTCGCCACCGATCATTTGCCCCTTCATAAAGGCTTCTACGTTATCTTATTTAACGATTTTTGAACTGATTTGACTCTTCATAAATAGCTCTCCTCCACCAACGGGTCAATAATTTGCCCCTTCATAAACAGCACTCCTCAACTGACATGTCACAGGTCGATCATTTTGGTGGTCCCTAACTCAGGAATAGAGTGCAGCACTCCTCAACCGACATGTCACAGGTCGATCAATCACAAGTCGATCGTTTTGGTGTTTCTTAACTCGTGCGGCCTTAGGAATTTGTCGATCATTTTGGTGTTCGCTAGCTCGTATGACCTTAAGAATTTTTTTCCCAATTCAGCTTTACTCACGCACACTTGATTCACGAATTTTTTCCCAATTTAGCCTTACTCACTCGCGCTTGATTCACATGGACCATAAAAAAACTCTAGTCAGACTTATGAACAAGATAATATAATTTTAGGGAAAATGCCTATATATATAAATACAAAGCTAACTATAGCCGTAGATTTTCATTTTGATTTAACGGTGAAGTTTAAATCTCTTGCAATCATTACAATTATTACATAGATGTACAATTAATATATTGCCCTTTTACAGGGAGTATTCTAGATCACCTAGGATTTCAAGAATTTGGGTAACTTGCTCATGGATGGGCCACGGCCCTTTGTTTGGGAAACTTTTGGAACGCATCAATTTATTGGGTCGTGATAGACGCATTCAAGAACACACGATAGGTATCCAAGTCCAAACCCCAAAGCGCATTTTACCAAACAGCTGGAAGTAATTCTGAGGATTTCAAGAATTTATGCCAGCGACCGCATACCCAGTCACCGATGTATAATGAAACCTGACCCTGAGCTGCACCTCACAGCTCTCGAGCTTCGCGTTCGATGGGATCTTAAAAATAACATGGAACGTCGCGCGCGTGCGGTAGAACCCGCGCTCACATCTTTCTATTTTTGAGAATAATTTTTTTAAATAATTATTTTCTACTTTTATTATTTGAAATAATTTTTAAGTAAAATAATACGTTTAAGAAGATAAAATTTTAGTAAAATAATCCATAATTATTTTTAATATAGAATAATTTTTTTTAAAATTTTTTTAATTTTTAATAATTTCTTTGAGATTTTTTTTTCTTCCCTCTTTTTTCTCTTTTCTTCTTCCTCTTCTACCCGGTCATCGAGCGGCTAGGCAGCAACCGATAGATGGCTGGGTCATTGGCAACTAGCAATGACATGCCGAGGGGGACGATGAGAAAGAAAAAAAAAAAAAAAAATAAAATGACTTATTTATAAAAATTGTTTCCGAAAATAAAAATTACTTTTTTTACTTTTTATTTTTATTTTAAATCTATTCCCCACCACTTTCCTATTTTGGAGACAAAAAAAAATTAACTGATGTTATCAAATAAATTTATATGTTTTTTTATTCTGAGAAGCAAAATAACAAAAAAATAGAGAAACAGAAATATTTCTATGCAGATATTGCATGCAATGTAATCTCAATAAATCGAGCCGAACTCTAGAATCAAAGTGTGTACGGATTCAATGACTTTCTCTCCATTCTTCTACCACATCATTAGTGTTAATTGCTTTTTAGCTTAAACCAAAATGTAAATATTTTTGTTAAGTCATTGAAAAATATTTAAAAATTCTTGCTTAAACAATATTGATTAACTTCTAAAGTGAAAGTTGTGCAGCAAAATAGTCGATTGTATCATATATATATATAGAGAGAGTCTATTTATTTCACCAAAAATAAAATAAATTTAAAAATATTTTTCCCAAAATAATCATTTATATCATCTATAAAAAAATGAAATAAATGAAGCCTTAGCAACAGCTAAGTCCATTCCCAGTAGCAAGTTGTACAACCTCGCTCTTGATCAGCTTGCAAGAAGAATATATTTTACGCATTTTTATCATCCATACTTCTGCAAAATTTTAGCCAATACCTTTAATTGGCGATACACTATTCTTCCAACAGATTAAAGCACGATACACAAACATCAAAATAATCCCAAAAAGCTGAAATTTCTGGGCCGAATTATTTCGCCTTTGACGTCTGACCTGATTCATTTTTCTTCTTCCGTTCTTTAAGAAGATCAACATTAGCTTGCTTCCGTTTCTTCCCTATCTGCATAGAGCAAGGGCCGAGTGTCATTGCATGAGAAAAACTACAGATAAGCCAACAAATATAACAAGGAAATGCAGCAAACATTATAAGTTACCTCAATGGCTTCTAAAAGCCTCCTCTTCTTCCGTGACATCACAATCTTCGCCATATTTGTGCTATCTTCAGCAGTTTGTTCCAGATCAGGAACGGATTCCTCCCTGGCTTCTCCACTTGCTGCATTGCCCTCTGTGTTTCGCTTGATCATGGATGAAGAATATGGGGCTCCCTCTAATTCCATTTTTAACTCGTCATGATACTGTTCTTTGAGAGTTTCCATCTGCATTGACAAGAATTTATGAGTTTTGACAACTTGTGACAAAATCTACAGTGTGAACTCGTCAAAACAAACAGTAAAAATGCTACACTAGAAAATAACGATCATCCATCAAGAGATTGAATACCTTCCGCTTCTTCTCAGTGGCTTCCTTTGCCTCAGCACGGTCGATGATCCCTTCAACCAAGAGACGCTGAGGATCTTCCAAGTCTTCTTTTCCGGTGCCTGGCATTGGAAGAACCTCATTTCTGGCAGCAGCCTGCAAACGCTTAATGGTCTCTGCATATTCTGGCACATATCCCTCAGCTTCATTATTGACAAAAGGTGACAAGTGTGGTGGAGGAACCCTGCTCGCAAAAAATGACATCAAATGCTAGCAAACGATTCAATAAAGATGCAAAGAGCCTATAAAAAAAAAAAAAAAAAAAAAAAGCTGAAATTCATCAATTCCAAGATGTCCATCCAACTAATCTAGAGCACTAGGCAGGACTGTGCAACGCACAGGACCATATTATCAGGAGTTTTGAGTAGATATTCTGTAATAGCCAGTGCAATGAAGGCAATGGAAGATAACAAAATTATATTTAAATAACAACAATTAGCCTGAGAGGTGATTAAACAAAAACAGATAAGGCTATTTTCATACATGCAATATCAGACCAACAAAAGCTTTCTAAGAGTACCTTTCCGAGTTTGGGGTAAACCTATCACAAAATCCTATAGCTTAGTCCAAACAGTTGGTAGAAATTATTGGTCAAATGTAATCTTCCTTATTTTCAATGATTGAGTAGAAATTCTAATATAGCAACAAGCCCCTTTAATTTTGTTGCTTTTTCCTGAGAAGCTTACTATTTCTTTCTTTGCATACACTATATTACAACAATCGCCCTTTAGCCTTAAGTCAAGTGCATCTTATACTATTGGTTGGAGTAAATCTGGCACTGACATCAAATGAATCAATTTAAGCACATGGCTGGTTCCATTGCAGGCTAAACCTCATAATATTTCACATCTAGCAAGTTTTCCAGAAGGTTCCCATCTTATCCATTTAAATTTATCTCGAGTCCCAGGCTCTGTGGATATATTCTGAAGCGCAACTCCAACATGCTAATATTTGCAGCACTGCATTGGCACGTCATGCAGTTTTTGGCAATCATGGTGAGTACCAAATACTCGATAGATAATATGGTAGAGAGAGTGACAAATAATTTGAACACCAATTTAGAAAGGGAAGGAAAAGAAACAAACAAATTTTGTTAGAACATCATGACTTGGGAGACAAAAACAATGCTCGGATAAATTTCAAAGAGCATGTCCATTTTACCTTCCCACCAGGTAACCCTCATTTGGCAAGATAACTCTTGCATTCACACAGTCGTATATCCATTGAGGCTGGACATACTCTCTAGAAAGAAATATATGACCTTGAGTCGGTCTATCAACAATCTGCACAGCAAATTGCAATCATCAAGCATTGAGATACAAAAAGAAATAAAAAAAACATAAGGAGAAAACAGAACAGTTGGGAGCATTAATAGGACACCTGATGGGTAATGCTCTGATCAGCTTCCCTATACGGAGCCCCATCTCCCTCCCAAGAAACCATACCTCCAAAAGCAGGAATAACGAAAAGCAAAGACTCTCTAGGAACCTGAATATCATATAAATAATTAATAGAAGTGGATGCAGAATGACAAAGGTCAGGCATGAAAGATGAACCTAAGATGAAGACTGATCAATCCGTGAGCAGCAATATAGATGCATGTCAAGAACATATACTTTCCTTCATCACTGTGACAGCTGCCAACTCCAAAACAATTAAGATCTAAAATCTACCATGAATGTTGGTTTACATAATATTTTCATTAAACATTAGCTCACATCCACTGGAAACTATTTCAGTGTCCACAACATTACAAATACCACACTATCAGCATGCAAAACCAGTACAAGCTGGAAATTTTAAATTAAACAGAGGCTAATATCATATAATAGGAAGATACTCATGTTAGTGAGGGCAGCATGCTTCTTGTTGTAGTCAAAAGGATGGACACGAAAGGTAACATAGATACAACATGGTAATATATGCTGCGTCACATTAAACTGGGCATGATGATGCAATTAGTGCAAAATGCAGTCACCACTTGAACCTCGTTATTTGATTTCAAATAGCACAAACGAACCATGCAAAAGAAAAATCCAAATGTAAAAACTCAACAGAAGGAATTTTTCTGATATTTTACTGTGCAGACGCAAAATCTTGTCTTTTTCTCAAATAAAAAATGAAACTACTCTATACACCACCCATAGTGTATTCCACTCATTTTCTTGGCACAGCTTGATTTCTTACATTTGTTTTATTTCCATGAGTTAGGAAAGCACACACACCATGTTCACTTCTTTTCTAAAGGTCACATAACCCACTTCCTTCACACTTTCAAAGATGAAAACATCGAGTTAGTACTTCTCCCTCCTTATCTATTAAGAAACGGAAAGAGAGACACTTTCAATTTCTAGCAAGCAAATCTGCACTTCCACAGAATACCATATGTGAGGAGACAACAAGGTTTATAGGTAGGATATATGTAAGGACTACCAACAACAAACATCTACAAGCCAACACAAAATTGAACTCACCTCACGACCCAAGAAGAACTTCATATCCTTGAAGAGATTCTTACACTCCTTCGTATCTTCATCATCCTCATCCTCACCAGCAGCATCCTCAACCAGGTGCATTAGAGCCCCAGGTTCATTATGAGGAAGCTGATGTTGAAGTTGTGCAAGCCTTAAATCAGATTCATCATGCTGCTTTTCATTTTCTTGACCTTCCACTTGGTCAGATCCAGAGGCACGGGAGGATCTAGTATTAGCATCAAGATATCTTGACAACGCATAAAGTTCTGCACGAGTTTTTGAGCTAATTATTATGTCAACAGCGAAAAGTAAAATACCAACAGATGACTGGGAAAACTATGGCCTAGGTACGCAATAAGATTATCATAAATAGAAGCTCCACTATTCCCCACAGATAGCCAATACTTCTATTTAGTTAAACTTTAGAATGAATACCTTCTGCTAAAGCCTCCAGTTGGGGATCCAGAATTGGTGGATACTTAACATTGATTGAATGATAAAGCTTGAAATTCGTAAAAGCTAGAAGAGTCTGCAGTAATCAAATGACAAGGTCAAAAAAGAGAGACAGAAAGCAGACTTAATAAGAATGTAGATTATTGTTGCAACCAGAAATACGAAACAAACAATTAAAGGCAATAACCACCTGGCTATCATGACCCTCTAGCTTAAAGTAGAGTCATATCTTTAATTAATGTTCTCCTCAGCACAGAGATACCGACATTTCATCAACCTAGAAAGAGGCAATTTGATCTATGTACATCCAGATCCACTCTAGTTGAATCAGTTCGTAACAACACACCTAAATCCAATCTAAATGATGCATATAAGATTCTTCTACAAGACTCTAATTGATGAAGCTTCTTAGGTCGAATTATCAGAAAACAAAAGGGAATAACACCACTTTATGTCATCAGCTTAACTAGAATAGGAGGTGAAAACAGAAGCTCAAGATATGACCTCATAAAATTCCAAAAAAGTTAGCATGACAGAATAGTCCACATCGTCAGGCAGAACTTGCTGCAAGGCATGAGGTGTTAACCATGTGATCTTCTGACCATCAACTTCAGCCTGTGCAAATGAATTATCGCAAACGTAGCCTTGCTCAGTAAGAATTTCATGCAGCATAAGAAGTAATACGGTCGATCAATAAGTAACCTGTAGTACCTGATAATATATGCCTTTCACAGATATGAAGACTTTTCTGAGCTTATGAGTTCGAGCAATATAAGCTTGCCATTCATGACTCAACCTAACAGTGAAGAATGAAAGCAGATTTGATCAAACCAGAAGTGAACATTAATCATTGAAGAAAGACATCCCAATATGTGAACCTCCACTGTTATAACAGGAAAAGTGAGATTTCACCTGACTAATATTCCTATGGCAATCCTTGCCTAGAATTTTTTTGGATTGAACAGCAAGAAGACTACGGATTTATGTTTACGTATGTTTACTTAACTTGAGTAGTTTCTGACTATAGTAATGTGGTGACGTTCCACAGTCTGGGGAAGCTTAAACTGAGAAAAGCTGTGCCACCCTATTATTCTGTCCTTCAACACTTTTTCACTTCATCAAAGATTCAAACCACCCAATTGCCCAAATAATCATTGTTCTACAAAGTAAACATGGCATATCTCACAAACTTGCCCTCAATTTCAATTTCAATAGGCCTTTAATTAATCTTTGTGGCTAGAAATTTTCCTTTGAGCACTAGATGTTCTTCATTTTCCCTTTCTTTCCCTTTCTTGTAAGACATCAAAACTTTTAGGATACATGTGATGCTATCGTCATTATTAGTCCCAGCTTCATATAAGTGATCAGGCCGCCCTGACCAGCCACATTGGAGATTTTGGCATTGGAGAATTCACAAATTTACGCTTCCAGGAGGTGCAAAGTGGTTCCTTCTCCTTTTCCAAATATCATGCATGTGGAAAGTGCACACAACAGGGCTAGTAACAAGGTCATTGTTTTCCCTGAAAGTAGGAAACTAACTTTCGACAATTGTGGATGCGCTTCACTTCAATATTTTCCCGCTCCAAGGCTGGTAATGCCGCAAAAAGGTGCACCATGGACAGGCAGTCATCCAAGTCTCTAAGAGCGTCAACAAACTTAGGATACCTACATTAAAAGGGTAAGCAGCCAGTAAATGTCAGATGAGATATGAAAGCTACAATGGTAGATAACAGAAAAGCATATTCAACAAACCTCTCCAATATGAGTCTGTCAAGCGTGTAAGTAGGCTTTCGAGTGCGAAGACGCTCATAAAGATCCTTATTTCTCTTTGCCTGGGCTTTCTTAAGTTTCTTTTCGTAAGTCCGCATCTCCCTAAACTTTTCGAGCAATGGATCATGTTTGACAAACAAGATATCCTTCAAATGATAATAAGTGTGGTGGTTCCCCTTGACTTTCTTCTTAGGTTCCCGGGGAAATACACCTTTCAGGATGCATAGTCTCCTGTAATTTCCAATAAGAAGAGAAAAAGGGTAAATCTCTGATACATAAGCAAAGGACGTGTATCAAAGAGAATTTTTTTTTTTTTTTAATCAACAGAAAATTGCAAATAAAGTATAACATCTCAAGTGTCTCTCTTGTTTTATGAATCAATGTTGTGAGTTCAACTTTTACATAAAAGATTTCACATTACGAGTAAAACCTCTGCAAGGTTGTTGATATTAAAAATTATGGTCTCATCTCCACCACATTGTAAGACAGCCATAGATTTATATCCATGAGAACATCCAAAAGCTTCAAACTTAGCTTGAAAGTTCAACAAGTGAGATGAGCATGGATTAGTCTGCTTCAAAATGCGTAACCAACGTAACAAAAATCACCACGATTTTATTGGCGAAGTTGTCCAAAGGACTACATCCGTCACATTCACTTCCCGAAAGAAAATATTAAAAAAAGAAGAAATTGATAAAACAATGAAGACAAGCAGCAACATCTACCATCGCATCCACCAATAAGCTTCAGTAACATACTAGAGGAGAAGCCCAGGAAAAAAAAATTAAAGAACATCGTTAGCGCAACTCCCTATCGGCAAAAAAAAACAGCCTACACATTGAGATTCCAAGCATGTAAGATCAATTCATATTGGAAAGACAGATGCTCTATATAAAGACAGGTTATGTCATAAAACTATTGCTGCCATCCTTTCCCCCGTCTAGGTTAAAAAAAGAAAAACTAAACATCGAGAGAGAGAGAGAGAGAGAGAGAGAGGACCTGAAAGTGACGAGACTGACTTGGAGGAGCTTGACGGCTTGGGACCTGGTGACGTACTTCGCGACGTTGCCTTCCTTCTTCTTTCCCTGCACGCGGAGGGAGATTAGGAAAGGTGAAATCGCGCCAACTTGTCGAATCCACGGGCGCGAACCGCGACGCTACAGGATTTCAAAAGCCTGCAACGGAGATAGAGAGGAGATAGAGACGAGAGGAGGAGGAGGTGGAGGCTCACCGCAGGCCTGTAGTGCTTCGGCATGGTCGCGGCGTTGTCGGCGCAGGGAGAGGAGAGGAGAAGCGAGCGGAGAGCGGGGAAGCGGCTGCTCAGAATGAAGCGGATTGTAGGGTTTATGTATGTTAGCGACGACCGTTAAAAATGAGCAAAATCCTCAAAAAAAGCTCCAAGTGCAATTGGCCCAAAAGTAAATTTCATTTTAAATAAAACTTAAAAGTAATCATATCATTTTAAATAAGGGTTTTATCTCATAAGTCATCCACCGGTTAAATTTTCTGATCGATTAAAGACATTTTCATCTTATTCTTCTCTCCATTTTTGTCTTTTCTAGCTTAGCGATCTCGCCGATCACAGGAGAGACCACCCCAACCTCGTTGATAGTTGCGAGGGGTAGCCTCCCTAGGGTGAGGGTTGACTTGCCTAAGCGAAGGTCACGAGGGTGACCCTTGCCTTGAAAAATTAGAAAATGAAAAGAAAAAAGGGTAAATAACAAAAATGTTCTTGCTAGAAAGTCAAAATTTTTCGAAATAAACATAATCGTTTTGAATTTTTATTTAAATAAAATTCATTTTAAATCTTTATTTAAAACAAAATCTACTTCATTCTTATTTGAAATAAAGTCTATTTTGAGCTTTTATCCGATAAAATGAAGCATTTTGGCCCTTTTTTGAAATTTTCTCAAAACGGGGTCTTGCGGCTTTTCTTTTTTTTTTTTTTCCCTTTATTTTCATGGAAATCAATTTTCCTTTTAGCTCCTTTGAAAGGGGACCCCAAAAAAAAAAAAAAAAAAAGTGGACCCAGGGAACAATATTTATACACCCCATTTTATGTATATATTAATATAGAGTTTTTTTGAGTTACCTTTAAACTTGCCACTCAAATTGTAAATTGTTAAAATGTGTCCCTCCTCGTTATGAAAAAAAATATATATATATTTTGGTGCTTTTTTCCATAAGACGTGCAACATAATTGCCTATTCCGTTAGTGGAAAGAGTAGGACGAGGATGCGTTTAGTAATGATTACGTTTTAAAAATTGTTTTGAAAACAAATACAAAAATGTTTATGTTCCTAACAATTTTTGAACAAAAAAAAACGGGTTTGGTAAGTTTGTTTTGGAAATAAAAAATGAACAAAAACACGTTTGGTAAATTTATATAATTTTTTTATTTCTTTTATTTTTTAATATTTTTATTTTATTTTTTCTATTTTCTTTCTTATTTTTCTTATTTATTTTTCCTTTTTTTCTTTTTCTTTTTCCTTTTTTTTTTTTTTCTTCTTTTGGTCGGTTGCCGGCCTTAGCCATGGCCGCGACCGGGGACGGGCGGCGGCCTCACCCAACCACGGTGATTGGTTGGGCGAGCTCGATCTCGCCCGGATCCGACGAGGCCGAGCCTCCCGGCCGCTAGGCGAGCTTGCCTCGCCGGATCCGGGCGAGATTGAGCTCCCCCCAGCCCAACGCGAGGTCGGCCTCGCCTTGGCTAGGCGAGCCACCCAAGACAAGGCCGAGCTTCGCCGGGGGGCCGGTGACGCTCGGCCTCGTCGGGGCGGCGACGCTCCGGCGAGGTCGCCGGCCCTCGACGGCCGATCACCGGCTGGCGCCAAGCCGGCGGCCGACCAAAGAAAAAAAGAAAGAAAAAAAGAAAAGAAAATGAAAAGTGTTTAAATTTTGTTAAAAGCAAAACAACTTTTTTTTATTTCTTTGTTTACATTAGATGTGTTTTCTGAGAACAAAAATAATTTTGGAACAAAAAAACGCAAACAAACGCATTTCTATTCCTTTTTGTTCCCGGAATTAAAAAAAAAAAAAAAAAAAGTGTTTAAAAACAGAAAAAAGAAGTAAAAACAAACGCAGCCTAAACTTCTAATTTTTTTCAAATGAAATCAGCCATTTTATTTTTCAATTTTATTTGACAGAATATGAAGATACATAATTCCGATGGCATTACGACCATCTAATTCTTGCTATTGTCTATTCAAAGTTGCTTGCTATTTTCTATTCAGAGTTTCCTTGGTATCATCTTCCTCTATATTACATCTTGAATATCAATCTTATAATCCTTTTATTGAGGAGTTTATCTAATTTTCTTTTGGATTATAAAACTTGGTTCTTCTTCCTATTACACGCACATGATAATCAGGCATAGCATTCAATGATTAAGCCTAAAAATAAGTGGCCAGCAAGTTATGGTAAATCCGAATTAGAAACTCATAGAAGTTCGCAATATCTTTCGAGATTTTCGGGAAAGCTGGTAGGAGGGAACTATGTTCACAGTTCAGCATAAAATCTAACAAGCAGATCCTTCAGACCAAAGAAAAATAATTACAACAAGCACAACTTAAGAAACACAAATTATTATTTTGTCCTGTACCATCATCAACGCCAAACCCTATTGGCAGAAGTTAATTAATGCCTCACAACGGGTACAAAGAAAGCAAATTCTAACGAATTGCAGCAATAATCAATATAAAGGAAGAGGACAAGCAGCTTCAAAAAATGATCATCGCATTCTCTCAAATATGCAAATTACAATAACCATACATTACAATGAAGTAAAGTTTTGGAGTATCTGATGACGGCGCAACTCCTCTAATTGTAAGGAGGACTGACCAGCTGCTCTTGAGGCCCGGATCTGCCTGATATGGTGAAGTCCATACTGATAACCCCGGCATTACTTAGCAGTGGAAGTAATGGTTTCCCGATAAAACCAGTCGTGCCTCGAGAGGAGAGAAATACAACAAACCACTTTACTGCAACTGCATCAAAAGTATGCTGAGCAGCAAAAAAAAACAAAGCAGGACATCCTTGAACTCCATCAAAACTATGTACATGACAGTCCCACCAGCACCGCACAACAGATTTGGAGTCTTGCTTGTCACTTCTGAATATCCTGAAGGTTTGATACTGAAGTTCCTTTGCAAGCAGAAGAAAGATCCATCCCACTCCCCTCAAAGCTCAAAACAGAAACCTTCCTGAATGAATGTCCACAGGTCGGTCTGTGTAGCAAAGACGTCGTCAGATCCAATTCACTGGGATTGAGAAATCATATGACACTCTTGCACAAAACTGTATTGCTAGGTGATAGGAAATATCATAATAACCAACCTTAACTTATGACCAAAAAGGTTTGTTCTCTCTTTAAAGAACTTAAATTACGTAGTGCAACACCAATACTTTTGGGATTTGGCAACGACACTTCAATTTGAAAGCTACAAACCAATATGTATGATTGCTAACCTTGGGGATGACCATCTGCTTTCATTTCTCTAGCGTATTATATTAAGCTCCTGTTTCACTATGACATAGCATCCAATTTGATTGCCTGGTTCAATCGTAAATTGCTCCTGGAATCTACCCATTCGTTTAGCAGAAAGATCAATGGAAAGATCTTTAAAATGCGGCATGCCTTCAACTTGGACTCCAACGCCGCAGATGAGGAATTGATTCCCTATAATAAAGGAGCCTGATACACGGATTGCAATCCCATCCTGACCATAATCACGGCACTGCAGTTTTTCGACGACATGTACAAGTCTTTCGGGAGGCCAGTCACCGAATAAAGTTTTCCGGATATTCGACAAGCTTCCAAAAATATCATCTGGACCAACAAATTGCTTGCCTTTGAAACTGAAAGAGGAAAATTGTAATAATATCAGCACACCTAAAAACACAGAAAATTCTCTGATTATGGATTTAAACTCCAATGCTACTTCAAAATAACATCTCTATTAAAACAATTAAATCCCAAGATGCAAAGAAAAAATTTCTAGCAACAAAATTAGAAAGAAGACTCTCTGACCTAAAAGTTGATCCTTCATTGTAGAAGGTCTTCGTATGATGCCAAAGCTCATCGGGTCCATCAAATAGTAGGTAATAGTGTATTGACAACATCTGGTTAGAAGATCGAATTTATATTAAAATTCATATAACATGACTGCAACAGCATATCTCAAGTACTGACTCAAATAACTCTCAAAATGTGCAGACAAATGTTCCGGTCCTCATTCAACTTTGAAGTTACTCGACAAATAAGCAAACAGATTAATTCAAGCATGGCTTTAACTCTGTCGATGGTTAAAATATTTGCAAAAGTCAATAGGAGAAGGATTTGACACAACAGAAGAAAAACCCAACTAGACCTAAACGTCAAGTCCTTGTGAACAAATTTACTTGACTATCTAAAATGCAAGTCCTGGTAAGAAAATGCATATTCACTGAGAAATGAAATGCACTTTTTTCTTATATCTCAGGCAGTCTGGTTGAAACAGTCCAAGAGTAACCATAAGATTGTTGAAAAATTGCAATACCAACTTCCCCTCCATTAAAATCACCACATGAAAAGGTGCCACATCAAAACTTCATTGACAGGGTCACCAACAGGTGTCGCTAAACTTTTTACAAAAGAATAGCTATTGTATAGCAGCTATATATACGTCAGCACTCAGTAGGCACAACACAAAATACCGTGTAGTCACCGTGTTCATCATTTCCACGATTCACGAAAAGATCCAACAAAAGAAGCTCTACCCTCTACAAATGTATCTAGAGCTCTTGAATATTCCTGTGTCTGACAAGACATATTGTCTATAAGTCTAAACCATTGTTTCATGCATTTACAGGTTCACTGAGATTGTGCGCCCATATGTAGAAGAGAACTTACATCTGCCAGATCTTTCATCCTTTGTGTTGGATCAAAGATGCTTCTAACAAATGTTGCTAAATCAACATTGGTATGCTCATATTTTCTGATGAATGGGTGCATGAGCAGCTGCAGAAAATGCATCACACAATTCAGATTAAAAATAGTGTCGTCAGTGAATGCCTCTGTCCTATAAGATGCAAAAAATTACCATGAGGTGGAAATTATGCAATGTAGCATGATACTAATGGCATATGGAGAAGTATGACTTCACTAAATATTTCCTCAAGGGCCTCAGGGATATAATAATCATTATAAAACCTACTCAAAGACTGAAGAAGTTCCATGGGGAGGTGTAAATGCCTTACAAAGCTCAACCTGTTTTCGAAAACAGTAACTTTGATGCCAAATTTACTGCAATCTCACCTGCTCGGCAGTTGGCCGAGCATCCGCATCCTTCTGCAGACATGCGTCAATGAAAGAGCAGAATTCTGGTGAAAAATTGCATTTCAAAGGCGATGGGGATGGGTCCTCCAAAATCTGCAATAAGCATGAAAGGGAAAAAAATTATGCATGACATTGCATAGAGCCCCCACAACTAACTTTGAATGGCATGAGCAAACCTTAGCAACTTTCGAGTATTAACAAGAACGTGTATAATCATCATTCATATATAACAACAACTACCCTTATCCCACTAGTTGAAAGATTCATCAATTGTATTGAACCACAAAGATGGTTTTATGAAAGAATACTCATCTATGGTTGTTGAGATACCAATAAAATGTTAATAAGGATTTTAATTGTCCAAGATAAACTTTTTGGTTCTAATTAGTTAAATCTTGAATTAGTAGGATTCTATCTACATTGCCCACTGAA
This sequence comes from Eucalyptus decipiens, assembly GCA_014182575.1. Lineage (NCBI taxonomy): Eukaryota > Viridiplantae > Streptophyta > Magnoliopsida > Myrtales > Myrtaceae > Eucalyptus > Eucalyptus decipiens. The sequence goes on from CM024617.1 coordinate 29,891,000, forward strand.
AGAAACCCATAAAAACTTAAACTCAATATATGTATACAGTTTATATAAATGCAGGACATTTGGGTTTTTATAAATGTAGAACAAATGAATTTTGACTTCTACATATGACCTAAGATTTTAGAATTTTGTTTCTCTTTTTGATGTTGCACAAATTATATCCATTGTCTATCCGATTGGATGTTATCTACATAATTTTTTTTGGTCAATTTTTTTATTGGCAAGAAATTTCTATGATTCCATTTCCTTTTCCAAGACTCTAAGGGAGTATTTGGTAACTATTTTGTTCTCCCGATAGTAATTTTTGTTCATAAATGTTTTTGTTTTTATTATATTCCCTGAATGAGTTTCTGAGTATTTGAGGGTGTTTGATAACTATTCAAAATTTCTATTCCCGAAATAGAAATGTGTTTGATAGGACCCCAGATTTTTTTGTGATTTAGAATTTTTTTTTAATTTTTTAATAATTCTATTACATTTTTCTCCTTTTTCTTTTCTCTTTTCCTTTTCTTCTCCTTCTTCCTTTGGCCAACGACCTCGTTGGAGCATTGCCAGCCCTTGGCAAGGCCGAGCCTCGTCGACCGACTCTTGTTGGCAGCTGGGTAAGCTCGGTCTTGTTAGATCTAGAAGAGCAAACCTCCCCCAGATCATGAGGCCAACCTCACAATGGCCCAATGAGGTTGAGCCTCGCCCATGGCTACGGTGAGCTTAGCTAAGCCAAATCTAGGCAAGATTGAGCCTTGCCCAACCAAGGCGAGGCCGAGCCTCGTCTAGAGGCCAACCTCGTCGATGGTTGGGCCAGCTCAGCCTCACCAGATTTGGGCGAGGTTCGACAAGGCTCAGTCTCACCGAGGGCTGGCAACACTCCGATGAGATTGTCGGCCAAAGGAAAAAGGAAAAAGAATAAAAGGAAAAGAAGAAAAGAAAATAGGAAAAAAATGGGCTTGTCTGTGGAATTATTCTCGAAAATAAAGAAGCAATTTTTTTTTACTTCTTTTGATTTTGTTCCAAATCTATTTTAGGGAACAAACAAGTTACTAAACGGATTTTTGTTCTTCTTTTGTTCTGAGAAACAAAAGAACAGAATCAAATATTGTTTACTAAATAAGGCCTAATCCTTCAAAAGACCTTTGTCAATCCTAGAATGATGTCGCGTCTCTTGAATGCAATCATACATCAAATGCAAGCAGCATAAAGTACAAGTCCACTTCTTTGAATTGACATGTCACCTGCAACATCAGATTGACTGGTCCATCGGTAGCTGTATATGGGAACTCTCCAGTACCACACTCAAACAGAGCAAGACCGAGGCTCCATATATCGGCTGGATAAGAATAGCTCTCATTGCGAATACGCTCAGGTGACATATATGTCACAGTCCCAACAAAAGTAGCACACTGGTTAATCACAAACCGGAGGCATATCAGCAGGGTATGGCATATCCTTGGAGGCACAAAAGGTTAAACTGGTAGAAAGCAGTGGACATCTGTTTTGACTTCTAAAGGAGCATTGCAAGAGAAAAACGGTACATTAGTTAATTTCAACCTCTATCGCTTACCATTGCCATGGAATTCTCTAAGCCAGCACTGATACCAAAATCTGTGATTTTTGCCTCCCCCTTGAGATTTACAAGCAAATTTGCAGGCTTAATGTCCCTATGAACCAAGTGTCTAACTCCATGCAAGTAGCTTAGGCCCTGCAGTGAAAGGGGCAAAAGCAAATGAAACCCAGCTATATAAGCTTGGCCAAAAATGAGGGACCATGTCAAATAAAGAAATTGCTAAAACTCCAGAATAATCCTTACATGCAGGAGCTTTTGAAACATAACTGAAAGGACATGTTCTGGAATACGTTTCTGCACTCGTAAGATATCTGCTAATGATCCTCCATCCATATACTCAAGAGCTATGCTTATTTGCCCAGAGTCCGGTATATAATAAGCCCCATGGAATTCCACAAGACCTTGATCACAAGGTGCCTCACACAATGTCCGTATTTCGGTGAGGAGTTGCTGTCTTTTCTCCTAATACCAAAGATCAAACACAGTTAAGCTCCCCAAATAAAAAGAGACATAGAGAGCTAAAGGATAGGAATACAAGACAAAGACAAACCTATCCTCTGAGGTAAGAAGAAGTTTGGTTGTTTTGTCCATCAATCTATAAATAGTATATGAAGCTAACTGCTGGAAACAAGCTCAGAATTAAATACCTTTTCAAATATGTTGATCTTTTTCAAAGCGATAATTCTGTGGGTGGGTATGTGGATAGCTCTCTGGACTACACTGCTTGCCCCACTGCCTATTGACCCAAAAATCCTCATCTCATGTGAAGCACATTGATAGGTTTTCTCACTACGATCCGTTTCATCTATAGACCATGATGTGCACTTCTGCAATCCAAGTTCGTTGATGTTGTAGACGCCATATGATCTGCTAAGTAAATTAACAGCTCCACCATCTGACAGCTTCGTGAACATATGAGGCGCATAAGGGGTGATGCAGGACAATATTGCATAATTATTACAAAAAAAGAACTAAGAAGATACCATGTAAGAATCAGAAGAGTCCAAGCCTGACGCGGTAGAGAATCCCTTCTCCGCATCAAACAATGGCGTGAGCTTTTTCTTTAACTTCTCCAACTCGGCCATAATTATTGCTGCCTAACTTAAGCCCTTCCTCACTTTATCTGTTCATCTCTCACAGAAAAAAAAAAAAAAAAAAGCACATGATCACAGTTGGCCATATTCATTCAAAATCAATCAATGAAATCAGGATAATTGCAAAATCAGTCCTAAACCTATTATATGGGACCAATCAAGTCCTAAACCTTTTAATCAAACCAATATAGACCCAAACCTTTGAGGGAAAGTGTAATAGAGTACTCTCGGCCAAGTCTTGCCTAATCTATCTAATGTGACAGTTCAACTATCATTGGCTGTTTACGGGACACAGAGACTAATTATTTTCGACGAAACAATGCCATTTTTGCTTAGATAAACAGCAACGTTTCTTGGTCAAGCAAGTAATGCCCCAAATTAATCCCTCCGATTCAAACCCTGATTCTTCTGAGAACCTAATCGCACCTTTTCCATAAAGCAGAAGACTCAGCAGCCATGAAACATCAAAAGTATAAATCGAACAGCAGAGGAACAATCACTTCTCACTGTCGCGGGCTGAGGTAATTTGACTTCCATTCTCTTAAACCCATCAGCTATTCATCTTGCACCAATTTCTGCTTCCGAAATGTTCAAAGTTTCAGCTAAATATCTCCTCTCGTTCGCCTGAAATCATTTTCGTCTTCACATTGCCATTGAGTGATTGTCCTGTGAAATCACTGGGTCTTCCTTCAGAATTCACTGTTTCAATCTCTCAGAAACTCAGTGCCCACAGAAATGACATTGAAAGAGCCAATTCCGTGCTTTAGTTTCTGCACTCCTGTGGATTCAGTAAAGCGCAGACAGCAAAATTGGTCATTTAGCGATCCATCACTCCTCCCATTGAACGTGGAATCGCCATCACTGGAGTTGGGGTTTCTCAGGGAAATCAGGGTCCAAACAGGAGAGATTGATATGGGGATTTGGGGCTGAATTGCGCTTTAGTTACTCAATCAAGTACACATCCCACCGTTGCCATGACACGAAGGATGGCTGGCAATGATTGGACTGCCGCATTAGATAAACTTGGCGAAACGTGACCGGAGGACTAAGGTTCAGAGCGCCATTCTGTTTCCCCGTACAATAGGCTTATGATCAGCCAATGACCCACGAAATCTGCCGGTAAACTACGTCGAATTTCGTAATCTTGCAGCACGAGCAGAACTACGGTTGATTTCGCCGCAAGCTAACTAGGAAAGCACGAACCCCTCATCAAGCCACGCCATACCAATTTAGCAATATACCCAAAAAAAAAAAAGGAAACAAAGCTGCCTAAAAAGGAAACAAAGCCCCAGAGCCGAGCATACGCGAATCAACCGCACTGGAGCTGCCAATTCCAGCTTCGTACTTTCAAGAACCCGAAGTGACGTAGAACAAACGAAGGACTCGCACATTGACAGTGCACACAGAGCAAGAGAGAAGCGCACGAAGTACCGGAAGAAGACGAAGCGCGTGGGAAGTGGAGGCCTCACCTGTTCGATCCGGCCGTTTCTCGATTCCCGCGCGACCGGGCGTTTCGATCGACCGTGCGCTTCTAGCTTATCCCCACGGCCGGTCGCGACGGAGCGTCGGGATTGTCTGGATTCTCGATCGTCCCCATGTCCAAATTTCTCTCGCGCGTGAGATGCGTGGAACGAATCTTGATGAACCGACCGGGCCGGAGCGCTCGAGACCGGACCGCTGTCTCTCGCCCGACTAAACGGTTCGGACCGGACGGGGACCCGGCCCGGGGGAAAACGTGCGGGCGAAGAATCTATTGGGCTCGGTTCGGTTCGGTTCGGGGCGGAGCATGACTGGCGTCGTATCGTCCGCCTCGGCCTCAAGTGCAAACTGGGCCGGCCGGTGCAGTTTGGGCCGTTACCGGGCCGAGCTCACAAGCACGCTCGTGTCGTGCGGGTTTCGGACAAACTTCAAGTACCGACCATGCACATCACATGGTGGGTGGGTCTCCCAGAATGTTTTTTTTTTTTTCCCCTTGGAGATTTTTAACAGTGTTAAATTGTATCCCACGTGCTTGTAGTAGTAACCATTATTGATGATCTTAGTCGGACAAGATAGTTTTAATAGTCTAAATTTGTCATGGAGCAACGAACCTTGCACATCTTAGATTAGACTGGTGCACCGAGAGCATGTCGATTATGAACGAAAAGAAAAATGATAAATTGGATTCGTATGAAATTTGATAAATTCAAATGCCCTGATCAACAGTTCCGCTTCGAAGCAAAAGTTCAAAATCAAGTCGGGTTTGGACACGATCTTTGTTAGGATATCTTGTCGAGGTTGATGAATGTGCTGAGACTAGATGCTATGGGATTTTGCATGGCCCTACAGATTATCTGGCGAAGGCGGCAAAACTATTAACCGGGATTAAAAAGCGAAAGGAAAAGGAACAGTGTAGAGACTGGAATTGGAGGCCCACTGCTGTTGCCATGGTGTCCTAGAAGTTGCTATTTCACTCAAAGTCTCTGCGAGACGATCTCTGCACAAGACCATACTATTCCCAGAGATTCCCTTTTTAACGTTCTCAATTATAGCCTCAAGGAAAGGCATTGGCGATGTTTCCAACCTATACTTTGCTTTCTTCTCTCGGTGTGCAAATACTGGGACTTTTCAATAAGCTAAGCTAGAGTGATTAAGGTTCGTGGAAGGCGCTGAGTTCAGAGAGATATGTTAATCAAGACGTCATGCCAAGCATATAATTAATGAAATTTCTACGATAATTGGCTCCACCGCGATTAGCTGTTCCTGAGCATTCTTAAAGGTACTTAAGAGAAACTATGGATTAGGAGACGGGCCACTTAAGCGGTAATGAATGTGCAGCGAGTGTACATACGCAGAGATATGCGGCATAGGTTTGTTTAACTAACATGTGTGTCCATTGAATCAGGGTGATAATCGGTTTTTCCACCACTGCGGTGCATAAGATTTCGATGAAAAAAAGGAACTCTTTCCCACCACAGCAATTAAAATAAAAATGAGACCAGTTTCATTTTTTAAATCATGCACTGCAATATGTATGTAGATGGTGCGTTGAAGCATCGCATTCCCAAACAGTAGCAGCTAGAACCGGTTTCTGCAGACACGAAGACAAGGAAACTGGTGAGAGAAAGAAAATTCTCTCTTGGTTGATTCGTTTATGGGCGTGAACAGTGCACTGAATTATTATGAAGGAGTACTTGCGAGTCGCTTGTCAAGGGACTGAATTCGAGAAATACTGGAGCTTTCGATGCATGAACTGTGCAGCAAAACGTGCAATCAGGGTTTGAAAATTGTAATTTCTAGTATTATTTAATAGGTGTCTCCAGCACGCTTAATAACAAATACCGTTATTATTGTTATTTTTATTACCATTAGTGCAGGGTCATAGTCATCACTTTCATGTATCAAACCCCAAACCCTCCTCCATTTATCGCCCAACGTGTTGCGTCTCTTTTCCTTTTTCCCCCATTCTTTCACTCAAAAGAAAACAAAACAAACAAGACCCTTTGTCTCTCTCCTCTCTCTCTCTCTCTCTCTCTCTCTCTCTCTCATCATTTTCTCCCTCACCTTTATGTCACTGTTCTGCAGGGTCTCCCTCTCTCTCTCTCACAGACACTCTACTATATAGCTAGGGTTTTTGGAGATATATTCCTCGTTGAACTCTCACATCCCACACGCAAGTGACAGAACCAGGGAATTTCCATGGTTGAGAATATGGCCGTGTGGGTGTGACTGATCATTCGACCTTCGGCTACAAACAGTCATGTCTGGAAAGAGTTAAAGAGAGTTCAGAGAGTGTCTGGAGGAAGAAAAGAAGAAAAGGTAAATATAGTACTGTTTGTTCACGTGTGTTCACGAGAATGAAGTTGAGTCTGTGTGTAGTATGTCTGGAAAGAAAAACCTCTCGGATGTCTTAAATTTGTATGGATCTTTAGCTTCTTCTTTTTGTTACATAACAGTGCACGGCCATAGGTCTGATGCAGGATTTTGCCATAGGGAATATAGACTCATCATCTAGAGAGAGAGAGAGAGAGAGAGAGAGCTTTGTTTTCAAGTCTATGCACGTTTCAAGGAGTATCGCGTTCTTTGTTAACTTTGATTAAAGAGAGCTCTTGATCTGGAAGACTAAAAGGATCTAACCCTAGCTAGGATTGAGTTCAAGAAAGCAATCATATGTTAAGACACGAGTCTGGACTAGGGGAGGATATATATGCTCTTTAGCAGCAACTAAAAATACTTAACTTCGTGCTGCAGTGAAAGCAAAAGCCCTAGAATAATATTTAATCAGATCACTGATTAGTTTCACAGTAAATTAGGACTCATCTTGCACTCACTGAACCAGCTAAATTTATATTTCTCGGACTCTTGTTTTCCCGGGGAAAGGTTCCAAAAGAAGAAATCGGATGTTGTGACATTCTGTTTTTTTCTACTTTTTAATTCTTTGTGGATTTTACCAATGATTTGCTCAATTAATAACATTAATCATATCCTTTGACTCGATTTTGTTTGCACGCGGTTTAGATGGCTTCTTCGAGCTATTCCAATCCACCATGTGCAGCCTGCAAATTCCTCAGGCGGAAATGCCTGCCTGACTGCGTGTTCGCCCCTTACTTCCCGCCTGAGGAGCCCCAGAAGTTTGCCAACGTCCACAAGATCTTCGGTGCGAGCAATGTGAGCAAGCTCCTCAACGAGGTCCTTCCGCACCAGAGGGAAGACGCCGTCAACTCTCTCGCCTATGAGGCCGAGGCCCGCATGAAGGACCCGGTTTATGGCTGCGTGGGGGCGATCTCAGTGCTCCAGCGACAGGTCATCAGGCTACAGAAGGAGCTGGATTCGACGAACGCTGACCTGATGCGCCACGCGTGCAACGAGATGGCGGGTAACACCTCGCTCCCAGGGCCTAATCCCGGCCACAACTATTCCGGATCACCGAGAGAGTCATCTAGATACAACGAGAACAATCCCGGGTATTATTACCCTCCCAATTATAATCCCTGGTCCGGCGGTCCCAGTGGAGATCCTGATCAGGGAGGAGGAAGTGCTGTCTAAAGATTGTTGCGTGCGCAAGTTCTGAGTCGGAACTGGGATATGTGTGTGGTTTTAGGGTTTCTGTTGTATAAGTACTTATGGGTAGATATGGTCAAGCTCCCATGCATACATATGTGGTGTGTATATAGCCGGGATGTGATCCTCCTGGTGGGTCTGTATTGATCTGTTCGCGACTGTTCTTTCTGCTGTTGTATATTGTGATGGATGATGATTGATTGCTATATAGTTGTGGCTATTGATATTGAATTGGCATTGGGCAGTTCTGTGTTGGCTCGAGTTTCATTTCATGTCTTGAGTTGAGTTTATGTACGCATCCCATGTGGTCAGGTTATGCTTGCTTCTTTTCCATCTGAACCTTCTAAACGTTAGGCATCTCCATCATCCCACTTCGTTGGATAGATTAGGGTTCATGTGATGTTAACCACGTTTTCATCTAACCAGAAGCACGTGCCTCGACCAATGAGATTAAGGAGAAAGATGAATTCCGACCAAAGGTCCGGCGATGGTTCGCCATTTCTTGACTACCTGAGGGTGGGCCTACTGTTATCCACTTCCCTTGAATGGGTTTTAACGCGGTGCTACGGTCTTTGGCTTTTGTGATTCCACGACCATTACAGCATCTGTAAAGAACATAATTTGCACCACTATACTATTAAATTACTAGTATATGAAGACAATCCCTATCACGGAATACTATGAGAGACTCTATGGCCTATATAATTCGCGGTTGTACATCGACTTTTCCACTTCACGACCTTTTGACAGACCCTGCTATATTGCACGATTCGTAGAGTAGGCATTTGAGAGAAAGCCGAAATCCTAGGGCATAGAGAAAGTTCTTGAAAGGGATTGCATAATTATTTTAAGTGAATGGCTTTAGCTTTGTCATTTTCTCTTGGGTTTTTAGTAAAGCCATTTGCTATGTAAGGGTGGATTTTGCAATACTCTAAAAACTTTTGCATGATTTCGACTGATATTTTTTAGCAACATAATGAGATATGTGCACAATACTAAATGCTTCGCTAACATATACTTTGTCACTTTCATGACTAATTGAGCAATTACTTAGGATCACAATTTTCCCCTTTTCAAGAACTTGATCAATTGAAGAGTAAATGCAGGTAACTCTATGTATACATCAATCCCTAAGAGATTATTTGTTTTCCATTACAACAAATATTTGCGGACAATCTTAGGTTAAACTACATTTCATGGCGAACATGAGGAAGTGATTCAAGGTAAGGACCGAGAACAACCTGACCCGAGCCATTTCTTATTGGACCATCATTTTTCTCATCCAACGCTTTTACCATACTAGGGTTAAGCCCTTGATGTACGGAACATAACAAGAGTCGGCGGATCACACAAATAGAGCTTGCCGTAATCAATAATTACCTAAATGACCGTAATCCCGAAATATTATAATAGAACTTTAACTGATTTCTAGTTAAATTGATTAGGTGGATCTTGAAAATTCCCTAATCTACCAACCTGTGTGAACTTTTTGAAATTGTAGGTTTGACGACCATAACTTAATCAAAAGCATTGGAATGAGAACAATCAAAGCATGATTTTCTCCGAAGCTATATGAGCAAAATCTGCAATCAATAACACTTAAAGTTGCTTTGCATATATATAATATTTTCGGAGAGCTTGCTTTTTTGAATGAGATTGTAAGCCAATCATGCATTTTTTTTTTTCCCTCAAGGACATCATATGCCGACAGCAAAAGAAATATTTAGGAGAAAGAGGGAATGAACCAGAACCAGGGATTTCCATAAATTCGAAAGATGTTTTGTCCTTCCATTTTTAGCTCACAAAAAGAAAAAGATGTGCGCTTCTTTGATGGGGTTTGACTAAACTTAATTGCTACGCCTCGAATCAAACATTCATAGAACAAAAAAATAATTCAAAATTTAAATCTTAAACCCAAATCGAAATGCCGACACAATAACTCGAGTACTCCTTTTAAAAGCGTGATTTGTATGAGGTTCGAACATAGGTGAAAGGGTGGTAGGTTGAGTGCCGGAAGCCGAAGCACAAGTATGATCAAGAGTAAATTAACGAGATCTCATGAGCACACATATTACTTCCAAGTTAACTTTATGCAAAAATCTGATAAGATGGTCATCCAAATCACGGATGGTGACCACTCAAGTCACGGATAAATGTGTTCATCCATGATAATCTTCAATAGGTGGTGGTTAATTTTCAAATGCGTTGAATTTGGTGTCGTTAACTGTCGGTACTGCGTTAATAACTTTTTAAAATGTGTTAGTTGGTTTTTTTTTTTTTTTTTGAGCAAGAAAATGTGTTAGTTAGAACATGCGATTTATAAAGTCCCCGTGGCCGAAGAAAATGTGCAAACCTGATTAACGGGGCAATTACCTCGAGAGACTCAATTTGGATCGTGAGATCACCCTTATGAATTCCACTTAATCCATGATGAGCCCTACACTCTCTCAAGTCGTAATCGGCTTTAAAGCGCTATTAGCCAGTAGGAGAGGGGGGGGCCTAGGCAACATCAAGTCAAGTGAGAGAATCATCTTATGAACTTTTTCCTCTTTTTGGTCGTCAAAAGCGCTTTCAATCTCCATTCAAACCATCAGGCCATGTCCTTTGAACCGATCTCCGAATTGTCAAAAGCCTAAAATCTGCTGCACTAATCTTCTCTGTTGTAGACTGGAATCTGGTGGCACCCTCCTTTGGAAGCTAACTCCAATCAATGGTCATTAAATCCGGATCGAAATCTCAAACGTCCAATCGGGTCCTCTCTTTCCCGCAGGTCCTCCCCCGCGTGTGCGTGATCAGGGTCGTCTGCTGGCTTTTCCCACTATGTCAAACAGCTTCCGTGGGGTGCGAAACCAGTGAACTTTCCTCGTTGTTGCAGCCTCTCTCTCTCCCTCTCTCTCTCTCTCTCTCTTTTCTTTGGTCTTCGGTTTCGAGGCATGGAAAAAGTGGATTCCGTATCGTTAAAAACTTGACTTCTCTGTCGGTTGAATTTTCGTTTACAGGGGCAAGTTTCGTTTCGTGCCATGGTGCAGGTCCACAGCATGCATGGCGGATTCTGTCATCTTCTGAGAACACACACAGTTTGGGCTGTACGCTTTTTTGATGGCTGAGGACTATGAATTTGCAAAATGATTAGGGTTTTGGCCATCATCTCGCCTTCGACGGCGAGCAGATAGCCGTTTAGACCGACCGAACCGAGCCGAAATTAGTGAATGGTGTGCAAACCGAACTAAAGTCTTTTTCGGGTACGTTTCGACTTGACTATACCGCAACCAAGGCTGGCCACACATATCATCTTTCGGCCTTTCTCTTTTTCTCGTGGATGAGAACTGACGGGCCTAATTCTGCACGAGACTTGAGATCCTGAATAGGGAGGCATCTCAAGTTGTCACAAGAAAGCGGGCGAGAAATGTGACCCTTGCCTTGTCCCACCCCATCATGTCTATGTACGTAAGTATACATGCGCCAAATATTGTTTGGGAAAAAGAATGAAAAGATAAGCTCCCTTTTTTTGGAAACAATAAGTTTGGTTCTAGTCTCTCTCTGCTTTGGACAAACTCATCTCAGTCCATCCACAAAATGAAATCCATTTGCAAATTCTCCACCGGTTTCTCTTAATAACGTGTGTCATCCGTCGTTCGGCTCCATTAATTTTCATGGACATTTGCGATCGTCCCTTCCACAAGCATCTTGTAAACCTCAATCGCAGAGTGACACGATCCTTGAAATAACTTTGAGTGGGATATGGTGCGATTCAAATTAGGACCGAGTGATTCCAAGTTCCGTTCAAATTCCACCTGAAACCTAGAAACCGCCCAATAGAACAGGTTCCCTATTTTTGGAACTCGAAATCTACCCTACATACCTAAGAATCTAGGACCGTCACAGGTTTCAAAGGTCTACCTAGGTTCCACTTATACTCTTAAGTGAACGATTATGATGAATTATCATATGTAATGACTACTATTCAGTACAATCCACTGATCACAACTCATATTTAGATATATGAAGATTATGAAATATTAACAAAATAAAAGTCTAAGATATCATATGCAATGAAAGTTTAAATTAGTAGTTTCAAATAACACACTTATTATTGGACATCATAAAATGTCACCGAATCACATGAAAACATAAAAGGGGAAAAACACAAAGAGTTGTTTCAAGTTCTAGGACCCTCTTGTTGGAACAAGTTCTCTACTTTTTGGAACCTAAAAGTTATCTACTGGAATAAGTTCTTTGATTTTTTGAACCTGAAAGCTACCTTGCACATCCTAGAATCTAAAACCCAATCGTTTCATATTGGCTCATCAGGTTTTGATTATACCTTAGAATCATGCTCACCCCTAATTAGAATGTAGGATCCAAGTGTAACGAATTCAATCCATACGTTTCACTGTACAATCAACTTTCTAGGATTTAACGTTTCGAGGCCATCGTAGCTCCTCCTGCTCAAGGGAGTCAAATGCAAACGGACCACCATCGAGGGCCGAACAACCAAACGCAGGGGAGGCAAAAGGCGTTGGCACCTTTCCACTTTTCCGCTTTTCCCCGGCCCCCTCTACTCCCCCCTCTCTACTCCCCTCTCCTCTCCCCTCTCCTCTCCCATCCCCTCCTTTCCGAGAAACGAGAGCCCGAAGCGAAGTTAGGGAGATTTCAATTCCCATGACATCACCAGATTCTATTTGTCCCTCCCTTTGTCGTGCAAGAACGCGAGGCCCTGCCAGCCCCGAGAGAACGGACCACCGAAGGGCGTGAACAGGGGGAGGCGGTACGAACCGTCGCGATCCAAATATAGTAAAAAGGCAAAAAAGCGGAAAAAAAAAGAGCTCTCCCCCACGAGTCACTGCCGAGCCCCCGGGGTCTACCCCGTTATCCACTTCGCGGGCCACCACAAACCGCCCAAGCGATCGGGCGGGGCCCCCCCTCCCACCCTTGGACGCCCCGAGACAGCTTCAGTCTAAAAGCTCCTCACTTTCCAATCTCTGGAGGAGATGACTGATTGGTGAGTGGACGTATCGATCAGGCCCAATCAACGCTCAACGGGAGAGACGGGAGGAACGGGAGAAAGTTATTCCGTTGCCGCGGTTGGGCGGCCCATGCCACGTGACCGACCGGTCACCCCCGTTCCCGTGGTACCGGTCTTGATCGGCTTTTAGCGCTTGAATCCCGCGGGCTCTTGCCTATGGTTGACTTGTTTCTTCATATGTCACCGTCGGGAAAAAGTTCTGGATCTATTGCATTGCATTTGTGTGGATTTGGTTCCAAACTTGTCAATTGTATCAATTGAGTATTAAATCGTTTAACATTTATCGATATAATCTAGTCAATACGCTAAACATTGAGAATTCCTAATTGGCTAGTTGTAAATAGCCCCACCCCAGGACTATGGAACAAAGGGTTATCCTAAAGATATCGAAAAACAAAGACACAGGGAATGAACGGGGTTACCTACTCTTGACGGTCAACGAACCATTTCATTCTAAATTCTTTAATTTGAAAGGACTTTACTTCCAAATGAATTAAATCTCCCCAAGTAGAATTCGAACCTACGACTAGTCAGTTAACAGCCAACCGCTCTACCACTATCCTACATGACTTGCTTCTTTTCTTTTTTCTTTTCCTTTGTCAGCCATAGGTGAGGAGGGCCGGTGACCCTTGACCAATCTGGGTAAGGGCGTCGCGATCCTCACCTATGGCAGGTCATAGTCCACCATCGTTCTTGTTGGCCCAGAGTTGTAACAATTCATAAAAATTATAAAAATTTATTCATGTCAATGCCAATCATACCACATAAGACGATCGACATCCATATTTATAATTTCTGACCAAAATTGATCGAATTGATTATATTAGCAAATTGTTATAAGGTTTATGAACCAACGAATATAACCGAAAGCTTTAGAGCCGAATTGACAAAACTGCATAAGTCTACAACTTTTTTTTTTTGGGTACATCACCCTTGTGGTCGCGCGGTGTCGAAAGTCGTTTGCCGTGTAAACGGGGCGTGGAAATTTTTGTGGCAGTTATTTGTTAACTATGGTCGAAAAGTGAACGACAAGAGGTCGAGAGAGCTTGGCTCGTGGTCGACAGGCATTGTCAAGAAAGCGAAGGGGAGGGGGGAGGGGGGACTATTCTGTGGTGGACTTTTCCGCCTTTCGTTTCCCACCACCATATTCCAATTTCCAACCCACCAATGCATCCGATACAAAGAACGCGGGGAAAACTTGCGGAGAGTTCGCCTTTACGGGCAAACGGACAAAGCGGTGACTAGATGGCCTGTCGTGTGATCCGTCGGTTGCACGGGAATGCGCAGCCGAAGTCTTACATCCCGTTCCAGGGGAGACTTATCAAAGAGCAAGTCTGAATCCTCCTAACTCGAGCGCTTTTGATGTGTTTAGACGGCCGCGTCTCGATTGAAAAGCCGGCGACCCGCGTGACACTGTACATCGGCTGGTCCCTCCCTTGTCAACTGCCCAATGCTTGATTTCTTGGCGCCGACATGCTTGCGCATCCATGTTAGCTTCGTGTTCCTTATTAGAATATTTAAATGATAAATCAAACGATCATCTAATAACTTAAGATTTTAAAATAGTCAGCAGTAGTACCATAAAAATCTAATATGGTATTAGAGCTAGGGGTTCTAAATTCAAATCTTTTACATCCCAAATTTCAATTTCCACGTTTAGTATTAGGCAAAAAGACCAGACTAAACGTGGGGAGAAGTGTTAAAGTATTTAAATAATAAATTACCATAATCTAATAATTTAAGTTTTTAAAACAGTTTATTGTAGTCCTACAAAAATCTCTTATTTCCTTTGACTCATGAGCCTTGCATGCGGGGCTATTTGTTTTTAATCTAGGTATCCTTCGATGCCAATATATCTCAAATCCTTATATCACTAAGGGAAAATGACAGGAATAGTCTCTCAAATTTAAATTAATACGTAAAATCATCATTTAACTTTCAATTTGTTTAATGTCGTAACTTTGGTCTACTGTTCAATTTAGTTCCTAAATTTTTTAATATTTTCATATAGAAAATCTAGGGCCGGCACTTCATAATTGATTAAAATTCAGTTCTTCCAAACTGCGTACAAAAAAAAAAAAAAAGTCGACACTCCGATGATTGTGTGATCATTGGACAGATCAGGCCCCCACGTTGATCGGGAGATAAGTTGGAAGTGCCTGACTATGGGAGTAGAGACTCAACGGACCAGTAGTTCATGACGGACTCATGCTCCGATCGGGAGGTAGCTTCGGAATGAATCATACGCCGGACCGGCAAAGCATCGATGCGGGCGGTACATGCCAACATCGGCGAGGGCCAGAACGCCCTAAATGGTCGGACATGAATCACGAAAGCTAGCACGCCACTAATGCTGGCAATCATGTGATAGGATGGTATTGACCGAAGATAAGTTTGGACGGTTAGCTTTAATGGTTTTCAGCGCGTGCGTCGTGCGTCCTATCGATGCATCAACGATGCATTAAAGTCGCGCTCGAGAAAATTTGTGCACCACGTCTTTTCCGAGGAATGACACCGCTTAGCTAGATATAGTATCAAAGCAGTGCTTTAGCGGTGCCCCTCTAGATTAAAAGCCAGCTTTTTTTTAATCTCCGACATGAGAGAGAAGCCTACGACAGCTACCTCGTCACCCTATGTAAGACCCACTGTTGTCTCTAGGTTCTATTTTCAAAAGGAGGGACATGGAAATTTTCGACACGGGCAGGAACGATTGTCCCGTGAAATCGTAACCGAGTCGTTTGTCGGCAAGTGGGATTTTGATTTGATTTTCTAGTTGCAAAAGTGAATTGATTCCAACAAATCCACGCGTTTTCTGAAAGGCGACAACCTTCGCTCTGTTATTTTTTTTTTAAAAACGACCCGAATGTCTTGTTGGAATCTACAGTGTTTCGGAGGATAGATCGGTTATCGAATCGAGAAGTGCACATGGTTCGTGTGCAGGAAAGAATCAAATCAATCGGGATTGAATTATTATTGGCATTTATTTTTGTTATTATAAATCGAATTTGGAAAATTGACGCATGACAAGCTCGTCTTCCCCTCTCGTATTCTCCCATATTTTTTTGCATGCCTTTCATCTTCGGTAGACCCGACTTTGCTTTTTGTTGTTTGAAATTAGGTCATAAGATAGTTAATAATTTGTTATTGACCTTAGTGAACTCTTTAATATGCTTTATTTCGACCAAAATGGGAATGCAAATCCTCTGGAAAAACAAACGACCACAACAAATGCAAGCATAAATCGAGTTCTCATTCTATTTCATACAGGGGAGAAAAGCCAGGCCCGGGCCGGGCCAAAACCAAATTGGATGGTGGCCCAGAAGGGGTAGGCCTGATATGTTCTGGACGGGCCCAGCTCCGGAGGCCCGGGCCCGTTTGAGACCGGTGCCGAACCGGGTCGAACCGGCTGTCGGACCGAGTGATCAACTCAAAACTAAACCCGCGCTCGGTCATTTCCGCCGCTCCTCCGTCGTCCGGCAGCCACCGACCACCATCGCCACCGACCGACGGCTTTCTGTTCATAACACTCGGACATCACCACCGCCGCCCATCGACTACACTGCGCTCGCTCGCGGCGATGGAGTCGTACGCTCCGCTTCTCGAGAAGCTCCGGCTCCCGCAGCCTTCCCTACAGAGACGCGCCGTCATCTCCATCTTCTCGAAGCTCCGGTCCGCCCCGAGCCGCCTCGACGCCGACTCCGATCCCGGCCGCGAGGCCATCGCCCGATGCCTTCTGTCCGCTTCCTCCGCGGTCGTCGACCAGGCCGTGCGCGAGCTGTGCCGGCTCGTCGCCGACTCGAAGATGGACCTCCCCCGCGGGCTGCTGGAGCTCCAGTCCGCCCTCGAAGGATCGGAGCCGAGGTTCGTCGGTCTCCTCGTGAAAGGGATTGGGGTCCTGGTCCGATTGGGATTCCGGAGGAGCGGCGGCTCGTGGCGGTTCGCGTCGACGGAGGCTCATCCTTTCGTTAAGGTGCGAGAAACTAATCGCTTCGTCTTGGACTGGAGTTATGGTCTGAGAGTGGCTTTAGCGTAGGTCCGAATTCTTATTTTGCTAGGATTTTGCGTGTTAATGCAATGTGAATCGTGATGACAGGTTCTTTTGTACCGAGCCGAGGCCCGAGATGAACTCGTGCAACAGGTGTTGTTGTTTGTGGTGCAGAACAAGCAAATTGGCATGGAGGAAGTGTGCGAATTCTTGAGGCCGCTTCTGTACTATTCGGTTTTGAGAGTGCCATTTTCAGAGTCCTCGTCCGGTATGTTTGCGAGGCAACTGTTGACATCAATAGCATCGCTTTGTTGCTCATTGCCTGACGATGCGATCCCTATACTCAAGCTTTTGATTCGATGTATGAAGTATTTCCCACACAAGAGTGCTGATGTGAGTGCTTTCATTCGGGAGAATGGACTTGTGTTAATTCATTTGCATCCATTATACTGTCAAGCCCCTTCTCTCTCTCTCTCTCTCTCTCTCTCTCACAACTTGACTGAATGCAGAGAATTAGTTTATTAACTAGCGGAATATCTTCAGGATTTCAGGAGCTTAATGGATTGTGCTGGGCAGATGGTGGATGCATTTATAGTTGTTTTGAGACATTTTGTTGCAGCACAATTGGTATGTCAGAGCCTCAGTTTTCTTTGAATTTCCAATCCTCTCTCTTTGTGCTGTATATTTCCTTAATCAGTAAATGGAATTATGAGGCAAATCCCAGGTTATTATACCGCTTCTCCTTTTATTCGTAATGTCTTATATTGTGGGTGATAGTATGATGGCAACCTTTCTGTTTACCATTGAGACCTCCTGTTGTCGAATATAGAGACTAGCCATTCAGAATTGTTAACTTGCTAATCATTCATTCTCTTCCATAATCAGGACAAACACAAGTGTAAACTACTCCTGTGTCCTGTCTTGCATCAACACAATTAGGATTGTTCAGTAACTTTGCAAGCATGATTGTGGATGATTTCAAAGCTTTTTAGGGCTTAAGTTGAGATTTGAAAACATGGATTACAGTTCAGTAAACACTTAATTGGGTTGTCAACCTGAAACTCGTCTTCTCACTGCTAATTCTGTCCTTTCTTTTGCTCAACAGCTGGTTTCTGAAATTCAACTTTGTGGAGTGGAGCTATTGGAGACTGTTCTTCAGTTAAGCATTCATCCTCTCAAGCACTCTACGTGGAGTGAGCCTGTTATCGAATTGACAAAGCGCTTATTGCTTATTCAGAAAGATCTTGGTCTGAGATACACGTGTGACCTAATGTCAATCAGTTTGTCATTGTTTACGGGTCTAGTTCAATCAGAACTCGAACACGAACAAGTTTCAATACTGAAGGTCATCCTCCATCTTTTGAAGTGGAAAACTGATTCAGGTAGCAAGCTTTATCATGTCTATCATCGCTTGTTATCTTTAAGAGAAGGATCTCAGGATCGTGCTTGGGTGGTCTATACATTAGCATTGACTACTGAAATTGTCGTGTTATTTACTGTATTTATCAGATCCATGGCATTGACCTCGAATGACTTGAAATCAACTTTAGGCAACAGTCGTCAATTCTGTAGGCTGGCAGTTTTTGGTACTTATACTGGTTTGAGAAAAATTCTCTTTCAAGTAGTGGTCATTTAGGGGTTGGGATTGTCAGAGAAAGGAACTAGGAGAGTAAACAATAATCTTTTCAAACGTTGAGTTAAGAACTGAGACTGAACTGCTGATATTTATCAGAACTCTGTGTTCTATTGTGCTGATATATTGACAATGTTCACCGCATATCAATTGAATATATCTTACGGGCTTGCTAACTCATTGAATACATGGGAAGTGCTAAACAGTAAAAGGCGATGTTATTTACTGTTCTTAGACTTAACTGAGAGAAATGGTTACTGTTCTCTTTCTTGACATAATTTGCCTGTTTATGAAGTTACTTTTTGTGATAGAGACCTCAAATTTCTTCTCTCTTGTTTTTGGCCAACTTTGGTTGTTACATTTAAAAAATAACTTAATTATGTATGTAGTCATTGGTTTCCTTGCTCCATTGTGTCTTTCTTACTTTGCTGCTTATGCATTACAGGATACGTGGTCAGTAACTCTGGATGTGCTTTCTGTGAAGAGCTCTTATTCATATTTCCTGCTGTCAGTCTCATGTCATCACCTTCTAAATCTGTCAAAGAAGCAGCAGGTGAATTGATTGTCATATTGCAAAAAATCATAGAGAAACCACTGATAGTACTGGAGAATGACATTCCTAGTAAAGAGCAAATTCAATCAGTCAGCATACCTGGAAAAATAATGTTTAGGCTCTTGCAGCAATTATGTTTACAGGTTTCCTCTTTTCTTCTCAAACCTACTAACCCTTTTCTTCTGTTTATTTTTAGACTCATAACATATCTTCTTAACTTTTCTATGTCAAACGATAGACAATTTCATGATAGATTATGAAATGCTGGTATTTTAGGTGACGATTTAGCAGGAGTCATGAGGCTGACTAGATTAACAGTTCTTGCCAGAGTGATGGTTCATCACTCCCTTAAAATTTTGATTCATTGGGTTTATGCCTCTTTTTCTATGCTCGGGATCTCTAATGCATAATAAGGAATAGGTGGATAGTTTGTTAGCACATAGGAACAAAATTTTCGTTTCTAACAGTTGACAAGTGCCATATGTGGTTCTCCTTTCTCATTTCAGGATCTATCCACATCATCTAGATTCTTTATTGAGACTTTTGCTTTCTCTGGGACAATTGAATCTGAAGGAGTATCTCATGTTAGAAGACCTTGGGCATCTAAATTGATAGAACTCTCTTTAATGATCGCTGACAGGAAGAAATGCTCTCTATCTGTGACACAAGCTCAAGAAATATTCATCACTGGTACTCTGTTTCTTCGTCATAGTTTTCCATATTCTGTGAAGTTTCTCATATCCATCATGTGGACTTGTTTGTTTTGCATGATTAAAACAAATTTATCATATATTTTCTCATTCATGCGAGTTTGAACTTTTCTGTAGAAATGCCAATGATAATCTGCACGGTGGCAAGTGTTTTGGTGACACATCAGTTGCTTGGGCCTGCTGCAGTAGATGTTTTGACTGCTATGGGTCTTGCGGACCCTAAACTAGGAGTTCCTTTGTTGCTAGGCGTTCTTTTCTTCACTAATATATTTGCCAGAAAAGATGTTGGACGCGGTGATATGCTGGTGAGTTTGTGGGCTACTTTTGATTAAAAGCAGCTGCCACTGCAATGCGCACAAGTTAGCCGTCATTTATGCTTCTGTTTTCTATCTCTTTTGCAGTTAAAAGTTTTGGGGATGCTTCCATCACTTGCTTCAAATTCCTCAATGATTCCTCTTGTTGTTCAGACTATCTTGCCCTTGCTTCACAATGACGCAAATCCGTATGTAGTAAATTATCTCTTCCTGATACACCTTTTGTATAATCATTTTCCTTTGGGGCGTAACAAAGTAGAAAAGGTAGTGTTTCCATGTTGGGTACCCTGGCAGAGATAATGCTCCCATGTGTTTATGAATGCGCAGAGGCTCATGATTAAGTGAACTACATGGAGCACTTCATTTCCATATAAAATCTTCATTACTAGTACATACATGAAAATACAACAAAGGTTGCAGTCTATTTTGTCATTTTAAATAGGTAGGAAACTTGTGCATGTTCATGCTTTATAATGGAATTCAGTGACTGGTCAGGAAACTGTGCAGGTGTTATTAGCTTGCCAGATGTACACACTATAGTACTTCACTCCTTGGTACTGCTGCATCATTTTATACTTTTGGTTCATTGAATCTCCCCTCCCCTACCCCCCTTTCTCTCTTTTTCTGGTAGTACCAGCTGGTTCCAAGTTCTTTAAACTTAAATGAGTTGTTTGTCTTGATCCTTTCCAGTATTTATGTGAGACCTTTCTACGCATGGATTTGATTGATAAGTTCTTGAATTTGATTGGCACTCATCTTTGTAAGAGTATCAGCTCCAATTTGCATGGTTTATCTGTGAACATATGTTTTCATCCTGCTTTCATAAGCTTTTCCCTTTTTAACTGCATTCAGGGTTTTGTATTCGGCAGCAACCCGTTTGCTTTGCCAGACCTGGACAGCTAATGACCGTGCTTTTGGAAGTTTGCAAGTAAATATATTTCCTCTCTTTTCTGGTTATTCTTCACAGTTCAATGAATTGTTCTTTTCAATTTTGGCTTTTTTTTCCTCCTGTTAAAATGTAAGCAAAGGTAACCAAATAATGAGCGGAACAATCTTCCTGGAGTGGATCATGTAGCCATGTAACCTATGCAATCCTTCTCAAAAGAAATACATGTGGATTTGGTCCCTCCCTCAACTGGCAGTGTGGTCCCGAAACTTACTATTTGTATATGGATGACCCTGTTAAATTTCTTGTAATTTGGCTGGAAGTCTTCTGAGGGATATATAATCCTATTTTAAGAGTAGTTGCATTTGTCAGGATGTCAGCCTCCTGAATATAAGTTATTTGCACAAATTAGGACTCTTTTAACCCTTTGTTATCTTTTGATAATTTTTCTTTGTTCTTTTCACTGCTCTAGGGGATACTTCTTCCGAAAAGCTTTGCCGAGTTTGGACATGAAAAAGTTGTCTGTTTAAGTATGGCCACTTCCATTCAAGATGTTTGCAGAAAAAATCCTGATAGGGGTGTGGACCTTATCCTGTCTGTTTCGGTATGGTTATAAAGCTATTATTTGTTCTTTTTACCCCTTTCTTTCTTCCTCATCTTAATTCCTTTCTCTATTTATTATTTGTTGAGTGATCAACAGTCGTGCATCGAAATGCAAGATCCTCTCATTCAGGCACTTGGTTTTCAAAGTCTTGCCCACCTTTGTGAAGCTGATGTAGTCGGTATAATCAATTTTCTGCATCACTTTATTTTTCCGTCTGGTACTATCCCTCCAGATTATACTAAATGGCCTTAGCAATTAATTGTGCATGTATGAAGTAATATACTCAAGCACATCTGCTCAATGTGGTGGTGTGAACTCCTGTATGTTTAAGATATGCCCTTTGTATGCAATATGCAAATAGTTGAGGTTTTGCAAAAATGCAGATATCTACTCAATCTTAATTGTATGTCTTGCTTTGTTGGGATGCTACAGTGAATTTACTCGGTAATGGAGATGGCAAGCATGGGATTAGACAGCAGTTTATATCTAATCAAAACTAGGTTGAATGTTTTAGAAAATAAAACTAGGTTGAATGCCTTTAAGCTAACCAGATTGGGAGTCACGGTTTTTTATGGGTCAGTACCTTCATATGTGATAATACTTTGAACTGCACCTGGAAAATTTATGCTCCTTGGGAAGACTTTGAAGTACATCCAATTTCTTATGCCCAATCTTTCCAGATTTCTACACGGCATGGGATGTCATTGAAAAGCACATGCTAGATTACTCCAAAGACCCAAACCTAGCACACAGGTAGAAGTGCCTTTAGTTCTTGATGTTGGTATATGTTTTATATTGCTCATAATCTGTGGTATTCTTCTTTCTAAAATAAATTTCGGCCGTCCTGTCAACTTTGTGAGGATGAAATGGAATACCTTACACAGACCAGGGCGGGAAGTATTTTTTTCCAAGATTAACATAATTGCTGCATTTTTTCCTCAGTTTGGAAAGGATTGCAAGGACTTTTTCCCCCTGAAAAAACATTTGTGACTGTGTATTATGGAACAATTTGCGTAATGTTCTTTGTTGTGCTCCTGTTATCTTCTTATTGGATGCAATAAATGCTTATGCATCATATTAGCTTCTCAAAATTCTATTAGTTGCTTAAACAAATAACCATTTGTAAGTTTCATAAAACAGTTCGATGGACAATCATTTCTTACCTTTACCATAATGTACCGTGAATTTGTAGCGTATGCCTTCTCCTAAGATGGGGTGCAATGGACGCCCAAGCTTACCCTGAAGCTTCAGGGCATGTCTTGCAAATTTTGTGGGACATAGCCAGCTCAACACATGGCAATGGAATTAAATGGTCAAAGGCTAGGGCCTCTGCTTTTGATGCCTTAAGCCAGTATGAGGTTTGTTTTCCTTTAACGGATAAACTGTGGAGGATCTTTTTAAATTAATATATTATGTACTTGATAAGTCTAGATGCTATTTCTGGTTACATCTCTTCTGAAGCTCTTTATTTTTCTCCAGATACCAGATATTGAAAAATGCATTTCAGAGTTAAGGGAAAGAAGCACAGCTTTGCTTTTTTTGGAAACAAATGATGAAATACTTGGCTCTATGGAACGGTTTCAAGTCAAGATTATCACATATGAACATATGTATGTATGGCAAATTGTTTACAGTACGTTTCCTCATCTATTTGTTGATAAAGTGGCGATGTCACTCCATTAAACAATCTTATTTACATAATGTAGGAATCGTCGGAGATTTGTAAAGGAGAAAAAGGCTGTTACAAATAAGATTGAAAAGCTGCTGGATGTACTTCCTCAGGTTATATTCTCTTCAGGTATCATTGGTTAGGAGCATTTGATGCTTTGGAAAATAATTCTAGGTCTTTTTCAATATCAGATTGCCATAATTTGTTAGTTTAAAACAACAAAATTAGTTAATAGTCTTTTGTTGGTGTTACTTTTATTGGTGGTCAATTTGATTTAATTCTTTCCATAGGTCCCTGTGTAATTTGCACGTAAGTGATACTTGATTAATAATTTCATTTTCAGGAGGAAGAAGTGCTAGAGAATGTCCTGGTGCAGCGCTGCTATGCCTTTCATTTACTCCAAAAAATTCAAAGAGTCAAGGAGCTTATGCTGTAAGATAAGGACCATCATTAAGATTCTGATATCGAGCATAGATGGTGCTTCTAATATACTTGCTTAACTCTGATGGAACTTAGGATGCACATGCTATGTATGAGAACATGTTGGTGGAGATTGCCGCATCTCTTCAACTCTCAAGAAATACTTTCGTTGCACTTCTTTCGTTGCAATCGTGGAAATCCTTCATGCGACGGTGGATTAGGGCCAATATGTTGTCTCTTGATGCGAAAGTATCGTCCGTAGCTTTAGATAGACCATCTAAAGCTGCTCATGATATTTTGAAGGTGCTTTTTATTGTTTATTCTCTACATGCTGGGTTATTCTTTTGCAATCAACTCATAGATTTGTATCATCTTATGTCATTGTTGATATGCAGAGCATGATGAGAATTGCTGAGGAGTCTATTCCTAGATCTGCTGAGAATATTGCGCTGGCCCTTGGTGCACTCTGTGCAGTAAGAACAATTTTTTTTTTTTTTTTTTTTTTTTTGAAAATTGTCTTGGACATACGAATTCAGGATGTTTGCTTTGCTTTCATATATATTATTATTATTTTTTTGGGGGGGGTTTCCAAGATAGTGTTGACTGTTAAGATTGTGCCTTTGTGGGACTCCTTTCTATCTCTTTTAAGGTCTGTGAATTAGAGGAAGATGTGGCATCCAGCCAATAACAAGAACTAGAGCATTAAATCTTTCTACTCCATCTCAGGGCGCAATCGCTCTTTTACCTTCTAAGCAATTTGGCTTCCCCATATTCCTTATGGCATTCTTTCTTATTGAACTGTTGCTTTGGAGTTGACCCAAAAAAAAAAACTGTCACTTGGGATGAGATTCTTTCTTACTATTTGGAATATTAGAAAATGTAATTTCATCATCATGGGTTGGTCTTGTATGTGCAACATTTGGGTAAATCAGTTGATCATCTTTTTCTTCATTGTGAGACTATGCTCTCAGCCTGTGAAATCATATCTTCAACTCTTCAATTTTTTTTTTTTGGTAAAGTTCAACTCTTCAAATTTGTCTTAAGTAATGCCTAGAAATGCTATGGAGCTATTTAACTGTTGGAATGTCTATGTGGCCGGTTCATCCTCAAGAAATCTTGGAGAACTGCGCCTTTGTCTTACAAAGGATTGTTTAAGGGATCTGAAGCTTCTGTTGCTACACTGTTGTACTATTTCATTTAGCTTTATTCCTCTTGCTCTGGTATAAATTATCTTTTATTAGTTCTCATGTGCTACCTACTGCCATTAACAAACTTATGATTGCAAAAAAATCAGTTTATCTGATTTTATTTTTCAAGATAAAATGTTTTATCTGAAAACTTGTTTGCATCTTATGTTTGTTTATTGGAAAACTAGTCTTTTCCCCAATATCACCTTACTTTTCACATATTATCTATTTTGAAAAACTACAACTTAATGAAGTTCATGGTTTTTGCAAATCCAACTGATTTATTTTTGGGCAAATCTATCATCAAAAACAAAAAAGTGTTGAACGCATATAAGTTCCATTTGACAATCATGATGAAGTCAAATAATTGCAAGACTGTATAATGTAAGGGCGAGATAAGTCAACTGAAACTAACCTATTGTGTTAGAGTTGATATATACGATTTCATATGGCTTAGATTCGGCACAGTTTTATTCTTACTATTGAACTCTTGACTA
This sequence comes from Eucalyptus decipiens, assembly GCA_014182575.1. Lineage (NCBI taxonomy): Eukaryota > Viridiplantae > Streptophyta > Magnoliopsida > Myrtales > Myrtaceae > Eucalyptus > Eucalyptus decipiens. The sequence goes on from CM024617.1 coordinate 29,916,176, forward strand.
TTCTCACTACTTTCCCACTAATTCTGTTCTGGAATGGTCAGGTGTTGCCTCAGTCTGCTCATACGGCTATATCAGCTGCGTCGAAGTTTCTTTTGAATTGGTTGTTCCAGTTTGAACATGAACATCGGCAGTGGTCTGCTGCAATTTCTCTTGGAGTGATCTCAAGCTGTCTACATGTCACAGATCATAAACTAAAGTTTCAGAACATCTCAGGACTTATTGAGGTTCGCAGATTTTTGTTTAGTACTCTTGTTCTTTCCATAAATCAATCAGAAAGGAAGACCATTTATTTAGTCATGTAAATTTATGTTAGACCGGTGTTCAAAACCTGATTGCGCTGGCCGGTTCAACTGGTTGGCCAGTTACTAGTTCATGGCCTGACTGCACTAATAAAAAACCAGACTAAACAGGTTTGATCCAGTTCAAACTTAGTTCTATGTAGTATAATTCGGGAATGAAATATTGATCCTGGAACTTCTTTTGCCCAGAAAAGACTTCCCAATAGGCTAAACATTTCCTTTATGCACAATCAGAACTGCAATAAATTATCGCCAATTTATACAGTTAAAGAGAAAAAGAATATTTCATGCTCCGTAAGCTGTTTGATCTTGTGACCTGTTGCTCCTGTAGAGCATCTTCAACAACTGGGCAAGCGTTTTCATAGTCAGTTCCAGAAGAAATGACTTTGCAGAGGCAGACAATTGTTCTTATCTATGGTTCGATCAGAGGTTGATCATAGTTGCATTTATTTTAATAACTAGGAAACAGCTTAGTCGCAAGTCTGGCTGCTGAAACCATTTAATAACTAGTGTAGGCTCAAGTAGTAAAATGTAACGAGTACCATATTTTTGTAGATCTGATTAAAACTGTCATCATTTAGCTCATAAGCTGTTAACTGGATCTCTAGCAAAGCCAACCTGTCAATCATATGTATGAATTTTTCAAATGGCACAAAACAACTCATTTTGGTGTGCGACATGGTCAGAGAGGAATAATGCTTTCAATGGGGAGAAAACTTTAATTTTTCTTTTAACAAATGCTGATGGTTCAAACGGTCAAATCCTAGAGTGGGAAACATGTACCTGCTATGATAGCTGGTATAGTTTCTTTGGTTTGCACTTGAGTTTCCTCTTTGCATAGTGGGTTCTTTCTGTAGATTTGAGGTTTGTCACCATGTTGCCCATAATTCTGTCTTCTTAATGTTCCCAATTAAAGAATAATAACGGAACAAGTGCAGGTTTTCTCACTGGTAATTGTGTTTATTTACTGATCATGTGTGCCTAATAGGTTTTGTCTAGTAGCAAAAGCACCTTTGTGAAAGGAGCCTGTGGAGTTGGCTTGGGTTTTTCATGCCAGGATCTTCTAACTAGGACTGAAGCTGCTGATAATGCTGACAGAGATTCCTACAAGATGGCTGAAGTTGAATTAGTAGGGAATGTTATCAGGTCATTATCTATCACGATCTTGGAACTTACAAAATCAACATCCCAGATTCTTCAAAGTTTGTGTGAACGTTTCCCCAATGACATGTGTGAGAATGGTAGATATCAGAATCCTGATTTCTTGAATGAGGACAGTGATCTTGTGGAGGAAGACACCTGGGGTCTTGCTGGACTTGTTCTTGGTTTGGGCAGCTCTATTAGTGCAGTTTACCGAAGTGGGGAAATTGATGTGACACTGAAGATAAAGGACTTGATAACTTCATGGATTCCACACACAGAGCCATTTGTTTGGAGCTCTAACTCCTGCAATGAAGGATCTGAGATGCTTCTATCTGTTGGATCTTGTCTTGCACTTCCCATGGTCGTGGCTTTCTGCCAGAGAGTAGAATTGATGGATGTTGGTGAACTAAACCAGCTGATAAATAGTTATAGAGAACTTATATCTGAATTATTGTCTGTTAAAAAGTCAGGTGCATTCCACCAGAGCTTGTTGATGGCATCATGTGCTGGAGCAGGGAGTCTCCTTGCCTGTGTTGTGAAGGAAGGCATAGATTCCATTGAAGTTGGATGTCTGAAAGAGTTACTGGAATTGTTGAGGAGATGTTATTCCAATCCTCAGCCTCCCTCCACTTATCTGGGAGGGATGCTCGGAATTGTTAATTCTTTGGGTGCAGAAGCTGGGTTGGTTCTGCTTCATCCCTTATCCGCCAATTACAGTCGTTACAGGCTGAAGGTGATTGAGGATTTTCCCTCAACTAGCCTTTTAATCATTTTTCGTGGTCCTTGTTTCTTACAGTGAAATGTTCTCTTGGCAGGAATCTTCTCATATAATGCGTGCGCTTCTTTCAAGTCCTGTCTGCGAGCCTTTGTTAACATCATCAATGCAAGAGATGTTTCTTGTTGCTCAACATTCTGAAGATAATCAGCTGCAACAATACTCTGCCTGGGCACTTTCTTTTCTTCGACATAGTCTGTGGTCCAAGGAAGTAAATTTGGATGATCATATTCAGACTGATACCACTGTCTCACAAGTTGCTTCTCAAAGTTTCTCCAATGCCAGTATAGTCATGAAACTCTGCTCATGGTTAACGAATGTGAATTCATCAAAGATGAATAGGCCAAATACAGAGGTGATGAGCTCCATTTATTGTTCTTGTTGCAGAATTCTTCATGTTGAAGTTTATTTCACTCTATATCTGATGAAGGACTCACTGTAAAACTTTAGTCAGAAGTGGTTATCATGGACTCACAAAATCAACTTATATTTTGCTTTCTGAAGTGTTTGATTTTCCCTTGTTGGTGTACTTTCTGTTGTTGAGACTCTAAATTCTTGAATAGAACTAAATGAAGACATGTCCAACATATGGTTCAAGATGACCTATAACCTTGCGAATGCAGTGGTGATCATCTAAAGATTGCACCAAGGGTTAGATAATATCCTTAATGAATTTTTATTTTTATTTGTAATTGTAATCAATTTGCTCCTCATCACATTGCGTTGCGGTACTCATTGAAGAGCAAGGTGAGAGATGAATAAGAAAGAAGCTGCATGCGCTTGATGCATGGACTGTTCATGTGTTCTCTGTCTTGTTCTTTCCAATAGATGATTTTCTGTGGCACGTTTGCATGGTAGGTCAAGTTCTTAGTTTCTGAGCATCCAGGATTACCTTTTGATTACAGTGTTTGCACGATCAAGTTATCAATAACTAAACAATGTATGAGAACTACATGCAATGATCCTTTTAAGTACCTGGCCTTTATTTGTCTTCCAATTAAAACTTGATTTCATTACCTAGGAGAATCTTTCATCATTTATGTGTCCATTGTATTGTTCCACAGGTTAGCAAATTTTGGTATTTCACTTTCTTTACTAATTTCACTCTTTTACTTCAGACAGGGAACACACCAGACGTGAGAACAATTAGAACTGTGCTGAAGTGCCTTTCGCAAGCTCCAAGATTACCGAATTTTGACTGGAAAGCAATTGTTAGGCGGTCCATGAGATACGAAGCAGAAATTGGCAGCTCCTTGCCATCTGATTTGGCTCCTCAGAAAGGAATCTTGAGGCTGGAATGCTTAAATTTTTTGTTAGCTCACGCATCCCATTTTGATCAACTGCTGGAATTTCTTGATGAGCTCTCTGACCTCTCGAGGTTCAGGACACTTGAACCAAATCTACAGTGTTGTCTGCTCTTTCATCTGGCCGATCTTGTAAAAGTTTTCTCTTCGTCCAGGCGTGAGAAATTACTCTCTGATATAGCTGATTTCTTGCTTTTACTTACCTCAAACCAAGTTTACAGCCTTGATCAGAAACTTTTGTTACGTATTTCTTGCTGGAAGGGCCTCCGTCGATGTTTAGACGAAGCTTTACTTGATTCTGAAGAGTATCTTTTAGGTATCAAAAGGTGCATGGTGGTGCTCTTCTCTTTGTTGCCTTTATATCATCCTACAAGTATTGCTGAGGCAGATCGCATGAATTTTACTGAAGAATGGTCTGAAGCAGTTAGATGCTTTGAGAAGGCACCAAGGGATTGGCTTTTGAATTTTCTACAGGTGAGTGAACTTTCTTAGTCAATCTGTTTCATTGATTCTTATCAAGAGGTCGCCACATATCTTCAGAAGAATCTATGTATATGAGTCAGAGAAAGAGCAGAATCAAAGTGTAAAGATCCATATCATACCTTCCGATTTATATACCCTGGATAAAGTATTTGCTCTTTTGTCTTAAGTGAAAGGTTCTACACTATCTATCTTAAAAGATTGCTGTAGAAATTTTAATCTCATCAAAACTCTTCTGTTCCCTTGACCACGTTGGAAATAGACAGGGAAATAATAGGCAAGGCACGTTCACCTTAGCATGGAATCATCCCTGAGGACCCAACTATGGTCGTGGTTTGCCTCTGGCTGACATCTTGGTTTAATCCAATGACTGTCCTCTGTAATTGCAAATACACTGGGTTAACGCCATTTCCCTCTTTGGAGGATTTCCTTCATAAAAGCATTCTATCTGGCTGCAGTTCTAGTGAAAGATGTCCACCCCTGTGGCTTCTATTTTCGTTTGCCATGGGTATTCAGCTTCTTTAAGACTTTTGTAGTAAGAACACAGATTGAACAAGCTATGTTTGTTCCTTATCCTATAGATAGGATCCTCCTGCTGGGCCAATGAGGCACAATAAAAAATGCTCTTCTCAATTTGCATTCAACTGCCTGATGAAAGAAATACCAGAACCCTATCTCCTGGAGAAGTTGCCTCTTGCTCCCATGCAGCTTCTCCTGCTCAAAACCTTTGGGTTATTATAGAACTTTTTAGGACAACCACATTACACATCTTCTATAGTTGTTGTTGTCCAGACTTTCTGATAAGGTCACTGTTATGAAGTTGAAGTTTGGTTGCATGTAACTTGTCATCATATCTCCTGCTTCTTCAGTATTGACATCTCTAAGCTTTTGTGTGTCTCTACTACTTTGACAGGTGGATTTGGATAAAGAAAATGGGCAGTTCCTTGATGTCCTAAAGAAAATTGAGGTGAAAGTGAGGTTAGTCAGGAGCAGTTCCATCCCATTGTCTGAGCTGGGAAGACTGAAGGCCTTTTTATTTAACTGCAACGCAAATGGTTGGTGAAGTCATTTTATATCTCAACCACAAACTGTAACAAAATAGAAGTTACTAGATTTGTTTGATGGGTTTTTTTTAACATTTGACATGCAGACACATGGAATGTGCTTGTTGAAGTTGTAGCAACTTTACAACGTGCTGAAGGAAGCATTAAAAGACAATGGCTTGTTGATGCAGTGGAGATTAGCTGTGTCTCTAATTTTCCTTCTACGGTATGCAACTATTCCCATACTTTTTGACGCGTTACTAATGAAATGGATAGGGCATTAACTATTGCTTTTGTTCATAAGTTGTACGTGTCTCGGTTTTCTTGAAGGCTTGTCCATACCCAGCATGTTATATTAATTGCAATTAACAATGATGAATCAAAAATGAATTCAAAAGTATTTAAGTTTTGACTTATAAATTAGAGTCAAACAGCAAAAGAAGTCGGTCCTGCCTTTTTGTTCCCCCTTAACTCTCTTAGTCCCATTCTAATTATTGACCGAAGGCACTCAAGTAATGTGAGCTGAAAGAGATGCTTTCTTGTATTCAGTGTGTTTTGTACTGCATCGGGATTATGAGTGATGATGCTTAAGTGTTTAGTAAACACACCACTAGCTCTTTGTTTTCAGGACAGGTTTGCCTCTATAGTAAGATGTTAAGTTTCCATTTTATTACCCCAGCTCTGTTGCCTCGTGATAAAATGGGTTTCTGCTCATGTGGAAAGATGGAGCAAATGGGATTCGCTTATCTGTGTTGCTGCTGTAAGATTACATGTTTGTCCATCATGCTTCTATGTAACTTTCTTAATCTCTTGCAGGCAATGCAATTTATTGGCCTGCTCTCGGGCAGTTGCTGCAAATACATGCCTTTGTTGATCCTGGATCGCTTCAGTGTCTTGAGTGATCTTCCGGTTACTCTCTCTACTCTTTTGACTGACCCCTCTTGGACAGTCATTGCGGAACATTTCATTGTGACTCTTTTGGCATCAACCGAGCGCCTTTACCATTGGGTTACACAGCCATCCTGTGGTGAGGGTACACATACATTGCAAGGTATCGATAAAAGCGAGAACAGCTTAGCTCCTTCCCTACTACAAGTGATGCATGATGCTTGTACATCCTTAAGAAACTACTTGCCTCTAGAGAAGCAGATCACGCTTGCCAACATGGCAATCCATTGAGGTTAGCTCTGGTGTGCTCCGAAGCCACTTCATTATGAGTACTCTTGATATGTAGATTATGTGTAAAATTAGTATTTGTTTATCGTTTAGATGTACATGTAGTATATTGATTTCTAGAGTTGTTTCAAAAGTCAATGCAAGGGTTTCAGTTGAGATGTGAATTTACTTGCAGGACACAGTATGAAGAAGTTTCTCTTGAACCCTCACTCTTCTCACAAAGTGGCTTGTTAGACTCACATCCTGGTTTTGTGCTTTCACGTTTACAAAATTTCGCTTTCTATGCTCTCTTCTTGGGGTCCCGTCCTGACATATTACGTGGTGACTATCTCAGGTCCCTATGAGTTATATGAGCTGAATCATGAGACTAGGTAGTTAAATTTCTGAGTAAAGTTTAATTTGTCCACAGCTGTCAATGGCAAAATAATCTACATATTTTGGAATCTAAAGCAGAACTTTAAGAGCTCAAAATGGCAAATGTGGGGTATGAGCTGCGCAGGAGCCCGAGCCCTCGTCTCACCTTTTAACTTAGAACAAAGCAGCTTTTCTGAAAAGTCTTGAGAAAGCGTGAATGAAAGGGAGTCCTAGTTTTTGCTAAAAATCCTTATGGAAAATCCTGGCAAATGGACAAACGTTCCGAAGTTCTCTTTAAGAGGATATGGTCTTTAGAGACCACGAGAAAAGAAAATTACGCATGTAATTTTATCGGGTCCCCAAATGCGAAAACACAACCTTCACTGCGAAGAACTTCAGAATGACCATACTCTCGAGGCTAAGAAAGGAGTCCAATCCTTGGTACGTATTTGGTTTAGTGAGAATTCGGTCTATCGAACTCGTGCCGAGGCAAATCAAACCTTCTCATCCACGTAACCCCACGTCAGTTTTGCTGGAGCAACAATTTGAAAGGCAATAGGAAGCGACCTTAAGAGTGTGTAGCATCAAAAATCTGCAAAGGATCCAGTGCATTAAACTGTTGGCATGGAGGAGTTCCTTGAACATGGTCAATGAAGCCACAAGTCTCCTCGGCTCCACCTCTGCAATGCAAGATGACTTTCCGCAACACCCTGGCATTGAGATGCCAATGCTCGCATAGATTATATGTAGAACAAGGGGACCAACGTGCTACTTTTGAATTGACATTCACTTTGTTTCCGGTTGGCCGAGCTTTCCGTAAGTGAACCTCTTCCCATCGTGAATATTTTACTTTTCTTGTACATATTATTGTCCTTTTTCATCTTTCCGAGCGAGCACGAAAGAAAAACGAAATATCTCAGCGTGATGGTTACAACACTCGTAAGCAAGTAGACTCGTGACGTGACGAGCTAATCAAAGAGACGAGCGAGCGATGGTTTAATCTTTAGGCCTTGGTGCAAAGGTCGACCGACGGTGGCGCACCGAATCGGAAAAACCGGGGAGGGCCGGGAGAGCTCGCGAGTAAATAAAACCTCCGTCGACGTCGTCGTCGTCTCTCCAGGTTTTAATTTCTCTCTCTCTCCTCTCTTCTCTCTTCTGTGCGAATATAATCTCTCTCTCTCTCCTCTCTCTCCTCTTTCTCTCTCTCTCTCCGAAATTCTGATTTCCTCTCCGCAGCTTCAAGCCCACCCAACTCCGAGTAACTCAACTCTCTCTCCCTCTCTCTCTCTCTCTCTCTCTCTCTCTCTCTCCCGCTCGCCCGCCCGCCCGCCTGCGCAATCCTTCACTCCGCGCGCACTTCCCCGGCGATTCTCCGGCTATCCCGGCCGCCCCCGCCCCCGCCCCCGGCCGCCCTTCCCGCCCCCTCCCGGCGGGGTCCGGTTCCTCCGCCGGTAATGCCCGCGTCCCCGTCGATCGCCGCCGCTCCATTCCGAATCGCCGGGCGATTGGGAATCGAAGGCTCAATCGAACCGGGCTTCTAGAAGTTTCTGTAAGCTTTCTTCGCTCACGCCGCTCTCTCGTATCCCGCTTTTGCCTCCGCTGCTTGACCTAGATTATCTTTTCTTTTTTGTTCACCATTGTGCCCTTTTCTCGCTTAGAAACGGAGTCCGGTGCTTGGTTTTCCTTTCGTTATAGGTTCGAGCGGCTCAATTGGAATTTTCATGGTCTTGTACGTGTTTAATTTTACTCTATTGAGTGATGTATGTGCGTATCTTGCTTTGGAAGAGCCCTGCCCATACGCAGGATGCTAGTTTTTTGTATCGGTGCCTGTCTAAGATACGCTGCTATTGCTGTTGGACGTGCCTTGTCAACTGGCATTATCTGATCCAAATTTGGAAAGTTATTTCGTTATTCTTGTGGCGTACGCGCTCGTGATAGATTTTTACGTTATTGTATCGGTCCTCGCGGTAATTAGTTAGCCGTGCTCATTGTGGAAAGTAATGAAGCCATTCGAGGTACAACTGTTATATGCTATTTGGTAATGGTCGTCCTATTTTGCTATTCGGAGCGTACTCGAACCAGAAACTGGAGCTGCGATGGCATTATGAGGGACAAGTGGTGAATATACGTGAGATAACTGTATGGAGTCCGTATTGATACTGGCATGCATTGACTTGTAGTCCAAAACATATCTTTCTCTTCATTAGCTTTGCCAAGGCATGTGACGGGAAAGCATCTGTCAAAAAGAAACCGTTCTGGAAACTGAGATTACATTTGTCGCACGTGTCCCTTAGCAACTTTTTTTAGTTCAGATGATAGCGGAAAGAGTCAAGACATGCTTGGGTAGTAGAATCGTATAGCCACATCTAGTTTTATGTCCTCGTAAATTGTTACTGCACTAATTTGCGTCACCTATTCTAAAATTGTCTACAGGAGAATTCTCTAAAATCCTCTTGAATAGTAAATGCTAATGCCATTATATTTTAATCGTTTCCATTATCTAAACGCATAGCTATTTCTCTATACAAATCCTTGTCTCTCCAATGCTATGATTGTGGATTAGGTTGGAGCATTCTCCACTTATGCCGGTCGTTAGTTTATTGCTACAGTTGCTGACTTTCATGTGACTCTATGTAAGGTGGATAAGCTGTAATGAGGGTTGATCCTAGGTCGAGCATCTAGGATAGGTTGGTCTTTGCGAACTATGCCAATTTGACTCTAGAGGATGCTAACTTTTGGCATGTTAATACCAATTGAGCAATTAGTGGTATATATTAGTAGATGTAATTTCCAGTACAAATATCATTGCCAATAGGGAATGAGAGAATATGGCAAACGTTATAGAGAGTTCCCTTTTGGCCTTCGTTGGCTAGTGGGTAAAGCCATTCTTTATCATCAATTTGCGTGGTGATCTTAAAGAGAGAAGCTCCTTTCCTGTATCTGTTTTACAAGGCACAAGTGGGAGAACTGTTTTCTAGAGGCATTAATGTGCAGCAAGCTAAATCAGATATTCATGCCTTTTTGGTCCGCTTCCTATTGAGAGCTGCTCTTAGGTTATTTACCCATTTCATAACTTGAATGCGAATTAGCTTTTAGTGTTGGCTTTTCCATATTTTAAAAACTCTTAGGCTTAAACAGGGAGAAGAAACGAATTTGCTGTGAAGGAAATAAATTAGCTGTCCGATAATATTTAGATCCTTGTTTCTATCTTTTCTCGTGATGTTAACCCCACCCTCTCTCTTTCTCTCTCTCTCTCTCTGCACTCATGCACATTCGTATGTGATAAATAGATTCCTTATAGCTAGTGTCCCTATAGAGCATTTACAAGGATGAGAATGGAGAGAGAAACAAATGGACCCCAACCCTCAGAGGAGTCTACCAATCAAAAGGGTTCCAGAAGTGGACTCACACAGTTTTATGCCTTGGAGCATTGGTGACTGAAATATCCTAGGATGAAAAATTGAGGTCAATGTTTAGTTATTAACTACTCAACTGATCAGACCTTACTGATCAAAAGATATGATTTTTAGTCTTAAGTTTTTGAAAGTATGGGACCACAATGATCAAGGTATCTGAGCGTTGAACTTATGATTTGGCAATGGCATTAAATGTATCATTATTGAGTACCTATTGGTAATTTAAATTTCTTAAATATCAAAGTGCAAACTGCTTTGAGAGAATTTTTTAGCCTGGCTATCTCAAAATTCCATTACAAAAGGTGTTTGATTGTAGATAATATCGAGAAGTCTATTTGAATTGTAAAGGTAAAGAATACAGCAATACTGATGAGGTGGAGAACAGTATGACTTTAAGGAAAGGGAAGGCAGCAGAGATCTTTTAGAACCCTGGGGAAATGTGAAAACAAAATACCAAGTTCTTTAGTGGAAAATAAGAAAGATCTTTATAATGGAGAAATTATTGCTTGAACCTACATGAAGAATTTTTCATTAAAAAAAGATGTATCCATACATAGAAGCGACTTGAAACCTCTTTGGGGGGTCTAACTCAAATTTGCCAGATAAAGCTGTTATTTCTTTGAGGGCTATAGAAGCAAGTCAGTGTTGCAAATAATATTAGGGGGTACCAAAAGGAGCAGGGAAGCTCACTATACGAAAGCATGTGTTGCGATGTAAAAAATCACCATGACCAGAATGATGTAATCACTTATGGGATATTCCTTGTTGAAACAGCTGTTGCTTTTTATGGCTGCATCCCCATTTCTTCCTAGGAGGGCTTAGAGTATTCATAAGTAACATGAACTTGCTGAGTAGTTTCTCTGGGGGGCTCTTTGTGATCGTAGCATTTGCCAAAGAAGTTTCTTGTTGATAGTGAAAGAAGCCACAATCATGGTTTCAGGACGTTGATTTAGTTACTAGAAATTTAGAATTCTTTTTACACTGATTCTAGGATTTTTAAGAAGAATAAGTCAATAAACTGTGCCATCAGATTTATTGTAACTGTTACATTTCTGTTATTGTTTGTTAATTTTTGTTTAATTGTGCTGTGCCGTTATTTAATCTTTCTACTGACCCGGTGGGTTGGTTTGCTTTGCAGTGTTATCAATTTGAAATCATTCAAAACTGAATTGCTTAGGCCTATGGCTCTACCCATACAATGTTTCTTTTTCCCCCGAAAATTGCATCAACTTAGTATATTCTTCAACACTTCTTCAAGTCCTGTTTCAAGAGGTGGACACTTGTGTGACAATAATTGTTCTACAGTTTTACTTCCTGACTACACTCTGTTCATTCTGACGTGATGTTCATGATTTTAGGTTTCACTACATTGCTGGATGTCGAAAGATTCTAGAGGTTTAGTATTTCATCTATTGCAAGAAATCCAATGGTGCTGAAAGTTGCTTCTCAAATGTCTGGGGATCTTTCACCTTCTGATTATGCAAGTGATCCTGAAGACAAGGAATTTAGTGATGATGACGATGATGATCGCAACCATAAGCATCGACGACGGGAAACACGTTCTCAGTCTTCTGACAAAGATGCTCTGGAGCACAATATAGCAAGGTCGTACAGAAAGCACAACAAACCTTTTGATAATGGACACATGTTTAGAGCAAACGAAACACAGGACAGTCAGTTCTGGAAAAACTATAATGCAGTTTCTTCAGAGAGAGAATTTTCTAGTAAGTTTGAAAAACGTCACCCTGGTTCTGTTTCACTCCCCCGAGGTCCTTTGGACTTGAATTCGAGAGGTAGGGCAAACCAAACATTCTCTGGTAATTCTGGTCCTGGTAGAGGAAGAGGAAGGGACTCTGGTGCATGGAACCATCGGGATACTAGGTTTAACTCTGTTGATATAGCTAGTCAGGTCATGCACAGGGGGTCCATTCGACCAAGCCTATTTCCTGGAAGGGGTTTGCCAGGTGCTTCAAATGCACAAAATGCATCCTGGGGTGCATATGGATTGATTCCTGGTGTAGCTAGTGGTGGTCTAGATGCACTCAGTTCCGTTGGCCTGCAAGGTGCATTTAGGCCCCCTATAAGTACTTCATTGGGTATGGGTATTCCTCGGCAGAGATGTAGAGACTTTGAGGAACGTGGATTCTGTCTAAGAGGAGACATGTGCCCTATGGAGCATGGTGTTAACCGTATTGTTGTGGAAGATGTACAGGTATCTCCTCTTATCAAGGCCTGCATCGCAGTCTGGTAAAGCATTTAGATATAATTGAACCGTTGATAAATTAAATCTGAAATGTGGTCCATCTTTGGTTGCTGTCCACAAAGTCACTTCTAGAATGTGCTAGATTTATGGTGAATAATTTTATTTTAAATATTGTGGCTTTTCCCTCTATGCTAGTCTGGCATTATTTCAAGGTCATGGGTCATCCATACACACTAGTTGATCATTCTTATTTTTGGCCTAAATAATGTGCATGCCTTTGTTGTGTTCATGCCTAAAGACGTAAACATATATAACATTTCCACTGGAAAGAAAAAAGAATAGAATCGAAGAGGTGCTCAAACAAGTTTTATTCTTGTAGATTCACAAAAAAACTGAGAAGAAAAGAAGGTGACTGGTCTATTCAGTTTATTCTGTTGATCTTGTAGAGTTTGTGCATTGCCTCTTGAATCCGATTTCAAGGGGCGTTCATGATGATTAACCTGCTTTCTCATCTTTCAATGATTCAGCTAACGATTGATGATAATATTTGATGTTTGCCTGTAGGCCAACTGAAAAGAACTTTTTGCATGTAGATGTTTCTCTTTCTGATCATGCTGTTGGTTTAAGGTCGAGTCACTAGTCATCTAGGTTGCACACCACACGATGGATTGTCCTTAGCTATTTCATGTCATCAACAGGAAGTGGAGATGCTTTTGCTTTCGCTTAAAGGTGCTAGAGTTAGGTTTGATGCTTTGCAGGTATCATTTTCATCTTATATGGACATTGCTGAAGTATTTTCTTTTCATTTTACAGAGTCTCTCCCAGTTTAACCTCCCTGTTTCACTTCCAAGTGCACACTTGCTTGGACCGCCTACTTTACCTGGACCCATACCTTCTGGCAGTGCTTCTTCAACCTCGTTGATGAATAACAATGGACCCCAAGGCAAAAGTGGTAAACATGGAATGTCAGATGATAGTTTGGTATTAAATTCTGCATACTCTGCTGCTGCTAATGTTGTTGGAGCCGATTTGTATGATCCTGATCAGCCACTTTGGAGTAATAATGGTCCCGAAGGATCTTCACTCTTAGCTCTACATTCATCCCAGGCTGATGAAACTGAATCCTCGTTTAATCATGATATATCTGATCGTCATGTCAAGAAAGCTGCTGATACTGACCACCAAGATAGGGGAGCTGGGCTTTCTGTTGCTTCACAGAATCCAACTTCCTCTGTTTGGGGTAGAATTAGAAGCTCTAAGGTTAAAACGAATTCGAAAGGTGAAACTGATGCTAAATCTAGTACCTCTGATATGGTGGGAGATGAGATGAAGGAAAAGCAGGAGGCATCAGCCAGTGTTATAGCTAGCTCCCATCGTGGAAAGCAGATCGCTGGGGAGGATAAGAGCTCCAAAGCTATAGATTTATCTCAAAAAACACAATCTGTTGCAATGCGTTTTGTGCGCAAACCAACTCAGAAGGCATCACGTACTCTATTTGTTAATGGCATTCCTCAGAAAAGCAACAAAAGGGAGGCTCTTCTTTCTCATTTCCAAAAGTTTGGGGAGATCATTGATATTTACATACCAACAAATAGTGAGAGGGCTTTTGTTCAATTTTCAAAAAGGGAAGAGGCAGAGGCTGCTCTAAAGGCACCTGATGCTGTAATGGGCAATCGCTTCATTAAGCTGTGGTGGGCTAATCGCGATAGCATCCCTGATGATGGCATAAGTAGTGTAAATAGTGCATCTTTGACTCCCCACGGTGGGACAGCCGGTTCAGTTCCCACCATTCTGTCTATTGCCAATAGAACAAAAGATAACATACAATCAACCCCCTTAAAAGCTATTGATATTCCTGTAGCAGAATCTGCCCTTCCATCCTCTGATCAATCTAAGCCTCTTACCCCAAATGGTTCCAAGGTTACACCTCCTTTGCAAAAGAAATTGGAGAGTTTAGAACAGTTGAAGGAAGAACTTCGCAAGAAGCGAGAAATGCTGGACCGGAAGCGCAACAACTTCAAACGTCAGTTGGACAAACTTGAGAAACAAGTACGCTCCTTTCTGCTTGACTTTATGCTGTCTTTCATTCTCCAATCAAGATGACATATTTCTTCATGCTTTTGTGTCTAATATTTACTTATAGAGATTGCATTTTTGTGGGTAATTTGTTTTCTACTTGGTGATTCTGAATTCAGGTTCTGGATCCTAGCTTCTAACTCTATGCTTTTTTTTTTATTGTCAAATGCTAACTTTATGCTTAGTGTAATCATTATGTTGGATAGCTTATATGAAGACTAAGTGGTTTTCTTTTATGGGCCAAGCCGTATTAAAGAGAGTTTGTGTATTCTTTGTTTGTATCCACTGATATACATTTCATTGATGTCCTTAATATGTAACCTCACAGATTGGATCTCAACATGACCTCCTTAAAATGAAAATAAAATTGTAAATAGCAACAGGTCAAGACCTTGTACGATGAGGGCCAACTTCAGCTTTGGTCCACCGCTGGGGTTTCTAGTAAGGGAAACTGTGTTATCATGAGGCAAAAGGAGAGTAGGAGTATGACTTCCTTGAGCTCTTGTGGATATTATGAAATTGTGACGTGAAAAAAGCACCTGAAAGATAACAGCTAAGCAACATTTTTCAGTAGGATAGAGCAGCGTGTGTGAGCCTGAAGCAGTAGAGAGTTAGAAGGAGCAATGGTAAAGTAAATGAGTCTGCCATGTCACAGAAAACTCAATGGACAGGTTCAAACTTTGTAAATAAAACCTCTATACCTAATGAGTCTCTTTTCTGGTGTTTTAGTTTTTATCAGAATTCTTTTACAAGGTTGTGAGCAATTATAGCAAAATGTGTTTGGCATGCATAATGTACACTTCTAGACATATGAAGCACAAGGAATGAGGTGCACGTGCAATCTTCCACTTACTTCGCTAAACCGAATGCCCTTGCGTTCTTTGCTCACACTGGACTGTGTTTAAATAAATAGGTTGTGTTGGAGATCTGCGGATATCTTGGAAGAAATTTCCGTGCTCTTAAGAAGTTGAATAGTTTCGATCAAACTTACCAGATAACTCATGTTGGCTCATTCCTTTGTTGATTGCATGTCACTTGTCAGTCAGAGTTGGGAACTTGGGATTCTGAAATACGTTGGTTCCTTCTTCCTCTCTTGTGTACACTTTGCAGGCTTCCGGAGTTAAGGGTGAGGTAATTGCTGAGCAAGCTGCTAAGCGACAGAAGTTGGGATTAGGGGCTGATGCTGCAAAGGCTGTGACCCCCAGATCTTCTGATGTTGCTGCTGTGACTGAGAGGTCCTTTGCTACAGCTGATGCAATGGCATCATCAAATGATGAAGTCGTGGACAATGAGAACAAGTTAGTGGAGGGTGCTACACAGGGTAGTCGTGATACATCCTCATTAATATCAATAGAAGGTTCTAGTAGCATGAATCAGCTGAATCTGTCGTCAACTCCTGCTGGCTTTCCTTATATACATAGATACAAACTTGACAACCGTCCGACAACATTTAAAATTCTACCACCATTGCCGGCTAGTTTTGCCAGTGTGAGTCTCTCTCTCTCTCTCTCTCTCTCTCTCTCTCTCACGCCGCCCCCCACCACTATAAGGTGGGCGAGTTTATGTTGACAATCTAGCAATAGATAATTACTAGTATGACTTGAGAAAGCATCCTTAAAATATTTAAGCAGCTTACAATGGTAGAATTGGCCCATGATTTTACTTGTAAGGGTTCTTGTAAAGAGAAGGAAATTTGCTTGCTTTCTTAACTTCACTTTTTTTAAAATTTCTTCTTCTTCTTCTTTTCTGTGGGGGAGAAAATAATGGGATGGCAGCCCAGAGAGTGCTTCGTTTGAGTTGGCAATTCCAGCATAGTCCTTTGGCATATTTTGTTCATTCTGTGTGCTTTAATTAGGTAATTTCGTGTGCAAGAATTATTTCTAAGTGAACTATATATGATTCTACACACATCAGGTCCCTGCTTTGAAGGAACACTTTTCGTCTTTTGGCGATCTTGCTATTTTGGAGCTAGAAGATGTGGAAGGTCAGGATGATATTAATGGATCGGAGACATTAAAAACTGTCTCTGCTCATATTGGTTTTGTAACTCGCCATTCAGCAGAGAAGGCATTTGCGCATGGAAAGTGCTGGCAAGGCCATAATTTGCAGTTTGCGTGGTTGTCAACCAGGTCCAGCAATGATATGCGTGATCAAAGATCATCTCCTCGTGCTGAGCCATCAACCATTCATTCTGCAGGTAAAGAGTCGCACATTTCGTTGCAGGAAACTGGAAATGGGGATGCTGAATATTCAGAAAGACAGGGAGATGACGAAAATATTGATGCAGTTGAAGTTTCTCAGCCTAATCCACCATTGGGATCTGCCGAGGAAGGGTCACAAGAATCGCCCGAGAGGTGATTAAAAGTGAGTTGGGTTCTCTTGTTTCCATGTACAGTAAGGTAACATTTTAAGATATTGAGCGATATAATTGGATATGCTGCTTAGGCAAATGGCTAAAATGGGATTTTCCAGTAGTTTCTCATTTCATCCATTGGATTGTAACAAGGGAATTTTGGATGCCTCCTTAGTTGTTTAACAAATGTTGTTTTATCTTTGAACTTCAAAAGGCAAGGACCGGAGAGAGAAATCTCTTTTGAAATTAGCAATACAAAGTAAAAAAATGTACTTTTGGAATCACTTCAATTATCACGCCCTCGCTTTATTTTTGGGTTCTTTGTCGTGCTGCACTTGTTAGTGTGAAACCTCGAAAGCTTGGCCTAAAGATTACGACCCCTTATTGTATATTTGTCCTGACCATTGAAGGCGGCAAAGTTGAGAGTTCTCTTGAGATGCCCTTAATGCCAGTGATATTTGAATGTAAGTGGTACCTCCCATTTTTGGCTTTATTGGTTTTATGGGTAAATTCTAGGTCGATAGAAGCGACCATGAATTCCGTCAGTGGCTTAGGAATTTTTCGTCTTGGGAATTTCTTGAGATAATGATGTACCATTCTGTTCGGTAGTCGTCTTTGCGCGCCCACGGGCTATTCTGTTTATCTTTGCCTTAGAACAACACGTGTGGCAAGATTTAGGTTTTTGGGCTAAGTTTAGATCCTGAATTGACGCAGCGCTTCTTGGAGGGCTTTTTCTTTCTTTCCCTGAGTATATAATAGAACTTCATTCTTTAACCCAAATGCTACAACCTAGAAGGCCCAAAACCTCTGCGGGAAATTTGTGGACGACCCACTCTTCTCATTTTTTCGGTCAGGCTCATTCCCAGATACATCCTTGAAACATGCAAAATCAAACATCCGCACAAAGAGCTGAATGCTGCGCCAACTTGCTTTGGTAAAATTAGATTCCGATGGTCTCTCCCGGGTCGTGCCACGGATGGTTTCGGGCGTCATCGAAGGCACTCGCGTGCGTCATGGAAAATTGGTGTTACGAGAATCCGATCATATGGTTTCCCATCATCATCTCCCACTGATTTAAAACCTACCTTTGTGGCTGCGACTATTGTGCATCGATACACTTGAGTGCTATATTGTTTTACCGTCCATCTTGGAAAGCAAATTAACATTGCAAGCTGGAATCTGGAGGGAGCACCTTGAGCAGTCTGCTTCTAAATTTCGTTTTTAAGTTTAGCATGTTGACCGACTTTTGATGCCATATCATAGCTTACATCAAAGGTCAGAATTGAAAAGCCTTTATACGAGGTTGCATGTTCGAGCCTCCTAGGAATTATGATTGTTGGAAGAGGAGATAGGACCACTGGCGACGATACAAGGACCAAAAAGCACCAAACCAAACACAGCATATATGATGAGGTGAACTTATAGAGACATGCCCTTAATCCACCCCGTACAACCGAACCCGTCTTCATTTTGACTCAAGTGAACATGCAATGCCATCCCCACCCTCATAGTAACAAGAGTTAAATTCCTCAGTTGAAGGATTACTGATTTTAAATTTCCAACTCTCCAAACTACAGCAAAAACTCTTCAATCACAAAGCACCATTCTCTGCAAATAGGAGGATGGGAAATTGTAGAAAGAACACGGACTTGTTTGAGCTCATCCACATGTAGCGCCTGGCAAGTTTAGTGGGTAACCTATCATTTATCTTGACCACCAATGTTCTATGTCCTTAAGAAGTCTATTCCAGGCATTAGTTGAGTTAAGGAGTTGGTGTCATCGATGTACTGCCTACTTGCATATCTTCGAAAGCAATTCATGTGCTACAGATCCCAATATGCAGCCAAAGACCCAAAACTGGAAGGAAAAATAGCCACATCGGCAATCTTTAAAGCACTGCCTCATGCATCACCTGAGGCGCAAACTGTCATTTTCTCCTGAGGAGGTTCTGCTTCATTCAGTTTTCACGAAAAATCTTAGTGATATTACCTGCAATCCAGAAGTTCGCAGCTTCAGTAATCACCATTCTGATCCCGCTAAGCAGTGACCCGCCTGTTTCAAATGGTTCACCCACACCAACTTCTTGCAAAGTCGGTCCCCAGGAAGGTCGCTTAATGAGCGACAGCGGCCTGGCGTATATCATGATTATATGCTTGCATGATTGGCAATTTGGCACAAAGCCCTTCTTTAGAATTCTGTCCTGTAGAGCCAGCAGCTTAGCCACATTCCCTTCATCACCAACAGTACCGATTAAAGCATTGTAAGTCAGAGTATTGAATCTGAAATTTCAAGAGTCTGGGAAGGTTGCTTTTGAGCTACAGCAGCTTTTTATAGCCTTTCGACTATATGCTTGCTTAATTGGCTGTTTGTCACAAAGCCCATCTTCAGAGTTCTGTCCTGTAGAGCCATCAGCTTAGCTGCATCCCCTTCATCACCAACAGTCCTGATTAGGGCATTGTAACTCTCAGAGTCATGCATGTGAATCCTCACATAGTCCTAAGGAAGGTTGCTTATGAGCCACAGCCGCGTTTCGCATCCCATTAATTATGTACTTGCAGGATTGACTGTTTGGCATAAAGCCCATCTTCAGAATTCTGTCCTGCAGAGCCATCAACTTAGCCGCATCCCCTTCCTCACCAACAGTCCTGATTAGAGCATTGTAACTCTCAGAGTCTTGAATGTGAAATTTTGCAGCAAAGAGACCTAACAAAGATTCAGCTCTATCAACATTTTTTTCCTTACAATACCCACAGATTAATGCCCTGCATATATCTAGATCAGGTGAAACTCCGCCTTTATCCATTTCTTCCATCAATGCTTCACTCTCCTCGCTTCTTTCTGTTCTGCATAAGCAGCAAACAAGAGCTCTGTATACTTCAAGATCAGGCTTCATGTTCTTGCATACCATTTCACCTTTCAAAAGTAGTGCCTCATTGGCACCATCACACTCACAGAAAGACTCTATAAGCTTTTTATACGTATGCAAAGTGGGGATATAACCATCCTTCGATATACCGTCAAGAAAATTCTTAGCTGCAAAGGGTCGATTCTCTTGGCAAAGGGAATTAATTAGATAATCATAGATCTCATGGGAAACAGAACACCCAAATCTCCGAAGCTCCACAACCAAATTCAGAGCAGAAACCAATGTTCCCTTGTTCACATATCCTTCAATGAGAACACGGCAAGTGAAATCATCAGGGCAAATCCCTCTCCCAATCATCTCATGCAACAACAGCCTCGACTCCCGCAACTTTAATTCCTTGCAATAACTATGTATGAGAGTGTTATATGTCTTAATATCCGGAGTCAGGCCCCTATTCACCATCTGATGAAAGAGCTTATGAGCCTCCCTGACCTTCCCTATCCTACAAAGCCCGTTGATTAGGGCCGTGTCCGTGATCAAATCCAGCACAAACCCTCTTCGAAACATAATCCTGTACAAGTAAAACGCATCCTCTAACCTCTCTTTCTTGCAGTAACTATATATCAAGGTGTTGTAGGTCACAATATCCGGCTCGAATCCTTCTTCTTCCATCTTCTCCATGAACTCATACACCATGCTAATATCTCCTTCCTCGCACAAGACATTGGTCAAAATATTAAAGGTGTGCGAATTCGGGTGTATCCCCACTCTCCCCATCACTCCATAAACTTGCCAACACTCCTTAATGCAATTCAACCTCAATAATTTATGCAGAAGGAAATTGCAAGAGATAACACTAGGGACGAAACCTGCCTCCGTCGCCTTCCTAAATGCCCTGAGACCTCCCTTGACCATGCCCATTTTCAAGTAAGCCTTGATGAGCATGTCAAAAACAACCGGGTCCCAATTACAGTCCTTGCTAGCCAAGAGCAAAGCTCCGAAAACATCTCCGTCGGGAGCCACGACCTCCTCAGCCGACTCCACCAGCTCGGTCAGCAACTTCATCGCTTGAGGAAACTGTCTGGACCAAGCCACGATGTGAATCGCGAGGCAATAGTTGCGAGCGCTGAGCCTGAGACCCAAATCTTGCCTGACCCAATTGAAGAAAGCGAGGGCCGAGGCGTGGTCCGATTGGCATCTCAACAGAACCCGCGAGATTTCGTCACTACCCAGATGAGAAAGGAGCGATCTTTGGGCATTACGCTGGAGCTCGAGACGGGGATTCGGGTTTTTGAGAGACGAGCAGATGAGGTCGACCAGTTTGCCGGGGTTCTGGGTATCGGAGAGCAAGTTATAGAGGGGACTAAACTCTGGTTTTTCGGGAGAATTCTGCAGAACCTGGAGGGACGAAAAAGAAGACGGCGACGGCGACGGCGATACGGAAAAGGATGCGGAAAAGAATGGTGTCATAAGGGGCGTTCGGAGATGGCTAGGAGATGTTCCATGGGTTGAGCTTCTGACAACCTCGCTGATCGAATCAAGGTGAATTCGATTCATCAGTAGACGAACACAGATAGAGAGAGAGAGAGAGAGAGAGAGAGTGATGATGAGGGAAAGAGTTGAAAGACTGTTCCCGCCGGCGGTCGGAGGATTTCTAAGGGGTGTAAATAGCGAAGTCTTGAAGCAGCGTTTTGGGGAAATTCCTCAATTTTTTCCTTGGAATTTCAAGGAATCTTTATATGATCGGATACTTAACACTAATCCCGCTTTAAAAGGAAAAAGAAAACTAAATGATAAAAAATTCCCAAAAACAGGCATTAAGGCGATTAGCCTAACGGTAGATGAGCTGCACAATCGAAGCGTCACCTTTCAAGTCACTTTATAAGCAATTCCATGTATAAATTTCGTTACATCACCTTACCAAGACAAGCATCTTGTTAACAAGAAAAAAGTTGGAGATCACAGCGAAAAGATTTAGCAGCTTGTCTGGAAGCCGAAGACCGCTTTCTCTTTTCTTCCTTTAATCGATTTGGCATCAGGCTCCCAAGAATAAAGGGCCAGAAGATTGCACAGCGAGAGAGAGAGAGAGAGAGAGAGATTATATGGTAACTTGAAAAATACTGCATTCCTCAATATAATTTTACTTTGCTTCATCCTATGTACATACACTACTTACGATCAACGCCACTTTTAATTCGGCAGTAAAGAAAAAAAAAATTACATTAGATAGATCCCATGAAAATAAAGGGATGAAAAATCATGTTATGGAGTCAGACTCTCTAAAACAGGTACTCCACCACACTGGACAAGCTCGAAGAGCCCGGCCACGGCACTTGGATCACCACCATCAGCCCTTCGTACTCGAACGCCGCCGGCCTCCCGTCAATCCGGCACTCCCTCGGCCTCTCCGACGCGAATGCCTTGAACTCGCCTCCTCCTCTCACCTCGATCTCGGCCCGTCCCTCCCCGTACTCCACGCCCTGGATCGCCCCGCCGGCGTTCAGCATGTTCACCAGCCCGATCGGCGCGAACTGCACGGCCCTCGCGCTCGCCGACGTCAGCTCCTTGACCGGAGAGACGGTGACGAGCTCGAACTGGAACGGCTCGAGCGTGATGTCGAGGCTCTCGGAGGGCTTCGAGAGGACCAGCCTCTTGGACTGGGACAGGTAGAGGGCGAAGACGCGGACGCCATCCACCGAGATCATGGACCCGCCGGCGCTCCACTCGATGTCGGAGAGGTTGGTGGTGCAGGAGACGGCGTGGGAGAATTCGGAGGCGCACTTGTTGCGGCGGGACTCGCGGCACCAACCGCCGCCTTGGCAGTTGAAGGCTCCGATCACTCCCGTGTACTGTCGTAAAAAGTCAAAAAAATTTAGCACAGAGTCGTAAAAACAAGATGAACCGCACCACACATGCACGACAAATTCACGGCGAAGATTCAAGCAATACTCACTTTGTTCAAGTTCCAAATCTTGAGCATGGTCTTGCCATCGTGGAGAGGGTCCACGAAGAGGCAGTCCCGGGTCGGGAGGGCGTAATGCTCGCACCGCAGGATCGAGCCGTCGGGCAGCACCAGCCGCCTGAGCAGCTCGAAGTCGTGCTTCCCGACCGCGTCGCTGATGTAGATCGGGCCGCCGGAGATGGCCCGGGACGCGGCGTGGAACAGGGCGCAGGGGTGCGTGGACTGGAACATGTCCCAGTCCGGGTGGATGAAGTTGCCCATCCACAGGCTGTTGTAGGCGCAGTGCACCATGTGGCACCCCTGGAGCCAGAACGTGCCGTTCGGGTCGCCAGACGGGTCGGTGCACCAGAAATCGTCACCTGTCGATCAAAAGACAGCATTCGCACAACACGGTTAGAGAGCCGCACAAGGTGCACGTCGCACGAAAGTTTTCTAGCTGCGGATCTCGAGAGACACTCACCGACGCGACCGAGCGCGATCGCCTCCGTCCCGAGGAACATGAAGTCGTTGCAGTGCTCCATGCTGGCGATCACGCCGTTGCCTTTGAAATGCTTCCTCACCGAAGCCGTCAAGGCCTTGTAGTACGCCTTGGCGAGATCCACCCTTCCGCCATGGTTCTCGCACAGCATCTCCAGCAACTGTTCAAGCACATCGATCAGTCAATAAAAAGGAAAAAAAAAAAAAAGAAAAATAGAGGAAATTAAGGTGTCTGAACGAGATCAAACGACAGGACAAGTGTCACGGTACGGGAAACATCCTAGAAAGCTTCGGAAAGCGGATAAAGATGAGGAGATAACGTGCCGACCAAATCATACCAACTTAACTAAGTCAACTTGGTAGAGCCAAAAAGTCAAATTAACCGAAACAACCTCCTAAACGGTGGAGTTGTCTTTTTTTTTTTTTTGGTAAAAGTAAGCAAAAAACGGTGGAGTTGTCCTACTCCAAAGATAAGAGAAAACGACCCAGATCTCCAGTTTGTTTCTAAGTTCTTTCATATGTGTTAACAACTACAGCACGTAATCGAATTAAGATGGATAGATTAAGAAAAGGGTCGATTTTTCGTGAAATTGATTAAAAAAAGGAAAAGGGCGAATGGCGACTTACGTGAATGACGTCCACCTTCACGCCGTCGATCCCAGCCGACTCCAGGTGCGAGTGAAGGCCCTCGTACATCCGCTCGACCTGCTCCGGCGGGACCAGCCCCACCCCGTTGTTCACGATCTTATCGACGGCTAGATCTTCCATCGTCGTCTCGAGCCCCGGCGACAGCGTGGGCTTCACCACGCTCGACTCGGGCAGGCCCGGCGCGCCGGGCCTGAGCCCGCCCCAGTACCCGCACAGGGCGTGCCACACGTACACGTAGTCCACGCTCCCGAACTCCTCCTTCAGGTCCCTGACGAAGGCGCCCATGCCCTTGCCGCCGCTCGGGCTAGCGTAGTCCCTGAACTTGTGGTTCTCCTGGAACTTGAGCAGCCGGCACGGCATTTGCTCGCCCGCCACCGCATGGTTCATGCCCTCCTTGTTGACCGGGTCCTCGTCGTGGCTGATGGACTGCCACCCGTCGTCGATCAGGACGAGCCCCGGAGGGCACCCGCCCTCCACCAGGCCCTTGACGCCGTCCCAGATCCCCTCGGGGTGCACCGTTAGGTAGAACGCATCCCACGTGCACCAACCGAACTTGTCCACGATCCCGGGCGGGGTCTTCTCCTCGAGCAGCTTGAACGTCCCCAGGTGCTCCCTCGCCACCTTGATTGCGTCCTTGACGAGGGCGAACGGGTCATCCCCGGCATGCATGTAGAGCGCGGCCCGGAACCCGGCGGCCGTGACCTTCGTCGACCCGCTCTCCACGCACAGGTCCACGAAGTCATCCGGCCCGGGCTGGATGGAGGCCCGGAAGGGCCCGTCCAGGAGGGGCAGCAGGAGGACGTACGGCCGGGCCGCTCCCGGCTCGGACCCCTCGTCGGACCTGTCGAGGATGACCATCTGGGTCTCGTGCTCCAGGTCGCGGCCGTTGGTGCCCACCCAGTGGGTGGTCCACCAGACCTTGAACCGGAATATGCTCATGAACCGGATGCCCTGCAGCTTGCCAATGGAGGCGACATGGTGGCTCCGGGGTTCGGCGGCCTCGAACCCGACGAAGCAGCCCGGGGCGGCGCCGGCACCACCAAGCGCCTTCTCACCCGAGGCATGGTGAGCCGAGGGGCTGACCGTTACGTTCGGGGGGACCTCGGAGAGAATGACGTGGCCATTCGCCAAGAAGTTCGAATCCTCCAGAGTGATCACCGAGTCGGTGTGGCCATTGACGAGGGTGCTCACATCAGAGCCGGCGTTGCTCAAACTGGGTGCCATTTTGATTCTCGAAACGAATAAAAAACAGAAAGCTCGCAGTCGAGGGAGGGAGAGAAGAAGACAGAAACGGGAGAGATTTCAGGCAGCAGCCCAAAGAATCGAAAGAACGATGGATTGCTTTACACAGAAACGGAACGAAATTTTGGGAATGCAAAGGAAGTGAGCGATTTGGGGAAGAAAGGATTGCGTTTTTATGGGAAAACTTGGCTTTGAGATTTGATGTTCTGCGATGCTCGGAAGCAGGTGGCAAGGGCCAGTATTTATAGGGGAAGCCATGCGATCTTGGAAGGTGGTTTGGTGGTTGGTTCTGGCGCTAGTCACGGTTCGTGGAAGTTGGTTTGATTTTTCTACTTTTCTAGATAAGATAACATCTTTTAAAAGTAATTCTTTTTTATTTATTATTTTGGTGGGGCATTCTAGTGAAACCTGAAGTGAACAGTCTGCTAAGGTTATCCAGTGAAGAGACTGGTCAATGGCCCTAAGCTGGGATTTCACTTTCGTAGTCCTCACGACGAGAGACATCGGAAATTTCGGGCTGGGCTTTTCTGCATTTTTTTTTTTTTTGAACCACGGGCTTTTCTGCATAAAACGGCGACAAATGTAATCTGGAAGCCCCTTCAACGTGGCATTGACCAGTCGACCCGTCGAGCCTGTCTGAAACAAAGAACTTCCTGGTAAATTTACGTCGAATTGAACCTATTTTGAGATTTTTTTTTTCCTAATTTTCTTGCTTTTCTTAGGATTCGGGTGTTACCATACTTTTCTTTTGTTTTTGTCGATGTCACTGTAGTCTACAAAGAATAAGGAATAAAGCTTATGGGGAATATGTAATCTAGAAACTCCTTTTACGCAACATTGACCAATTGACACATAAAATCCATCAAGATAAAGCTTGTCTAAAACGAATAACCTCCTAGTAAATTTACATTGAATTTGAACCCATTTCAGGATTTCTTTTTTCCTAACTTGCGCATTTTCTCTAGTGTTAGGATACACTTTTCTTTTCATCTATGTCGCTATTGTCTACTGATCGTTATAAATATAGTTGATAGGGAGATATGGAATAAAGATCTAAGGCCCATATCCAATTTGATCAATCACGTGTTTGATTCGCCCATGCAATCTTACTAGGAATAGAAGTAAAATGTCAAGAGCATGAAAGCAAATTGAGCCGACTTCTCGTTTTGCTCCGCCATGAAGTTTTCCTTTTATTGGGTTCATTCGTTTTACATTTTATTCAAAATTCGTGACATCAAGCTTATTGCATAGAATCCTTGGAGTTGCATCGACCGTGATAGGGCATCGAGCTGTCGTCATAGTGCACTCTCGAATATTAGGAACTTGTTCTTCAGGCGGTCACATGGCTTGTCTTGCAACATTCCCCAACAAAATTCCCCAAAAAAAAAATAAAAAAACGTGATATATTCTTGATTCTGTTTGATAAATTGGAAATAAAGTGGCCCTTTTCTTTTCAGATTCTTTTTCTCAAATGCCTCCATCACTTTTCCATGGATCATGAGCTAAGCAATGCCGCACGAAAACAGAGTATGCATCGTGCTTTTCAAATAATTTAGTTTAGTTTATTGTTCGTCCGTTGGTGGAGAATAGGTCGAGAATTCGAATTCAAAAGTGAAATTCAAAAAAAAAAAAAAAAAAAAAAAAAGAGCCAACTATTCTAAATTGAAGTCATCCAAAAAACAAAAGCAGAAAAAGATCGTTTACCCTCTTTTATAAACCATCAATTTTGCTTTCAGCAAAAGAAAAGAGAATTTCCACTGTTTTGTGGATGGGCGTGTGTCGGGGGTGCCGATTAAATAGCAAGTCAGAGAAACTTTTAGATTTTAAATATTTTGAATGTTCTATTATGGTTTGTAACGGGTGACTTGAAAATTGAACTATTTTATTGATGGAAGAACAACTACAACTCAAACAATACCGAATTAGCATGGTGAAACAAAACAACCTCTCATCTTGTGCAATCTGCCGTAAACAATTTATGATAGCCATGTTTGATAGAGTGATATTGATACCAAACACCCACCAACACAAAGCAATTTACATGAAAAACCTTCTTGGCACGAGGAAATACAAAACCATGGGATTGGGTCAATCCAAAAATTTCACTATCAACAAAATTGGGTAAACAAAGTTCTTATTTAATTAATATTAGAGGTATAGCAATGACATTGAGAACACCATCATTGGTAACACACATAAACTTCATAGGAGAACAAGGATAAATTTCACAAAAAGCACAGATTTTGTTCAACCTACAAAAAAAAAAAAAAAAAAAAAAAAACCTAATATAGAGATCTTCAAGTGAAAATTAACTCGATCAATTTTTTTTTTTTTAAAAAGTATCATGAGCATGTTGACAAATTTTCAACTCAATCGGACTATAAATAGATCTCCAATATCAATTTGATGAAAACAAAATACTTTTCCCTTTTTCATATTTTTTTATCTCACTTTTTTTCTTGCCAATGCATTTTAATTAGTATTTTTTGTCGTTGCCACATAAAAATAATGAGAAATCCTATTTTTTCAATATAAATTTTCATATGAATTTAAGCCCTTTTGCTCCCCTCTCGTTGGAGTAAATCGAGCTTAACATTGATGAGCATGTTTCGTGAATATTCGGAGACCACCCCGTTAACATTACTCAACCGCGATTTCTCCGTGTGCACGACTAAAGTTGGGATACTCCTGTTATCACGTGAATCGATTTTCACGTTTTAAATTTCCAACAAACTAGAAAATTCCACCATTGGTGGCTGCAAATCCCACAGAGACGGTAACTTAAATTAATTAAAAGTTCACCGATTAACCCGCGCCGTTGATCGTCACCCATCGCAAAGCACCACGAAACTTGCAAAAGAAAAACGAAATAAAAAGATGTTTTGAAAGCGCGTGGGCCCAATCTCGGGTCAAAACTGAAATAAGTGGGGCCCTCGGTTGACTCATAGCCAATAGCACCGCGCCAACGTGAATTTCTCTCTTTATTTTTAATTTTCAATTTTTTAACCAAATTTAAGGTTTAAA
This sequence comes from Eucalyptus decipiens, assembly GCA_014182575.1. Classification (NCBI taxonomy): domain Eukaryota; kingdom Viridiplantae; phylum Streptophyta; class Magnoliopsida; order Myrtales; family Myrtaceae; genus Eucalyptus; species Eucalyptus decipiens. The sequence goes on from CM024617.1 coordinate 29,944,017, forward strand.
CCCTCCGTTAACCATTTCCCGTTGCGAGTCGTCGGCGATAGCGTGCCGACAATCACGTGTTAACCGCCCGTCGGCCCCACCAGTCCCACCGACGCCTACTCCGGGATAACCTTTTCCAATTTAAAAAAAAAAAAGACACGAAATTGAGGCGCGCCCCCACGTGGCGCCCCGAAGGACGCGCCACGTGTTATGGGCGGATGTCGAACATTCAACGCTGGCGCAAACGAACGTTGTACCGGGAGATCTAGAAACTGCCGGTCTCCAAACTGACAAGTGTCGGCGCCGGACAACAACCGCAAATCTCCAATCGGGAGCCGCCACCAATGATGGGGGAGACACGTGTGGGCCTCGGAATTCGACACGTCGATGAGATGACGACCACGCTTGGGGGCAACTACTTGAGCGTCGGGCTGGGCCACGTCCGTAACGACGGTTGATCATGCGAGCCCGTGATCAACGACCATGCAAGACTTAACCCTCACGCTTAAGGGCAAAGTGGAATGCTAGCTATTAAAATACATTTGAGATGCTAACATTTCAAACTTGCTCGAGTTCAGACGGCAAAAGTTAAAAAAAAAAAAAAAAAAAAAAAACGACGACTTTATTTGAGCAGTGTAATGAATGATAATTAGAGTCCATTGATTTTATGGTTCGATTTGATTTAAGATCCAAACATTACAGATTTGCTAAGGAACCCGCAAGCAAATCTATTTGTTCATTAGTGAATTCTCATTCAATTTATAATCGATATTTCTTTACCTATCGAAAAATTTGTATCCATCAATTTGTATGCCATATTTCGATATTTGTGAAACGGTATAAAATGAGACTTTGTACTTTACAAAACCTTGCTTTGGAAGTAATCCTCTAACTAATTAAAAAAACGTATGGCAATATATACTTATAGAGAATCCTTCAAAAACGTGCTTTGAATCAAAACATCTCAAGACCTCATAACGTGTAATGTTTATTAATTAGTTTATACATGTAACCATGACTTGTAACATTAATTTCAGATATTCTATCAAATCCCGTGACCCAGTGTCTCAATTTAACAACTGTAATGCTATTCAACATCCACCCATCGATTAGCAAAATCAAAGAAACTTTCAAATCGTAATATTTCAAATATCCTCGTCTTATGTGTGATAGATAATTCAAAAACTAAACTCAATATTCCACGAACATTTGAGATTACTCGTCAACACGATGTGATTGGTGATGGTGGCTCCGTCGGGTGCATAAACAGAATAGAAGGGCACTTTACTGTGATGTGAAATGATTCTCACATTTTGAATCCCGGTTTATTGATCAACCTCCTTGGTTTTTCAAAAAAAGGAAAAAAAGAAAAGGAAAAAAGGAATTGGTTTGGCCCTGTGGCCTGATGCACAGCACCACGAAACCCGGAAAAGAAAGTTAAAAAATGTTCGGGTTCTCAAAGCGCGTGGGCCCCAGATGGTGGTGGGTCAAGTAGGGCACCGCAAGGGGCGCAATTTGTTAGTTGATACTCGAGGGCCTCCCGACCGACCAAAAGGAAAGGACTTAAAGAAGTGTAAAGTGAAAAAAGAAGAAGAAGAAGTGTAAAGTGATGTCCCCCAATTACTACGGGAAGTTTTGGATAGATGGACGGTGATGCCGCTCCCATGCGACGCCGTTCCCGGTGGGTTCTCGTACGGTGGAGCGGTCAGAAAATCCAAAGGGGGCCCATGTGCCGTTTCACGCGGGTCGGACTAGGCGGGGAGGCACTTGCCCCTCGGTCATTCGTCCCCCCTAGTCCTGATTTCTGAACTTTCGTTGTCCTGCGCTTTTACCATTTCCAATTCGTCAACTGTTCGAGTAAGGTTTTCATTCGGTTTAATAAAGAATCGGAATTTTCTAACGAAGTATTGCTTGATCCGTGACTCGAGGGCATTGGTGAATTAGAAGACTATTTTAGGGTGCCTTAGCTTGAGGTACTTCTCCGTCCTTTCCATTTTCCTATTCCTGCTTTCTTTGAAGTTTTCAAATTACCTCAGTGGATTTCCATCTTCATTGACAATAGTTGAGACGATTGCACGTTTCATGCGTCTAGTGTGCTACGTGACCGGGCAACATAAAATAAACTGAATATAGGCGAGAGCTTGGCAAACGTTAGACATGGAATTGATTGGAAATGCGTGTTATACAGAGTGATGCACGATTGGTCGATCACGCGACGGTACAATAGATGCATTCGAATCGAATACCTCCTTGATAACGACCGTGGCTCGACATTTCTTGGGGCCTTAATTCAATGCCCTAGGGACAACGTGTTGATGTTTAAGAATTACGTGTCGCCAGGACGGCTGCCTGAATTAAATGGCCCCTGGTGCTATAACGTTTGAAGGAGGAGGTTTCAGATGTGAGAGGACAGAGACACAAAATCATAGCCGTCGGTCCAATAGGACGGCGTGTGCCATGGCCATGCAGCCTCTAATCCTAGGCCTGGCTGTGCTATGCACGGTCAGGCAAGACAAAAAGGCCAGGCCACCCTTTGAGATGGGAACCGGTTGAATAGTCCTCGCATGAACGGAGGTCCATTCGACCGGAGCCCAATACATTTAATTAGTGGATCTTCAGCTATCGGTCCATCTGTTTCAACTGTCCGAATCTTCATGAAGGCTGTGATCTTAGCAAGAAGGTTCTCCTTTTTATCCTTTCTTTTTATTAGAGAACCACCTGCAGCTCGAGACTTCAGAGAGGAGATAAGCCCAAATTGAAAAGGAGATATCTTAGAGAAGTGATAAAAATTTTTGATAAGGGTGCGTTTAACAATCATGTTATTGTGCTATAAATTAATTTTTCCAGAACTCATTTAGGTGCAGTTTGATTATCCCCATAATCAGATCTTTTTCCCGTCTCCATTTTTAGTTCTTAAAATTTTCAATTTTTTTTTTTTTTTTTTTTAACCGCTTTTTGGGGTTTTTCAAACTCTAAACCAGACCTTTTTTATTTTCCAATTTAGGCAATGACGTATTAACCCGATAGAGTAAGGTTGAATTCTACTACAGTAACGGGGAAAACCATTCTCTCTTTTATTGCTTGAAGTGCCGATCAATTACAACAGCTCATACACTCTATAACGTATTTCCCCATATTTCTTTTTCTGAAGCTGCAGCCTTTACCTTTGTTCTACACACAAATTACACGACATTCTTTGTGTGAGCCGGATCTAATCGAAGCTATTCTAATACATAAAGATAACTACGTGTATACTTCATCGCGGTCTGGATTTACAAATTATCTCTGGAAGCCCCCAGCACCGACTGCCAAAAGGACAAGATGAATAATTAGGAAAAGGACTACTAGCCCAAATGAGATATGGTTTCCCATGAAATACTATCTACTTTAGTTGCAAGACACATTATTTAGAAGCCGGAGTGCAGCGGACTGGGTGAATTTTCTTGCAAACAGGAAGCATCGCGATGGCTTCCCTTTGCTGCTGCACCATTCTCTTCGGTTTTCTGTCTCATAGCGGATGTTATCAATGTCCTGCAGTAAATTGAACAAAATTACATATAAAACCAAAATGTTTCTACGCACTACATATTATACACTCTATATGCAAGAATCTGCAATTGAAATGAATTCTCGATCATGTACAAGATCTTTTTTCTCTTGTTTCGCCAAGAACTAGTGCCTGCAGAGCACCAAATCATGATCTTCATTATTCATTTTTTCCCCTAACTAGGAGAAAACTAAAACCTGCACAAATTCGCAGACTGAGAAAACCTTAAAGAGTGTGGGACTATCAGTATCCACACCGCATGTTGGGTGACTAGCTGAGGTCTACACCTAAAGATTGGAATCAATCCCTCACTACAACACCATCACACCGTGTCCTGTGATGACATCAAATTTGGATCACTATTGTGCAAATGAAATTTATCCTGAAGTCCAGAAACGTAATTACCAGTCACTTAAACTTAGGGGAATTCAGGGGGGATGCTGCAGAGGAAAGTAAAGGCGGCCACGCCTTGGAAACATGGAAAGGTAGATTTGGCGTAGTGTGATCATCCAATGGAAGCAACAGGAAGTGTTAGTGAAAGCAGCAAGTTTTAAGAATGCCAAAGCTTAGTATGATCTTTCTTAACTTCCTTCATCCAAAGGACTTGCATAATACCGTGGTAGTAGCATCCTTTTTATAAACAGGACATTAACAATTAAAAATCATTAACCAAAACACCACCATCCACGCACATTTAGAAGTTTTATAGGTACAAGTATTTTAGGTCTGCATCAAATATCTGAGTTAACTTTCGGAAGAATATAATGCTTAGACTAGGCATTTAGTTCTTTGCATGGCAGACAAAGCACTGAAAAGGGGAAGAAAGTTTCTAATTAAATGCTTCATTCTCTCTGCAATACCATCTGCAGAATTAATTTGCAATCGCTGACACCTGAAATTACATCCGTACAAGAAATGGCATGATCATACCTTTATGGATCGAATTAGCATTGAAGTAGCACCAGAAAACTCGTAAGTCACAAGATGCCATCCGCGATGCTCATGGTCTTTAGAGCATGAAAGATCCCGGGAAGAATGTGCCAGTGATCTTCGCGTTATTTCTTCTCAAGGCCTTCCTACTAAATTTCGGGAAACACAGACTTCAGGAGGTTGAAGCAGAACTTTACATAACCAGAATTTATTGTGAACCTCCATTTCACACGTTAGATTATTTAGAAACAATCCTATCGGCATCAAACAAAAAGAAAAGTATCTCTTCAAGGCATAGTCAGTACAATCAAAGTAGGATGATCTTGTATTAACAATCAAGTGAACGAGAAATGGCTCATACGTCCTATATTCCATATGTTCCACACACATGCTTATGAGTTCAACCTTTGTGCTTCACAGCAAAGATATCTCCATTAGTCCTTCACCTTTAGGAAGAGGGACATAGTGAGTTTGGGAAAAACTTTGAAAATAGTTTGAACTCCTAAAGTCCTTTGAGTGGAAACATGTAAGCTGTTGCTTTGGACTTTGAGCTTTGAAAAGGCAAAACTTAAGCTGAAACAGCTTCTGAATAATTTACTGAAAACCAAAACTTTCAGCAGGAAGGCGGAGAAAACTCCTAGTGCATTATGCTTTCTCAAAATAAAAGAAATGTATTTATCAGACTAGTGACCCACTTTGACATCATGAATATCCCTCTTGGTTGACGTATAAAGGTGAACTCAAAATCGAAATCTTACCGCAAGTAGGGACTGTATGTAATGTTCATTGTGATCCTTTGATGCATCAACAGACTGCATACAAGATCATTAACGACTGCTTCGTAGGTTAAAGAGTAAAGAAAATTTTATAGTTCAGAATTAGACCATCCGGATATACACATTCAATCTAGAGAGCGTCAACACTATATAAGGTCCACCCACTACGTAAAGAAATGGACTTTTGGTCCTCATAGGTGGAGATAATGAGGGAGATCAAGTAGGGAACTCACCAGGGGACGATCCCTCCAAAACTCTGGCAGTGACCTTCTCCACACAATGATCATAATCCAGTTTCAAACATTTCGGTCATGCTTAAACAAAGGAATATCATATGTCAGAACATAGGTTTCTGAACTTTCTACTAAAAATAACGAGATAAGGTCATCTTAACAGATAAAAGACTAGCGGACATGGTATAACTGTTGTAGGAGAAAGGAAGTAAGATACACATATGTTACCTGAGATCCCTTCCTCTGGTAATGAACAGGTATAATTGGAGCCATTTTTGGATTATAACGACCCTCTTTTGTATCCGCAATGCTGTTTCGGCCAAATACTTTCTTTAGCAATGACAGATCTGTCTATGGAGCTAATAGTCGTTATAACAGAGTAAAAAAACGCATTCAGTTATAGACATGATTTGAACAAACTATAGAGACACAACTAGGCCATACCTATATGTTCAGTAGTACATGGCTCCTTATTTCTAGTTTTTAATAAATACTGATAATTACGAAAATGGAAAAGAAAAATAATCCTACAAACACAGATACGCACAGCGGACAGAGACACGAGAGAGCTAATTGCTCTTCCACGATGATCTCCATTTCGCTCTGATCATCATCATCGCCTCTCGCAGCTACGATTCTTTGCCTCCCTCCTTCACCCACCGCCAATCATTGACCCCAGCACCCGCCTAACACGGCCGTCTCCGCCGATCCTCCCTCCAACCAACACTTCCCCCGCCGGCAAGACAAAGCTGGAAGAACCCGGCCACGGCGCTTGGATCCCCACCATCTGCCCTTCGTTCTCGAACCCCCGCGCGCCTCCCGCCGACCCGGCACTCCCTCCGCCTCTCCGACGCGAACGCCCTGAACTCGCCGCCTCCTCTTACCGCGATCTCCTCCCGCGCCCCGGATCGCGCTGCCCGCGTTCAGCATGTTCGCCAGCCCAATCGGCGCGAGCTGCATGGGCCTCGCGCTCGCCGCCGCCGACCGATAGGAGATGATGACGAGCTCGAACTGGAAGGGGTCGAGCGAGACGCCGAGGCTCTCGGAGGTTTTCGAGAGGACGAGCCTCTTGGACTGGGGACAGGTAGAGGGCGAAGAAGTGGACGCCATCGACGGAGATCGGGGAACTGCCGGCACTCCGCTCGATGTCGGCGGGGTCGGTGGTGCAGGCGACGGCGTGGGCGAATTGGGAGGCGCATTTGTTGCGGCGGGACTCGGAGCACCAACCGCTGCATTGGCAGTTGAAGGCGACAGCACTCACTCCCGAGTGCTGTCGCAAATGGTTCAAATTTTTGAGCTAACATAACTAATTAAATATAAAGGAAAGGAATGCACTATAGTCTATACTTGCTTGACAAATTCATAGCGTAGATTCAACCAGTACTCATTGTCATTGAGAACAGCGCAAGGCAAAAATAACAGAATGTGCATTTATTACGCCAAAAAGATATCCAAAAATCCATGTCCCCACATCACGTGCTAAACTCGACATATCAACATCCCGATTTCAAAGTGCACCAGCTCACGCAAAAATCAAAGGGAAAAAAAAATAATAATAAAAGGAAGTGAACTAGCGAAGACTTCCAAAGCTATGCTACTCATAATCGAGCTCCTCATGAACCTCTGCAATCTTCTGCAGTTCAGGATATGTGCAACTTCTATTGTAAGCCGGGACGAGGAGAGCCGGCATGACCTCCATCCACGGGTTTGGTCCTCTGGTTTCCTTCGCCGGGCCGCTATCGCGATTCCCGATTTCGATTCGAGATACTGGGTTGAATCCGCTTAAAATCCTCGGGCACGACACGTGGATAATCACCATCTTCCCTTCGTACTCGAACCCCACGCGCCTCCCGTTGACCCTGCACTCCCTCGGCCTCTCCGACACGAACGCCCTGAACTCCCCCCATCCTCTCACCTCGATCTCTGCCCATCCCTCCCCGTACTCCACGCCCCGGATCGCGCCGCCGGCGTTCAGCATGTTCACCAGCCCGATCGGCGCGAACTGCACGGGCCCTGCGCTCGCCGCCGCCGACCTCAGCTCCTTGACCGGAGAGACGGTGACGAGCTCGAACTGGAACGGCTCGAGCGTGATGTCGAGGCTCTCGGAGGGCTTCGAGAGGACCAGCCTCTTGGACTGGGACAGGTAGAGGGCGAAGACGCGGACGCCGTCCACCGAGATCATCGACCCGCCGACGCTCCACGAGATGTCGGCGGGGTTGGTGGTGCAGGAGACGGCGCGGGAGAATTGGGAGGCGCACTTGTTGCGGCGGGACTCACGGCACCAGCCGCCGCCTTGGCAGTTGAAGGCTCCGATCACTCCCGTGTACTGTCGCGAAAGGTTCAATCTTTGAAGCACATAGTCGTAAAAACAAGATGAACTGCACACTATAAATGCTCGACAAATTCACGGCGAAGATTCAAGCAATACTCACTTTGTTCAAGTTCCAAATCTTGAGCATGGTCTTGTCATCATGGAGAGGATCCACGAAGAGGCAGTCCCGGGTCGGGAGGGCGTAATGCTCGCACCGCAGGATCGAGCCGTCGGGCAGCACCAGCCGCCTGAGCAGCTCGAAGTCATGCTTCCCGACCGCGTCGCTGACGTAGAGCGGGCCGCCGGAGATGGCCCGGGACGCGGCGTGGAACAGGGCGCAGGGGTGCGTGGACTGGAACATGTCCCAGTCCGGGTGAATAAAGTTGCCCATCCACAGGCTGTTGTAGGCACAGTGCACCATGTGGCACCCCTGGAGCCAGAACGTGCCGTTCGGGTCGCCGGACGGGTCGGTGCACCGGAAATCATCGCCTGTCGATCAAAAGACAGCATTGGCACAACACCGTTAGAGAGCCGCACAAGGTGCACGTCGCATGAAAGTTTTCGCTGCGGGTCTCGAGAGACACTCACCGACGCGACCGAGCGCGATCGCCTCCGTCCCGAGGAACATGAAGTCGTTGCAGTGCTCCATGCTGGCGATTACGCCGTTGCCTTTGAAATGCTTCCTCACCGAAGCCGTCAAGGCCTTGTAGTACGCCTTCGCGAGCTCCACCCTTCCACCATAGTTCTCGCACAGCATCTCCAACAACTGCTCAAGCACATCGATCAGTTAAAAAAAAAAAAAAAGAGGAAAAAAAGAACAAAAGAAAAACAGGAAATGAAGGTGCACTTACGTGAATGACGTCCACCTTCACGCCGTCAATCCCAGCCGACTCCAGGTGGGAATGAAGGCCCTCGTACATCCGCTCGACCAGCTCCGGCGGGACCAGCCCCACCCCGTTGTTCACGATCTTATCGACGGCTAGATCTTCCATAGTCGTCTCGAGCCCCGGCGACAGCTTGGGCTTCACCACGCTCGACTTGGGCAGGCCCGGCGCGCCGGGCCTGAGCCCGCCCCAGTACCCGCACAGGGCGTGCCACACGTACACGTAGTCCACGCTCCCGAACTCCTCCTTCAGTTCCCTGACGAAGGCCCCCATGTCCCTGCCGCCGCTCGGGCTCTTGTAGTCCCTGAACTTGTGGTTCTCCTGGAACTTGAGCAGCCGGCACAGCATTTGCTCGCCCGCCACCGCATGGTTCATGCCCTCCTTGGTGACCGGGTCCTCGTCGTGGCTGATGGACTGCCACCCGTCGTCGATCAGGACGAGCCCCGGCGGGCACCCGCCCTCCACCAGGCCCTTGACGCCGTCCCAGATGCCCTCGGGGTGCACCGTGAGGTAGAACGCATCCCACGTGCACCACCCGAACTTGTCCACGATCCCAGGCGGGGTCTTCTCCTCGAGGAGCTTGAACGTCCCCAGGTGGTCCCTCGCCACCTTGATTGCGTCCTTGACGAGGGCGAACGGGTCATCCCCCGCATGCATGTAGAGCGCGGCCCGGAAGCCGGCGGCCATGACCTTCTTCGATCCGCTCTCCACGCACAGGTCCACGAAGTCGTCCGGCCCGGGCTGGATGGAGGCCCGGAAGGGCCCCTCCAGGAGGGGCAGCAGGAGGACGTACGGCCGGGCCGCTCCGGGCTCGGACCCCTCGTCGGACCTGTCGAGGATGACCATCTGGGTCTCGTGCTCCAGGTCACGGCCGTTGGTGCCCACCCAGTGGGTAGTCCACCAGACCTTGAACCGGAATATGCTCATGAACCGGATGCACTGCAGCTTGCCAATGGAGGCGACATGGTGGCTCCGGGGTTCGGCGGCCTCGAACCCGACGAAGCAGCCCGGGGCGGCGCCGGCACCACCAAGCGCCTTCTCACCCGAGGCATGGTGAGCCGAGGGGCTGACAGTGACGTTCGGGGGGACCTCGGAGAGAATGACGTGGCCATTCGCCAAGAAGTTCGAATCCTCCGGAGTGATCACCGAGTCGGTGTAGCCATTGACGAGGGTGACCACATCAGATCCGGCTTTGCTCAAACCGGTTGCCATTTTGATTCTCGAGACGAATAAAAACCGAAAGCTCGCAGCCGAGGGAGCGAAAGAAGGAGACAGAAATGGAAGAGATTTTCAGGCAGCAGCCCCAAGAATCGAAAGAACAATGGATTGTTTTACACAGAAACGGAACGAAATGTCGGGACAGCAAAGGAGGTGAATGATTCTGGGGAACAAAAGAGTGGGAAAACTTGGCTTTGAGATTTGATGCTCTGCGATGCTAGGAAGCACGCGGGAAGGGCCCGTATTTATACAGGGGAAACCATGCGATCTTGGAAGGTGGTTGGTGGTCGGTTCTGCTGCTGGTCACTGTCTCGATTCTTGTTTATCTTGCCGTTTGTGCAAGTTGGTTTGATTTTTCTTCTTTTCCAGATAAAATAACAATTTTTTTTAAAAGTAATTTGTTTTTTTTTTAATTTATCATTTTGGTGAGGCATTCTAGTGAAACCTTAAGTGAACAGTCTGCTAAGATTATCCAGTGAAGAGACTGGTCGATGATCCTGAGCTGGGATTTCACTTACGTAGTCCTCACGGCGAGAGACATCGGAATTTCGGGCTGGGTTTTGTGGATAAAGCGGCCCTTTTATTTTCAGATTCTTTTTCTCAAATGCCTCCATCACTTTTCCATGGATCATGAGCTAAGCAATGCCGCACGAAAACAGAGTATGCATCGTGCTTTTCAAATAATTTAGTTTAGTTAATTGTTCGTCCTTTGGTGGAGAATAGGTCGAGAATTCGAATTCAAAAGTGAAATTCACCAAAAAAAAAGAAAAAAGAGAGCCAACTATTCTAAATTGAAGTCATCCAAAAAACAAAAGCAGAAAAAGATCGTTTTACCCTATTCTATAAACCATCAATTTTGCTTTTTAGCAAAAGAAAAGAGAATTTCCACTGTTTTGTGGACCGCGTTTGTCGGGGGTGCCAATTAAATAGCAAGTCAGAGAAACTTTTAGATTTTAAATATTTTTAATGTTCTACTATGGTGTGTAACAGGTGACTTGAAAATTGAACTATTTTATTGATGAGGGATGATTGGAATGGATCGATTCTCGTTTTTCCCCCTAACTCGCAGTAAAATTTGATTTAAGATCAAGCAAAAAAAAAAAAACCGCACTTGTCATGGGAATCTACAAGCGAATAAATTAGTTTGTCGGGGAATTCTAATCCAATTTGTCTCTATCGATTTAAATTGGTTTATAAATTGTTATATCTTTGCCTATCAGAAATATAATATTTTTCTATACTTTATAATATATGTTCTATCTTGATATCAATGTAATGATACTAAATGAGACTTTGTATTTTACAAAATCATAATTTGTCGATATTTTTGAAAGTAATCTTTCAATTGATACAATATATATAGCTAACCAGAGAATTTTTGAAAAATGCGCTCGGAATCAAAGTATTGCAATGCCCCGTGATGTGTAATGTTTATTAATTAATCATATTTGTAATCATGTCTCGAAATACCAATTTCAAGAATTCTGTTGAATCTCAAGACTCGTGCCTCGTGGCAATATGCTGCTGCTGGGCATTTGCGTACCATGAATTCAAAATGCCAAGGTGCGTATGAGGGGCACTAGTTAAGTAGCAAATTTAAGCAACTTTCAAATTTCAATATTTTGACTCTCCTGTATCATGCATAAAAGATGATTTGGAAATTAAACTACCGTCGTGGATATTTTGGATCACTCGTCGACACAACCTAATTAGTAACAGTTCAGTCCCATGCATAAACAGAACTAGGACACCCTTATTGTCATGGGGATTGATTTTCACAATTTGGATCTCCAACAAAATGCGGATCCCGCAGAAACGGTCAATTAACCTACTCCTTGAACTTGGTTCCTTGACAAAAGAAAGAGAAGGACAAAGGAAATTGGTTTTGCTTCTGTGTGGTCCAAATGCAAATCATGATGAACCCGGAAAAAAGAAAATTGAAAGCTATTCGGGGGGGCCCCAGTGGTGGTGCCTCAAGTAGGGCATTGTGATTTCCAATCCATTGAATTATCCAGTGACGTGTACGCTCGGCGGGATTAAGGTCGGGATTTTGCGGGTAGTTGGCTTCTAGGGTTTGTCAAGGACTGGTGGTTGTGCGAGATGGATGAGAACAATCTAGAGCTTGAGAAAATGAGAAGGTTGCATCCCTAAAAGCACACCCCCCAACATCATCAAAAAAACCGATCTTTACCCATTAAATTATTTGCAGTCCGCAATTGAATGCGAATAAATTAATGAGCAAATCAAGGAGCTCAAAAAAGAAGGGGTAAAATATAATAAAAACCAAAAAGCAGCCAATGCGATATTCTTTCTCAAAATTATCTCTGTTGATATACTATTCTCCTCAGGTTTTCAGTCTCGTAGTGGATGTTGTTGATATTTTGCGATAAACTGCACCGATCCATTTACAAGTCCAATATGTCTCTACGCACTAATATTATACAATCTATGCAAGAACCCGTTATTGAAATGAATTGTTGATCATGTACAGGATCTTTTTAGTTTAGTTTTATTAAATTATACCTTAGATTTGAGCATCTGAGAAATGCTAGCTCACTTGAATTAACTTTCATATTTAATTGTGAAGATGCCTTTTCAACTATAGAAAATTTTAAAATTATGCACAAAAGATATCCACTTTAGGTCCGTTCAATCGACGTCTTCTTCGAATCTTAATTTTGTGTTTGGTCGGCCAACAAAAGGAGTAATAAATACGTTAGACTCCTTATAGATGCACAAAAGGAAATAAAATAAAATAAAATAAAGGATTTTTCTTGAGAAAGGAGAGCCGCACAAGATATAGCCGCCAGGGGGGGTTCTTCGGGAGTCGTGAATGGTGGGGACGCTGCACGGACAATATTCAAAAAGCCAATTAGAGGACTTTTTGGACGCAAGGAGTCGCCTCTCGGCCGTACGGATGTGTATATGCGGTGCTTTCGTGTGATAATAAATAATTCAATTTGAATTTAAATTTAAGTAAGAGAAATACTTGAGTATATGAGTTATTATAATTCTAATTTTCCGATTGAATTGGTTTTTCATATTTGATCGTGAAGATACATTTTCAGCCAAAGAAAATATTCAAGATCGTGCACAAAAGATATCCACGTTAGGTCGACGTCTTCTTCAAATCCTAATTTTGTGTTTGGTTGGTCAACAAAAGGAGTAATTCGTTAGACTCCTTATAGATGCACAAAAGGAAATAAAATAAAATAAAATAAATAAAGGATTTTTCTTGAGAAAAAAGAGCCGCACGAGAAACAGCCGCCAGGGGGTTCTTCGGAAATCGTGGATGGTGGGGACGCTGCACAGACAAAATTCAAGAAGCCAATTAGCGGACTTTTTGGACGCGTGTAGGAGTCGTCTCTCGGCCGTACGGATTGAATATGCAATGATTTCATGCGATGAGTTTACACCAAATTGAATTATTTAATTATAAATATTTAATTTAGGTATAAGAAATACTTGAACATAGAAATTATTGTTGATTTTCCAATTGTAGTGAATTTTTTTATTGCTAATTTTACCCATCACTGGATATAAAGACATATTCAAACCGAATCATAAATCTTTGATATTTTTATTATTTCTTATTTAATTTTATCGTATTTTTACATTAATTTAATTTGTAAGATCTTATCGTTTCGCGTATTATATTACATAACGTTTCACCAAGAACTAGTGCCTGCAAAGCACCAAACGAGGGCCCTTGTTATTCATCTTTTCCCCTAACTAGTAGGAAACTTAAACCTATCAACAATCAAATGAACGAAAATATCCAAAATTTATTGTTAACTTCTATTTCACCCATTAGAAAATTTAGAAAAAATCCTATCGGCGAAAGTTTCTTCAAGGCATAGTCATTACAACCACAATAGTATTATTTCCTATCAACAATCAAATGAACGAGAAAATGGCTCATTCGTCCTATTCCATATGTTCTACACACGGTTATGAGTTCAACCTTCATACCTCACAACAAGTATATCTTCATTAGTCCTTTACCTTTATGAGGAGAGACATGATGAGTTTGGGAAAAAGTTTCAATTTTTGGAGCCGTCGGTGTAATATGATAGCAGAATTTCCTTACAAAGTATGTTTAACCAGTGACTTGAAGGCATTTATGAATTAGAAGAATACTTAACAGTGCCTAGGCTAGAGGTACTTCTCTCGACGATGCTTGTACTTTTCATTTCCCTATTCCTGCTTTTCTTTTGAGTTTCAAAATTACCTCAATGGGTTTCTACTTTGATTGACGATGGTTTAGAAGATTGTCCGTTTCACTTGTCCAATGCACCATGTGATTGGCCGACAAAACATAAACTGAATATAGATGAAGGTTTCAAAAACTTTAGACACAAAATTGATTGGAAATGCGTGTTGTATAAAGTGAAACACGATCCGATCGATCACGCTATATGAACAGCGCAACATTCGAATTGACATGACATGCGGCCTCTATACTAGGCCAAGTTGTGTTATTCGGGCGAGATAGGGAGGCCATCCTTTGAGATGGGAACAGGTTGAATATTTCTTGCATGAACCGAGGTCCATTCGACCGGAGCCCAAAACATTAAGTCAATGGATCTCAGGTACTGGTCCATCTGACTCAACTGTTTGGATATTTACGAAGGCTGTGATCTCAACAAGCAGGCTTTCCTTTTAACCCTTTCTATTAGAGAACCACCTACACAGCTCGAGGCCCAAATTTACAAGATAGGCGCGATTGACAACCATGTTATGGTGCTATATATTGAGTTTTCCAGAACTCATTTAGGTGCAGTTTGATAATCCATATAATCAGATCTTTTTCTCGTTTCCAATTTAGTACCTAAAAATTTTCAAAACTTGTTTTTTCGATTTTCAAACGGAGCCCAATTCGACTCCGAAAGCAGACCTCTTTTTTTTTCGATCTAAGCATATGACGTGAGTAAGGCGGAATTCTACTACAGTAACGGGAAAACCATCCTCTCTTTTATTGCTTGAAGTGCCAATCAATTACAACCGCTCATACACTGTATAACGTATTTTTTCTATATTTCCTTCTCCTGAAGCTACAACCTTTACCTTTATTCTACACACATATTACACGACATTCTTTGCGTGAGCTGGATCTGACTGAAGCTATTCTAATACATAAAGAAAGCTGTGTATAATTCATTCCGGTCAGGATTTACAAATTATCTTTGGAAGCTCCCAGCACCGACTGCCGAAAAGACAAGATGAATAATTAGGAAAAGAACTAATAGCCCAATTGAGATATGGTTTCTCCATGAAATGCTATCTGCTTTAGTTGCAAGACACTTAACATTGTTCAGAAGCCGGAGTGCAGCAGGCCGGGTGAATTTTCTTGCAAACAGGAAGCATCGCGATGGCTTCCTTTGCTGCTGCACCACTCTATTCGGTTTTCTGTCTCATAGTGGATGTTATCAATGTCCTGCAGTAAATTGAACAAACTTATATATAAAACCAACTTTCTACACACTACATATTATACATACTATGCAAGAACCCGCAACTGAAATGAACCATTGATCATATACAAGATCTTTTTTCTCTCGTTTTGCCAAGAACTAGTGCCTGCAGAGCACCAAATCATGATCTTCATTATTCATTTTTCCCCTAACCAGGAGAAAACTAAAACCTGCACAAATTTGCGGACTGAGAAAACCTTAAGAGTGTGTGGACTATCAGTATCCACACCGCATGTTGGGTGATTAGCTGAGGTCCACACCTAAGGATTGGAATCAATCCCTCACTACAACACCATCACACCGTGTCCTGTGATGACATCAAATTTTTATCACCAACGTGCAAATGAAATTTATCCTTAAGTCCAGAAATGTAATCACCAGTCACTTAAAGGAATTCGGGGGTGATGCTGCAGAGGAAAGGAAAGGTGGCCACGGCTAGGAAACATGGAAAGGTAGATTTGGCGTAGTGTGATCATACACGGAAGCAACAGGAAGTGTTGGTGAAAGCTGCAAGTTTAAAATCAATGCCAAATCCAAGTAGTATGATCTTTTTTAACTTCCATATCCAAAGGACTTGCGTAATACCGTGGTAGTAGCATCCCTTTTTTAAACAGTACATTAATAATTAAAAATCATTGACCACAACAAACCACCACCGTTCACGCATATTTAGAAGTTTTATGAGTACAAGTATTTTAGGTCTGCATCAAATATCTGCGTTAACTTTTAGAAGAATATAATGCTGAGACTAGGCATTTAGTTCTATGCATGGCAGACAAAGCACTGAAAAGGGGAGAAAGTTTCTAATTACACACTTCATTGTCTCTGCAATACCATCTGCAGAATTACTTGGAAATCTCTGACACCAAACGGAGAAATTACATCCATACAAAAAAAGGCATGATCATACCTTTATGGATTGAATTAGCTTTGGAGTAGCATCAGAAAACTTGTAAGTCACAGGATGCCATCCACGACGCTCACGGTCTTTAGAGGATGAAAGATCCCATGAAGAATGTGTCAGTGATCTTCGCATAATTTCTTCTTCAAGGCCTTCCTGCTAAATTTCGAGAAACAGACTTCAGAAGGTTGAAGGGACACTTCACATAACCAGAACATTGTGAACTTCCATTTCATACAGTAGAAAATTTAAAAAAACCTGTTGGCATCATACGAAAGGTCAAAATATCTCTTGAAGGCATAGTCAATACAACCACAGTAGGGTTATTTGCTATTAACAATCAAATAAACGAAAAATGACTCACACGTCTTATTCCATATGCTCTGCACACATGCTTATGAGGAAGGCAGAGAAAGAAAAATCCTGGTGCATTATGCTCTCTCCAAATCAAAGAACTATTTCTATCAGACTAGTGACCCATTCTGTCATCGCTCGTATTCCTCCCAGTTGATGTATAAAGTTGAACTCAGAATTGAAATCTTACAGCAAGTAGGGTCTGCACGTAATGTTCATCAGGTATACAATTGTGCTCCTTTGATGTATCAACTGGCTGCATACAAGATCATTAGCGACTGCTTTATAGTTAAAAGAGCAGAGAGAATTTTATGGTTCAGGATTAGACCATCCAGATGTACTCATTCAATCTAGAGAGCGTCAAAACAATATAAGTCCACTCACTACACAAAGAAATGGACATTTTGGTCCTCAAAGTTGGAGATAACGAGGGAAATGAAGTAGGGAACTCACCAGGGGACGATCCCTCCAAAACTCAGGTAGTGACTTCCTCTGCACAATGATCATAATCCAGAGTCAAACATTTCAGTCATGCTTAAACAGAGGTATATCTTATGTCTGAACACCAGTTTCTGAACTTTCTACTAAAAATAGCGAGAGAAGGCCCTCTTAATAAACCTTGCAGTGCAACTGAAAGGTTGGAAAGACTGTATCATCCTTTACCACCACTTCAGCGTGTTTCCTGGACAGAACAACCCACTTCAACTGAAAGGCGTCGACAGAGTGCGCCACGTGTCGCGCTGAGGGGGCCGGTTATCGGGAATTCAATGTTTCGGACCGTGTTTGACATGGCATCTGTAGTTGCCACTCTCCAAACTCGCTCGGTTCGAGATCGATGAAATGAAAATTGTTATTTCATACTTCATTACATATGTTCCGTCCTTTATCAATGTAACAGTATGAAATGACACTTTATAAAATCATGATTTGTCAATATCTTCAAAAGTAATATTTAATGTTAGAGATAATTAGGGATTTCTCTAGGACAATTTCCCATATTAAACTAATTTGATAATTTTGTGCATTTATCATATTTCTCAAGATTGTACAAAAATCTCATAATCAGATCTTTTTCTCGTTTCCAATTTGAGTTCTTAAAATTTTCAAAACCTTTTTCTTTACAAACTCTAAACCAGACCCTTTTTTATTTTCCAATTTAGGCAATGATGTATTAACCCAATAGAGTAAGGTTGAGTTCTACTACAGTAATGGGGAAAACCATTCTCTCTTTTATTGCCTGAAGTGCCAATCAATCACAACAGCTCATACACTGTATATAATGTATTTCCCTATATTTCCTTTTCCTGAAGCTACAACCTTTACCTTTATTCTACACACATATTGCATGATGTGAAAGTGATAATTATTTTCTATATTATTAAAAATTGAAAAGGGTTACAATTATATATGTTCATATGTGCTTAACCCTAATCATAACTAAGTTACTATTTTACCCTTATTACTCACAATATTTCTCAACACTCCCCCTCAAGTTGGAATATAGATATCAAATAAATCCAACTTGTTATATAAGACGCTCACTCTATTCCCCCGTAGAGATTTGTAAAAATGTCTACGAGTTAATCCTCCAACTTTGTGTGTTACAGAATAACCTCGCCTTTCTGAACTTCTCGCACAAAATAACAATCAACCTCAATGTGCTTGGTTCGCTTATGGAAGACTAGATTAGATGCAATATGAATAGTGGATTGATTATCACAATATAGCACTGATAGATTTGATGGTGACATTCCAATCTCTGATAGTATTCTCAACCATAATAATTCACTTGTCACATGTGCCATAGCACGATATTCAGCTTCAACACTTGATCGGGAAACTACATGCCGTTTCTTGCTTTTCTATACAACTAAATTATCCCCAAGAAACACACAATAGCCTAAAATAGATCTCTTATTCACAGGACATCCAGCCCAGCCAGCAATCAAAAAGTCTGTAGTGTTTAGATGGCCATAATTCTTGAACTGTAATCCTTTACCTGGCGCTCCCTTCAAATATTTGACAATTCGAAGTACAGCATCCCAATGAGTGATACGAGGATAACTCATGAATTAACTTACTACACTAACCGTGAAGGATATATCAGTTCTCGTGATAGTAAGATAGTTTAACTTACCAACTAACCTTCGATACTTTGCTGGATCATGTAGTAATTCTCCATCTTCTGTATCAAGTTTCATATTGGGATCCATAGGGGTATCGACTGGCTTTACTCCAAGAAATCCAACTTCATCAAGGATGTCCAGTACATACTTTCGTTGTGATAAATTGATACCAGCATGTGAATAGAATACTTCAATATCAAGAAAGTATCGAAGACGTCCCAGATCTTTAGTATTGAATTCTTTATGCAAAAATTGCTTAAATTTTTGAATACTACTTGAATCACTGCCAATGATGATATGATCCACATATACAACTAGAAGGATACAGCCAGTTGAAGACACGAAACTGAAAACTGAATGATCTACCTAACACCGCTTTAATCCAAATTTGATAACCGTATCACTAAATCTACCAAACCAAGCATGAGGAGATTGTTTAAGTTCATACAAAACTGTGTAAACGACATACCACATTCGCCCCCTGAGCAATAAACCTAGGTGGTTGCTCCATGTAGACCTCCTCAGCCAGATCACCATGTAAAAAGACATTTTTCACATCCAATTGATGAAGGATCCAGTCAAATTGCACAACCAATGAAATAAAAACAAGAACAGAAGGAATTTTGGTCACGAGAGAGAAGGTGTCATTATAGTCGACACCATAAGTTTGAGTATATCCCTTCGCAACTAATCGTGCCTTCAATCGATCAAGAGTACCATCCGGGTGAACTTTAATAGTGAAAACCAAACAACAACCAACAGGTTGCTTATCAGTAGGTAAGGAAGTAAGCTCCCAAGTTTTGTTCTGAATTAGTGCCTCCATTTCATCTTCCATGGCACGACGCCAACCCAGATGAGCAAGAGCTTCAGCAACACTGCTAGGCACAAAAATAGAAGACAACGACGAGACAAAGGCAGAGAAGGTAGGAGATAAACGATCATATGACAAAAACTTAGAAATAGGATGACGAGTACGAACACAATCAGAAAGACCAGAATAGTGAGAATAACAATCAATAGGACGACCAACACAAGAACATATACCTTTTCGAGATGCAATGAGCGGATTAGGATCAAAGGATGGCACTGCAACTGATGGGGGAACCGATGAATTAGGTGCTAATGAAGGTTGTACTATCATAGTTGGAATGGTACTTCGTCGATGATAGGTGCGGTCAGCAAACTGAAATTTCCTGGAGGTAGCTGGGGAGATAGAAGGTAGTGGAAGCATTGGTAGGACACAATCATCACTATCACCATCTGTCTGTGGAACATTCTGAGAAGGAAAATATGACTGATCTTCAAAGAACGTCACATTTGTAAACATGAACATACGACAACGAGTAGGACAATAACATTTGTATCTCTTCTGAGTTCAAGAGTATCCCACAAAGACACATTTTTCAATACGAGGATCCAGTTTATCAAGATCTGGAGTAAGATTATGTACAAAACAAACACACCCAAAAACCTGAAGAGGTAAGGAAAAGAGATGACGATTTGGATGTAAAAGTGAGAATGGTGTCTTCCCTTCAAAAACTGAAGTGGGAAGTCGATTAATTAAATAACACGCCGTAAGAACAACATGACCCCAAAAGTGTTTAGGTAGATGCATATTAAACATGAGGCAACAGGCGACATCAAGAAGATGGCAATTTTTACATTCAGTTACACCATTTTGTTGTGAAGTGTATGAGCAAAACGTTTGATGAATAATACCATGAGATTCTAGAAAGGGCTGGAAACCAAAAGTTGTAGCAAGGTATTCTCCAGCATTATTTGACCGTAAATGTTTGACAGAGATATTATATTAATTCGACACCTCAAAATAGAACAATTGAAAGCAACGAAAAATCTCTGTACAATATTTTATTAAGAATAACCAAGTCATTCGGGAAAAAATAATTCATGAATGTAACAAAATATTTGAATCCAAAGACATCAGACACACAACATGGACCCCATATATTTGAGTGAACCAATTCAAATGGATTACACACGACTCTGTATACAGGAAGGAAAATAAGCTTTATGATGTTTACCAAACTGACAAGCTTCACACTAAAAGCAACTCACAAACTTAAACTTAGGAAATAGACGTTGAAGTAGGTTTGGTGGTGGATGACCAGCACGACAATGCATTCGATATATATCAGTGGATGTCTATTTCACAACTGCGGCAACTATATCAAGGTAGTACAGGCCATTTGATTCATGTCCCACCAATCATCTGTCCAGTTCTCAGATCCTGAAAAACACAATGAGAAGATGAAAAGGTCACGGAACAATTTAGTTTTTTAGTCAATGAGCTAACAGAAATCAAATTATAAGGAGATTTTGATAGGTGAAGGACAGATAATAAAGAAAGAGAGGGATTTATATGAGCAACTCTCATACCAGTAACCTAAGATTGTGAACCATTTGCTAATGTAACTGAATTTGATAATGAAGGAGATGTAGAGTGAAAAGAAGACAATAGGTTAGAGTTACTAGTCATGTGATTGGTAGCTTCAGAGTCTATAACCCAAGAATCAAGCGATGTAGACAACAAACACAATGAACTACCTTTAGAGATTTGTGCTAGAGTTGCAGTAGGAGCTGAAGATCCTGTCACTTGTTGGGGGCAAACCAATGTATCATATTCAGCACGGGTTAATGTAACTGGGTCACCTATCTTAAGAACTTGAGTTGAACTTGGTGGAGCCATTGTGGGAGGACTAAGAGAATCCTCAACCTCTACATAAGCAGCAAGAGGTGGTTTGAGCTTTGGATGAAGTGTATAGCAATAAGCTTCTGTATGTCCGGCTCTTTGACAATTATGATAATAGCGGGAACCACGATTATTCCCAGAATTGATCGTACCACGAGTCCTAACTCTCCCTTCATGGCCTCCACGACTTCCACCATGAACAACACCATGTCCACGACCTTGATAACCACGACCTCAACCTCCACATCCACTAGAACCACGAGAAAGCATAGCACCAATCTCCATCGCCGGCATGGAAGAACTCTTCTCAGGAATTATAGAATGAAGAGCCTGGGAGAAGACTTCATCTACTGTGGGAAGAGAACTCTGAGATGTAATATGCTGACGAAGACATGAATACTCAAGCCCCAATGACTTGAGATATAATATTACCAATCGTTGGCAGAGAGTGGTGAACCGAGCATAATGATCAAACAAGGATTGATCTCCACGCTGAATATCAAATAACTTTTCCCACGTGTCACATACTCGCATCATATTATTTTGCCCCGAATAGAGTAATGCGCACTTATCCCAAACTACTTTAGCGGAGTCACATTGAATAAAGTGAGGACTAACCTTAGGGTCCATGATATTCCATAATAGGGTCCGAATCATCGCATCTCTTGCAATCCAATCAGCGGCTTTTCTCATGTCAAGACAGTATTGTAGACGTGAGATAGTCCAGTTGTCTGGTGGCAGTAAGATAGACTTCGACCGCTTTAGACCATGATGGATAATTAGTTCCATCTAACTCGACAGATGTTAATTGAAAATGACCAAAAAGAGATCCAGAAGTCAATCCAGAGGTCGCCATTAGTGAATAAAGAATGATTGAGCCCAAGAAATGAACTTCACGGTTGCCAATGCTAATTCCAATAATTCACACAAATACACAAAAAGAATTCCGAAAAGAAAGGCTTCAATCAAATCACCATATGAATCACCAAAGCACCAGTATACTTATTCTCAATATCCCCATTGATTCAATGCAACATCACTTTCACTTTCAAGTGCGAAAAAAAGCAACTCTATCCTCTGTAATAACTATCAAATCTATATTCCACAATGGTTACTTCTAAAATTTTGTGCAGTACAAATAATAAAGTGGGTTACTGTTCAACCGCGAGAAAATAACCCATCATTTGCTGCTTCTAAAAACCTTTCTGTACTCCACAGCCAGCACAAAAACTTTAAAAGTAATAATTAAGATAAGACAAAAAATCCATCATTCACTATGCACATCTAAACCTCAGGAAGGAAGAGCGCGAGCAAGCTGCGCCGAGCAGCGTGCGCGAACCGCGCGAGCCGCACGAAGAAGTGAGAGAAAGGAAGAGGGACGCTCGAGTGGCAAGAGATTTCGACGGTGAGCTGCAGCGACAGCCAACTATTCCGGCGAGTTGACGGCGGCGAGTGGCTGTTCCGTTGTCTAGGGTTCCGGCCAACCTTGCTCTAATACCATGTGAAAGTGATAATTATTTTCTATATTATTAAAAAGTGAAAAGGGTTACAAATATATATGCTCATATGTGCTTAACCCTAATCATAACTAAGTTACTATTTTACCCTTATTACTCACAATATTTCTCAACACATGACATTCTTTGTGTGAACTGGATCTAATTGAAGCTATTCTAATATATAAAGATAACTATGTGCATACCTCATCGCGGTCTGGATTTACAAATTATCTCTGGAAGCTCCCAGCACTGACAGCCGAAAAGACGAGATGAATAATTAGTAAAAGAACAACTAGCCCAAATGAGATATGGTTTCTCCATGAAATGCTATCTACTTTAATTGCAAGACGCTTACATTATTTAGAAGCCGGAGAGCAGTGGGGTGGGCGAATTTTCTTGCAAACGGGAAGCATCGCGACAGCTTCCCTTTGCTGCTGCACCATTCTCTTTGGTTTTCTGTCTATTAGTGGATGTTATCAATGTCCGCAAAAAAATTGTAAAGATCCATTCAAAACTCCAAGATTTTTCTAAACATTACATATTGTAGACAATATACGCATGTAGCCGTAATTAATATGAACTATCGATCACGTATAAGATCTTATTACTTTTGTTTCACCAGGATCACTAGTGCCTGCAGAGCACCAAATCATGACCCTCACTATTCATCTTTCCCCCTAACTAGGAGGAAACTTAACCACAGATTTGGAGATCGAGAAAAACTTAAAAGAGTACATGGGCTATCAGTATCCACATATTGGGTTACCAGCTGAGGCCTACACCTAATGACAGTGAGGGTCCATTTCTCACTACAACACCATCAAATTGTATCCCATGACGACATCCGAGTTTTATCACTAATTCCCAAATGAAATCTATCCTGAGCTC
This sequence comes from Eucalyptus decipiens, assembly GCA_014182575.1. Lineage (NCBI taxonomy): Eukaryota > Viridiplantae > Streptophyta > Magnoliopsida > Myrtales > Myrtaceae > Eucalyptus > Eucalyptus decipiens. Next base: position 29,967,847 of record CM024617.1, read on the forward strand.
CAGAAACATGGGCACCAGTCAGTTGAGGGAATTCAGGGGTGATGCTGCAGAGGAAAGCAAAGGTGGAGACGCCTAAGGAAACATGGAAAGGTAAGGTAGATTTGGTGTAGTATGATCATCTGCATGGAAGCAGCAGGAAGTGGTGGTGAAAGTTGCAATATTAAGAACAATCCCAAAGCCAACTAGTATGATCTCTTTAAAGTTCTTTCATCCAAAGGACTAGCATAATACCGTGGTAGAAGCATTCCTTTTCATAACCAGGACATTAAAAATTAAAGCTCATTAACAGAAATAAACCACCACCATCCACACACACACTTTGGAGTTTTATACATATAAGTTTTTTAGGTCTGCATTGAATATTTGAGTAAACTTTCAGAAGAATATGATGCTTAGACTAGGCTTTCCGTTCTCCGCATAGCAGAAAAGCCCTGAATAGGGGAAGAAAGGTTCTAATTATATGCTTCATTGTCTTCGCAATACCATCTGCAGGACTTTGCAATCTCTGACACCAGCCAGAGAAGTTACATCCATATGAGAAATAGTGTGATCATACCTTTATGGATTGAATTAGCATTGGAGTAGCATCAGAAAACTTGTAAGTCACAGGAAGCCATCCGCGACGCTCACGGTCTTTAGAGGATGAAAGATCCCAGGAAGAATTTGTCAGTGATCTTTGCGTTATTTCTTCTCAAGGCCTTCCTGCTAAATTTCAGGAAACACAGACTTCAGGAGGTCGAAGCAGAACTTTGCATAACTAGAATTTATCGTGAACTTCCATTTCACACATTAGATTATTTAGAAACAATCCTTTGGCATCAAACCAAAAAAAATGCATCTCTTCAAGGCATATTCAGTACAATCAGAGTAAGATTATCTCGTATTAACAATCAAGTGAACGGGAAATGGCTCATACATCCTATTCCATATGTTCCACACACATGCTTATGAGCTCAACCTTAGTGCTTCACAGCAAAGATATCTCCATTAGTCCTGCACCTTTAGGAACAGGGACATAGTGAGTTTGGGAAAAACTTCGGAAATAGTTTGAACTCCTAAAGTCCTTTGAGTGGAAACATGTGAGCAGTTGCTTTGGACTTTGAGCTTTGAAAGGGCAAACTTAAGCTGAAACAGCTGCTGAATAATTTACTGAATACCAGAACTTTCAGTAGGAAGGCGGAGAAAAGAAAATTCTTGGTGCATTATGCCCTCTCAAAATCAAAGAAATGTATTTATCAGACTAGTGACCCACTTTGACATCGCTCATACTCCTCTAGGTTGATGTATAAAGGTGAACTTAAAATCGAAATCTTACAGCAAGTAGGGTCTGTATGTAATATTCAGTGCGCTCCTTTGATGCATCAACGGACTGCATACAAGATCATAACACTGCTTCATAGGTGAAAGAGCAAAGAGAATTTTATAGTTCAGAATTAGACCATTCGGATATACACATTCAATCTAGAGAGCGTCAAAACTATATAAGGTCCACCCACTATGTAAAGAAACGGACATTTTGATCCTCAAAGGTGGAGATAATGAGGGAGATCAAGTAGGGAACTCACCAGGGGACGATCACTCGAAAACTCAGGCAGTGACCTCCTCTGCACAATGATCATAATCCAGCTTCAAACATTTCAGTCATGCTTAAACACAGGAATATCATATGTCAGAACATAGGTTTCTGAACTTTCTACTGAAAATAGTGAGATAAGGTCATCTTAACAGATAAAAGATTAGCGGATATAGTATTTCTGTTGTAGGAGAAAGGAATTGAAAACTTATCTGTTACCTGAGATCCTTTCCTCTAGTCATGAAGAGGTATAATTGGAACTGATTTTTGGTTTATAATGACCCTCTTTTGTATCTGCAATGCTGGTTCGGCCAAATACTTTCTTTAGAAATGATAGATCTGTCTATGGAGCTAATAGTCATTATAACAGAGTAATAAAACGCATTCAGGTATAGACATGATTTGAAGAAAATACAGAGACACAACTAGGCGATCCCAATTTGTTCAGTAGTACATGGCTACTTCTAAGTCATGCACTCAATCTGGTTCCTTCTTCTCTGTAAACCACTAGAAGCTACCTTTACTTGTGCTCAGCCGTGCAAGTACATCTTCCAATATTATGAGGTAACAAAAGCTACATAAAGAAGAACCTATGTTATAAACTCTACAAGAAAGCAACTTTGCACTTTCTACCAATATCACCTCCCACGGGTACTTTGTGTTTAGTTTTGCCTAAGGGTTCTGTAAGTGTTAGTCCTGCCTTTGCAATCACGCGACCTATTCTTCAGCACGATGACCCATAGCTAACATGGCTCTCACTAGCCAAAAACAAACCAACATGTAGTGAGAGAAATCAATGGACGAACGAATTTAGGCTACAACTTCATGTGATAACCAGAATGTCCACATGACAATAGAACGTGCAGGTAAGATCGCATATGTCGTATGCCAACAGAATGTTCAAAATGAATCAGATAATGTCTGAACTGATATCGTAAGTTTATTCCCTTTGAAAACAGTGACCACCTTCAATTCAACTTTACACTGAATAAGCTGAATTTTTAAATTCAGGAGGCAAGTTTAAAGAGGATATCTATCAGTAGAAAATCAAAACACCATTCAACATAATCTCACGAACAAAATCTGCCAGCTCCACTCACCTGTCAACAAAACTAGTTGCTGTTGACATTATATAGTCGTACGTGTGGCTGAAGTACTATAGAGGTCACAAAATCTTTGTTAAGAGGTCTGTCAAAAGGAAGTTGTATAAAGGCCAATTGCTTTCAAAACAAACATTGTCAAAAGTGATAATGAAAAATAATGAAAGGGCTTGATTACACTAATTAGACACATTTTCAAATTTTATTGTACTTTTTAAAATTTAAAATTTCTGATGCACTTATTTCTAATTTTTAATAAATACTGATAATTACGAAAATGGAAAAGAAACGCGCAGCAGACAAAGAGAGATGAGACAGCGCCGGCAAACCCTAATTCCTCTCTCTCTCTCTCTCTGTCTCTCTGTGTGCAGAACTTGAGCTTGAGCTCGAGCTGACTACTTTCGGACGATGATCTCCATTTCGCTCTGATCCCTTTGCCTCCCTCCTCCACCCACCACCAGTCATTGACCCTAGCCCCCGCCGAACACGGCCGCCTCCGCCGATCCTCCCTCCAACCAATGCTTCCCCCGCCGGCTCCGGCCCCGCCGCTGGCAGCCCCCGATCGTGCCACAAGAACCTCCCCTCGTCTCCGTTGCAGGTAGTCCGCCTGCGTGTATGACCTCTTACAAAAAAAATGCACTTCTGATTCTTGCGAAACAGAGGGAGAGAAATTATAATAACTTGAAAAATACACTTAATTTAATCTTACTTTGCTTCATCCTATGTACGTACACTCCTTACAATCAATGCCCCTTAAATTTGGCAAAAAAAATTTAAAATTAGAAGAGACGAATCCCATGAAAATGAAAGGACAAGGGACAAGAATGATTCATGTACTCGATCCACTAAAAATAGACAAGCTGGAAGAACCCGGCCACGGCGACACTTGTCGCGTTCTCAAGACATTCTCGAGTCCATCGTGGATGAGCTCGCCCATCTAGCAAAAGGGGAAAAAAATCAAAAAAAGAAAAAGGAAGTGAACGACACTCTCAAAATTATGCTATTCAGTATTCATCGTCGAGTTCCTCGTCCCTCTGGAATGGTCTCCAATTCAGGATATCTGCAGCTTCTATTGTAAGTCGGGACGAGGAGAGCCGGAGCCGGCATGACCTCCATCCACGGGTCGATCTCGATTCGAGATACAGGGTTGAATCCGGTTAAAATCCTCGGCTGCGACATTTCGATGACCACCATCTTTTCTTCGTACTCGAACCCCACGCGCCTCCCGTCGACACTGCACTTCGACGGCCTCTTCGACGCGTACGCGCTGAACTTCCCCCGTCCTCTCACCTCGATCTCCACCCGTCCCTGACCGTACTTCACGTCCCGGATCGCGCCGCCGGGGTTCAGCATGCTCACCAGCCCGATCGGCGCGAACTGCACGGGCCCTGCGCTCGCCGCCGCCGACGTCAGCTCCTTGACCGGAGAGACGGTGACGAGCTCGAACTGGAACGGCTCGAGCGTGATGTCGAGGCTCTCGGCGGGCTTCGAGAGGACCAGCCTCTTGGACTGGGACAGGTAGAGGGCGAAGACGCGGACGTCGTCCACCGAGATCATCGACCCGCCGGCGCTCCACTCGATGTCGGCGGGGTTGATGGTGCCTGAGACGGCGTGGGAAAATTGGGAGGCGCACTTGTTGCGGCGGTACTCCCGGCACCAGCTGCGGCCTTGGCAGTTGAAGGCTCCGATCACTCCCGTGTACTGTCACAAAAGGTTCAATTTTTGAAGCACATGGTCGTAAAAACAGGATGAACTGCACACTATAAATGCTGGACGAATTCACGGCGAAGATTCAAGCAATACTCACTCTGTTCAAGTTCCAAATCTTGAGCATGGTCTTGCCATCATGGAGAGGGTCCACGAAGAGGCAGTCCCGGGTCGGGAGGGCGTAATGCTCGCACCGCAGGATCGAGCCGTCGGGCAGCACCAGGCGCCTGAGCAGCTTGAAGTCATGCTTCCCGACCGCGTCGGTGACGTAGATCGGGCCGCCGGAGATGGCCCGGGACGCGGCGTGGAATAGGGCGCAGGGTTGCGTGGACTCGAACATGTCCCAGTCCGGGTGGATGAAGTTGCCCATCCACAGGCTGTTGTAGGCGCAGTGCACCATGGGGCACCCTTGGAGCCAGAATTTGCCGTTCGGGTCGAAGCACCAGAAATCGTCACCTGTCGATCAAAAGAAAGCATCGCGCAACACGGTTAGAGAACCGCACGAAAGTTTTTTAGCTGTGGATATCGAGCGAGACTCACTGACACGGCCGAGCGAGATCGCCTCCGTCCCGAGGAAGCCGTTGCAGTGCTCCATGCTGGCGATCACGCCGTTGCCTTTGAAATGCTTCCTCACCAAAGCCTTCAAGGCCTTGTAGTACGCCTTCGCGAGCTCCACCGTTCTGCCATGGTTCTCGCACATCATCATCTCCAGCAACTGTTCAAGCATATCGATCAGTTAAAACAGAAAAGGAAAAAAAACAAAAGAACAAAAGAAAAACAGGAAATGAAGGCCCACTTACGTGAAAGACGTCCACCTTCACGCCGTCAATCCCAGCCGACTCCAGTTGCGAGTCAAGGCCCTCGCACATCCGCTCGACCAGCTCCGGCGGGATCAGCCCCACCCCGTTGTTCACGATCTTATCGACGGCTAGATCTTCCATCGTCGTCTCGAGCCCCGGCGACAGCTTGGGCTTCACCACGCTCGACTCGGGCAGGCCCGGCGCGCCGGGCCTGAGCCCGCCCCAGTACCCACACAGCGCGTGGCACACGTACACGTAGTCCACGCTCCCGAACTCCTCCTTCAGGTCCCTGACGAAGGCCCCCATGCCCTCGCCGCCGCTCGGGCTCGCGTAGTCCCTGAACTTGTGGTTCTCCTGGAACTTGAGCAGCCGGCACGGCATTTGCTCCCCGCCACCGCGTGGTTCATGCCCTCCTTCGTGACCGGGTCCTCGTCGAGGCTGATGGGCTGCCACCCGTCGTTGATCAGGACGAGCCCGGGCGGGCACCCGCCCTCCACCAGGCCCTTGACCCCGTTCCAGATTCCCTCGGGGTGCGCCGTGAGGTAGAATTCATCCCGCGTGCACCAACCGAACTTGTCCACGATCCCGGGCGGGGTCTTCTCCTCGAGGAGCTTGAACGTCCCCAGGTGGTCCCTGGCCACCTTTATCGCGTCCTTGACGAGGGCGAACGGGTCATCCCCCGTATGCATGTAGAGCGCTGCCCGGAACCCGGCGGCCGTGACCTTCGTCGACCCGCTCTCCACGCACAGGTCCACGAAGTCGTCCGGCCCGGGCTGGATGGAGGTGCCCGGAAGGGCCCCTCCAGGAGGGGCAGCAGGAGGACGTACGGCCGGGCCGCTTCCGGCTCGGACCCCTCGTCGGACCTGTCGAGGATGACCATCTGGGTCTCGTGCTCCAGGTCGCGGCCGTTGGTGCCCACCCAGTGGGTGGTCCACCAGACCTTGAACCGGAATATGCTCATGAACCGGATGCCCCGCAGCTTGCCAATGGAGGCGACATGGTGGCTCCGGGGTTCGGCGGCGTCGAACCCGACGAAGCAGCCCGGGGCGGCGCCGGCACCACCGAGCGCCTTCTCACCCGAGGTATGGTGAGACGAGGGGCTGACCGTGACGTTCGGGGGGACCTCGGAGAGAATGACGTGGCCATTCGCCAAGAAGTTCGAATCCTCCAGAGCGATCACCGAGTCGGTGTAGCCATTGACGAGGGTGATCACATCAGAACCGGCTTTGCTCAAACCGGTTGCCATTTTGATTCTCGAGATGAATAAAAACCGAAAGCTCGCAGTCGAGGGAGCGCAAGAAGAAGACAGAAATGGAAGAGATTTTCAGGCAGCAGCCCCAAGAATCGAAAGAACAATGGATTGTTTTACACAGAAACGGAACGAAATGTCGGGACAGCAAAGGAAGTGAGTGATTCTGGGGAACAAAAGAGTGCGTTTTTATGGGAAGACTTGGCTTCGAGATTTGGTGCTCTGCGATGCTAGGAAGCACGCGGCAAGGGCCTGTATTTATAGTTGAAGCCATGCGATCTTGGAAGGTGGCTGGTGGTTGGTTCTGCTGCTTCCTGAACTCCTGAAATGCGAGTCACGGTTCGTGGAAGTTGATTTCATTTTTCTTCTTTTCCAGATAAAATAATATTTCTTTAAAAGATTCGTTTTTTATTTATTATTTTTGTGGGGCATTCTAGTGAAACCTAAAGTGAACAATCTGCTAAGATTATCAGTGAAGAGTGAAGGGAGGTGAAGGAGGAGGAGAAAACATTGCATGCCATGTACCATGCATACCAGTGTTGACGCGTGAATGGATCAGAACACATGACGTGGCACTGTTGGAATATGCAATATTTTCTAGAAGGGGGAGACTGCCCAATGGTCCTAAGCTGGGATTTCACTTTCGTAAAGACATCAGAATTTAAAGTAAAAACTATTATCAAGTGGCCAGGATGTGAAGAGCAGTGAGGCCGCTCGCGTGATCATTCCCTCGTAGAAAAGTCGTGTATATATATCATAGTATCCAGATAGGGAAGCTGCTAGCGTTGATCCCATAATAATATATATACACCTCCTGCTTTGGTCACTGGCTTTGACCATGAGGCACGCATTGACTTGAGCAAGTCAAGAGGTGCTTTTACGTCCCCACCCGCAACCTGTCCCCAGCCACGTCGGATCCAGAGCAACCTTTCTCCCTCCCTCCCACGTGGCGCCCTGGCAACGCGCCACCTGTCGCTGGCGGACTGGCAAAAGACGTTGGCGCGAGCAATCGTCAGTTCGTCACCCACGACGCTGTAAAAGCTGGCTGGTTTGAACGGAGGGCCGAAGTGCGAATCGAATAGCATTCGACAGTGCACTCTTGGAGTTGCCGATATCTTAAACTCAGCTCGATTCGAGTTCCACAAATAGAAGAACACCTTGATTCGAGCAATGCGATGAGGGATGATCGGAATGGATCAATTCTCATTTTTTCCCCCTAACTTGCAGTTAAATTTGATTTAAGATCGAGCAAAAAAAAAAAAAATGCACTTGTCATGGGAATCTACGAGCAAATAAATTAGTTTGTTGGGGAATTCTGGTCCAATTTGTCTCTATCGGTTTAAATCGGTTTATAAATTGTTATGCCTTCACCTATCAGAAATATAATATTTTTTATACTTTATAATATATGTTCTATCTTGATATCAATGTAATGATATGAAATGAGATTTTGTATTTTACAAAACCATAATTTATCGATATCTTTGAAAGTAATCTTTTAATTGATACAATATAATATATATATATAACTAACCAAAGAGTTCTTGGAAAATGTGCTCGGAATCAAAGTATTTCAATGCCACGTGATGTGTAATGTTTATTAATTAATCATATATGTAATCATTCTCGAAATACTAATTTCAAGAATTCTGTTGAATCTCGAGACTCGTGCCTAGCGATATGCTGCCGCTGGGCATTTGCCTACCATGAATTCAAAATGCCAAGGTGCGTATGAGGGGCACTAGTTAAATAGCAAATCCAAGCAACTTTCAAATTTCAATATTTTGATTGTCCCTGTATCATGCATAAAAGATGATTTGGAAATTAAACTACTGTCGTGAATATTCTGACCACTTGTCGACACAATCCGATCAGTAATAGTTCAATCCCATGCATAAACAGAACTAGGACGCCCTTATTGTCATGGGGATTGATTTTCACAATTTGGATCTCCAACAAAATGCTGATCCCGCATAAACGGTCAATTAACCTACTCCTTAAACTTGGTTTTTTGACAAAAGAAAGAGAAAGACAAAGGAAATTGGTTTTGCTTTTGTGGTCCAAATGCAAATCATGATGAAGCTGGGAAAAAGAAAATTGAAAGCTATTCGGGGGGCCCCAGTGGTGGGGCGTCAAGTAGAGCATTGAGATTTCCAATCCATTGAATGATCCAATAAAGTGTACTCTCGGTGGGACTAAGGTCGGGATTTTGCGGGTAGCTGGCTTCTAGGGTTGGTCAAGGACTGGTGGTTGTGTGCGAGATGGATGAGAACAATCTGGAGCTTGAAAAAATGAGAAGATTGCATCCCTAAAAGCAAACCCCCCCAACATCATCAAAAAACCGATCTTTACCCATTAATTTATTTGCAGTCCGCAATTGAATGCGAATAAATTAATGAGCAAATCAAGGAGCTCAAATAAGAAGGGGGGAAAATATAATAAAAACCAAAACGTAGCCAATGCGATATTCTTTCCCAAAATTATCTCCGTTGGTGTATCATTCTCATCAGTTTTCTGTCTTGTACTGGATATTATCGATATCTTGCGATAAATTGCATAGATCCATTTACAAGTCCAATATGTTTCTCCGCACTAACATTATACAATTTATGCAAGAACCCGTTATTGAAATGAATTATCGATTATGTACAAGATCTTTTTAGTTTAATTTTATTAAATTATGCTTTAAATTTGAGTGTATGTGAAATGCAGCTCATTTGAATTAGCTTTTCATATTTGATCATGAATATGCCTTTTCAACTAAAGAAAATATTCAAAATTATGCACACAAGATGTCCACTTTAGGTCCGTTCAATCTACGTCTTCTTCGAATCTTAATTTTCTGTTTGGTCGGCCACCAAAAGGAGTAATTCGTTGGACTCCTTATAGATGCACAAAAGGAAATAAAATAAAAGAAACTAAAGGATTTTTCTTGAGAAAGGAGAGCCGCACAAGAAATAGCCGCCAGGGGGTTCTTCGGGAATCGTGAATGGTGGGGACGCTGAACAGACAGGACTCAAGAAGTCAATTAGCGGACGTTTTGGACGCTAGGAGTCGTCTCTCGGCCGTACGGATGTGTATATGCAGTGCTTTCGTGTGATCATCAAATTGAGTTATTTAATTATAAATATTTTAGATTTGAATTTAAATTTAAATACGAGAAATACTTGAGCACATGAGTTATTATAATTATAATTTTCTGATTGAATTATTTTTCATATTTGATTGGAAGATACATTTTCAGCCAAAGAAAATATTCAAGATTGTGCACAAAAGACATCCACGTTAGGTCCATTCAATCGATGTCTTCTTCAAATCCTAATTTCGTGTTTGGTCGGTTAACAAAAGGAGTAATTCGTTTTTTTTTTTTTTTTTTTTTTGGTAGAAGGTAAAAATAAAGGAGCAATTCGTTAGACTCCCTATAGATGCAGAAAAGGAAATAAAATAAAAGAAAATAAAGGATTTTTCTTGAGAAAAGAGAGCCGCGCGAGAAACAGCCGCCAGGGGGTTCTTCGGGAATCGTGGATGGTGGGGACGCTGCACAGACAAAATTCAAGAAGCCAATTAGCGGACTTTTTGGACGCGTGTAGGAGTCGTCTCTCGGCCGTACGGATGTGAATATGCGGTGCTTTCGTGCGATGAGTTTACATCAAATTGATTTATTTAATTATAAATATTTTTGATATAAATTTAAATTTAGATATAAAAATACTCGAACATAAAAAATTATTATAATTCTAATTTTCCAATTGTAGTGGATTTTTTTACTTCGATTTTGCTTTAATATAAATCGATATTCAAACTGAATCATGTAAATCTTTGGCATTTTTATTATTTCTTATTTAATTATCTTGTATTTTCATATTAATTTAATTTGTAAAATTTTATTGTTTTTGCGTATTATATTATATAACGTTTCACCAAGAACTAGTGCCTACAGAGCACCAAATCATGGCCCTCATTTTTCATTTTTTCTCCTAACTTGGAGGAAACTTAAACCTGCACAGATTCACAGATTATGAAAACCTATCAACAATCAAATGAACGAAAATATCCAACATTTATTGTTAACTTCTATTTCACCCATTAGAAAATTTAGAAAAAATCCTATCGGTGAAAGTTTCTTCAAGGCATAGGGTTACAACCACAATAGGATTATTTCCTATCAACAATCAAATGAATGAGAAAATGCCTCGTTCGTCCTATTCCATATGTTCTACACATGGTTATGAGTTCAACCTTCGTACCTCACAACTAATATATCTTCATTAGTCTTTACCTTTATGAGGAGAGACATAACAAGTTTGGGAAAAAGTTTCAATTTTTGGAGCCGTTGGTGTAATATGATAGTAGAATTTCCTTACGAAGTATGTTTAACCAGTAACTCGAAGGCATTTATGAATTAGAAGAATACTTAACAGTGCCTAGGCTAGAGGTACTTCTCTTGACGATGCTTGTACTTTCCATTTCCCTATTCCTGCTTTTCTTTTGAGTTTCAAAATTTCCTCGACGGGTTTCTACTATGATTGACGATGTTTTAGAAGATTGTCCGTTTCACTTGTCCAATGCACCATGTGATTGGCCAACAAAACATAAACTGAATATAGATGAAGGTTTCAAAAACTTTAGATACAAAATTGATTGGAAATGCGTGTTAAATAGAGTGAAACACGATCCGATCGATCACGCTATATGAACAGCGCAACATTCGAATTGACATGACATGCGGCCTCTGTACTAGGCCAAGTTGTGTTATGCGGGCGAGATAGGGAGGCCATCGATGGGAGCAGGTTGAATATTTCTTGCATGAACCGAGGTCCATTCGACCGGAGCCCAAAACATTAAGTCAATGGATCTCAGGTACTGGTCCATCTGACTCAACTGTTTGGATATTTACGAAGGCTGTGATCTCAACAAGCAGGCTTTCCTTTTTAACCCTTTCTATTAGAGAACCACCTACACAGCTCGAGGCCCAAATTTACAAGATAGGCGCGATTGACAACCATGTTATGGTGCTATAAATTGAGTTTTCCAGAACTCATTTAGGTGCAGTTTGATAATCCATATAATCAGATCTTTTTCTCGTTTCCATTTTTAGTACCTAAAAATTTTCAAAACTTGTTTTTTCGATTTTCAAACGGAGCCCAATTCGACTCCGAAAGCAGACCTTTTTTTTTTTCGATCTAAGCATGATGTGAGTAAGGCGGAATTCTACTACAGTAACGGGAAAACCATCCTCTCTTTTATTGCTTGAAGTGCCAATCAATTACAACCGCTCATACACTGTATAACGTATTTTTTCTATATTTCCTTCTCCTGAAGCTACAACCTTTACCTTTATTCTACACACATATTACACGATATTCTTTGCGTGAGCTGGATCTGACTAAAGCTATTCTAATACATAAAGAAAGCTGTGTATAATTCATTCCGGTCAGGATTTACAAATTATCTCTGGAAGGTCCCAGCACCGACTGCCAAAAAGACAAGATGAATAATTAGGAAAAGAACTATTAGCCCAAATGAAATATGGTTTCTTCATGAAATGCTATCTATTTTAGTTGCAAGACACTTACATTATTTAGAAGCCGGAGTGCAGCAGGCCGGGTGAATTTTCTTGCAAATAGGAAGCACCGCGATGGCTTCCCTTTGCTGCTGCACCATTCTCGTCGGTTTTCTGTCTCATAGTTGATGTTATCAATATCCTGCAGTAAATTGAACAATATTATTTATAAAACCAAGATGTTTCTACACGCTAAATATCATACACCCTATATGCAAGAACCCGCAATTGAAATGAATTATTGATCATGTACAAGATCTTTTTTCTCTTGTTTCGCCAAGAAGTAGTGCCTGCAGAGTCCTGAATCATGATCTTCATTATTCATTTTTATCCCCTAAATAGGAGAAAACCAAAACCTGCACAAATTCGTGGACTGACGAAACCTTAAGAATGGGTGGGCTATGCACACATGTTGGGTGACTAGCTGAGGTCTACGCCTAACGATTGGAATCAATCCCTCACCACAACACCATCACACTGTATAATGTGATGACGACAATTTTTAATCAATATATGTGCAAATGAAATCTATCCTGAACTCCAGAAACGCAATCACCAGTCACTTAAACTTCAGGGAATTCAGCGCCTAGGAAACATGGAAAGGTAGATTTGGCATAGTGTGATCATCCATGGAAGCAACAGGAAGTGTTGGTGAAAGCTGCAAGTTTAACATCAATGCCATAGCCAAGTAGTTTGTTCATCCAAAGGACTTGCATAATACCATGGTAGTAGCATCCCCCTTTATAAACAGGACATTAATTATTAAAAATCATCAACCAAAACAAACCACCACCATTCACGCATATTTAGAAGTTTTACAAGTATTTTAGGTCTGCATCAAATATCTGAGTTAACTTTTGGAAGAACATAGTGCTTAGACTAGGCATTTAGTTCTCTGCATGGCAGACAAAGTGCTGAAAAGGGGAGAAAGTTTCTAATTAAATGCTTCATTGTCTCTGCAATACCATCTGCAGAATTACTTTGCAATCTCTGACACCAACCAGAGAAGTCACACCATACAAGAAATGACATGATCATACCCTTATGGATTGAACTAGCTTCGGAGTAGCATCAGAAAACTTGTAAGTCACAGGATGCCATCCACGACGCTCACGGTCTTTAGAGGATGAAAGATCCCATGAAGAATGTGTCAGTGATCTTCGTGTAATTTCTTCTTCAAGGCCTTCCTGCTAAATTTCAAGAAACACAGACTTCAGAGGGTCGAAGTGACACTTCACATAACGAGAACATTGTGAACTTCCATTTCACAGAGTAAAAATTTAAAAACCCTGTCGGCATCATAATAAAGGTCAAAGTATCTTTTGAAGGCATAGTCATTACAAATGCAGTAGGGTTATATGCTATTAACGATCAAATGAACGAAAATGGCTCATACATCCTATTCCATATGTTCTACACACATGCTTCTGAGGAAGGCGGAGAAAGAAAAGTCCTGGTGCATTATGCTCTCTCCAAATCAAAGAACTATTTCTATCAGACTAGTAACCCATTCTGACATCACTCGTATTTTTCCAAGTTGATGTATATAGTTGAAATCAGAATTGAAATCTTACAGCAAGTAGGGTCTGCACGTAATGTTCATCAGGTATACAATTGTGCTCCTTTGATCCATCGACTGGCTGCATACAAGATCATTAGCAACTGCTTCATAGGTAAAAGAGCAAAGAGAATTTTCTGGTTCAGAATCAGACAATCCAGATATAGATCTAGAGAGCATCAGAACAATATAATTCCACCCACTACATAAAGAAATGGACATTTTGGTCCTCAAAGTTGGAGATAACAAGGGAAATCAAGTAGGGAACTCACTAGGGGACGATCCCTCCAAAACTCAGGTAGTGACTTCCTCTGCACAATGATCATAATCCAGAGTCAAACATTCCGGTCATGCTTAAACAGAGGTATATCTTATGTCAGAACATCAGTTCCTGAACTTTCTACTAAATATAGCAAGAGAAGGCCCTGTTAATAAACCTTGCAGTGCAACTGAAAGGTCGGAAAGACTGTATCATCCTTTACCACCACTTCAGCATGTTTTCTGGTCAGAACAACCCACTGAAAACAAGAGAAAAGCAACACATTAAAAATACCGGGAGAGAAGCAACATGTTGATCCATCCTTTTTCAGAAAAATCAACAGATAAAAGATTAGCAGACGTAGTATTTCTGCTATAGTAGGAAGGAATTAGATACTAATCTGTTACCTGAGATCCTTTCCTCCAGTTATGAACAGGTATAATTGGATCCATTTTTGGATTATAACGGCCCTCTTTTGTATCTGCAAAGCTGGTTCAGCCAAATACTACATCAATGATAGAGCCATCTATAAAGCCAATAGTCAATTATGATAGAGTAATAAGGCATTCAGGTTAACACATGATTTGAACAGTTTATAGAGACACCACTAGGCCTTCCCAATATGTTCAGTAGCACAAGGTTCCTTCTAGGCTATGCACTCAATCTGGTCCCCCCTTCTCTGTAAACCACTAGAAGTTACCATGTACTCAGCCGTGCAAGTACATCTTCCAATCAACTAATATGAGACTACAAAAGCTACATAAAGAAGAACCCATGTTCAGACTCAAAAAGCAAGCATCTTCTGTACTTTCTACCAATTTCACCCCCCACGGGTACTTCGTGTTTAGTTTTGCATAAGAGTCCCGCACGTGTTAATCCTACCTTTGCAATCGTGTGACTTTTTCTTTAGCATGACAACCCATAGCTAACACGGCTCTCACCAGCCAAAAAATTAGACAAAATGTAGTGTGAGAAAATAATGGATGAATTTAGGCTACAACTTCATGTAATAACCAGAATGTCCCCGTGAAAATAGAATATGCAGAGAACATCACCATGTCATGTGCCAACAGAATCATCAAAGTGAATCAGATAATGTATGAAACTAATATTGTAAGTTTACCCCTTTGAAAACAGTGATTACCTCCAAATCAACTGTACACTGAATAAAATGAATTTTAAATTTAGGAGATGAGTTTAAAGAGGATATCTATCAGTAGAAAATCAAAACACCATTTAACATAAGCTCATGAACAAAATCTGCCAGCTCCACTCACCTGTCAACAAAGCTAGTTGCTGTTGACATTATATAGTCATATGTGTAGCTGAAGTTATATAGAGGTAAGCAGCTGAGAAAATGCAAAAACACCAAATCTTTGTTAGAGTTCTATCAAAGGAAGTTGAATACAGGCCTCTTGCTTTGAGAACAAGCCTTTTCAAAAGTGATAATGAAAATAACCAGAGGGTTTCCTCTAAGAAATTTGAATTGAAGATACTCAAACAAAGTTCAGACATGAACCGGTCATCACCGAAGCAACCACTGTTAGTATGAATCCTTACCTGTCTGACAGAAAAACAAAGCGTTCATTAAAAGGCTCTTCCAGTGCATGTCTAAGAAGAATACGCTCTGCTTCTATCATGCTTGCTTCTCCCCAATCCACCTGGTGAAATCAACTGAACTGAGAACACTTGTGCATATAAAAAAAAAAAATAAACCTTTGACTATATCACAGCATTTAAACAAGCCAACATGCACATAAATTTCAGTTTGCATGACTTGTCGGTACTTTTGAATCAGAAATGCACCTTATTTAGTAACTAAGATATCAGAGACAATGATTGTACTTGTGAACCCCAATGTAGTTGCCAACTAATTCGACTCTCAGCTTTAACAGGAAGCAAGATTCCTTTTAAAACTGGTTATTTATCACTCAATTAGCACATTAAGCATTGGTGGATGAAGTAATGGAGGTAAATGTCCTTGTATGTGCATACAACCGCTTGTTACCAAAAAGTTCTAACAAGTAATAAATATTGGCTTTTTCTGTTTTTTAAATTTTTAGATCAGATATTACACAAGCTCTGTGGGAAGCCACAGAAAGTTTTTGTGCAGTTAAAAGCTCTGGCATAAAACAGGAACATTGACATATATTTGCATTAAGAGTCAAAAGAGAGCAAAACAATAAGGAGAATGAACCGATGAGGTGAGTAATAGTACCTTTACACTGTTATTAACTTGCCGATTTAAAAAATAGACCGATCTCGTAGTTGCCTTGTTCAATACAAATCCAGGCCTTGAATGGACAAAAATTGAAAATCTGTCCTCCTCACCCTGCAAAACATCCTGAAAATTATGTACTAAACTTCATAAAGCACCTAAAGAAAGTAATAATTGAGCAGGTATTAGAAATGAGTGACATCTAAGAGATGCCATGACTGCAGAGCCATGCAAACTTAAGTTGTTCAAAGCCAACCTGCCTGCAGAGACAGACTAAGGCCACCAAACTAGAGCCTGATTTGGAATTGTTAACAACATCAGATTCCAACAGGAAGTGCATACTGTACAATATTTGTCTGGACAAATACAATACTTACACAACGGAAGATTTGTTTCTTTCATCAATGCTTCACTACTTACACAAGATTCACAACCTATCAGAAAGTCAGCTTTTACTCCTTTGAGCATTTTTCAAGTTCTATCACTCTCTCACATGAAAATAAACAGACATCGAGCAGCACCAAACTGAATTGGAACTCTAGATACTGAAAACGTGCTAGTGATCATCTTCACACATGATATCTCAATCCACAGCGTGCGCCACTACTGAGGTTACAGACGCCATGAACTTTCTAACTGGGATACCACGTTTCAGATATGCATGCGTGTACTGGCTGACCAGATACCTCCCATCATGTCCGAAAGGAAAAGGTCCAGAATTTACCATGATCGCCCCCAAATCGATAAAAAAAAGAGACACCGGAACAGAACGCGAAGCCATCAAAATCCAACCGCGAACAACACCACCATCGACGGACGTACCTGGAGAAACGCGTGCCAGACAATGTCCAACGGGAGCCGATTCCGCGCTATAAATAGCAAGGCGATCTTGGGCTTCGAAGGGGAGCGATAGCGCAGCGCGGCCAGCTTGACGACGCGGGCGTACTGAGTCTGCATCAGCATCAGGCTCGCGAAGCACAGCCCCAGCAGAACCGCCGCGAACAGCTTCCTCCTCCATCGGTGCTGAGATTTCTGCTGGTTCCCCTTCCGCTTCATCTAGACCGCCCGCCTCACTCGGATCCTCTCCCCATCCCCTCCGCCGCACACACCACGCGCATTACCGCGAAGAAGAAGCTCGAGGCCCTCCGAGTTCGCTCCCGCACGCGGCCTCCGCTTCCTCTCGAATTACGGCGCGAGAGATCCGACGAGATCCGCGGAGCGCGAGAATCGACGGGAATTCGAAGGGATCACGAGGGAGGAGAGGCGCGAGGTCTTGATGGCGCGCCGATTGGGGAGAGCACGTGAAGCCACCGCGACCGCGACCGCGACCGCCGCGTGGGAAGGCGAGTCCTTCGGGAGTGGACTGAGAAGAGACTTGGAAAGAAGTGAGACCGGAGAGAATGAGGGAGAGATGAGCTGGCGTTCGAGAGAGGCTGCTGCTGCTGCTGCGGCTTCCTCTTTTAGTTATGGGGGGTGGGGGAGCGGGGAATTGATGGCGATGGAGTCGTAAAGGTACGAGTTTTTTTTTTTCTTCGCGGGTTGCGTGCGGTGCAGGAGATCAGATCCCTCCCACCTCTCTCCAACCTCATTGATTCTGCATTTTGCCAGAATACTGTTGCTCACGAGTTCACGGCGCTTCCAGCTCCCTATTAAAAAAAAAAAAAAAATTATACCACCAAAAAGTTCGAATTAACATTTCTCTTTATAAATTTACTCTTCATTATTTTTCTTTAAAATTCTAATTTCCGCTCGTCACATATATATCAATTTGCTATTTTTTGTGATACTAATCTTTAAAAAATAAGTAAATTTATAATTTTCAAAATAAATAATAGCGCAAATGTATACTAATCTTTGATCTTTGGCCAATGTATAATGTCATCTTTAGATTTTTATAAAAATATTTGAAAGTTTAAGGACCATAATGAATATTAGAGTAACGCCCGGAGATCGCGTTAAATAAATTAATTATACATCGGACTAATGTTTATGGACTACATTAAACGAAATTAAAAATTCGGCGATGACATACATATTGGATTAATGTTTATGGATTGTTCGTGTCATTTTCCCATCTTAGGACTATCTTTTATCAGGGCAACTCTATGATTCTAGAAAAATAGATTGCCATACTTTTTATCTTACCACAATTGGACAAGTGGCTCTACAAAACAGGTCGCACGTGATTGATCGTATTAGCCTTATGATTATTCTAAAGTCACTAATCTTTGCGTCCGTTTCAAATGTCAGGTACCCGTTGCTAGGCTTCTGGAGGCGACAGACACTACGCGCCGAGTTGTCGGACCCTTGCTCAGAATAAGCCCTTTCCACTTTGAACAATGTTTAGGTGATCGGAGGAGCACGGGCGGGCAACCGTAAGGGATGATAGTATAATATACACACACATATATATAAAATATAAAAATCATTCAGTTATTAAATTTAACCATTAATCAAAACTGAAAATAGGAATAAAAATATAACTCTTTTAATGAAATGAAAATAAATAATATAAAAAGAATTAGGATATGAAGTAAAGATCCTTTCTTGGCGTGATTGGTCTGCCTGCACATTTTTTTTTTCTGGGTCCTACATTCTCATCTCGAGATAATAAATTGAGTCGTATAGGCATTCTAGAAGTCATTATTGAAATAGTCTTTTTGGTTATATTTTTCTTTTTTCTTTTTTTACCACAAAGGCTTGGTTTTTTTTTGTCCTAAGTTCTTATCTCGAGATAATAAATCTAGATGGTATAAAATTTTGGACATCATTATTGAAATAGCCTTTTTGGTTTTATTTTTGCTACTCCAACCATTTCATTAAGTATTCTATGTAAACTATTGAATGTTCGAGAGAGCTTTTACCTAAACACACGTGTTTTCATGGATCTTACCATAATTGTTTAAAATTATACATAGCCATAGTTTCTCATCATGGCACACGTTTCTTGCCATTGCTCTGCTCGCCACCCTACTTCTATATGTCTAGATGTGAACCAAGCGGGTTCAAGCACATAAGATCATGTTTATCGAAACAAATAATCTTACCTTGATAAGATATTCTGATTCGAAAAAATTGAAAATGACGTGATTGTCCATATTGCGATGTATGTCCTCTCTAATATTAATTTGGTGATCCACATGACCAAATAAGCAAGTGACCAAGCGCTACGCTCGACGGAAGGATTATAATACAACAAATTCCAAAAGTACGTGGAAACATTAAAAAAATACAAATTCGGAACCTAGACCGAATACCGAGTAAAAGTTAATGATTCGGTGATGCAAATAACACCAAAATTATTGTGAAAATCAGAACGTGGAATGGGACCGGCCAACTCTATTAGTCTTTAGAATGGAATAATGAGGTCTAGCCTCTAGGTGGACAGATCTTTTATTATTTTAGTGGGCGCACTTTTTTTCTTAAATGGAGGTTTCAAGTCAAAGAAATGCACCTAACAAAGGGCAGTTGCTTCTCTAATCATGAGATCGGGAATCATGGGCCGATGATGCGTCAACGTCCGAGCTAGTTGGCCTTGCTTTGCTCTCGAAGGCTGGTTCCGTATCGATCCACCAGCAAAAGGGAATGACAAGAGGATGCACGATTGCATATGCTCGACGATGTTTGCTGGCCCGGTGCCATTCGAGCTATCCGTTGACTTTCGGGAATCGGTTTTATCCTCAGGTTCGAGAGATTAAGGATGCGAATTATAATTATTCTGTTTTTAAAAATCAATTTCTGACTAAAAATAGATTTTTTTCATTTTTATTTTCTAAATAAGTTTCCGAGCTAGCTCGAAACCTTTTTTTTTTTTTTTTTGAGCCCATCTATTTGCACTTTAGGTTGAACGAACTCTAGGCCATTGGCGTGTAATTTCTATATAATTCCTGTGCATCATGATGAAGAGAAATACCATAGACGTTACCCAGTATTTTCAATTTGAGATTTTGTTGTTTGTCAAATGATTTTTACCAATATCCATTAGCAACTTTAACAACCTTGTGGAGTAAATAATTCTTAAAAGGTAGTGTATTAATGTCTCAAAATTGATTCCATTCTTCCCAATACTTTTATACCATGATCGGGGAGAGCATCCAAGAAACTGTTGTATTTATGATGGGTTAATGAATAAAAAAAAAGAGCAAAGTGGGATACGTTGTCTTCATTCATGTATCTCATTAATCAGTTTATCTCTTGAGTTCGTGTACCTCTCGGATTCATGTATCCACATAATTCATGGTTCATGTATCTCTTGAATTATTATATCCATTTAATTTATGTATCTTCCAGATTTTTATATCCATTTAATTCATGGTTCATGTACCGCTTCTACATGAATTCTAAAACTCTATAAATAGACTTCAAAATCTTCATTCCAAGGATAAGTAAAAACACCCACATCTTCTCTCTTCAAGTTTTTTAAGTGTGCCGATTTCAAAATGTGTTCAATAGAGTTCTATTCACGTAGTGCTAATACTAATACTAACAGGTTCGAGATGTTGGGATGTTGTATCTTGGCAGGTGAAGTTCATGAAGTTGCTTAACATTATTGGTAAGAACTAATCGTCTTAAAGATATTCGGTTAGCTATACTTTATCTCCAATTACTTTTCTTATCACTTTCTCGAATTATTTTAGTATTACGTATTCATCTTCCAATACGTTTATTTTTCTTCTTCTACTCCACTCTATTTCCAACAATCTTATATTAAGAATATAAAGCTTTTTGAGTGATCCTAAGGTCAAGAGTTCACACCTCTTTCACCCCACCAATTGTTGGAAAATAGAGAGGAGTAGCCCACCAAT
The DNA here is from genome assembly GCA_014182575.1 of Eucalyptus decipiens. NCBI lineage: Eukaryota > Viridiplantae > Streptophyta > Magnoliopsida > Myrtales > Myrtaceae > Eucalyptus > Eucalyptus decipiens. The sequence continues at coordinate 29,988,679 of CM024617.1, forward strand.
TGTTGGAAAATCAGAGGGTAGTAGAAGAAGAATAAACATGTTAGGGAATGAATACGTAACACTATTTAGAAAATTAATAATTCAAAAGTGATAACAACATTCTTTAGAGGTAGTGTACAACTAATCGAACATCTTTAAAATGATTAGTTCCTGCTAATGATGCTAAGTAGCTTTACAAATTTCGCCTTGCAAGATATAACATCTTGAATTTTGAATTTATTAGCAACGGCATTGTACGGATGAGACTCTATTAAACATTTATTGAAATTGGCACACATACATAATTTAATTGAAATCGGCACACATACAGAATTTGAAGAGAGGAGGTGTTGGTGTTTTCGCTTTTCCATTAATCCATCATAAATACAATAGAAACATCCTAATTGTCTTTAAGGCAAGATGGAAGATGTTGGGAATTTGAATAAAAGATTAGAAAGCTCTTAAGCAGATTGCCGAAGCGGCTTAGCATTCTAAAAACCAGTGATGTGCGGGACGATGGGTTGTATTGCCAATTTTCACGGAAGAAGAATAGTAGAAGTGCCATAAGTTGTGTACAATGCTTCACTTTAGTGTAATTTTTTTTTTCGGATCACCTAATTATCACTTTTTTGAAAAATGATCACTTAAATGTCAACTCCAATCTAAGTCGTTAGAAATTCAATGTGACTATATTTTATTAATTTTCAATCTTACATGAGTTGCTAGCTTGTTCAATTATGATAGTTACCAACAATGATTATTTCATTCCTATTTGTTGTAAAAAAATGATCATTTCAGTATTAATTATTGTTAAAATGTGATTATTTCACTATCAATTTCAATGCAAAAGTGATCGGTTTAGTGCCAAACAAGTCACCTTACCAAATTTCTCGCTGAAAGCACTTTGATACTTACGTGAATTGAATAAATTTTTTGATATTAAAGTGAGCGCTGTACACGAGTTATGGCATTCTAGCGTTTTCTTCCCGACTTTCACAAAATGCGCAAAAAGACAAAAGGAGCCCAGCCGCCTACGCCGTATCGGCCGAAAGGAGTAATTGGCCGGAGCACGTCGGAATAAGTAGATTCCGACGAGGTTTCGAAATATTCGAATCTCCAACTCGCACTCGATAGCCATCGCCGTCGGAGATGACTGCGTCGACAGCATGGCGTTCGCGGCGAGGGTTCTCCGCCCGATTAGGGCATCTCTAGCTGCTTCAAGCCCTTCTTCTTCCGCGGCTCTTCCTCGCTCGACACCCCCAGGCAAGCAAAATTCCGGGTTTCGTTTCCGTTAAAGCATGCGGCGATCCTCGGTTTTGGAAGTGAATTTTTCGTCTCTGAACTTCGTTTTTGTACTAGTGCGTCGTGCCGAGTTCGCGATTGCGAAGGCCTGGTCTGAGGGGATTCGGCGTGCGATACGCGATCGTCAGGCTCCCCAATTCAGCTGGAGATCCAGTTTTCGCACGCTGAGTGGGAGGAGCTTTGGTAGAGCAGGCAAGTGAAGAGCATTGTCCTTTGGCCTTAAAAAGGGAGTTGTTCCATGTCGTTGCTTCGGGTGGAATTTTCATGGTTCAGTCTCTGGGAGAATGATCGCTGTCGCTGCTGCTAGCCTTGTGTAGCAGTTCTAATTGCAGCATTTGGCTCTGTTCAGTATATGCTCAATATACCCATGTTGGTTGTCATCTTGATTGATTCCAAGTTATGTGGGCGTTACTGATGTTTGATGTCTTGGGTTGACTGTGCATTTGATGCCCAATGTCCCTGCTGTTCCTCTTCACACTGATGACATATGAACTATGTTGGTTTGTCTGCTTCTCATGTTAGTATTGACCTCTTTCAGGAAGTAAAGTGGGAACATTTATCGGCATTTCGGTTATATTTGGATCACTTCATCATTGGCCACACATTACATTTTCCCTGGATGGTGAGTGGAGCAACGAGTCGTTCAATCGTGCCATAAGTTGCTCAGTTCACCATTGAATCTGAAATCTGCTTGGACATGTAGGTGGAGACACTGCAAAAATGATGAACGAGCGGAGACGTGGGATGAGCCCATTCCGGAAGATAGTCCCAAGGCCTTTTGGGCCCTTGCTAGGAAACTCTGGCTCCCCATCTTTTTCCTTGTTACTGTATTGTTGAACTGGGACCATCCTATTGAACTTGCAATGAGAAGTATTCTATTTCTTCTCAGCACAAAGCCCAGTCCTTTATCAGTTTATCTTCCCATAGAGAAGGTAGGTGGTTTGCTCATTTGTGTTTTGTTGGTCTCTATACTTGTACCTGATTATAGAGCTAGTCTAGGAATCAAGAATACAATATGGACAATGGTGTGGCCTAGTGGTGGTCCATGTTTTACCAAGATCACCAAGATCCATGAGGTCTTGGGTTGATTCCCATATTCTGCTCCCATACCTATTAGGAGAAAATAAACAGAGATCTATAGAAATGGACAAATATAAGTTTGTTTGTTTGGTCTGTAATATGTTGAGTTGACGGGCAACTTCACATGGGTTCCTCTGAGCATCAAGAATTCAAATTTCCAAATTTTATTTATTGACAAAAGCATTTTTGTTTTCCATCCTTAACCTTGATATCATGTGAGTGCATCTGTGCTTAGTTAACCTGATTATGAGGGTGAGAGAGATGTGTTGCTCTGCTTCATTTACTGTTGAGAGTTACTGAATTGATCTGATATGTAATCAACCTGTGTTAGTTAGAGCTCTTTCTCACAAAGTACAACTTCAAATGGAAAGATGTCTCGATTTTAATGGTCCTTGGAAGTTCTATTCCCAATTATTATCAAATTGGAGATGCGGAAACATCTGATGCTTTAATGTTCTTATTTTTCTTTAAATATTTGAAAGGAAATAGACTTTTTATGATTGCCGGTTTTTTATAATCTACTGCTGTTGTTTGGCAACCGCTTGACATCACATCTTTTGTGTTCTAGCTGTGTAGTCAACCTATGCATCAAGATTCTGACCTATACAGGCTAAAGGTATGTTCACTGCTGCCGTAAGCTTTTCTGATCTTCCACTTTGAGCCATGAGTGAGGAGGCGGATAATGGAAGATGTTTGAATGTGCCAATTGATGTCTGTCTGAAATATTCATTGAAAGCTCTCTTGCATTTGCTTATAGATATTATCCTGGGATCTTCATCTGCATATTATTTCTCAATGAATCTGAGAACAATTTCATGACTGTCCTGCAGCCACACATGTATTATTGATCCTTCATTTGTTGATCATGATTTGCACAGTAATATGAATATCATTACACTTGTTATGGAAGTGAAATTTATGGGTTGATGTTTCAGCAAAAACTGTCATTTTGGTTCTCTTCCAGATGTGCTCTGAGTAAAGTTAAAAAGTACTCATCTCATATATGTCTCCAATCTACGAATTTTTTTATGAGGAAATGTTGTGAAGTATTCTTGTGTGTCCAGTGCAGTAGCTATTTCTTTTTTCTCCCTTTTTCTAACAACTCAGTTCGTATAGGCAAAAGGTGGTTCTTTTTTTAAACCCCCGATTGCATATTCAAGACTTGAGAAAATTTAGAAAAACAAGCATTCGTAAATCAAGGAAAAGATCATCTTTTTATGGGCTAAAACAGTTCATCTGTAGATTGATGTTTGTTTTCATATAGAGGCATCCTGCAATTTTTTGCCCCTCTTTTCTTTCTCCAGTGATGATCATGACTGACAGCTTTGCAGGCATACGCATGCATTTGTCTTAACTACATTCATGTTTAGATTATCTAGGAGTTACATAGAGCATGTTCTCTACCAATGATGGGAAGAACCATTGTATTTTTTTAACTTTGACTTTTTTTTTTTGGTCAGTTCTTAACTTTAACTTATATGTCTGCTGATCACCTACTTTGTAGTCATTATGTGCCAAGAAGGTTGAAGTCCAGGACTATAAGTTCTTCTGCCTTGCAAAGATTGAATCGACTGGTCAGAAATACATTTTGGTCGGAATTCTAGGTGGTTGGTGGCCTTTGCAATCGTTTCTATGGGAGGGAGCTCTTTAACTGTGAGAAATAGAGATCAGAAGAACGGCTTACCAAACATAGAGATATGGTAATAACATCTGTATCCTTAAATGCACATTCCATTGGGAGTTCCTAGTTGTGAATTTCTTCCATAGGTTTTGCAGTACATCCAGTAGACGTTCTCTTGTATAGTATTTTGAATTAATGGGCCGATTCCTTGGACTACTTTTGCAGAAGAGGGAGCAGAAACTTTCCTCTCAAACATTACAAGCAGAATTGCCTTCAGGTCGTGTTGGTTTATGATGTGGCATACCCAGAGAATTACTTTCATGTCGGTGAGTTTCATCGGGATGAACGCTGCACAGTTCCACTGCACCTGGTGAAGAATCAAAATTACTAGTCTAGGGGGGTAAATGAATTATACAGAGGAAGCAAAATTGCGGGCAGTCGAACATAATTGAGACATTTTCCTGATTAATTTTTCCATTGCTTTCCACTTAGTTTTAGTTCCTTTTTGGGGCCTGAATGATGTTCATTCTTTCTAAAAGCCAGTGACCGTCTGAGATGGTTCTACGAATTCCGAATTTATTTGCACGTTTGGAGAGTTATTCATGTAGCCATGAAATTTGCTATCATGAAATCATAACACAATTGAGAAATCATCTACAGCAAAACCGTGATTTCACTTCATGGATTTGTATGATTTTAAGATGGTTTGTGGGGGAGAGAGAATTATAGCTCTTGTCCTTGGCTGTGTATTCAATTAGGGAAAATGCATTCTTACAGAGTGTAGCGTACAGGCACAACATATGTTAAGCAATTTTTCTCTTGGAATTTCAATGATGCAACTAGGCATGAAGCCCAGTGATATGTTGGTAAGTTATGCTCACAAGTTATAGGGGATAGAGGAGAAGCATTAAACCTAACAGGTCCTGTGGCGAAATTTAGTAGAAAATTACTAAAAAGTCTTAAATATATTATACGGACGCCATCAGAAAAAACATGTGCTCATCAACCAGCAAAGATTTAGTCGGCGAGCAAGCTCAAGCTCTTATTTGAGACTAAGTGATCATGTCAGGTCCTTAATTGAAATAAAGTTCATCTTGGACTCTCTTTTAAGAAAATGAGTAAACTTTAAGCTCCTATTTGAAATTTATGTGACATAGCATGAAGGGAAACTCCAGTCTATTACTTGCACTTTTTTAGTAGAATTGGGTAGATTTTGACTTGGCATGAGGATATAATTGCGAATTTGCCATGATACTAAAATTAAAAGGATCAAGTTTAAAACTTGAATCTATTATGATACTAACAAGATTAGCTTGAATCGATATGTTTTTACATGACTCGATCCATATATATCATCCTTGTTTATCATATTCATCCAGAATTTGAGTGTGAAATGGCTCATCAACCCTTAAAAAATGACATGACACAACATGGTACAAGTTAATGATGTTGGGCATTATCTCTCCCAGAGTCTCCACATATATAAATATTGTGGACAAAAATGAGACAAAGATCAGAGTTACACGTTTTCGCACCGTTCATAGATTTCACCTTTTTCCATTTACTTATGTTGGCCAATTACCGAAGCGTACTATCGATGAAACTATAAATTCTAGCTTGGCCTTTGTTTGATTATCAATTTTGTTCTCATTAAAAACATATTCTTTGGGTTATCTAGCCATCCGAACTTAATTCCTAGACCTTTTAATGAAACTAATTTTTATTCCGGAGAATTGTCCAAAAAGTCCTAAACCTATTGCAGTTTTGCCAATTCAGTCTTAAATCTTTTAATTTTGTCAATTGAGTCCTAAACCTTTTCACTTTTTGCCAATTAAGTCCATCCGGCCAATTTTGGCCGAAAAATGTTGATGTGGACGCCGGTGATGCCACGTAGAATCGCGGCGCCGATGTGGATAATTTTTAATAATATTGAAATTTTTTTAAATTTTTTTATTTTCTATTTTTTTTTTTTTTTTTCTTTTTTTGGTCTTTTCCGGTGGCCGGCTGGCCTTGCCCGCCACAGGCGAGGCCCGGCCGGGCGACGGTGACGACGGGCGAGGCCGCCCGGCCTCGGCGGCCGGCCTCGCCGGATCCGGCGAGGGGATCCCTCGTCGGGGCATGCACGCCCGGCGAGCGTCGGCCTCGCCGGCGTCGCCCGCCACAAGCGAGGCCCCGCCGGGAGACGGGACGCCGGGCGAGGCTGCCCCCGCCCCCGGCGAGGGCCGGCCTCGCCGGATCCGGCGAGGGGAGCCCTCGTCGGGCTCGACCTCGCCGGGGTGAGCGTCGGCCTCGCCTGCACCGGATCCGGCGAGGCCGGCCCTCGCCCTTGGCCGGGTGGGCGTCGGCTCGAGGCCGGCCCTCGCCGGGGCCGGGCGGCCTCGCTCGGTGTCGACGTCGTCGGCCGGCCCTCGCCCGTGGCGAGTGAGGCTAGCTTGTGGCGGGCGAGGCCGGTCGGCCGGCGGTGGCCGGCCGTCGTGTGTGGCGGTGGCCGGCCACCGAAAAGGCCAAAAAGAAAAAATGAAAAAAATGAAAAAAAAAACAGAAAATAAAAAAATTCAAAAAATTCAAAAAAATTCAATTTTTTTTTAAAAATTAAAATATTATTAAAAATTATCCACGTCGGCGCCGACGGTCTGTGGCACCGCCAAGCCCCCACGTCAAGCATTTTCTCGGCCAAAATTGGCCGGATGGACTTAATTGGCAAGGAATGAAAAGGTTTAGGACTGATGAAAAATTAAAAAGGTTTAGGATTGAATTGACAAAACCGAATAAATTTAGACTTTTTAAACAATTCTCCCGTTTTTATTTATGTAACAACTCTGATTCTAATTTTTCTATCGGCTAACAGATACTTTACTAAATTCACATCAATTTGAGATAAGACTCGGGCTCGATTGTGACTAATGACCTGACTCAATACTAACCAGCAAACTAAATTACCTAATTCATCTCATTGATTGATTTATTTATTTATTTTCAAATTAAGTTGTCGTCGTTCTCTTACATTGATTAATTTAGGGGCTTTCATTGTCATCCTATTGTTTCCCCTAAACCTAATGCGTCTGTTCTTTATTCTCCAATCACTAAGTTTCTTCTTTGACAATAAATTGTATGTATATGTCCTTCTCAATCCCCCATTAACCAGCCAACCTCAAAAAAAAAAAAAAAAAAAAAAAAAAAATGAGGCCAATGCTATTGGCACAAAGATTGCTCTAGCCACAACCTTTAGTGACCAAATTAACCCTGTTCTGGGACCGCTATGCTGGACATCTTCCCCCTTTTCCCCTATGTCCTTTTCCCTCCTAACTGCATACAATTGAGAGGATATCTGCAGACCACAAACGTCCTTCATAGGAGGAAATTTCCACGATGACTTCCTTTGAGATCTAAGGGGAGAGAATCTACCGCTATATGGATTAACCTCCAAAATCGAAGGGACGATACTCTCTCCGGCAAGAGCACCAGAGACACAAGATGGGGCAATCGTTTCTCAAGGACTTCGACTAGATTTTGCTAGGCTTTGAGCTAAGGATACCCGATGGAAACCTTAATCGAGCTTCTTGTGCAATCTCCCCAACGCGGCAGAGATTTTTCGCCATCAAAGCCGGTTGAATGCCCCCATAGACAAACCGAAAAGGCTATATACTCCATCATAAAGCCCACCCACTCTTGTAAATACAAAAACTCATCTTATAAAATTTCCCTTTCCTCGTCCCTTCATTTGCTCTTTTTGCAGTGTAAGAGAGCCTCTCAAACACGTTCGTCCCATAACCACAAGCACATTTTGGTCAAAGTACTGCCGCCCAAAATTAGAAAAGAGAAAAAAAAAAACAAATCTTTTCGGCGGCAAGTGATCCGCCACGTCCACGTCCCCAGGCCTCCCCATGGGCCCAACAGATTCCCCACATAAAGACAGAAATCTAGAGCCGGGCTGGTAAAAAAATTCCAGCCTTTCTTGACCCTTTCCGCGTCAAATTTCCAGATATATAAGAAAACGACCGGTCAAAAGAGAACCCAATATTTTCTCTATCCAACACGCCACGTCGCCGTCCTAACCGCCAATCTCTCTCTCTCTCCTACAAGGCCACGCCCCCTGTCGCCCGCAGAAGGCTTTACGTATGATATAAGTATAACCTCCCCGCGAAACGGTCGGCAATATTTTCTCTATCCAACACGCCACGTCGCCGTCCTAACCGCCAATCTCTCTCTCTCTCTCCTACAAGGCCACGCCACCTGTCGCCCGCAGAAGGCTTTACGTATGATATAAGTATAACCTCCCCGCGAAACGGTCGGCAAGTTCGCTTCCACCTCCGTGAATCCCGCACTTCGCGAAGCTTCTTCCGATTTAGGGCTCGCATCGGAGAGAGTTTTCCTACCGGCGGAAGAGCGGCGAGAGAGATCGCGAAAATGGCGATGCCGAAGGCGAAGGAGCTCGTGTCCGCCAACCCCGTCGTCGTCTTCAGGTCTCGTTGTTGTTATTAATCTCCTCCTCCTCCTCCGGTTTCTTTCTCCCTCCTCCCCTCCTCCTTTCGCGCGGCCGTCGATCGTCGATCGTCGATCGTCGTCGCGTTCTCGTGTTCTGACGGGGAGAGTTGGGCGTTTGTTTTTTGTGGCGCAGCAAATCGTACTGTCCCTACTGCGCCAGCGTGAAGAAGCTGCTGTCTCAATTGGGAGTCAATTTCAAGGCCTTCGAATTGGATCAGGAGAGTGAGTCTCTCCCTCTCCCTCTCCCTCCCTCTCTCGCTAGATGTTCCCTACAGTTTTTGTTCTGCCTGGAAGATTGGTAGCTGGGCTTGGCTTCGTTTGAAGTTGTTACGATGTTTGTGTTCACATGCATTACGAATAATGTCTAGCTGTGCTTGTATGTTTGACGCGAGAGTATCTGTCTATTCAGTCAAGTTTTCGTTTGTTTCATGAAAAATGAATTGATTTGAAAAATATTTTTCTAAAGTTGATCGGCTGTATTGCTTGTAAATTGCCGTCGATAACAAAAGTATACTTTTCAACATTATTTTTAGTAAAATATTTTTTAAAATTATTTATTTTTCGTGAAATAAATAGAGCCTGCAGTTGAGTAGAGTCGCTTCGCGAGTTGGACCCTGTAAACTGATTTTGATCTTGGTCTGTTTCTTCATAGATGCAAATTAGAATTGGTGAATTGTTGTGGCCCTTGAGGATGTTAATGGATGTTTGATTTGTGATTTGTGACGTCCTGCCTCTGGGGTGTTGATGCTGGAAATTGTTATATTTGTTTTGATCAGCCGAGTATCCATTTTGCTTGAAATTTGTCTTATGGTAATAATGTCGTGATGCCCTTGACTGACAACTTCTGGTTGTTAATACTGTTTCTTTGCAGCTTATGCTCTAAGCCACAGTTGTTATATCTTGTCACTGGCCTAGAGGTCTATTTGCGATATACAGACTGTGAAAAACGCAGTGAAGGTTCTGGGGAAAAAAAGAACTTAATGTTGATGCTAATTCCTTGTGATGAATTATATTTTTTTTATTTAGCGATTCTTAATATTGAAATCAGGGAAGTGTCTATTGGAATTTTAGATCTCTAATGTGAGAATTACGGGAGCAAAAGATTGGCTAGCTGAAGATTTGCTGAATGTTTACCACTAGAAATCCATGAAAATTCTCTGTATTGGGTATATATAGGTATAGTGAAGAACCAAGACCTGACTGTCTAATTCTGTTGGACATGAAAATGCGTGTGATTTCATTCTATTTCGTATGGCTTATTCATATTTTCCTCTTAAACTGGTTGACAGCAATGATCTTATGTCTTTAGTTCTTCATTCTTATGTGATAAAACTGCCCAAAGCATCTAATTTGGTGTTCTATAGATGATGGGAGTGAGATTCAATCTGCACTGGCTGAGTGGACTGGACAAAAGACTGTGCCAAATGTGTTTATCGGGGGGAACCATATTGGTGGCTGTGATGGTAAGTCTCTTATTCCTAGCTGAAATTGCAATGCCGAGTTTTAAATTATTTTGTTTTGTGATATCCCTCTTTGGTTGGTTCATTTTGACATTGGTTTTTTTTTGTCTCGCAGCTACAACTGCAATGCACAATCAGGGAAAGCTTGTGCCCTTGATGACTCAGGCAGGAGCTCTTGCTAGAGCTTCTTAAGGAAAATTTCAGCTACTTGTTTGATCTGTCCAGTAGTAAATAAGTGCAAACTATTGTCATATGGTGGTTAAGTGTTGTCTTGTGGCTTAGTTTTATGCACATTGACTTGGCCTTGTTCTGCTTGACAGAGTGGACAATTCAAACCGTGTGTATTGCAGTGATTAGACAGGTTCTTTATAGAGCCCGTCTTAAAATATATGCGCTTGGGTTGCTCTGCTCGAGGTGCTAATGGAGAAGTCATTCTGTTGGGGCTATGTCGTTGGTGTTCTTGGGTGGGGACATCTTGTTATTTCTGCATTTCGTTCCTCACAGTATCTTTCTTGTCCTTCGAATGGACGATACGCTCATCATTTGGTATGTCAGCATATGGTGAGGTGCAGTCCTTTGATACCATGAAAAGCCTAAGGCCATTAAGCAATGAATATTTTGGTAATTCATTCTGGATCAGAATTCCAAACCTTCGTCAATCAACTAAGTATTAGTAGGCCAGTATATCAATTCCTCTGCAGCACAGGACTCCCTGACTCATGCATGTGAATACTCAGATTCCAAGCACCTCAGAGTCTTAGGGGACAAAAACATAAAGATCACCTCGCAATCATAATCGCTGGGTCATGGCTATTTATTCCTCTCAATGAGTTGTGATGTTGAATTTGTACTGCGGGTTTCTTCTTCCATTGGAACGGAATGAAACTATTGAAACTATTGAAAATGTGTTGTATCAACTTGTCCGACCTGCGTGTTTTCTTTCCAACCTTGTTATGTTGGGTCAAGCTTTGCTTGTGATGTCGAAAGCCAATCACCCTCCCTATCTTTAATGTTAAAGTATGTTCTTGAAATGGCTCATGCATCACATGTGTCATGTTCCCAAAAAATTTTGAGAAACGTTGAGAAGTCTTTTGTTTAGGTCAAAAATAGGAATGCTTTTCCATCATTTTTACGTCCCAGAAGATGGAGCTTCATCGCTTCAAGGTTGAGAACTCATTGGCAAGGTTGCTACTGAATGGATAAGAGAATTACAGCCATGAAATATACTTGATCAATACAACGCACAAAATGCGTAATACCTGATTCTTCTAGTTTCTGTCTAAGCCGATATGAACCTGGGCTGTCGGTAAACCCAATCCCGAATCTCAGCTATAACTCGAGTCAAGCATCGTGTCATCCTAAACAAATACTCTATCCCCTTAGCACGTCACTTTCTCAATTCTTCAATTCATTGCTTTCTGCTTTTCCCATTCGAGATTCTCTCCGATGGCTTATCTGACAAATGAGCAACCGTATGTAAGAGCTCAAAATGAACATATATGTAAGACCAAAATGATGAGAACCCTTCAACATGATCATTGAAGAACTTGTACAGTCTGTCGATGGCTTACATTGCGGATGGCTTTGGAGAGCAACTTGGTAATATGCTTCAAAGAAGCTTTTATTCTCCTTCAGCAGCCCTTTCCAAACTGCCAAAAGCACAAACAGTCAAGTACTTGTTATGGACGAAGGGAGGGAGGGAGAGAGAGAGAGAGAGAGAGAGAGAACAGGTGAGGGTGACAATGGGCTGAATGCTGGCGTGTTTGGCTAGAGCTTGGATGCAGTCATCTCTGGTCATATGGAAGAGAAGGCATCTCTCGATCAAATGTTGCACCTGCAAACACAACATTGATCAGATGAGCTTGAAAGAAGACCCGGAAAAACGGAGAGAAAACCGTGGGACTACGTTGAGCAAAACCCATCAAATTTCTTCGACAAAGCTGAGTTCAGCTTAAGGTGTATGAACGCACCCACATACCATTCTTATGTAGCTTTGCGGGTGGCAGTGCAAACAGGGGTGGTGGTGGTGGTGGCGGCGGCGCTCACGGTACACCATGCTTTTCCCTCCTCAAGCAGAATCCAAATACGAGAGAGAGAGGGAGAGAGAGAGAGAGAGAGTGAAAAAGTGCAAGGTTCGGAGATATTTTGGTGGAGGATATTTTGTAGATACATATGTATGTATATATATGTGCTGTCTAGGTGCGTGAGTGAAGGGATGATGAAGGATGGAAGAGGAGGGCAGAAGAGAAGAGATGGGGTGTGAATTTTATCCGATGGAGATCCAAGTGAAGGGCCGAAAGAGCACCAGCAATCTCACCCAACTTTCTCGCACCCTCATCTCTTTCCAAACCCTCTCGCTTTGCGCGAGCTGCCGTAGCTGCTCTGCTTGGTGTCTCAAGAGATTGGGTAATCGGGGTGCTTTTAATTTGACTGTGACCTTTCCATCTCTTCGCAAGTTGTCCTCTTCGTCCGTAGCGACCAGCTCATCCCTCAGAATCCCCTTTTTTTCTTCAAGATCACCAAGATCCATGAGGTCTCGGGTTGATTCCCATATTCCGCTCCCATACCTATTAGAAGGAGAAAATAAACAGAGATCTATAGAAATTTCCGGATTTCATTTCCATTAAAGCATGCGGCGATCCTCGGTTTTCGAAGTGAATTTCGTCTCTGAACTTCATTTTCTACTAGTGCGTCGTGCCGAGTTGGGGATTGCGAAGGCCTGGTTTGAGGGGATTCGGCCTGCGATACGCGATCGTCAGGCTCCCCAATTCGGCTGTGGATTCAGTATTCGCACGCTGAGTGGGAGGAGCTTTGGTAGAGCAGGCAAGTTAAGAGCGTTGTCCTTTGGCCTTAAAAAGGGTCTTGTTCCGTGTCGTTGCTTTGGGTGGACTTTTCATGGTTCAGTCTCTGGGAGAATGATGAATGGTGCTCCTTATCGCGGCTGTCGCTGCTGCTAGCCTTGTGTAGCAGTTCTAATTGCGGCATTTGGCTCTGTTCAGTATATGCTTTATATAACGTTATGTTAATTGTCATCAAGAACTACATGGCAGGATCTCCGTTTTCAGCTGGAGTCATAGCCGCTGATGGCTTTCGAAATTCCGCTGCTGAAGTTGGGGAATTTGCAGTCCGTGGAGAGCCCTGCACTTTTCATCAACATTTTTCATACTCGAACCAAACAACCTCAACTGAATGATTTACTCGATTACCCTTTTCAAGTCTTAGAATTAAAGAAATGATTTAGTATGAGATTATTAAAAAAATTAAAAATTTCGAAAATGTGCTAGAACTGGAGTTTGAAGGACACATGGATCAATTTTCTTGCTTCTGTGAAAATGGACCGTTGGATCTTTCTTAGAGATTCAAAGGGGCACACAAAACACATATCTCAAGGCCTTGTATGACCTTATCGAGAACATGCTCCTTGGAAGCATGCAAACAAGAAAAATTATTTATTTAATTTATACTTGAGATGACAAAAACATTGTACGTCATTATAATTTATAATTTGCTACTTTCTCTTTCTGATATGGAAGAGAATTTATAAATGAAAGATATGTCACTCTGAAGTTGAAATCGTTTTGCTGCATTTGACCCCCCCCCCCAACTTGCTGTCTTGGATAAGAAGTCCCCATCGGCAAATTGGCATCGCTCTTTTCCCAAAAAAGAAATTGGCATTGCTCCTTTTCTTTTCCCTTGTCTTGGGTGGGTCCTCTCAGTGATAAATTTTGAAGAAGTACAATAAAGACTTACGTGGAAAATCGAAAGCTAAAAACAAATGAAATAAAAAATAAAGAGTGAAGTACAGCAAGTGAGAGTCAGCTATTTTGATGACTGAATTGGTCAAAACCTCAACCAAACCCATCTTTTTCGCTTATTTTTTCACTGCTAAAAGTCAGCTCAGGACTTGCAAATCAAAGTCGGGTGCGCTGGTAATTTGAAGATGTGGTTGGGGGTCATTTGGGGAAGTGCCTAGTGGCTACACTAATGAAGAAGCTGACCGGTTCATTCGCCGGAAAAGGCGTTTTTTTCCTCCTCGCCGGTCAACAAGTAAGGGAAGACCTCTTTATTGAGCGATTTGATGGCATTTAAGTTGATTTGTACATAACATTGTTTTTTTGACTTGAATGAGAGAGAGAAGCGGTCTTTCTATTTTTAATTATCACTAGAGCTGAGCGGTTCCCAATTTCTTACAGGTTCTGCTTGGAACCTGGAACCTACCTTGTCACAGGTTCCGGGATCGGTTCCAGGTTCCAACAGATTTTTTTTTTTTTTTTTTTGGTTTCATTTTTAGTTAAAAAAAATAGAAATGAATGCAGCAATAATAAACAAAGTTGTCATTCATCGAAGAGAATATAACACAAACAGCAAACATAATTTTAGAAGCAATAATAAACAAACTGAGTGAGCTTGCTATTACAGTAAGGCACGTGAGGAAACTCTTTAGGATATACGGATGCATGTAGAAACTTCGAAGTGCTTCTGATTTTCACTCTCAAGTACTTGGACTATTCTACAATCTTATAGAGACATGATAAGCAAATTTAAGGCATTATAAAGAGGATTACCCAAATAACTCTGTAGCACTTGAGTGAGCTTGCTATTACAGTAAGGCACATGAGGACTCTTATGCGAAAGAGCGAAAATGACGTCTCCAAGGGCGGAGAGTGACTTGTTTATATGCTGTGCATCTTTTAGTCTGTCACCAGTTACTTTTGAGCGGTCGACTCTTTCGCTTCCCACAAGATCTACCAAGTGAAGATTACCATGCGATGCGCTTCTAGTCTTCACATCTGTCCCACGAACATGTACAGTGACGATACTGTCGCCACAAAATTTCAAATAAAATTACAGCTCGGAACCACAGAAATGCATTAGGATCTAGAACATCAATTGAAAACAGAACATCAGATCAAGAACCTGTGCGAGCGGCTACTTCTTTCATTCAATGCGGTGGCACCAACGGCTCTATTCTTAAGTCCTATGTCCATTAGTTCCATAACATCCGAGCTTGCTCTCACAGGATGCATGCTAGCATCTGGAACAGCTAGACCACTTGCATGAGAGATTGATGAAATCCCTAGTGTAAGCATGTTAACGAAAACCAAGTACTTCTTCATATTTAAGTTTGGAACTTCCACAATGAGAACAAACAAATCTTATTTAATTTAACTTAAAAGTAACTATAATGCTGCAAAAGGATATTTCTTCTGAGAGCTGTCACTGGAGAGTAGATCTCGCACTTGTTCATTGTAGATCTCAACCATTTGAACCCATATTTCATACACGATGGCTCTACTTCTACTCTCAGACATATTGAAAAGGTCATTAAGAGCTCGATAGTTGACACCCCAGCTCTCCTCAGTCGCTGCACCAGGACCACTCTGGCAATGCCATCGCATAACATTGTGTAAGTTTGTAAGGACAAAACATTTATTGAGGAAATTTCAAATGTAAAGAGGACTTGTACCATCATGTAGGTTTTTCCCGAACTAGTTTGGCCGTAAGCAAATATGCACACATTATATCCATCAAGAACAGAACGAATGAAGGGTTGGATGTCAGAATATACCATCTCTGCCAACAATCAGGCAAGAAGCAAGACATTCTTATTTGGAGGATTTAAAAATCAGAAACTGAGATAAAATCAGCTTAAAAGAAAAAAAAAATCTACAAGACATAGATGACTAATTGTTACACGTAAATACCCAGAGACTATTTTAAAAGAACATGATTAACATAGAGAGAGAGAAACCTTGAGAAGCAGCCGGACCATACACCTTGTTGAACTTGAACATGTGATGGCCATCTTTGCCTTGTTTGGAGGGATTAGCGACAACCAACTGTCCATCATCACCAATACGTTCGATGATCGACTATTTTCCACTCTGTCCAGGAAGTGGGGGCCTAATCCTACAATACACTCTGATATTACCTGTGCAACACACAAGCTACAAAAATCAAGAGCTGTGCGACCCTCACAAATGCCACGTGTATTGGAAGTGCGAGTAGAAGTTAATGCACCTTTTAGATCTTGAACCTCATTAAATAACCTCCTATTTTCTGCAAGAACTTGGTGATAGTACTCTGCTACGTCAGCTAATGCTTCAACCTGTAATCTTGCAGAAAAAGATTGAGTGGATTTTTGAAATCGTTCCATAAATTAAAAGATTTGCATTGATGGACAGAAAAATTCTAGTAAACCAACCAACACTGTTGAATTCCTTTGAATAGTTTCTTTGGGTGACCAGAAGTTCATGCTTGATAGACTTGAAAGAGACCCTTAGTTCCTGGAAGTTTTAGTCATTTAGAGGCACGTGTGTATCCATAACAGCATAAAATTAATTCCAGATATAGAGAAGATGCAGCTTACACGTAGAGCCCCAAATTAAAAGTCCATAAAGCTATGGAAACTGTGCTCTTTCTTGTTCCACTTCTGGTTTTTGGATTCCGAACATGCCTCAAGTTGTTTCACCTTATTTCTTGAGCCTGCCAAGTCCTGCTCGAGTTTTCTTATCCTCTCTTCAAGCATCATTTTAGCCGCATTAGCTTTTGTTTCAATTTGCAAGTGACAGAGCTAGTACGTCTTGTTAGCTGCTTCCAGCTCCTGAACCTTGTTTCTGTATCCTGCCAAGTCCTGTTCCAGTTTTCTTGTCCTCTCTGCCTTAGCTTCTGTTTCCATTTGCAGGTGACGGAGCTCATATGTCTTCTTTGCCACTCCTAGCTCTTGCTTCAGTGCTGAAATTTCTAAGTCATGGCTTTCCTTCTCTTTAGTCAATCTAGCTAAGTCTTCCTCTTCAAGCTTCCTCTTCTCTTCAATCTTCTCTTCCATCTTGATCTTCTCAGCCTGCATGATGAGAGCACCACTGAATCATATCACATGTTGCGATGGGGCAAGCGATTGAACAAAATATGGACGGAAGAAGAAAAATAAATCGGACACCAGACTTATGTGGTTCAGTTGTAAAGACCTACGTCCACGGGGAGAGCAGCAGCGAATTTCATTATAAATCAAGCGATACAAGGAGATTACACACTCAAGTCACTCAAACACTCTCTCGGTGTTTCCCAAGCCCCAATTACACCCAATAACGCACGTACTGTTTAGCCCCGAAATTCCTCAAAAATAATCTCTCAATCTCACGAAGGAATTACACGCAAATCTTACCACAAGATTTAAATCGGCTACAAACACTAATTCTTCGCGAATGTCTCCAGCACGAACGAAAACCCGCCAAGCACTCGCTAGAATAACGGCGCTTCAATGCTCGTATCAACAACGATGCTGACCCCAATATTCATGCAAGCAAACCACGAATATATATACTTGTACGTGCACCGCCTCGATCAAAGAGGAAAGTCCCAAGCCAAGTTAAATTAGGAAGTCCAACTTCCTTTAATCAAGTTTATATTTCCTTTCTTGGTTGATGAAGTTGACGAGTGCATCTCCGCTTGCCAATCTCTGCTTGAATGATAGGAATATTTCCTTATCCGCAAGTTAACTAATTTATTTTCAAAATTCAGTAATTCGCTTCGGGCTTAAACTCGAGACATATTTTAACATCACAAGTGTCCTCAAGATGTTCTCATGGATTCATAATTCTGTCAGAAAATATGCCTCGTGATAAGAAGTTGGAACTTCACTTGGAGTCACTGAAGCTGACCCACAGAAATCTGTGCATAATGAAAAGTACCCTATGAATTCTGTATTTGACGTAATTATAAACCTGAATATGACCTTCCATTTACCGACGATAATCTCCGCATATGACGTAATAGAAGATCAATGTTAGGGTTGCGCACTGCAACAGCCAATGCAAGGCATCCTCCCAATGATAAACTCTATTTACCGGCGATAATCTCCGCATTAAAACCATCCATATCGAAAGAAGAAGAAGAAGAAGAAGAGATTAAATAAAATATTCACTTATAGATATACAAAAAGAATTGCAATATATAAAGATTAAACAATGTCACTTACCCAACTCAAATTTTTCTGCATTCTCGATGCACTCCTCAACATCAATCGGTACACGAACGGCTCTCAACCAATCTTGAGTGCAAATCAAAGCTTCTACTACTTTGGGAGTTAAAGAATTTCGAAAGCCATCAAGCACACGATCCGATATACTAAAAGTTGACTCAGAAGCAACGGTAGTTACGGGAATGGACAAAATATCTTGAGCCATCAAAGAAAGAATCTTATATTTTGAGCTATTAGTCTTCCACCACATCAAAATGTCAAGATCAAGATCATTTTTATTTTTTCTTGAAGATACTCATTAAGCTCGGACTTGTTGTCATCGCACCCTTGTTCATTCGAGTATAAAAAAATTTTCTTCCAAGCTTGGGCGTCATACTTCTTTATTCCTTCACTACCACCCGCACCGGCATTAGAAGCATTACTACTTGCACCCGAACTATGGCCACCAAAATTTTGATTACTTGAGATAAGAGAAGATTGCTAAAAAAATTCATACAAACACTCTAATGTATCCTTCACCTTGTAATGCATTTCTTTAACTTTCAATTCATCATCATAAATTTGTTTATATAAGAACGTCACATAATTCAACTTGGTTTTAGGATCTAGCACAACCGCAATCAACACCATCATATTCACTTTATCCAAGCTTCCATAATATTTATCAAATTTTTCTTTCATTTTCACACTCATAGCTTGAAGCTTAGGATTCGAAGCATCGATTGCATCTTTCAAATATCTATACAAAAGAGCTATTCCTTCAAAATAATCATTTGAAGTAATATATGAACTCCCCGACATCCGATTGGTGGCATCATAGAATACTTTTAGAAATTTCGAAAGAATAATAGCATTTTCCCAATTATCATCACTAGGAGCTTCATGATTAAGTTCACTTGTAAAAGATAAATCGTTGTCTTCCATTCTTTGGAAAGCTTTTCTAAACTTTATGGCGGTGTCTAACATGAAATAAATGGAGTTCCATCTAGTGGCAATGTCAAGAACTATCGAACCCTTATAAGTGATCTCTTCGCTCTCAATGCAAGACTGAAATGCTTTAGCTCTCGTGGGAGAACTCCTTACATATCTAACTACATTTCGGATACGTGCAATGGAGTCACGTACTGTAGTTAAGCCATCTCTCACAATTAAATTTAATATATGAGTCGTGCACCTCATGTGCAAAATACTACCATCCAATATCAATGACCTTTCTTTCGAAAATTTATCCCTCAAATAGCCAATTGCAACATCATTCGAGCTAGCATTATCTATAGTGATTGTGGACACCTTTTTTTCTATTCCCCACTCCTGAATGCATTTCTCTACCATTCTCCCAATTTCCCTACCCCATGACTATGCATCACCATAAAGTTGATGATTCTTTTATGCAACTTCCAATTTTCATCAATAAAATATGCAGCGATACGCAAATAATTCATATTTTGAATCCATGTATCGGTCGTGAGTGCGATTCTAGAATTAATCTTTCGAAAATAATTCTTTAAAAAAGTTCTTTCATCTAAATACAATTTCATGCAATTTTTTGCCATTGTGAAACGTGATATATGTTTGAAGAGAGGTTGTAACTTACTGACAAAATTCACGAAATCCAACACGCTCAATCAAGGAAAAAAGGTTGCTCATCAAGGATGATGAACCGAGCAAGCATTTGCCTACAACGTTCTTGATTAAACGACCATGTCATTAAGACACTATCAGTACTAGAATCTCCTCCTGCCTTGCTAGCCATGTCTACATTATGTGGTGCAAAGAATTTCTGTCTCTTATCTATATTACGGGGAAACCTTCTGCATGTGGTCAAGTGCTTCCTTATCGCAGAAGTACCGTTAGCAACATGATACTTAAGCATGATCTCATAATGAATGCACTTCACTTGATTTGGTTTTCCATCCTTATTATTGATTCTCGTATAATGATTCCAGCATTCGAATGTATATTTTTTAGCATGAATAAGATGAGAACTAGGTACCTTACTTGTGGCACTCATGGTAGGGGGTGCCTCTTCTTCATTTTCATGGCTAGAAAACTCTAATTCTGTGATCAGAGTCATCTCCTCATGTCCCTTCACCTCCATTGATGTGTTATTTTGATACATTAATTTCGCACTACACAACAATAACAAAATATAATTGGAAATTTCAAAATAAAGAGCAAACTAGAAATGAAACACCACTAGAACAAGAATGTCTAGCTTAGAAATGAGTGATAAGTTGACCAACTAATGTCGACTAAAAATTTCGGGTGTCAACAGCTGCTCCTCTTTGGGTGGGAGTTCGAAGAGGTAAAAAAATCAATGTAATTGGAAGGTAAACTCTAAACAATTTGTTCCAAGCAAATTACACAACATCAACAATATCATGGGGAACAACTTTCATGGCAAAAGTTTTCCAACGTGAGCTACATAGGAATTTATGAAAATTCAAAAATGCACAACACCACATTGGAAATGCAGCAAAATAGCAGGGTATCATGACATAATATCAACATCTTCATATTCGCAATGACCATTTCAACCAACCCGGTTACATGGATTGATGTAACAATACGATATGCATCTATCTAATCCAAATGGTTCAGAAATTCAGACTAACTATTCATAGCTAAATGCATTGTTGTTGTAGATAGCGACAAATATAATAGGATGAATTAAAAATAGTGAGATAGAAGGGAATGTCATGATCATCTATCATGAGACATCGAAGTCATACTTTGTTCACAAAAATCTATATGAAAATGGAAAAATAGAGCCAAAAAAAAAAAAAAAAAACCAAGAGGGGAAATGAAGAGAAATGAGCTGAAGTAGGCAATTCTGGGATGTCCCAAACGGTGATCATTAAGATCAAATATTGCATGGACGCCCCCAAAATTTGTCAAGATCACTAACGTGTGCAATCCTTAGCCCTAGAATTATGCTGTCATGGATGACTAGACCTAATAGGAGAAAATAGTAGTCTTTCTATGCCAATGTGTGAAGTAGGCAAAACTGATGGTAGAAGAGACTAATTAGAAGATTATCTGCAAGCCATTCTAATTTCTTCTAAGATGAGTCTTCTCAATTCTCAAGAGTATGACGTCGAGCATTCACTTGAGTTTATGCAACAACAATTCTAATTTCTTTTTCTTTGGTTCTCATCCAATCAGATCTTCAAATTTCATTTGGCTTTCATTTCATTGTTTATTTTCAACTCATTTACAGCTCTTGTTTCTTCTCAAATCACGCATACTTGTAGCTCGCATGCTTCAGACACGAACTCTTTTGATATTTGCAACAAGCATAGACCACTCATGCATACTCATCTTTCCTTCAGCGCCTCACCATCTCAAATTAACATGCAGGAGCACCATTTGATATACAAAATCACATATGAATAGGATTCGATCCATGCAAACAATCATGAATAGCATTCGACATACATCACCTATACATCTAATTAGTTGACATTTCAATCAACTAGCTGAATCGGAAGGAAAGACGGAGAGAGAACACTCACAAGAAGAGGTCGAGGTGGCGTCGAGCAGAGGTCAGCGGTGGCTCGCCGAGCAGAGGTCAGCATTGGTGTCGAGGGCGAGCAACGGTGGTGTCGAGGGCGAGCGGCGAGCTGCAGCAATGTCGCTCAGGGAAAGCTTGGAGTTGGGCGAGGGCGCTGCGGGTCATGGGCTTCGAGGCATGGCGAAGGTAGAGCAGCGGCGTCGTGGGCTTTAGGGCACAGCGAAGGAAGAGCAGTGGCGTCGCGGGATCACAGTGGTGTCGGGCAGCAGCAGCGGGTGGAGCAGGAGCGACATTGGGTCGTTGTGGGTTGGTGCGGGCTGTAGGTGAGGCGCGGAGGGGCTTGGGATCTGCTGCAGAGGGCTTCTAATGTCGGCGCGAGCGAGCAGGGGTCACTCGAAGATGCAGCAGCCGGCAGAAGTGCAGAGCAAATGGTGAAGAGAGAATCTTAGGTGGCATCGAGTAGTTAGCAGAGGGCAAAGAGAGAACACAGGTATCCGAGACCGAGACTGAAAGTGTCGTGAAAATCAAATAGGGGCTTTTTTTGAGCCCTAACCAGACCGGTTCCGGTTTCGGTTCCCAGAAAAAAGGGAACCGTTTCCTTTGGAACCAGGAACCTCCGGTTTGGTTCCCCGGTTCCCGGTCCTACCTGGGAACCGCGTTCACCCCTAGTTATCACAACACCTTTGCAATGAATTGAAGAAACAAGAAAAAATAAATAAAGAAGAAGAAGAAAAAGAAGAAGAAGAGAGAACAAGAAGTTATGATCTATCTTGATTGATTCTTAAACATTTTCTTTATCAGTGATTCTTGACCATTACACAACATTTACAAGAAATGAAATGTGAGGTATGTGTGACGACATGAACCTAGTAGTGTCTACATACTAAAGGTCAAAACCCGAACATTTAAGCTATTTACAACAATAAATCAAGATCCAAGTGATCTAATAATGAATGAAGATCTTGCTATTGGAGATAAATCCAGTGTGGGAATGATTTTTATAGACCGATATTGATTTTAATGATAGATTGAAGACATTGCATGATGTGATGGGTAATGTTACTATTGCATACGTTTCTTTTTAAGAGTGTCACTCAGCTTTATAAGTTGCCTCACTAGATCTTTGTCAAATTCCTGGGGACCCCAATTGAATTGACTTGATAATGATTGCTATCACTTGCTGTGAAGATGATGAGCATATTAATTTAATCACAAGTGGTCCTTATGGGCCCGTAATAGAAAGTTTGTGTGGATGGCCTCGGTTACTATTTTAAATCACTTCAATAAGAAGAAATCTCATGGTTCGTTAGATTAATTTTATTTATTTATTTATTATATATGTCAAACTTGGATGCTTTTGAAAGTGTTGGACAGTATTATATATATCTGAAAGAATTGATGTTTGTAGACATTGCACAGCTTATTTATCTGGGGTGTCAATGTGTCATTGTCTTCAAATCTTATCATATAATCTGTAAATACCCAAAGGATTAGGAAAAATATAGCTGTTGGTGGGCCATAACCCTATCCACTGATTTGTATCTATAGTCGTTACCCTTGTTTTGCTGATTTGATCTCTATGACTAGGACAGTAATTAAGGTTGCCGTAATATAAGCAAGCTGGAACGTTTCCTTCTTCTTCCTTCTCTTCAATCTGTGTTACTGTTATTGGATCAATTATTGGAGAATCCAAGATGATTGAGTTCAACCATCTGGGTGCGTCGTTTTAGGCACAAAGATAAGACAAGCTATCTCTACTTTGAAATATTGCAAGTCAACAAAATATCTAGAGGTTTCAGAGAGAGACAACATGTCAACGTATGACAAACTCAACCATAGAGACGCATGAAAAGGAAAGGTGGGAGAAGAAATTAAACGACGAAGAAAATAAACATGTTACGATATGTCTTTGTCTCGTATACTGATCAATGTGCGAAGGTTGATGCTCCTTTGGGTATGATGGTGTCGTTCGTGGACAAGTCTGGTCGGATGTTTAATGTTACCCAATTTGTTTCTCATTTTTCCCGACTGTAGCCAGCGAATTCATGAACATTGCCCTGAAAATACACCGCCAGAGAAAGTCAAGAGAATAAAATTGATTTTATCAATCGAACAATCCTAGATGGGCATTGATTTGGGTGTTTAATGCTCAAGAAAGAAAAATTCTGACAATCCCAGAATGGAATTTGCTTAATCTCACCATTTATCTTTATATTAGCATCTTTTTTTATGCAGATCGGTGGAAAATACATATGTCTGACCCGACATAAATGTCCGAATTAATTATTATAGAAAATTATTTGGTCAATGAAAGTATATAAAGCAGATAGGATGACCAGCAAAAACAAGTGATGTGCGGCAATTTCAGTCAATAATTACTATTTAATCTCAATTGGTTAAATTCCAAAACTTTGGTCTCCGATGATCTTAACTCCTATCTCTTTTTGTGGTTCCATCCAAAACGAAGACAATATCCTCGAATATTTTCAATTAAGAACTTTGAAGATTATTAGGCTCCTCTACGGCCAAAATGTTATCGCTACGTATTCCAACACGTAACATACTATATATATATACCAACAAAAAAAAAAATACGATATATAAAAAAAAAATCTACTTTGATGCTATAATTCCGTTCACTAGTTAGGCCCAGTGTTACATTGTGGTACATTTGGACCTTCTCGGCCAGTTATGGGCTATCTGGAATGATTGCAGGACCAACCGCCTACTGGGCCCAATATTCTTGTACGTCCACATCCAAGTTCTGCAATAATTTCCTTTTTCGTTTCTATCTTCTTCTTTCTTCGGGGTAAACAAGTTCGCTAATATATTACTTTCATTTTCACAAGAGTCAGTCCTTAGAGTTGCTCAAGAAAAGTTGAAGTTTGATAATGAGAAGCCGATCAAATGAGGGAGGGGCTAAACTCATTAAGCCATATAGATATCTCCATAGGTGGACCTAGAAATTGGTCCCAAAAATTAAGTCATTGGACGATGACCCAAGCAGGCCCAACGCCCGGCAAGGAACGGTGGACCAGACACTTATGCTACTTTATTTGTGTTATTCATTTAGTTTAAGTTCAACGACCTGCTTTGCTCTCAAAAATGTGTTTTCCCAAGGCAATGGCGCTGAATCTTACATGAGGGATCTGCACCAGTTCACTAGTGAATTCCAAGCAGACCATTGACGAATACCCCTCTTACGTATGAGGCAATCTCTTGCAGCCTTACCGGAGACGGCACTCTCCTTTATTATTTTTTAGTCAAATTATTTGAAATTTGAACATACTCTGAGTATATCACTAAACATTTTTCTGTTCAACTTTGACCTATGTTAACTATCAAAGATGATGTACATTAGCTTATAGTTCACAACCTACTATTCACCTGCAACTTCAAAGATTTTAGTGTTGATTCTTCAGGATACTTTTCCTCGGCACATTAAGTTATTAGCTACTTTGGCTGAATGGGTTACTTCTTCACATCTAATTATGCATGGATAAATAAAAGCAATGCACACCAAGGAAAATATATCTGTAAGGTTAATGACACTTGCTATTTTTCTGTTTTTAGCTTCATTTTTTAAAGTCGCGTGCTTGACGGATCTCATTATTCATCTTCTCAATTAGATACATATAGTTGCGACAAGAAACAATAAGACAAGACATTGAAAACAAGCCTCTATAAGGAAAATGATATTTCAAATTGGTTTCAAGACATTTTTATTTAGTGAATCTACCTTGCAATCAAAGAGATAACTCCTCAAACAATTTCATTGTCCATGAAATTTGATGGCCTTCCACTTTGGCCTCTCTATCCACTCGGCTACTCTTCTCTCTAGCATTTTCACACCTCGTGCAAGCCATTTGGGCCTTCCTATTTCAAATGCAATGTATGCTATGGAAATTCCAATTACGATTCCAGATGCATAACCTATCCACACTGTTTTTTGTTTGAACCAACTCTCATGCCCTTCGCAGTCGAAAGTAGACGACGGCGATGGTTGAGGAGGTTGAGCATTGCTAGGGCATGCTTTTGGTAATGGAGTTCCACATAAGCCTGGATTTCCACTAAATGAGTCGCTTGAAAATGTGCTCAATTGCTTGTCTTGAGGTATGCGTCCTGTGAGTTGGTTCTTCGAGAGATTCAAGCTGCCAAGGAATGACAAATCTCCCAATTTTCTAGGAATCCCCCCACTGAGATTGTTTGAAGATAGATCGAGCCATTCAAGATTAGTCAAATTCCCTAAAGTCAGAGGGATGGAACCTGTAAGGTAATTGTGTGAAAGGTTGAGCCCTATGAGAGAGTGAAGATGTCCAAACACTTCGGGAATGTCTCCTTGGAAAGAATTATGCGACAAATCGACGATTGTCAAGATGGTCAAGATTTTCACTAGCTCAATCTCTAGCCCTTTCATGGTCAGTGTCATAGAATTTTCATATGACTGGCTATTTTCATATGACCGCCTTGTCATATACAATAATTTGTCTTGCCCATCTTTCCCATCCGTCATGGCTTTAAGGTTCATCAATAGGTTGGTTGGCAAAGGACCGCGAAAGTTGTTGTTTGATAGGTCCAAAATGTGTAAATTGGAAAAGAGGTAAGCTCCCCTAGGAATATTCAAAAGATCCTTAAAATTGTTTGACCTCAAACTGAGAACTTTTAGTTCTGGGAGTTTTCCCAACCAACTCGGGAACGTATCCTCAATCTGATTGTTACTGAGATCTAGAACTTCAAGATGTTTACATTCGACCAAGGATCGGGGCAATGTGCCTTCAAACCAATTTCGACTCAAGTCAAGAGTTGCTAAGTTACTTCTCAAAGAAAATGATTGAGGAATTGTGCCTTCAAGGTGATTTTTTCGCAAGTTCAAAACCAACAGTTTGGTGCTAAAATTTGTTAAACACCGAGGCAATCTACTTGTTAAGTTGTTGTTCGACAAGTTGATGACCTCTAGCTTGGTAGCATTGCATATCAAAGGAGTTATCTTTCCCGTAATATCATTCCTTGCAATGTCATAATAAAATGTGATGGGAGATGGAAGTGGAATTGGCCCTCTAATCATGTTGTTGGACAAATCTATTACATCCAATGAGTTGTTTAAGAAAATCTTTGTAGGCAGTTGTCCTGTAAAATAATTGCTGCTCAAGTTTAGGACCTGGAGATTGGTCATATTACTAAAACATGGTGGCAGATTCGCAAAGAGATTATTGTTCGACAAATCTAATATCTCCAGTGAACTCAATTGGTCTGAGAGATTGGTCATACTACCAAGACATGGTGGTATATTGCCAGAGAGATTATTGGCAGACAAATATAAAAAACTGAGTGATTTCAATTGGCAAATCGAAGGGGAGATCTCACCGGTGAAACCATTGTCGGAGGCAAAAAAGTAAGAAGTAGAAGGTGGAGGGATCGGGAGTGGCCCTTGGAAGTTATTTCCATTCAAGAATAGGTCTGAGAGATTGGTCATACTACCAAGACATGGTGGTATATTGCCGAGAGATTATTGCGACAAATCTAAAAACCGAGTGATTTCAATTGGCAAATCGAAGGGGAGATCTCACCGGTGAAACCATTGTCATAGGCATCAAAGTAAGAAGTAGAAGGTGGAGGGATCGGGAGTGGCCCTTGGAAGTTATTTCCACTCAAGATTAGGTCTGAGAGATTGGTCATACTACCAAGACATGGTGGTATATTGCCAGAGAGATTATTGGCAGACAAATATAAAAAACTGAGTGATTTCAATTGGCAAATCGAAGGGGAGATCTCACCGGTGAAACCATTGTCATAGGCATCAAAGTAAGAAGTAGAAGGTGGAGGGATCGGGAGTGGCCCTTGGAAGTTATTTCCACTTAAGATTAGGTGTGAGAGATTGGTCATACTACCAAGACATGGTGGTATATTGCCAGAGAGATTATTGGCAGACAAATCTAAAAAACTTAGTGATTTCAATTGGCAAATCGAAGGGGAGATCTCACCGGTGAAACCATTGTCGGAGGCATCAAAGTAAGAAGTAGAAGGTGGAGGGATCGGGAGTGGCCCTTGGAAGTTATTTCTACTCAAGATTAGGTTTGAGAGATTGGTCATACTACCAAGACATGGTGGTATATTGCCAGAGAGATTATTGGCAGACAAATCTAAAAAACTGAGTGATTTCAATTGGCAAATCGAAGGGGAGATCTCACCGGTGAAACCATTGTTGGAGGCATCAAAGTAAGAAGTAGAAGGTGGAGGGATCGGGATTTCCCCTCCAATTCTATTACCAAACAATTGCAACACTTCAAGCTTTGGGAGAATGAGGGAAATATTGGAATGGAGGGTGCCACGAAGCCAACTGCAACTAAGATTGAGACCGATGACATTACCAGTGACATTGGCGCAAGTGACACCGTCCCATGAGCAGCAGTCCATGGCCTTGTTCCATGAGTTTGTCTTTGGATAAGATGACATTTGGTAAAAATCACAAAAGTCCAACGCCTTGGTATCAATCGTGAAGGAATTTTTAAAAAGGAGCAAGGAATCGCGCTGGTTAGGAGGGCAAAGAGGCGAGGCAAAAGCATGTGAGGAATGTAAGAAAATGAGGAAACAAAGGAGGCCAAGAATTTGATGCCACCCCATTTTGCAATTCAGCATGTGAGGGAGTTTATTGATGATGGAAAGCGCTTCAACTTATATAGCCCTTCTTACTTGCATGTTGGTGGGCCCACAACATGTGTAAGTCATTCTAAAAGCTCTGCTGGTCAGCATACGACTAATTTCATGTAATGTTATAGTTCCCAATCAGTGCACATGAAGCAATGGTAAAGTGTCTGATTAATTTGAAATGAACGTTTGATATGCAAGATCAATATGTAGTGTTCAACGTCGCAATCTTTTTTTGTAAGTTTTAGAGCTTAACCACATTTTCACGATAAGTTTTAGGATTTCTACTATAGTTATTTTATTTTTATATGAATAAGTGAAGTTCGACCATTCAAGTAACTAGTAACTTCTTCTCATCAATTAGTAACTTTCAATATAGAATGATAACGTATTTCGCGTGGCTAATAACTTATTCATCCAGCTATTAATATTTTAAAACTGTTTAGCAATTTTTACATGCGCTAAAGTAACTCAAACTATGTCTATATATGTCAATAATTTCTTATACGAATCAAATAATGTTTAACTACACACAGCATCCTAGAATAAATCCTGGATGATGGATTTTTTTTTTTCTGCTCATGAGACGAAGGGTTATTCATGATTGACCTCACTGGCGAACCGACATAGGTTTTCCTTGCCAAATTCTACGTCTCGAGAGCCATAAAAGTCCTACGACTTTGGCATATGGTGAAGGGAACCTTGCTAAAACTGCACGACAGTCGTGCTTTTCGTGGCGTCTAGCGCAAGTTCTTAAATGTATCAGCTTGATTTAGTAGATTAAAACTCTGTTTATTTTGCAAAATTTGAATGATTTAACGATTGCCTATGTGACTTGAAATAATAAGTTAATGGAGAATATTTTCATTATTGATAATAACTTATGGTTAAATATTTTTATGAATGATAAAAATATTTTTCATTCATTTATATATATTATATAAGCGACTTGTTCCAAGTCTTTGCAGAAGTCAATGGTGGGTAGGGACGGATAACGACTTGGAGGGAGGGTGGGAGACTTTAACTCCAAAGCATGATGATGAGTCATGCATAATCGATCTTTTATTCGAAGTCCTTAAGAGACTTGACTCTCAGATAGAATTGTGGACAGTGAAGAGGAGCTAATTCAGAATTTTTTTTTTTTATAAAATTTGGAAAATTTGAAGAGAAAATTACTAGAAGTTCGAACTTTTTTCCTTCCCGTCTAATACAAGTTTAGAATTTTGAACTTTGCTTCCTCTGAGAGATTCCCTTTGACGAGGCCAACAAGGTGCAGGACCACGAGAGAGAGGTCTGATAATTAATTGGAGATAAATTATCATCTTTGATGATGAACCGACATAGGTTTTCCTCGCTCCAAGTCTAAGTCTCGAAAGCCATAAAAGTCCTAGGACTTCAATGTCAACTTAGTCCATCAGTGATATGGTGAATAGAACCTCGCAGAATTGCATGACAATCATGCTTCTAGTGGCGTCCAACATGGGTCGCACAAGTTCCTATAAATGTGTTGGCTTGATTTAGTGGATTAAATTCCTATTAAATGAATTATCATAAAAACGAACGCCTGTATTACTTGAAATAATTAGTCAATGGTTAATATTTTCATTATCGACAATAATTTATGTTCAAATATTTTCATGAATGATAAAATATTTCTAATTCATTTACATTTGTAAATCATATAAACAATCATTTAAAAAAAATATTTTCTTAATCATTCATTCTTCTCGAAACATATTGTGTCTAATAAGTCTATGCAGTGCTTGTTCCATGTCTTTGCAAAATTCCATGGTGGGTAGGGACGGAGAACGACTTTGGATGGAGAGTGGGGAGATTTTTTAACTCCAGAGCATGATGATGAGTCGTACATGATCTTTTTGTTCAAAGTCCTTAAGAAGACTTGACTCTCCGGAAGGATTGTCGACAGTAAAGATGCTAGATCAGACCAAGAAAATTACTTAACTTTGGAAAATTTGTTGAGAAAATTACTGAAAATTTCCCATTTTTTTTCCTTTCCGTCTTGTACAAGTTTTAAATTTTCAACTCTGCTTCATCTGAGAGATTCCCTTTGATGAGGCCAACAAAGTGCAGGACCACGAGAGAGGGAGGGGTCTGGTAATTAATTGGAGATAAAATCATCATCTTTGATATATCCTTGTGAGGTTACCTCATTAGAGAGATCTAATGAATAAGATTGGATAGACAATGAAATGCTTACCAACATTTAACTATTCAACAATTAAAATTTGGGTTACTACCAATAAAAACCCCAAATTAGTACCTCAAGATATGTTTATTCCAAATAAATTTTCGTCTCACAAATTTTCAAACTGGTACCGTTTATCCAAATTTACCTCCGTTAGCATTCCGCATAATATCGTGTTAAAATGCGTATGTGTCAACACACTGTACATTTGTCAAATATTTATCCGGAAGTTTTTCAATCACCAAAGCCCAAAATCAAAATTTCTCATGTCCTTGTCCACTACAGCCCAATGCCCTGGAACAGAAAGCTTTATCTGCATCAGTCCAAAACATATACTTTTCCTGCAACACAGCTTGAATTCGAACTCTAACAGAGAAAACAACCCACTTGATAACTCTGAACAACCCACCGTGAAAAATGATGAACGAGAGAAGACGTGGGATGAGCCCAATCTGGAAGATAGTCCCAAGGCCTTGTGGGCCCTTCCGAGAAAACTTTGGCTCCCCATCTTTTTCCTTGTTACTGTATTTTTGAACTGGGACCATCCTATTGAACTTGCAATGAGAAGTATTCTATTCCTTCTCAGCACAAAGCCCAGTCCTTTATCAGTTTATCTTCCTATAGAGAAGGTAAGTGGTGTGCTTACTTGTGTTTTATTGGTCTCTATACTTGTACCTGATTATAGAGCTAGTCTAGGAATCAAGAATACAATATGGACAAGGGCGTGGCCTATTGGTGGTCCATGCTTCAGGCTTACCAAGATCACCAAGATCCATGAGGTCTTGGGTTGATTGGTGGTCCATGCTTCAGGCTTACCAAGATCACCAAGATCCATGAGGTCTTGGGTTGATGCCCATATTCCGCTCCCATACCTATTAGAAGGAGAAAATAAACAGAGATCCATAGAAATTGACAATTATAAGTTTGTTTTGGTCTGTAATATGTCGAGTGGACGGGCAACTTCACATGGGCTCCTCTAAGCATTGAGAATTCAAATTTCAAATTTTATTTATTGACAAAGCTTTTTTGTTTTCTATCTTTCTCTTTGGTATAATGTGAGTGCATCTGTGATTATGAGGGGGATATAATTGCTCTTTTGACATAATTCCAGTAGTGAGAGAGATGTTTGATCTGCTTCATTAATTGTTGACAGTTACTGAATTGATCCGATATGTAATCAACATGTGTTACTTAGAGCTCTTTCTCACAGAGTAAAACTTCAAATGGAAAGATGGCTCGATTTTAATGATCCCTGGAGGTTCCATTCCCAATAATTATCAAATTGGAGATGTGGAAACATTTGATGCTTTAATGTTCATGTGGCTATGTCTTATATTTCTTTAGATATTTGAAAGGAAATGGACTTTTGTCATTGTCGATTTATTATAATCTACTGCTGTTGTTTAGCAACTGCTTGACATCAAATCTTTTGTGTTCTAGCTGTGTAGTCAATCTACATCAAGAGTCTGACCTATACAGACTAAAGGTATGTTCACTGCTGCCATAAACTTTTCTGATCTCCCACTTTGAGCCATGAGTGAGGAGGCGGATAATGGAAGATGTTTGCATGTGCCAATAGATATCTGTCCGAAATCTTCATTGAAAGCTCTCTTGCATTTGCTTATAGATATTATCCTGGGATGTTCATCTGCATATCATTTCTCAATTAATCTGAGAAAAATTTCATGACTGTCCTGCAGCCACACATGTATTATTGATCCTTCATTTGTTGATCATGATTTGCATAGTAATCTGAATATCATTACACTTGTTATGAAAGTGAAATTTATGGGTTGATATTTCAGCAAAAATTGTCATTTTGGCTCTCTCCTGGATGTGCTCTGAGTAAAGCTAAAAAGTATTCATCTCATATATGTCTCTAATCTACGATTTTTTATTTTTTTTTGAGGAAATGTTGTGAAGTATCCTTGTGGGTCCAGTGCAGTAGCTATTTCTTTTTTCTCCCTTTTTCTAATAACTCAGTTCGTAGAGGCAAAAGGTGGTTCATTTTTTAAACCCCCGGTTGCATATTCAAGACTCGAGACAATTTGGAAAAACAAGCATTCGTAAATCAAGGAAAAGATTCATCTTTTCATGGGTTAAACAGTTCACCTGTAGATTGATGTTTGTTTCCATATAGAGGCACTCTGCAATTTTTTGCCCCTTTTTCTTTGTCCGTTGATGATCATGATTGACAGCTTCTTGGGCATTCACATGCATTTGTCTTAACTACATTCACGTTGCGATTATCTATGAGTTTCCTAGAGCATGTTCTCTACCAATGATGTGAAGAACCATTGTCTCTTGCTGGTTTTATTATTGATGGGCTTAAGGCCCGTCCGCCCAAGTTGGGCCCAAAAAGCCCGGCCCACGGGAATAGGGCCCGTGGATGGAGGGAGGTATAAAAGGGAAGAGAGAGAGAGAGAGAGAGAGAAGACACCTGTTGGAAACAAACTTACATACGTCTTTTCCTCTCCTGCGCGCTCTCTCTCTCCTAAAAGACAAAAGAAGAAACAGTAAGGCATACGGCATTTTCTTCTTCCCTTCAAGGTGTCGTTGGATCGAACATGGCTAGATTTTCTTCCTCTATCGGCGTTGGTGTCTAATTTGTGGCTAACAATGTACGCTCGAATCCGTGGTGTGCTTTAGGATCGGTGATACGTGTTGTTTTCCCGGGCTCGTCTTCCGCATTAATTTAGGGGTTCGATTCAGTGTCGAATCCACGTTTCGGGGATTCGTTATTCTCAACATTGGTATCAGAGCGCTAGTTCACGTTTTCCCGACCTGTTTGACGTTTTTTTATTGATTTTTCGCAAAAAATTTTCGGCCGTACGGATCGGGGCGTGAAATCCCGACACCCGAGCACTGTACGTCCTTTTTTATGAGTTTGCGTAAGTTGAAATCGAATTATGATGGTATAGGAAGAAAGGCGACGTTGAGACAAGTCTGGCGATACGTCGAGCGCCGCTGGGTGACACCGCACGCGCCCACACGTGCGGCCAGAAGGCGCTGTGCGTGGGCGCGACGCGCCCGGAAGCGCTGGCTCACCCAGCGCGTGCGCGCCCTCGGCCGGCGAACCGGCACGCGCGGCCGACGGACGACGGATCGACGCGTGCCGACGCCACCCAACGGCCGGAATCGGGGGATGACGCCACTGACGCCGGCTGGTCGGCGGTCATCGGCCGGCGACCCGACCGGCGACCCGACCATGGACGCCCGACGCACGCGCGCACGTGCGGCCGGTTCGTCCGACCCGGTTCGACCGCCGACCGGTCCGACTGGTCCGGCGATCGACGACCCGACCGACGACCGTTGACCGTTGACGACCGTTGACGATCGTTGACCGTTGACTGACGACCGTTGACCGTTGACCGTTGACAAAAAAAAAAAAAAGAGGAAAAGAATGTGTTTCTTTTTCAATTAAGTCTATGTGGATTATAAGTGATCCATTATTTTGTTCTGCATTTGTTGCAGGAACAATGCCTCCCATGAGGTTGCGCTCACCTATTCGCGCAGTTACCGATGAACAAAAGGATAGGTTGTCTAAGTTGATAGCTGAGCTGACTAATCATCGATAGGAGAGAGGTGACTTAATTGATCACGTCCTTGAAGTCAATGGGAAAATTCAACAGGTCATATGGAATGGTCGTCCTATGTCACAGTCAGAGATGGTGCGATTTTTCATAAACACTCTTCCACCTGAATGGCAAGATGTGTTGAATCGCATATGGGATGTCAACGGAGCTGCTTCCTATAAGAAAATTGTAATGGATTTTATAAATGAATATTACTGTATTGTTACAAGGGAAAAGATCAAGAAATTGAACAAAAGAGGATCTTTCTCAGTTCGTGTGCTGACTTGGTGTTAGTTGTATTGGCTGATATTTGTTAAGTGTACTTTGTGGACATATTATGTAATGATTACTACCTGATTGTTGTTGATGTAGCAACATATATCTTGTTTGTATTAGTTGAAAGCATTATTGTTTTATTGGATGCCAATTATTTGTTGCTTTCGTATATTGCCGGTTACTTTTGTGGGTAATTAGTCAGGGTAGTTATAGAAGTTTTTGTAACTTCATAGAATTGATTTTGCATATGACAATCATATTAATGATAGTTTTAAGTTAGGATTTTTGGAGGATGATTGGAAACGTAGTGACCTTTTGATTCTGAAGCCTTACTTGAAATTATTCATTAATATGATGGGTCTATGTAAATAGGGATGCATAAATGATAGGCATTACTAATTCGTGCATATTTGTCTGATGTGTTCAGATCAATGGCTTCAGCCACAAAGAGCATAGTTGCTGAGCTAAACAAAGGTGAAAATCTCAATGGTGACAACTATGAAATTTGGCAAATGAAAATCCAAGATGTGCTGGAAGAGCAAGAAGCACTTGAGGCTCTTAACCCGACCATGGTAGAACCTCGAAGAAGGAACCACCGCACAAAGACAAGAGAGATAAGGAAGCTTTTGCTGCGTGGAAAAGAAAGAACTCTCTTGCTCGCATCACGTTGCTGAGCAGCATGAAAAATGACGTCATGCGAGAGTTTCGGCGTTTTGACAATGCCAAGGAAATGTGGGAGGCATTGGCAGCTAGATTTGCTCATACTTCGGTGACTAGATCGAGGAGCTCACTATCGTTTGACTCTTATAAGAAGCCTCATGGTCAGACCATGAAGCAATATCTTAGAAAGATGTCAAACATGATAACTGAGCCGAAAGATGCCGGCCATGTCCTCACGTATGAGCAGCAAGTGCAAGCAAAGTGATTCGTTCCTTGTCTTAGAGTTGGGAGCATATGAAGGTGCACCTGACTCATAATGAAAATATCAAAACCTTTGAGGATGCAATGCGTCATCTTGAGCTGGAAGAGGACCGTCTCTTGGCGGTTAAGCCGGATGCTGAACTCTATCATGATAGTTCTAGCTCAAATGGAGCTTCGAGCTCCAAGCGCAAGCGCCCTAACTGGTTTGATAAAGGGAAAGGCAAGGAAGCAGGTCCTTCAGGGAAGAAACCCAAGTTTAACCAACATGAAAGATGAAAGCGTCCTCACATGAAAAAGCTTGCAAGGGTGAAATGCTACAACTGTGACAAGAAGGGTCACTATGCTCGCGACTGTCGTGAGCCAAAGAAGGTATGCACCCCTTGTACTTTTCAGAAATTTGCTTTTGTGTTGACTTCTGTGTTCTTAACTGAGTCTAATTCTTTGTGGACTGTGGATTCAGGAGCGACAGACCATGTAGCAAAGGATAGAGGATCCTTCGTGGAATTCCGACGAGTACCTACTGGAACTAAATGGATCTATGTGGGAAACAACTCTAGAGCTGAAGTGAAAGGAATTGGCACCTGCCAACTGAACATGCGTGGTGGACGCACTTTGTTCCTTCATAATGTGTTGTATGCTCCGGAGATTCGTTGGAATTTAGTGTTTGTTTTAGTGTTGGTTAGACTAGGTTTTAATATGAACTTCTGTAATAGAGGTGTGTATTTGTTTTTAGATACAAATTACTATGGTCGTGGTTATTTTCTGGATGGTTTCATTGTATTAGATATTGACTATGTTAATGCAAATGTTTGTTATTCCCTTATCACGTCTTTTAATACCTATGATAATGATGTGAATGTGTGGCATGCTAAACTTGGTCACATTGGCCAACAACGTATGAATAGACTAGCCAAAGAGGGTTTGTTGGGCAACATTGAAAAAGTCGATTTGCCCATATGTAAGCATTGCCTAGAAGGGAAAACGACAAGGAAACCATTTGGAAAAGGTAAAAGAACTGAATTTCCTCTACATTTAATCCATTCTAATGTCTGTGGTCCAATGAATGTGAGAGGAAGGCATGGGGTTGTTTATTTCATCACCTTTATAGATGATTATACTCGATTCGGATATGTCTATTTGATTTCTCATAAATCTGAAGTAATAAGTTGTTTCAAAAGGTTTATGAACCTGGTAGAAAATCAATTAGACAAGAAAATGAAAGCATTGGGATCCGATCGAGGTCGAGAATATTTATCTGATGAGTTCAGAAAATTATGTGATGAAAAAAGAATAGAAAGACAGTTGTCTATTCCATATACTCCTCAACAAAATGGTGTTGCGGAGAGAAGAAACATAACCCTACTGGAAATGGTTAGGTCCATGATGGCGCATGCTAACTAACCTATCACTTTTTGGAGTGATGCGTTGTTAACTGCTGCCTATATACTGAGCCGGGTGCCTTCCAAATCAATTACTTCCACTCCATATGAGTTATGGACATGTAGAAAACCGGACTTAAGTTTTCTTAAGCCATGGGGTTGTGCTGCCTATACACATGAGTTCTCTCACAAGTTTGGGAAATTAGGTTCCAGAGGAAAGAAGAGTATTTTCATAAGATACTCGGAACACTCGAAAGGGTATGTGTTCATAGGTGAGCAGGAAAGTGGGAGTATAACTGAATTTGAATCACGGGATGTCACATTCTTGGAGGATGAATTTCCTAAGAAGAACGAAATAGGGGTAGATCACTCCTTATTTGAGACCTTGGATCAGGATAATGATGTTAGTGGAGTTCATCCGAGTGGGAGTAATATGAGAAGTGATGAATTGAATTCAACTCATTCTCAATTACAACCACATGATGAGACGAAATCATTATTACCTAATCCAAGTGGAAGCATAATGGGGAATGATGTGCAAAGTGTACAATCTCCCATACGGCGAACAAGTCGCCAAAGTATTCCCCGTCGACGTTTTGACATTGAAGGGGAAACTTTTATGGTTGCCCTACAAGATGAGGATGGGCCAAGAAATATTAATGAGGCTCTAAATTGCCCTAGTAAGGAAAAATGGATTCATGCAATGGAAGAGGAAATGGAGTCAATGAAATCAAACCAAGTTTGGGAACTGGTTGATCTTCCAAAAGGACGCAGAGCTATTGGGAACAAGTGGGTTCTCAAAATAAAGCGAAAGGCTGATGGCTCGATAGAAAGGCATAAGACTCGCCTTGTGGCGAAGGGGTATAATCAACAGAAATGAATTGATTATGAAGATACGTTTTCTCCTGTAGTGAGATTTACCTCGATTTGCATTGTTCTGGCAATAGTAACTAGTATGGATCTTGAGTTACATCAGATGGATGTAAAGACTGCTTTCCTCAATGGAGAATTAGAGGAAGAAATATATATGGAACAACCTACTGGTTTCATAGTGAAAGGCCAAGAAGAAAATGTATGTCGACTTTTGAGGTCGATAGATGGCCTTAAGCAGTCATCGAGACAATGGTATATGCGTTTTCATAATACCATAATGGCATATGATTTTACAATGATTGATGAGGATCATTGTGTATATATCAAAAGATCCAAGGATCAATTTGTGATCATATCATTATATGTTGATGATATACTGATTGCCGGAAGCAATATAAAGTTTGTTAATACTGTCAAGAGTTGGTTGTCTTCCAACTTCGAGATGAAGGATATGGGTGAGGCTGCATACATTCTTGGAGTTAAGATTTCAAGAGATCGTTCGAAGAGATCGTTGTCTCTTTCGAAAGAAACCTATATAAATAAAGTTCTTGAATGATTTCATATGCAAGATTGTAAACCCATAGACACTCCTATTGCGAAAGGTGAAGGATTGAGCCATGACAAGTTGTCCGAGGACTCCACAAGAGAAGGAACAAATGAAACATGTTCCTTATGCTAGTGCAGTTGGGAGCTTGATGTACGCTATGATGTGTACAAGACCCGACATATGTTTTGCAGTTGGAATGGTGAGTAGATACCAATCCAATCCAGTCCAAAGACATTGGAAAGCCGTTAAGAGAATACCGAGGCATCTGAAGGGAACTACTGATTTCAAGTAGAATTACCAAGGAAAGGATCTGCGACTTGAAGGCTATTCAGATGCTGATTGGGGAGGAGATTTAGATGAAAGGAAATCAACCTCTGGATTTGCTTTCTTACTGAACAATGGCGCCATATCATGTAGCAAAGAAGAAGCAAACGTGTATAGCCTTGTCCACGATGGAAGCCGAGTTCGTGGCATTATCGCAGCGGTACAAGAAGGAGTTTGGCTTAAAAGATTTTTGGATCATTTAGGTGTTAATGAGAAAGCTGCAAATCCATTGTTGGTTAACTGTGATAGCCAAGCAGCTATAGCGTACACCAAAGATCCTAAATATCATGGCAAGACCAAACATATAGATACCAAGTATAACTTTATCAAGGATATGGTTGCACGAAAGGATGTGAACTTATAGTACATATCTACACATAGAATGGTAGCAGATCCTATGACAAAGCCAATACTTAGAGATTTATTTTGTGGTCATGTAAAATCTCTAGGATTGCGTAGAGTCTGATGTACTGAATTGTAATTTCCCTGAGTTGTTCACAATTATGAACTAGTGTTGTTTCATTATTAATGCCTATGAATCTTTGTATGATCTTTATGCATCTTAATGCTCAGTGCATTACTTTAAGTTAAGAGAAGTATGTCGAACAGATATAAGACTAGCCCACTCACACGGATAATCGCCTCTGTTTACTGTGTGATAAATAGAGATGAGACTGTCTTTAAGCTTATTATCTAGGTGATGATCGAGAGCTCAAGCTTAAAACACGTATGTCGCCTTAACTGAGTGTTAAGATGAGGATATAATTCTTACGATGTCCGAAAGTAAAATACCCCACATATTTTACTTTATCTGTCTAAGATGCCGATGTGAGTTCTCGATGAATTTTGTGAATGAGTAGATACGTGAACTCAAGTTAGACATTGGGTATGTCTGAACTATCATCTGTACGGTATTGAAAATGTAGACATACGCTCCATGGGAAATGAGTTAAGATCGTAATACGTATTTCATACTACGTATGCATGAGACGACCAATAAGAGTGACAAAAAATTTGATCTCAACTTTTATGACGTGTGAGACTCTTGAGGAAAAGAGTTCCTCAATTTTAGTGCCCTAATGACTTTTACTTATTTTCAAGATTTCTATTTAGTGTTTGCTATCTTAGGATGTTGCCAATGGTCATGAGTTGATTCGATCTAATGGGACATTTCTAGAAAAGGAAACTGAACTGAAATTGAGAGTTTGAAGGAAAGAGGAAGATCGATTTGGAGAATCACATTGTACTTTTATATTAACTGGTCGACCAATTATGATTGTCTTTATGATAACTGTAATTGTGAATACAATATATATATCATGTTTGAAAGAGATTAAGAGAGATATAAATGTGATCGATCGATCTAGGGTACTGCATACTAAATCTACTCGGAGTGTGACGCCCATTATGAGCCGCTATATATTCCTAATGTATGTATAGAACGAGCTCTCAAAGTATGCTTTGGTCGCACGGATTATTCACCTGGTATGAATGTTGAAGAGAGGTAAAAAGAATCATGTTCGGCCCACCATGTGCGAGTGGGAGATGATGGTTTTATTATTGATGGGCTTAAGGCCCATCTGCCCAAGTTGGGCCCAAAAAGCTCGGCCCACGGAAATAGGGCCCGTGGATGGAGGGAGGTATAAAAAGGAAGAGAGAGAGAGAGAGAAGACACATGTTGGAAACAAACTTACGTACGTCTTCTCCTCTCCCGCCCGCTCTCTCTCTCCTAAAAGACAAAAGAAGAAACAGTAAGGCATACGGCATTTTCTTCTTCCCTTCAAGGCGTCGTCGGATCGAACAGGGCCAGATTTTCTTCCTCTATCGGCGTCGGTGTCTAATCTGTGGCTAACAAGGTACGCTCAAATCCATGATGTGCTTTAGGATCGGTGATACGTGTTGTTTTCCCGGGCTCGTCTTCCGCATTGATTTAGGGGTTCGATTCAGTGTTGAATCCGCGTTTCGGGGATCCGTTATTCCCAACATCTCTTCTTAACTCTAACTTATATATCTGCCCGTCACCCACTTTGTAGTCATCATGTGCCAAGAAGGTTGAAGTTCAGGACTATAAGTTCTTCTGCCTTGTAAAGATTGAATCGACTGGTCAGAAAAACGTTTTGGTCGGAATTCTAGGTGGTTGGTGGCCTGTACAATCTTTTCTAAGGGAGGGAGCTCTTTAACCGAGAGAAATAGTCAGAAGAACGGTTGACTAAACATAGAGATATGGTAATAACATCGGTATCCCTAAATGCACATTTCATTGGGAGTTCCTAGTCTTGAATTTCTTCCATAGGTTTTGCAGTTGATCCAGCAGACGTTCTCTTGTATAGTATTTTGAATCAATGGGTCGATTCCTTTGACTACTTTTGCAGAAGAGGGAGCTGAAAGTTTCCTCTCAAAAACATTACTTGCAGAATTGCCTTGTGGTGTTGGTTTGTGATGTGGCATACTCAGAAGATTGCTTTCATGTCGGCAAGTTTTGACGGAATAAACGCTGCATAGCTCAGCTGCACTTGGTTGAGAATCGAAATTACTAGTCTAGCGGGATAAATGAATTATACTCAGGAAGCAAAATTGCAGGCAGTTGAGCATGTTTAAGACATTTTCTTGATTAATTTTTCCATAGCTTTCCAATTAGTTTTAGTTCGTTTTTGGGGCCTGAATGATGTTCATTCCTTCTAAAAGCCAAAGACTGCCCGAGATGGTTCTACAAATCCCTAATTTATTAACACGTTTGGAGAGTTACTCATGTAGCCATGATATTTGCTATCATGAAATTATAACACAATTGAGAATCATCTATGGAAAACCGTGATTTCACTTCATGGATTTGTATGGTTTTAAGATGGTTTATGGTGGAGGGAGAATTATAGCTCTTGTCCTTGGCTGTGTATTCAATTAGAGAAAATGTATTCTTACAAAGTGTAGCGTACAGGCACAACATATGTTAAACAATTTTTCTGTCGGGATTGATGATGCAACTAGGCATGAAGCCCAGTGACATGTTAGTAAGATAAGCTCACAAGTTAAAGGGGATAGAGGAGGAGAACATAACAGGTCCTAAGGTGAAAATTATTAAGAAAAAAA
The DNA here is from genome assembly GCA_014182575.1 of Eucalyptus decipiens. NCBI lineage: Eukaryota > Viridiplantae > Streptophyta > Magnoliopsida > Myrtales > Myrtaceae > Eucalyptus > Eucalyptus decipiens. Next base: position 30,029,934 of record CM024617.1, read on the forward strand.
GTCTTAAATTTATTATATGAATGCCAATTTTCTTCTAAGCTTTTTAATTTGGCCAATTGAGTCTGAAATTTTTAACGATTTGTCAATATAGCCCTTTTGGTCAATTTTAGTTGGTAATTGCTGACGTGGACGTTGTACTTTCTTCATGGCACAATTGGCATTTATATAAGCAATGTTATTGAAATGATCATAATCTTTATGAATTTTTTTATATAGATTTTCTTTCTTTCTTTTTTTTTCCTTCTTTCTCCACCAGTCACCAAGCCTTCGAAGGCCAAACTTGCTAGCTTTAGGTGAGGCTCATTGTCGCAAGATTTGGTTAGCGGTGAGCGGTTTCAAATTCTGCATCGATTTCACCTAAAATTTGGAACCTACCTGTTGTAATAGGTTTTTCATTAGTTTTGGAATCTAGAATCTATCCTGAATATCTTAGGCACTCGTTTGGTAACCATCCAAACAATGCCTAATTTTGACTTTTTGTTCTCTGGATCGCTTGGGAACGTAATCGTGTTTGGTAAAAATTTTGTTCTCGGGAATGATTTGGAGTAGAATCAAGAATAAAAAAAAAAGAAAAATTGATTCTTGTTCTAGAAGCAAAAAAAGAATAAAAAAGTGGAACCCTTCTCTCCCTCCTCTATTGTCGTTTGCCATCGTCCGCCACCGCCATCGCCGCTGCTCACCGCCGTCCACCGTTGTTCGCCGCCACCGGCCGCCGGCAACCGCCGGCGAGCTCGCCGGGGCTGGGGCGGGCTCGCCGTGGCCGGGCGAGCCTCACCCAGCCTCGCCGGTGGCTAGGCAAGCCTAGCCCAGCCTCGGCGAGGCCAGCCTAGCCAAGCCTCGGTGAGGCTCAGCCTCGCCAGATCTAGCGAGGCCGAGGGAGGGCTGGGCAAGCCTCGCCCAGCTACCGGCGAGACTCGACCGATGAGGGCCGGCGACACTCCGATGAGGTCTTCGGCCCTCGTCCGGCCACCATCGGTTCGGCGACTAGCCCGAAGAAGAAGAAGAATAGGAGAAAAATCAAATAAAATAAAAGGAAAAAAGTATAAAAATTATTTAAAAATTAAAAGAAATTGATTTGGAACATAATCAACGAGTACGGTACCAAACGCAATTCTATTCCAAAATCAGAAATTTTGGATAGTTTCCAAACGGTTTAAAATGCTTAGAATTTGTTCCTGAGAACATAATAAAAAAGAATCATTTCTGATCAAAATTTACTCTTGGGAATAGAATCGTTACCAAATGCACCATTAGAAACTATAACTCACCTTAGGGTCGGTTCCAGAATCTATCAAGTTCCAACTATATTATTAATTGAACGATTACAATGAATTAAATCTTTAATAACCACCACTTGTTGTATAATTCACTAACCATAAGGGTACATGGAAAATATGAACATTAATAAAGTAAAAATCTCAGTCATAAAATAGAAGCTCAAACTACATCGCAAGATCGCGTGAAGACATAAACTAAGAAAAACATTAGAACTTGTTATATGTTCCTCCAATTAAGAAGATGGAATTTACTCATCAAAATAGGTTTGTCATTTTTTTTGGAATTTGAAATCTACTTCGCATACCTTGGAATTTGAAATCTATAGATTCCCATCGATCCAGTCCTCAAATTTCAAGTTCTACTCTAAAACCATACTTATCCCCAGATCCAATGAGGTTGAGTCTCGTTGCCTTCGTCTATGGCCAGTGGCCAGTTAGCAACTAGACACGGAAGAAGAGAAAAAAAGAAAATGAAAGAGGGAAAAAAATTTAGAACTTGCTATTGAATTCAGGCTCTTATTTAAGACTAAATGATCACATCGAACCCTCAATTGAAATAAAGTTCACTTTAGGCTCTCTTTTGAAAAAAAAAAAAAAAAAAGGAGAGTCAATTTCAGGCCCCAATTTGAATTTTATGTGACATGGCATGAAGGGATACTCCACAAAATATCTATGTTACTTCCACTTTTTCGGTAGAATTTGGTAAATTTTGAGATTACATGAAAATATAACCGCGATGATACTAAATGAAAAGGATCAAGTTTAGAACTTGAATCTATGATGATAGTCACAAGATACTCAATCCATATATATCAACTACTCATTTATCATATTCATCAAGAATTTGAGGATAACATGGCTCATCAACCCTGAAACAATGACATGACACAATGTGGTACAATTTTGTAGTTAATGATGTTTGGCATTGTCTCTCCCAGAATCTCCACATCTAAATATTGTGGACAAAAATGAGACAATGATCAAAGTTGCACGTTTTCGCAATCTTTGTAGGTTTCACCTTTTTCCATTTACATATGTCGGCCAATTACCAAAGCATACCATCAATGAGACTATAAATTCTAGCCCGGCCTTGGTTTGATTATCTATTTCACTCTCAGAACAACTATCTAAGTCGATCTAGCCATCCGAACTTAGTTCAAAGACCATTTGATAAAACTAGGTCTTAATTTATATATCACTTCAAAGTCCAATTTTTCTATTGATTGAAAAATAATTTATTGAATTCATATCAATTTGAGATAAGACTCGGGCGTGACTCTGACTAGTGAACTAACTCAATACTAACCCACTAACTAAATTGCCCAATTCATCTCATTGATTTTTTTTTTTTTTTCAAATTTCAAACTAAGTTGTCATTGTTCTCTCTTACATGTTAGGGGTTTTTAGTCTTTTGCTATTGTTTTCCCTAAACCTAGCGAATCTCTTTTTTAATCTCCAATTGCTAAGTTTCTTCTTTGACAATAAATTGTACGTATATGTCCTTCTTAATCCCCCATTAACCACTCAACCTCAAAAAAATGGAAAGAAAAATAAAAATGAGGCCAATGCTATTGCCACAACCAAGATTGCTCTAGCCATAACCTTTAGTGACCAAATTAACCTCGTCCTGGGACTGCTATGCTGATCACATATTCCCCCTTCCCTTCTGGCCTCCTCTCTCTTAAACACATACATTTGAGAGGATTTCTGCAGACCTCAAAAGTTCATAATGGGGGAAATTTCCACGATGACATCCTTCGAGATCTAAAAAGAGAGAATCTGCTTTTATATGGATTAACTTCCAAACTCAAAGGGACAATACTTTCTCCGGCAAGAGCATCGTAAGCACAAGATGGAGAAATCATTTCTCGGGGACTTGTTTAGATTTTGCTGGACTTTGTGCTAAGGAGACACGATGGAAACTTAATCGAGCTTCTTGTGCAATCTCTCTAACGCTGTAGAGATTTTCGCCATCAAAGCCGGTTGAATGTCCCCATAGACAAACCGAAAAGGCTATCTTCCATTATAAAGCCCGCCCACTCTTGTAAATACAAAAACTAATCTGATAAAATTTTCCTTTCCTTGTCCCTTCATTTGCTCTTTTTGCCGCGAAAGAGCGTCTCTCAACGCGTTCGTCCCCCAAGCAAAAGGGTATTTTGGTCAAAGTACTTTAAAAGGCGGTACCCTGGGTCATCTCGGCCGTGGCGATAGTGCCGCCCAAAAATAGAAAGGAGAAAAAAAAAACAAATCTTTTTGGTCGGCAAAGATATAGATAATAAAAATTAAGGTGGACGACCTTGACTCGCACTTCATTAGTGCCCCGGAGTCTCGGGGCGCCCGTCAGATCCGCCGTACGAGGGGCAAATCCAGCGGCAGGCGATCCGCCACGTCACGTTCCCAAGCCCCCGCCCCGACAGATCCCCCACATAAAGACAAAAATCTAGCGCCGCCGGTTAAAATTCCAGCCTTTCTGAACCCTTTCCGCGTCATATTTCCAGATATACACGACTAAAGTAAAACATAAAAACAAAAACTGACCAATCAAGGAAAACGGGGTCATCCAATCTCTCTCTCTCTCTCCCCACTACAAGGACGAGCGCCTCTGTGAATCGGCATTTCGCGAAGCTTCTTCCGATTTGGGGTTCGGACTGTAGAGATTTCTTACCGGCGAAGAGCAGCGAGAGAGATCGCGAAAATGGCGATGCAGAAGGCGAAGGAGCTCGTGTCCACCAATCCCGTCGTCGTCTTCAGGTGTTATTGTTATTATGAATCTCCTCGTCCGGTTTCTTTCTCTCCACCCTCTTCTTTCGTGCGGTGTGGGCGGGCCGAGCCGCGCGACCGCCGATCGTCGTCGTGTTCCGTGTTCTGACGGCGAGAGGGGGGGCGTGTGTTTTTGTGGCGCAGCAAAACGACCTGTTCCTACTGCGACAAAGTGAAGGAGCTGTTGTCTAAATTGGGAGTCAATTTCAAGGCCATCGAATTAAATCAGGAGAGTGAGTCCCTCTCTCTGTCTCCCTCTGGATGTTCCCTACAGCTTCTGTTCTGGACTTAGTTTCGTTTGAAGTTGTTACGATATTTGTGTTCACATCCATTCCGAGATGTCTAGCTGTGCTTGTATCTTTGACGCGAGAGTATTTGCTTATTCGGTTAAGGCTCTTATTTGTTTCACAGAAAAATAATGAACGATTTGAAAAATATTTTCCTAAAATTGATCGGTTGCATTGCTTACAAATTGTCGTCGATAAGTAAAGAGTTTATTCTCGACTGATCATTTCAGGTGATATATGCAATCTTTTTTAGGAAAATATCTTTCAGATCATTCATTTTCTGTAAAATTATTGGAGCCTACAGTCGATTAGGGTTGCTTCGTGAGTGTAAACTGATTTCGATCTTGGTCTGTTTCTTCATTGATGCAAACTAGAATTGTTGAATTGTTGTGGCCCTTGAGGATGATATTGGATGTTTGATTTGTGATTTGTGACTTCGTGCCTCCATGGTGTTGATGCTGGAAATCGTTATATTTGTTTTGATCAGCTGGGTATCCTTTTGCTTGAAATTTGTCTCATAGTGTCATGATGATCTCGACCGACCACTTTTGGTTGTTCATATTGTTTCTTTGCAACTTATGCTCTAAGCCACAGTTGTTATGTCTTGTCACTGGCCTAGAGGTTGATTTGCGATATGCAGACTGTGAGAAACACAGTGAAGGCTCTGGGGAAGAAAAGAACCTAATGTTGATGCTGGTTTCCTTGTGATGGATTAGATTTTTTATTTAGCGATGCTTAGTATTGAAATCAGGGAAGTGTGTATTGGAATTTTAGATCTCTAATGTGAGAACTAAGGGAGCAAGAGATTGGTTAACTGAAGATCTGCTGAATGTTTACCACTAGAAATCCATGAAAGATTCTCTGTATTGGATATATATAGGTATAGTGAATAACCAAGACCTGACTGTCTAATTCTGTTGGACATGAAAATGCGTGTGATTTCGTTCTGTTTCGTATGGCTTATTCATATTTTCCTCTTAAACTGGTTGACAGCAATAATCTTATGTCTTTAGTTCTTCATTCTCATGTGATAAAACTGCTCAAAGCATCTAATTTGGTTTTCTATAGCTGATGGGAGTGAGATTCAATCTGCACTGGCTGAGTTGACCAAACAAAAGACTGTGCCAAATGTGTTTATTGGGGGGGACCATATTGGTGGCTGTGATCGTAAGTCTCTTATTCCTAGCCAAAATTGCAATGCTGAGTTTTAATGTATTTTGTTTTGTGATATGCCTCTTTGGTTGGTTCATTTTGACGTGGTTTTTTTTTTTTTTTTTTTATAATTGTTTTGCAGGTACAACTGCATTGCACAATGAGGGAAAGCTCGTGCCCTTGCTGACTAAGGCAGGAGCTCTTGCTGAAGCTTCTTAAGGAAAATTTCAGCTACTTGGTTGATCTGTCCAATAGTAAATAAGTGCAAACTATTGCCATATGGTGGTTAAGTGTTGTGATCAACTTATCCGACCTGCGTGTTTTCTTTTCAACCTTGTTATGCTGGGTCAAGCTTTGCTTGTGATGTCAGATGCCAATCGCCCTCCCTACCTTACATGTCAAGTACGTTCTTGAAATGGCTTATGCATTACATGTGTCATGTTCCCCAAATTTTTTTATAAACGTCGAGAAGTCTTTTGTCTAGGTCAAAAATAGGAATGCTTGTCCATCATTTTTAGGTCCTAGAAGATGGAGCGTCATTGCTTCGAGGTTGAGATCTCATTGGCAAGGTTGCTACTGAATGGATAAGAGAATTACAACCATGAAATATACTTGTTCAATTCAACGCACAAAATGCAATCCCTGATTCGTCTAGTTTCTGTCTAAGCTGATATGAACCCGGGTCGTGGGTAAACCCAATCCCGAATCTTGGCTATAACTTGAGTCAAGCATCGTGTAATCCTAAACAAATACTCTTTTATCTCCTCAACATGTCACTTTCTTTATTCTTCACCTCCATTGCTTTCTGCTTTTCCCGTTTGAGATTCTCTCTGATGGCTTATCTGACAAACGAGCAACCATTTGTAAGAGCTCAAATGAACGTATATGTAAGACCAAAATGATGAGAACCCTTCAACATGATCATTGAAGAACCTGTACAGTCTGTCGATGGCTTACATTGCGTATGGCTTCTGGGAGCAACTTGGTAATATGCTTCAAAGAAGCCTTTATTCTCCTTCAGCAGCCCCTTCCACATTGCCAAAAGCACAAACAATCAAGTACTTGTTATGGGGAGAGGGAGAGAGAGAGAGAGAGAGAACCGGTGAGGGTGAATGGGCTGAATGCTGGCGTGTTTGGCTAGAGCTTGGATGCAGTCATCTCTGGTCATATGGAAGAGAAGGCATCTCTCGATCAAATGTTGCACCTGCAAACACATCATTCATTGATCAGATGAGCTTGAAAGAAGACCCGAAAAAACAGAGAGAAAACCGTGGACTACGTTGAGCAAAACCCACCAAATTTCTTTGACAAAGCTGATTTCGGCTTAATGTGTATGAACGCACCTACATACCATTCTTATGTAGCTTTGCGGGTGGCAGTGCAAACGGGGTTGGTGGTGGTGGTGGCGGCGCTCACGGTACACCATGCTTTTTCCCTCCTCAAGCAGTAGCCAGATACGAGAGAGAGAGAGAGAGAGAGAGAGAGAGGGTGAAAAAGTGCAAGGTTTGGAGATATTTTGGTGGAAGATATTTTGTAGATACATATGTATGTATATATATGCTGTCTAGGTGCGTGCGTGAAGGGATGGTGAAGGATGGAAGAGGAGGGCAGAAGAGGAGATGGGGCGTGAATTTTATCCGATGGAGATCCAAGTGAAGGGCCGAAAGAGCACCAGCCATCTCACCCAACTTTCTCACACCCTCATCTCTTTTCAAACCCTCTCGCGTTACGCGAGCTGCCGTAGCTGCTCTGCTTGGTGTCTCGAGATTGGGTAATCGGGGTGCTTTTAATTTGACTGTGACCTTTCAGTCTCTTCGCAAGTTGTCCTCTTCGTCCGTAGCGACCAGCTCATCCCTTAGAATCCCCTTTTTTTCTTCAAGATCACCAAGATCCATGAGGTCTCCGGTTGATTCCCATATTCCGCTCCCATACCTATTAGAAGGAGAAAATAAACAGAGATCTATAGAAATTTCTGGATTTCGTTTCCATTAAAGCATGAGGTGATCCTCAGTTTTCGAAGTGAATTTTGTGTCTGAACTTTGTTTTCTACTAGTGAATCGTGCCGAGTTCGGGATTGCGAAGGCCTGGTTTGAGGGGATTCGGCCTGCGATACGCGATCGTCAGGCTCCCCAATTCGGCTGTGGATTCAGTATTGGCACGCTGAGTGGGAGGAGCTTTGGTAGAGCAGGCAAGTTAAGAGCATTGTCCTTTGGCCTTAAAAAGGGTCTTGTTCCGTGTCGTTGCTTTGGGTGGAATTTTCTTGGTTCAGTCTCTGGGAGGATGACGAATGGTGCTCCTTGTCGCGGCTGTCGCTGCTGCTAGCCTTGTGTAGCGGTTCTAATTGCGGCATTTGGCTCTGTTTAGTATATGCTTTATATAACGTTATGTTAATTGTCATCAAGAACTACATGGCAGGATCTCCGTTTTCAGCTGGAGTCATAGCCGCTGATGGCTTTCGAAATTCCGCTGCTGAAGTCGGGGAATTTGCAGTCCGTGGAGAGCCCTGCACTTTTCAGCAACATTTTTCGTACTCGAACCTAACAACCTCAACTGAATGATTTACTCGATTACCCTTTTCAAGTCTTAGAATTAAAGAAATGATTTAGTATGAGATTATTAAAAAAATTAAAAATTTCGAAAATGTGCTAGAACTGGAGTTTGAAGGACACATGGATCAATTTTCTTGCTTCTGTGAAAATGGATCGTTGGATCTTTCTTAGAGATTCAAAGGGGGCACACAAAACACATATCTCAAGGCCTTGTATGACCTTATCGAGAACATGCTCCTTGAAGCATGCAAACAAGAAAAATTATTTATTTAATTTATACTTGAGATGACAAAATTGTACGTCATTATAATTTATAATTTGCTACTTTCTTTCTGATATGGAAGAGAATTTATAAATGAAAGATATGTCACTCTCAATCGTTTTGCTGCATTTGACCCACCCCCCCCAACTTGCTGTCTTGGATAAGAAGTCCCCATCGGCAAATTGGCATCGCTCTTTTCCCAAAAAATAAAAAGGAAAAAAGAAATTGGCATTGCTCTTTTTTTTTTCCCTTGTCTTGTGCAGGTGGGTCATCTCAATGATAAATTTTGAAGAAATACAATAAAGACTTACATAGAAAATCGAAAGCTAAAAACAAATGAAATAAAAAATAAAGAGTGTGAAGTTCAGCAAGTGAGAGTCAGCTATTTTGATGACTGAATTGGTCAAAACCTCTACCAAACCCATCTTTTTCGCTTATTTTTTCACCGCTAAAAGTCAGCTCAGGACTTGCAAATCAAAGTCGGGTGCGCTGGTAATTTGAAGATGTGGTTGGGGGGTCATTTGGGGAAGTGCCTAGTGGCTACACTAATGAAGAAGCTGACCGGTTCATTCGCCGGAAAAGGCGTTTTTTTCCTCCTCGCCGGTCAACAAGTAAGGGAAGACCTCTTTATTGAGCGATCTGATGGCATTTAAGTTGATTTGTACATAACATTGTTTTTTTGACTTGAATGAGAGAGAGAAGCGGTCTTTCTATTTTTAGTTATCACTAAAGCTGAGTGGTTCCCAGTTTCTTACAGGTTCTGCTTGGAACCTGGAACCTACCTTGTCATAGGTTTCGGGATCGGTTCCAGGTTCCAACAGGTTTTTTTTTTTTGGGTTTCATTTTTAGTTAAAAAAAAAAAGAGAAATGAATGCAGCAATAATAAACAAAGTTGTCATTCATCGAAGAGAATATAACACAAACAGCAAACATAATTTTAGAAGCAATAATAAACAAACTGAGTGAGCTTGCTATTACGGTAAGGCACATGAGGAAACTCTTTAGGATATTAGGATGCATGTAGAAACTTTGAAGTGCTTCTGATTTTCACTCTCAAGTACTTGGACTATTCTACAATCTTATAGAGACAAGATAAGCAAATTCAGGGCATTATAAAGAGGATTACCCAAAGAACTCTGTAGCACATGAGTGAGCTTGCTATTACAGTAAGGCACATGAGGACTCTTCTACGAAAGAGCAAAAATGACATCTCCAAGGGCGGAGAGTGACTTGCTTATATGCTGTGCCTCTTTCAGTCTATCACTAGTTACTTTTGAGCGGTCAACTCTTTCGCTTCCCGCAAGATCTACCAAGTGAAGATTACCATGTGATGCGCTTCCAGTCTTCACATCTGTCCCACGAACGTGTACAGTGACGATACTGTCGCCACAAAATTTCAAATAAAATTGCAGCTCAGAACCACAGAAATGCATTAGGATCTAGAACATCAATTGAAAACAGAACATTAGATCAAGAACCTGTGCGAGCGACTACTTCTTTCATTCAATGCGGTGGCACCAACGGCTCTATTCTTAAGACCTATGTCCATTAGTTCCATAACATCCGAGCTTGCTCTCACAGGATGCATGCTAACATCTGGAACAGCTAGACCACTTGCATGAGAGATTGATGAAATCCCTAGTGTAAGCATGTTAACAAAAACCAAGTACTTCTTCCTATTTAAGTTTGGAACTTCCATAATGAGAACAAACGAATCTTATTTAATTTAACTTAAAAGTAACTATAATGCTGCAAAATGATATTTCTTCTGAGAGCCGTCACTGGAGAGTAGATCTCGCACTTGTTCATTGTAGATCTCAACCATTTGAACCCAGATTTCATACACGATGGCTCTGCTTCTGCTCTCAGACATATTGAAAAGGTCATTAAGAGCTCAATAGTTGACACCCCAGCTCTCCTCAGTCGCTGCACCAGGACCACTCTGGCAATGCCATCGCATAACATTGAGTAAGTTTGTAAGGACAAAACATTTATCGAGAAAATTTCAAATGTAGAGAGGACTTGTACCATCATGTAGGTTTTTCCCGAACCAGTTTGGCCGTAAGCAAATATGCACACATTATACCCATCAAGAACAGAACGAATGAAGGGTTGGATGTCAGAATATACCATCTCTGCCAACAATCAGGCAAGAAGCAAGACATTCTTAATTGGAGGATTTAAAAATCAGAAACTGAGATAAAATCAGCTTAAAAGAAAAAAAAAAATCTACAAGACGTAGATGACTAATTGTTACACGTAAATACCCGGAGACTATTTTAAAAGAACATGATTAACATAGAGAGAGAGAAACCTTGAGAAGCAGCCGGACCATACACCTTGTTGAACTTGAACATGCGATGGCCATCTTTGCCTTGTTTGGAGGGATTAGCGACAACCGTCCGTCTATCATCACCAATACGTTCGATGATCGACTGTTTTCCACCTTGTCCAGGAAGTAGGGGCCTAATCCTACAATACACTTCGATATTACCTGTGCAACACACAAGCTACAAAAATCAAAAGCTGCGACCCTCACAAATGCCACGTGTATTGGAAGTGCGAGTAGAAGTTCATGCACCTTTTAGATCTTGAACCTCATCAAATAGCCTCCTATTTTCTGCAAGAACTTGGTGATAGTTCTCTGCTACGTCAGCTAATGCTTCAACCTGTAATCCTGCAGAAAAAGATTGAGTGGATTTTTGAAATCGTTCCATAAATTAAAAGATTTGCAATGATGGACAGAAAAATTCTAGTAAACCAACCAACACTGTTGAATTCCTTTGAATTGTTTCTTTGGGTGACCAGAAGTTCATGCTTGATAGACTTGAAAGAGACCCTTAGTTCCTGGAATTTTTAGTCATTTAGAGGCACGTGTGTATCCATAACAGCATAAAATTAATCCCAAATATAGAGAAGATGCAGCTTACACTTAGAGCCCCAAATTGAAAATCCATAAAGCTATGGAAACTGTGCTCTTTCTTGTTCCACTTCTGGTTTTTGGATTCCGAACATGCCTCAAGTTGTTTCACCTTATATCTTGAGCCTGCCAAGTCCTGCTCGAGTTTTCTTATCCTCTCTTCAAGCATCATTTTAGCCGCATTAGCTTTTGTTTCAATTTGCAAGTGACGGAGCTGGTACGTCTTGTTAGCCGCTTCCAGCTCCTGAACCTTGTTTCTGTATCCTACCAAGTCCTGTTCCAGTTTTCTTGACCCCTTTGCCTTAGCTTTTGTTTCCATTTGCAAGTGACGGAGCTCATATGTCTTCTTTGCCACTCCCAGCTCTTGCTTCAGTGCTAAAATTTCTAAGTCATGGCTTTCCTTCTCTTTAGTCAATCTAGCCAAGTCTTCCTCTTCAAGCTTCCTCTTCTCTTCAATCTTCTCTTCCATCTTGATCTTCTCAGCCTGCATGATGAGAGCACCACTGAATCATATCACAAGTGTCCTCAAGATGTTCTCATGGATTCATAATTCTGTCAGAAAATATGCCTCATGATAAGAAGTTGGAACTTCACCTGAAGTCGCTAAAGTTGATCCACAGAAATTTGTGCATAATGAAAAGTACCCTATGAATTCTGTATCTGACGTAATTATAAACCTAAATATGACATTCCATTTACCGGCGATAATCTCCACATATGACGTAATAGAAGATCAATGTCAGGGTTGCGTGCTGCAACAGCCAATGCAAGGCATCCTCCTAATGATAAACTTTATTTACCGGCGATAATCTCCGCATTAAGACCATCTATATCTAAAATAGAAGAAAAAGAAGTGATTAAATAAAATATTCACTTATAGATATACAAAAAGAAGTACAATATATAAAGATTAAACAATGTCATTTACCCAACTCAAATTTTTTTGCATTCTCGATGCATTCCTCAACATCAATCGGCATACAGACGGCTCTCAACTAATCTTGAGTGCAAATCAATGCTTCTACTATTTTGAAAGTTAAAGAACTCGAAAGTCATCAAGCACACGACCCAATGTATTAAAAGTTGACTTAGAAGCAACGGTAGTTACGGGAATGGACAAAATATCTTGAGCCATCAAAGAAAGGATCTTATATTTTGAGCCATTAGTCTTCCACCACATCAAAATGTCAAGATTAAGATTTTTTTCATTTTTTCCTTGAAAATACTCATTAAACTCGGACTTGTTATCATCGCATCATTGTTCATTTGAGTATAAAAACATTTTCTTCCAAGTTTTGGCATCATACTTCTTTATTCCTTCACTACCGCCCGCATCGGCATTAGAAGCACTACTACTTGCACCCAAACTATGGCCACCAAAATTTTGATTACTTGAGATAAGAGAAGATTACTCATTAAAGTTATACAAACGGTCCAATTTATCCTTCACCTTATAATGTATCTCTTTAACTTTTAATTCATCATCATAAATTTGTTCATATAAGAAAGTCACATAATTCAACTTGGTTCTAGGATCTAGTACAACCGCAATCAACACCATCATATTCATTTTATCCAAGCTTCCATAATATTTATCAAATTTTTCATTCATTTTCACACCCATAGCTTGAATCTTAGGATCCGAAGCATCGACTACATCTTTAAAATATTTATACAAAAGAGCTATTCCTTCAAAATAATCATTTGAAATAATATATGAACTTCCTAACATCCGATTGGTGGCATCATAGAATACTCTTAGAAATTCCGAAAGAATAATAGCATTTTCCCAATCATTATCACTAGGAGTTTCATGATTAAGCTCACTTGCAAACGATAAATCGTCATCTTCCAATTTTTGGAAAGCTTTTTAGAACTTTATGGCGGTGTCTAACATAAAATAAATGGAGTTCCATCTAGTGGCAATGTCAAGAACTACCGAACCCTTATAAGTGATCTTTTCACCCTCAATACAAGATTGAAATGCTTTAACTCTTGTAGGAGAACTCCTTACATACCTAACCACATTTCGGATACGTGCAATGGAGTCACGTACCGTAGTGAAGCCATCTCTCACGATCAAATTTAATATATGAGCCGTGCACCTCATGCGCAAAACACTACCATCCAATATTAATGACTTTTCTTTCGAAAATTTATCCCTCAAATAGCAAATTGTAACATCATTTGAGCTAGCATTATCCACAGTGATTGTGGACACCTTTTTTTCTATTCCCCACTCCTGAATGCATTTCTCCACTATTCTCCCAATTTCCCTACTTTTGTAACTATGCATCACCACAAAGTTGATGATTTTTTTATGCAATTTCCAATTTTCATTAATAAAATATGCAATTATACACAAATAATTCAGATTTTGAATAGAACTCCATGTATCGGTCGTGAGTGCAATTCTATAATTAATCTTTCAAAAATAATTCTTCAAAGAAATTCTTTCATCTAAATACAATTTCATGCAATCTTTTGCCATTGTGAAACGTGATATATGTTTGAAGAGAGGTTGTAACTTACCGACAAATTTACGAAATCCAACACGTTCAACCAAGGAAAAATGTTGTTCATTGAGGATGATGAATTGAGCAAGCATTTGCCTACAACGTTCTTGATTAAACAACCATATCGTTAAGACACTACTGGTACTAGAATCTTCTCCTGTCTTGCCAGCCATTTCTATATTACGTGGTGCAAAGAATTTATGTCTCTTATTTACATTACGGAGAAACCTCCTGCATGTGGTCAAGTGTTATCTCATCGCAGGAGTACCGTTAGCAACACGATACTTAAGCATGAACCCATAATGAATGCACTTTACTTGATTTGGTTTTCCATCCTTATAATTGATTCTCGTATAATGATTCCAGCATTCAGATGTATATTTCTTATCATGAGTAAGATGAGAATCAGGTATCTTACTTGTGGCACTCATGGTAGGAGGTGCCTTTTCTTCATTTTCATGGCCAGAAAACTCAAATTCCGTGATTGGAGTCACCTCCTCATATCCCTCCACCTCCATTGATGTGTTATTTTGATACATTAACTTCGCACTACACAATAATAACATAATATAATTAGAAATTTCAAAATAAAGAGCAAACTAGAAATGAAACACCATTAGAATAAGAATGTCTAGCATAGAAATGAGTGATAAGTTGACCAACTAATGTCGACTAAAAATTTTGGGTGTCAACAGCTGCCCCTCTTTGAGTGGGAGTTCGAAGAGGTAAAAAAAAAAATCAATGTAATTGGAAGGGAATCTATGAACAATTTGTTCTAAGCGAATCACACAACATCAACAATATCATGGGGAACAACTTTCATGGCAAAAATTTTCCAACGTGAGCTACATATGATTTTATGAAAATTCAAGAATGCACAACACCACGTCGGAAATGCAGCAAAATAGCAGGGTATCATGACACAATATCAACATCTTCATATTCACAATGACCATTTCAACCAACCCGGTTACATGAATTGATGTAACAATATGATCTGCATCTATCCAATCCAAATGGTTCAGAAATTCAGACTAACTATTCATAGCCAAATGCATTGCTGTTGTAGATAGCGACAAATATAATAAGAGGAATTAAAAAACAGTGAGATAGAACGGAATGTCATGATCATCTATCATGAGACATTGAAGTCATACTTTGTTCACAAAAATCTATATGAAAATGGAAAAACAGAGCAAAAAAAAAAAACAAGAGGGGAAATGAAGAGAAACAAGCTGAAGTAGGCAATTCTGGGGTGTCCTAAACAGTGATCATTAAGATTAAATATTGCATGATGCCCCCAAAATTTGTCAAGATTACTAACATGTGCAATCCTTAGCCCTAGAATTATGCTGTCGTGGATGACTAAACCTAATAGGAGAAAATAGTAGTCTTTCTATGCCAATGTGTGAAGTAGGCAAAACTGAGAGACTAATTAGAAGATTATCTGCAAGCCATTCTAATTTCTTCTAGGATGAGGTTGTAGTGGTAGAAGCAAGAACAGACACTACTGACTACGTCTTCTCAATTCTCAAGAGTATGACGTCGAGCATTTACTTGAGTCTATGCAACAACAATTCTAATTTCTTTTTGTTTGGTTCTCATCCAATCAGATCTTCAAATTTCATTTGGCTTTCATTTCACTGTTTATTTTCAACTCATTTACAGCTCTTGTTTCTTCTCAAATCACGCATACTTGCAGCTCGCATGCTTCAGACACGAACTCTTTTGATATTTGCAACAAGCATAGACCACTCATGCATACGATCATAAGTAGCTTTGTGTCGAAATAGAAAATAGTACTCATAACATTCTCCTCTTTCCTTCAACGCCTCACCATCTCAAATTAACATACAGGAGCACCAGTTGATATACAAAATCACATATGAATAGGATTCGATCCACGCAAACAATCATGAACATCATTCGACATACATCACCTATACATCTAATTAGTTGACATTTCAATCAACTAGCTGAATCGGAAGGAAAGACGGAGAGAGAACACTCACAAGAAAGCAGAGGTTAGTGGTGGCTCGCCGAGCAGAGGTCAGCGGTGGCGTCGAGGGTGAGCGACGGTGGCATTGAGGGCGAGCGGCAAGCTGCAGCAGCGTTGCTTGGGGAAAGCTCGGAGCTGGGCGAGGGCGCTGCGGGTTGTGGGCTTCGGGGCACGGCGAAGGCAGAGCAACGGCGTCGCAGGCTTCGGGGCACGATGAAGGAAGAGCAGTGGTGTCGCGGGATCACAGCGGCGGGGGTGAGTAGCGGCGTCGGGTAGCAGCAGCGGGCGGAGCAGGAGTGACATTGGGTCGTCGCGGGTCGGTGTGGGCTGCAGGTGAGGCACGACGGTGCTTGGGATCTGCTGCAGAGGGCTTTTGATGTTAGTGCGAGCGAGCAGGGGTCACTCGAAGAGGCAGCGGCCGGCAAAAGTGCAGAGCAAATGGCGAAGAGAGAATCTCAGGTGGCGTTGAGCAGTCAGCAGAGGGCGAAGAGAGAACACAGGTAGCACTAGCATATGGCGAAGAGAGAACATAGGTATCCGAAACCGAGACTGAAAGTGTCGTAAAAATCAAATAGGGGCTTTTTTTGAGCCCTAACCGAACCGGTTCCAGTTCCCAGAAAAAGGGAACTGGGATTAGAATCGGAATCGGTTCCCCGGTTCCCGGTTCTACCTGGGAACCGCGCTCACCCCTAGTTATCACAACACCTTTGCAATGAATTGAAAAAGCAAGAAAAAAAAATAAAGAAGAAGAAGAAAAAGAAGAAGAAGAGAGAATAAGAAGTTATGATCTATCTTGATTGATTCTTAAACATTTTCTTTATCGGTGATTCTTGACCATTACACAACATTTACAAGAATTGAAATGTGAGGTATGTGTGACGACGTGAACTTGGTAGTGTCTATATACTAAAGATCAAAACCCGAACATTTAAGCTATTTTACAACAATAAATCAAGATCAAAGTGATCTAATAATGAATAAAGATCTTGCTATTGGAGATAAATCCAGCGTGGGAATGATTTTTATAGACCGATATTGGTTTTAATGATAGATTAAAGACATTGCATGATGTGATGGGTAATGTTACTATTGCATACGTTTCTTTTTAAGAGTGTCACTCAGCTTTCCAAGTTGCCTCACTAGATCTTTGTCAAATTCCTGGGGACCCTAATTGAATTGACTTGATAATGATTGCTATCACTTGCTGTGAAGATGATGAGCATATTAATTTTATCACAAGTGGTCTTTATGGGCCCGTAATAGAAAGTTTGTGTGGATGGCCTCGGTCACTATTTCAAATCACTTCAATAAGAAGAAATCTCATGCTTCTTTAGATTAATTTTATTTATTTATTTATTATATATGTCAAACTTGGATGCTTTTGAAAGTGTTGGATAGTATTATATATCTGAAAGAATTGATGTTTGTAGAGATTGCACAGCTCATTTATCCGGGGTGTCAAATGTGTCATTGTCTTCAAATCTTATCTTATAATCTGTAAATACCCAAAGGATTAGGAAAAATATAGCTGTTGGTGGGCCATAACCCTATCCTCTGATTTGTATCTATAGTCGTTCCCTTGTTTTGCTGATTTGATCTCTATGACTAGGATAGTAATTAAGGTTGCCGTTATACAAGCAAGCTGGAACGTTTCCTTCTTCTTCCTTCTCTTCAATCTGTGTTACTGTTATTGGATCAATTATTGGAGAATCCAAGATGATTGAGTTCAACCATCTGGGTGCGTCATTTTAGGCACAAAGATAACACAAGCTATCTCTATTTTGAAATATTGCAAGTCAACAAAATATCTAGAGGTTTCAGAGAGAGACAACATGTCAACGTATGACAAACTCAACCATAGAGACGCATGAAAAGGAAAGGTGGGAGAAGAAAATAAACACGTTACGATATGTCTTTGTCTCGTATACTAATCAATGTGCGAAGGTTGATGATCCCTTGGGTATGATGGCGTCGTTCGTGGACATGTCTGGTCGGATGTTTAATGTTACCCAATTTGTTTCTCATTTTTCCCGACTGTAGCCAGCGAATTCATGAACATTGCCCTGAAAATACACCGCCAGAGAAAGTCAAGAGAATAAAATTGATTTTATCAATCAAACAATCCTAGATGAGCATTGATTTGGGTGTTTAATGCTCAAGAAAGAAAAATTTGACAATCCCAGAATGGAATTTGTTTAATCTCACCATTTTCTTTATATTAGCATCTTTTTTTTTTTTTTTTTTTTTTTTTTTTTTAATGCAGATCGGTGGAAAATGCATATGTCTGACCCGATATAAATGTCCGATGATTATAGAAAATTATTTGGTCAATGAAAGTATATAAAGCAGGTAGGATGACCAGCAAAAACAAGTGATGTGCGACAATTTCAGTCAATAATTACTATTTAATCTCAATTGGTTACAATTCCAAAACTTTTGTCTCCGATGATCTTTAACTCCTATCTCTTTTTGTGGTTCCATCCAAAACGAAGACAATATCCTCGAATACTTTCAATTAAGAACACTGAAGATTATTAGGCTCCTCTACGGCCAAAATGTTATCACTACTTATTTCAACACGTAACATACGATATATATATATAAAAAAAAAATCTACTTTGATGCTATAATTCCGTTCACTAGTTAGGCCAGTGTTACATTGTGGTACATTTGGACCTTCTCGGCCAGTTATGGGCCATCTGGAATGATTGCAGGGCCAACCGCCTACCGGGCCCAATATTCTTGTACGTCTACATCCAAGTTCTACAATAATTTCCTTTTTCCTATCTTCTTCTTCTTCTTTTTTTTTTTTTTTTTTTTTCGGGGTAAACAAGTTCGCTAATATATTACTTTCATTTTCACAGGAGTTAGTCGTTAGAGATGCTCAAGAAAAGTTGAAGTTTGATAATGAGAAGCCGATCAAATGAGGGAGGGGCTAAACTTGTTAAGCTATATAGATATCCCCACAAGTGGACCTAAAAATTGCTCCCAAAAATTAAGTCATTGGACAATGACCCAAGCAGGCCCAACGCCAGGCAAGGAACGGTGGACCAGACACTTATGCTACTTTATTTGTGTTATTCATTTAGTTTAAGTTCAAAGACCTACTTTCAAAAATGTGTTTTCCCAAGGCAATGGCGCTGAATCTTACATGAGGGATCTGGACCAGTTCACTAGTGAATTCCAAGCAGACCATTGACAAACACCCCACTTACGTATGAGGCAATCTCTTGCAGCCTTACCGGAGACGGCACACTCCTTTATTATTTTTTTAGTCAAATTATTTGAAATTTGAACATACTCTGAGTATCACTAAACATTTTTCTGTTCAACTTTGACCTATGTTTACTATCAAAGATTATGTACAGTAACTTACAGTTCACAACCTACTATTCACCTGCAACTTCAAAGATTTTAGTGTTGATTTTTCAAGATACTTTTCCTCGGCACATTAAGTTATTAGCTACTTTGGCTGAATGGGTTAATTCTTCACATCTAATTCTGCATGGATAAATAAAAGCTACGCGCACCAAGGAAAATATATCTGTAAGGTTAATGACACTTGCTAGTTTTCCGTTTTTAGCTTCATGTTTTAAAGTCGTGTGCTTGACAGATCTCATTATTAATCTTCTCAATTAGATACATATAGTTGCAACAAGAAACAATAAGACAAGACATTGAAAACAAGCCTCTATAAGGAAAATGATATTTCAAATTGGTTTCAAGACATTTTTATTTAGTGAATCTACCTTGCGATCAAAGAGATAACTCCTCAAACAATTTCATTGTCCATGAAATTTGATGGCCTTCCACTTTGGCCTCTCCATCCACTCGGCTGCTCTTCTCTCTAGCATTTTCACACCTCGCGTAAGCCATTTGGGCCTTCCTATTTCAAATGCAATGTATGCTATGGAAATTCCAATTACGATTCCAGATGCATAACCTATCCATACTATTTTTTGTTCGAACCAACTCTCATGCCCTTCACAGTCGAAAGTAGACGATGGCGATGGTTGAGGAGGTTGAGCATTACTAGGGCATGTTTTTGGTAATGGAGTTCCACATAAGCTTGAATTCCCACTAAATGAGTCGCTTGAAAATGTGCTCAATTGCTTGTCTTGAGGTATGCGTCCTGTGAGTTGGTTCTTCGATAGATTCAAGCTGCCAAGGAATGACAAATCTCCCAATTTTCTAGGAATCCCCCCACTGAGCTTGTTTGAAGATAGATCGAGCCATTCAAGATCAGTCAAATTCCCTAGAGTCAGAGGGATGGAACCTATAAGGTAATTGTGTGAAAGGTTGAGCCCTATGAGAGAGTGAAGATGTCCAAACACTTCGGGAATGTCTCCTTGGAAAGAATTATGTGACAAATCAACGATTGTCAAGATGGTCAAGATTTTCACTAGCTCAATCTCTTGCCCTTTTATGGTCAGTGTCATAGAATTTTCATATGACGGATCATTTTCATATGACGGACTACTTTCATATGACCGCCTTGTCATATACAATAATTTGTCTTGCCCATTTTTCCCATCCGTCATGGCTTTAAGGTTCATCAATAGGTTGGTTGGCAAAGGACCGTGAAAGTTGTTGTTCGATAGGTCCAAAATGTGTAAATTGGAAAAGAGGTGAGCTTCCCTAGGAATATTCAAAAGATCCTTAAAATTGTTTGACCTCAAATTGAGAACTTTTAGTTTTGGGAGTTTTCCCAACCAACTCGGGAACGTATCCTCAATTTGATTGTTACTGAGATCTAGAACTTCAAGATGTTTACATTTGACTAGGGATCGGGGCAATGTGCCTTCAAACCAATTTTGACTCAAGTCAAGAGTTGCTAAATTACTTCTCGAAGAAAATGATTGAGGAATTGTGCCCTCAAGGTGATTTTTCGCAAGTTCAAAACCAATAGTTTGGTGCTAAAATTTGTTAAACACTGAGGCAATCTCTTTGTTAAGCCGTTGTTCGACAAGTCGATGACCTCTAGCTTGTAGCATTGCATATCAAAGGAGTTATCTTTCCCGCAATATCATTCCTTGCAATGTCATAATAAAATGTGACGGGAGATGGAAGTGGAATTGGCCCTCTAATCGTGTTGTTGGACAAATCTATTACATAGAATGAGCTGTTTAAGAAAATCTTTGCGGGCAGTTGTCCTGTAAAATAATTGTTGCTCAAGTTTAAGATCTGGAGATTGGTCATATTACTAAAACATGGTGGCAGATTCGCAAAGAGACCATTGTTCGACAAATCTAATCTCTGTAGTGAACTCAACTGGCAAATTGAAGGGGGGATCTCACCGGTGAAACCATTGTTGGAGGCATCAAAGTCATAAGTAGAAGGTGGAAGGATCGGGAGTGGCCCTTGGAAGTTATTTCTACTCAAGATTAGGTCTGAGAGATTGGTCATACTACCAAGACATGGTGGTATATTGCTAGAGAGATTATTGTCAGACAAAAATAACCAATTGAGGGATTTTAATTGGCAAATCGACAAGGGAATTTCACCAGTGAAACCATTGGAGGAGGCTAAAAAGTAAAGAGTAGAAGGGGGAGGGATCGGGAGTGGCCCTTGGAAGTTATTGCTACTCAAGATTAGCCATGAGAGATTGGTCATACTACCAAGACATGGTGGTATATTGCTAGAGAGATTATTGGCAGACAAATCTAAAGATCTGAGTGATTTCAATTGGCAAATCGAATGGGCGATTTCACCGGTGAAACCATTGTTGGAGGCATCAAAGGAAGAAGTAGAAGGTGGAGGGATTGGGAGTGGCCCTCGAAAGTTATTTCTACTCAAGATTAGGTCTGAGAGATTGGTCATACTACCAAGACATGGTGGTATATTGCTAGAGAGATTATTGGCAGACAAATCTAAAAAACTGAGTGATTTCAATTGGCAAATCGAATGGGAGATCTCTCCGGTGAAACCATTGTTGGAGGCATCAAAGTAAGAAGTAGAAGGTGGAGGGATCGGGAGTGGCCCTTGGAAGTTATTTCCACTCAAGGTTAGGTCGAAGAGATTAATCATACTACCAAGACATGGTGGTATATTGCCAGAGAGATTATTGGCAGACAAATCTAAAGATCTGAGTGATTTCAATTGGCAAATCGAAGGGGAGATCTCACCGGTGAAACCATTGTTGGAGACATCAAAGTAATAAGTAGAAGGTGGAGGGATTGGGAGTGGCCCTCGGAAGTTATTTCTACTCAAGATTAGGTCTGAGAGATTGGTCATACTACCAAGACATGGTGGTATATTGCTAGAGAGATTATTGGCAGACAAATCTAAAAAACTGAGTGATTTCAATTGGCAAATCGAAAGGGAGATCTCTCCGGTGAAACCATTGTTGGAGGCATCAAAGTAAGAAGTAGAAGGTGGAGGGATCGGGAGTGGCCCTTGGAAGTTATTTCCACTCAAGGTTAGGTCGAAGAGATTAGTCATACTACCAAGACATGGTGGTATATTGCCAGAGAGATTATTGGCAAACAAATCTAAAGATCTGAGTGATTTCAATTGGCAAATCGAAGGGGAGATTTCACCGGTGAAACCATTGTTGGAGGCATCAAAGTAAGAAGTAGAAGGTGGAGGGATTGGAAGAAGGATATTAGAAAGATCTAAAAGTTTCAATGCATCACTTATGCCCCAAAACCACATTGGGATCTCCCCACTTCTATTACTAGACAATCGCTTTGGGAGAATGAGGGAAATATTGGAATGGAGGGTGCCACGAAGCCAACTACAACTAAGATTGAGACTGATGACGTTACCGGTGACATTGGCGCAAGTGACACCGTCCCATGAGCAGCAATCCATGGCCTTGTTCCACGAGTTTGTCTTTGGATAAGATGACATTTGGTAAAAATCACAAAAGTCCAACTGCCTTGGTATCAATCATGAAGGATTTTTTAAACAGGAGCAAGGAATCACGCTGGTCAGGAGGGCAAAGGGGTGAGGCAAAAGCATGTGAGGAATGTAAGAAAATGAGGAAACAAAGGAGGCCGATAATTTGATGCCACCCCATTTTCCAATTCAGCATGTGAGGGAGTTTATTGATGATGGAAAGTGCTTCAACTTATATAGCCCTTCTTACTTGCATGTTGGTGGGCCCACAACATGTGTAAGCCATTCTAAAAGCTCTACTGGTCAGCATACCACTAATTTCATGTAATGTTATAGTTCCCAATCAGTGCACATGGAGCAATGGTAAAGTGTTTGATTAATTTGAAATGAATGTTTGATATGCAAGATCAATATGTAGTGTTCAACATCGCAATCTTTCAGATTTTTTCTTTTTAAAATTAAAAAATGTAGAACTACAAGATTAAATTAGCCACAAAAGGAAATTGAATTGAAACTGAGCTATTCTAATTATAAAGAAAGGCTACCTAATCAACAACCCGTAACAATTTGAAAGCCTCCAGTGATTTTGTCATGTACAAGAGCAAATAAATGCCTAGAAAAGTTATTTGACATTTCACTCAAAAAACAATTGATATAAACACGTCCAATAAAAGAGTACTTCAGATTAATACTATTCAACGTTAAATCATTGTAGAACTTAATATAAATCAATAATGTCAAATATTACACATTGGGAGATGAAGTAGGAAGTTCGTGCATAAGGTATATAAATGAGATATCCCCTATTACCAACTTTGCTCCTTCGCATTGGCAAAACTAAAGGAGATTTTGAAAGAATTGCAGGTGTGGATTATCTGGACATTGGTTGCAAGCCATAACATCTGATTTTGGCAGAATTAGAAAGAATCTATGGCAATTGAATTGGCTAACTAATCTTTTTAATAATGATTGTCTTGTGAACTCATCTGGGCTTGACTTGGTGGAATATGAAATGCAAGTATCAGATCATCATCGCATTTCAACATGAACTGACTTTTGGTGACCAACACTCTCATATTTTAAGTCAAAAAGTCTGTTTTTACATGACAAAAGTATGGTCAAACACACTTCAATCAATCGTTCAACAAGCTTAATCAAGGGGAAAAGAAAGTGGCTTTAGAAAAAGTGAGAGGGCATTGTTGTATGCCCTCGGGGGTCGTTATTCTTTTTCGTTTCATCCATCCGAGTGCAAGTCAAGTCTCCTCCATAATTGATAAGCAAGATATATTGGCAAGCGGTCCATGCATTCATTGTTCTTCGTTGTTGTTGGATGTTGGATTCCACTGTCAACACACAAGTTGTTCCGAAATCCTTCAAGTGTGTAAGTAGCACTTGATTAATTATAATTCGTATTAAACATGATAGTCCTCTCATCCTATATGGATGTTTCTATAAACATCCAATAAAAATTGCTTTTTTATATAGATTAGTATGTCCATAATAGTTACCCAACTTAATCAAATAACTCTTTCTCAAGTTAAGTTCTTTCTTTATCATCCCTCCAATCTTTTGACTAGTCATTTTTCTTTTCATTTATCAGGGCAAACATGAGCAGTATATGAAAGTTAATCTTATGTAAGTGATGGTTTATACATTAAGATAATCAAGATCAATTGAGGATTAGCATTTCTAGAATCCTTACGTCTTTGATTTTTTTGGTTTCGTGTGGTCTAGGTAGACATTTTTGTCATTGGCTTTGGCTTGAAGTTTCGAAAATCTTCCCATGCATGTTATTCTGAATAAGAGCTTCATTTTTTTCACTCATCGTGACAGGAGAGTGTACATTTTTTTATAGGTATATCTTATTCCCTTGATGATATAAACACATGTTTCGAATTATCCAACAAATAATAAGGATCACAGTTTTTTGGATGAAAAATTGGTCTTGCCTTTTCATTTGTAACTTTTAATGTAATTTAAAATCACTAAAATAATATCTTGTGATGAATCAATTACATGAGAGTTTTTGTTATGCTTTTCGTTACTCTAAAATGTTTGTTTTGAGTGAAAAATGCCGTGTGCAAGCAGAAGCAAGATTTATTTCGGCTTCATCGTTCGCTATACATAATAAATAATTGTTTTGTGTGTTAGATCAAAGTGTCGAGTGTATATGACGTAAAAAAAGTACTTTTCACTGACAAAATTCTCCAATCTCTCGCTACAAAAATAGTTAATATCACACCACCGAAAAAAGGGGAAAATTTGAATATACGTCGTTAGGAATTCTTACCTGGAGTATTGTGGTGGTGGGTCTTGCAGTTGTTCCTCTTTTGCTTCTCAAACTAATTTTTTGATTACCAAAAATAAAGAAGTTAATATCACGAAAAATTTCATATAAATTTATAAACTAATTTTTTGATCAAAAAATTTACCAAAATTTACCAAAACTTTTTTGACCACTAATAATCTCAAATTGATATATTTGTGACAAATATGCTTTCTATTAAATTGAAGTAATACCATAAAAAATCACAAAATTGGTACAACGGTGACAAACGAAGAGTAAAATTTCAAACTGTTACATCAGTTAACTGTCACATGTCATCTAATTTAGTAATTTGACAATAAAATTTAATGGAAACTAACAGAGACAAATTTATTACAAGTGTATTGGTTTGAAGTAAATTTGTTAAATGTGTAACAATTTGGGTTTAAAAGTTTGAGATTGAATTGTCAAACTAATTTGAGATTTTTCATAGTATTAATTCTTACAAAAAATGTTGAAACAATTAAATTTTAAAAGATCATAACTAAATACACACTAGACTGGCGAAGTGGATGCTCATGAGTCGAAAAAATGGCATGTAACATACAAATTTTCAAGAACTCAAAGCCTGTTCAATATAACAAGCCACAAAATGAAATCAAATTTCGGCAGGTTTGGATTAAACCAGATATACTATGCCAAACCATCTTTTGCTTATTTTCTCGTACCTATTTCACCAACCCATGTATCAGCTGAGTAAACTGACTAGAAGAACTTACTTGTGAAAACAACTCTATCCTCAGAAGAACTGCAAGGGGGAGTGTCCCACAAACGTTGCATGAATCACGACTTGAGATAATACTAAAGAAAGACCCATCTTTTGCTTCTTTTCAGGTTGTCTCTTTTTTCCTTTGATGAAGTCTAATCTTGCTTTATTTTAAGATGGCTAGCAAAAAGAAATAATAATAAAGAAAGACCTGAACGAATTTGAGACAGACCTGCGCTATCTTTTTATACTCACGACAAAGTAATCTTCACGTTTGTGCCGTTCAAATCACTTTCTTCCCTCATCAACAGCAGGTCTCTTGATTACTATTATGACGACTGGGGGTCCAAAGAGAATATTCTGATACCGAGGGAGCGTTTAATATACGATTGTTTCAATATAAAGCAAGAAAAACTTCCAGAGAGGCTGATTTTATTTGTGATGCTTCCAGAAAGCATATGGAAACGCTTTACTGCTTTTTATTCCAAGACATGTGAGGTCCACATTTACGTACAATTAGTCCGAGCATAAAGTCCTTGTGGAAAGGCCTGGGTAATTACTTGGGATACCGAGAATTTGATGCCACCCCATTTTGCACTTTGGCTTGGAAGTGAAGGTGGGGGTAGGGATTCATCAACTTCGACTTCCAGCACAAGTCTTCTCTGGAAAGTCTGTTGGTGAGCTCACATAGACTTTGAACTTCTTCTCCCATTGTCTCCCACAAGACCACTTCAACTTGCCTTCCGGGTTGGGAGTTGAATCAAGATCGATCTCGTTTTATTTTAGAGTAAGAAGGTGTTGACACTCTGAATTACCCCTGTTGCCACGTGCTGGTCACGAGGGGAATAATATGAATGATACGCCCTATTTTGTTCGTAAAAGCTTAGGGCAACCAGTGTTTGTGATGGGTATTTAAGCTAAGTGTCGATAGGATTCTAGACAAGTATACCAGAGTCGACAACAAGGTAATTAATTGCCACATGTCAGGCTATGAGAGCAATGCATCAGACTTGGAATTTAAATGGCAGGCAAGAATATTGTTGTGCGAAATGTGCATAAAAATGGGGAAGCTATTATTTACTTGATTGGCAAGTCGTGTGAGCATCGTCGACAAGTTAGGAAATAGTTGCTCATGAACAATGTTGCTAAGAAGAAAAGGAAAATGTGGGGAAGGCTAAGAGTGGTGTCCAAGGAAAAGTAACCAATTGATGGCTATGAGCTTGCCCTATACATACCGCAACTTGTTCAACAAAGAACTCCCTGAACAGTGCAACAACTATTTTTACTTTTCCCTTATTTTATCACATTATTAGCTATAGCTTTCAAATTCTCATCGTTGATTAGATTCCGGCATGTGTGTTTATTCGGTTCAGCATTGTCGATTAAATTCTGGTAGAAATGTTGTTCCACAAGCTTAGTATTGTTGATTAAATTTCAGCATTGTGTTTCCTATACATGGATATTGCTGTTGATTAAATTCCAACTATATGCCTAATACAAGCCCGGCATAGTTTGAGCTTGAAGCGTAGGCTATCTAGCTACTTGTGTTCGATTACATCGTTGATTAAATCCCGGTGTAATTTGTGTTTGGAAGGTGTTGGTCTTTGAGTTATTTGAGTATCAATTGTCAAGGTTGTATTTATAAGTTGAGAATAAAATTTACTTTTGCATTTGACATTCTTTTTCCGGATTCAACATAGAACCTAAGTCTCCTATAATAAAACCAAAGCACATTATTTTGTGAAAGATTTTTTGCGGGAAACAAAAGCAGCGAAATAGAATAATCTTTGTCGCTTGTTAGTAACACCACTACTTTTTCTATATACTATTATTAAGTAACCTTGAATTGCTCGAGGTAATGTTCAACAAATCTATAGTGAATTTTTCTCAATGTTGATAGTAATAAAAAGCATATTTCGTTGGCCAAATTGATGGTATTAACAAAATGACTTAATTGCACAGATTTAACAAATTTGAGTACTTAATTGCACAAATTTAACAATTTTGAGTAGTTAATTGCACTTTTTTTGAAAATTTTAGAGCTTAATTATATTTTCATGATAAGTTTTAGGATTTCTAGTATAGTTATCCTATTTTTAAATGAATAAGTGAAGTTCGACCATTCAAATAACTAGTAACTTCTTCTCATCAATTAGTAACTTTCAATATAGAATGATAACGTATTTCACGTGGCTAATAGCTTATTCATCCAGCTATTAATATTTTAAAACTGTTTAGCAATTTTTACATGGGCTAAAGTAACTCAAACTATGTCTATATATGTCAATAATTTCTTATACGAATCAAATAATGTTTAACTACACGCAGCATCCTAGAATAAATCCTGGATGATGGATTTTTTTTTTCCTGCTCATGAGACGAAGGGTTATTCATGATGGACCTCACTGGCGAACCGACATAGGCTTTCCTTGCCAAATTCTACGTCTCGAGAGCCATAAAAGTCCCACGACTTCGGCATATGGTGAATGGAACCTTGCTAAAACTGCACGACAGTCGTGCTTTTCGTGGCGTCTAGCGCAAGTTCTTAAATGTATTGGCTTGATTTAGTAAACTAAAACTCCGTTTATTTTGCAAAATTTGAATGATTTAACAATTGTTTATATGACTTGAAATAATAAGTTAATGGAGAATATTTTCATTATTGATAATAACTTATGGCTAAATATTTTCGTGAATGATAAAAATATTTTTCATTCATTTATATATATATATATATTATATAAGCGATCGTTTTAAAAAAATATTTTTCAAATTTTTCATTTTTCGCGCAACAACTGGGTACCTTATAAGTCTATTCAATACTTGTTCCAAGTCTTTGCAGAAATCAATGTTGGGTAGGGACGGATAACGACTTAGAGGGAGGGTGGGAAACTTTAACTCCAAAGCACGATGATGAGTCATGCATAATTGATCTTTTGTTCGAAGTCGTTAAGAGACTTGACTCTCAGATAGAATTATGGACAGTGAAGAGGAGCTAATTCAGAATTTTTTTTTCCTAAAATTTGGAAAATTTGAAGAGAAAATTACTAGAAGTTCAAACTTTTTTCCTTCCCGTCTAATACAAGTTTAGAATTTTGAACTTTGCTTCCTCTGAGAGATTCCCTTTGACAAGGCCAACAAGGTGCAGGACCACGAGAGAGAGGTCTGATAATTAATTGGAGATAAATAATCATCTTTGATAATGAACCGACATAGATTTTCCTCGCTCCAAGTCTAAGTCTCGAAAGCCATAAAAGTCCTAGGACTTCAATGTCAACTTAGTCCATCAGTGATATGGTGAATAGAACCTTGCAGAATTGCATGACAATCATGCTTCTAGTGGTGTCCAACATGGGTCGCACAAGTTCCTATAAATGCATTGGCTTGATTTAGTGGATTAAATTCCTATTAAATGAATTATCATAAAAACGAACGCTTGTATTACTTGAAATAATTAGTCAATGGATAATATTTTCATTATCGACAATAATTTATGTTCAAATATTTTCATGAATGATAAAAATATTTCTAATTCATTTACATTTGTAAATCATATAAACGATCATTTAAAAAAAAATATTTTTTTAATCATTCATTCTTCTCGAAACATACCGTGTCTAATAAGTCTATGCAGTGCTTGTTCCATGTCTTTGCAAAATTCCATGGTGGGTAGGGACGGAGAACGACTTTGGATGGAGAGTGGGGAGATTTTTTTAACTCCAGAGCATGATGATGAGTCGTACATGATCTTTTGTTCAAAGTCCTTAAGAAGACTTGACTCTCCCGAAGGATTGTCGACAGTGAAGGTGCTAGATCAGACCAAGGAAATTACTTAACTTTGGAAAAATTGTTGAGAAAATTACTGAAAATTTCCAATTTTTTTTCCTTTCCGTCTTGTAC